>CM052438.1:88612567-88681981 GCA_028533085.1 Varecia variegata
CACCGACACCAGGCAAGTCCACAAGAACCAGTGAAGGGGACTGATCAGAAGCTCTGATGACAATAGGCAGCCAACACAAGTGCTCTTCTTCCCACTGGGCGTGCGAATTCTCTCCCCTTGCAGAGGCAGCTGTGCCTGGGAACTCTGCCCCGGGGTCTCCTCATAGTGCTCAGTGAGGGAAGCCACATTGTCTGTAAGGGCCTAAGACTACCCTCCCCCACCTGGAGACCCCACACTGGTAGAGAGTGCAACAAAGGAAATGCCACCCCAAATTCCCACCATCCTACTTTCTCCACAGGCAAGGGTAACCCTCCACAAGAACTGACTTGTAAATGCTCTTAGTCACAATTGATAAAGCATCCCTTCACCTAATTAGTAGCACCAGAGGGTCCAATCTGGGAAAACAATTTTCATCTTTTCAAATAACACCAGCAGGGAACAGTGGGCACCCCAGTGAGATAAGATAAATCTATCAAACCAAAGCAGTACCAAACAGGCTCTAAAACATATATTATAAATGGAACGACATCCCACAAACCTCTGTGCTAAACAGTAAATTTCTGCTTTAAAAAATCTTAAATAAGACTGGAGTCATCTAATGTAATAAACAAAATGGCCAGGATACAATAAAAATTACATGCCATACTAAGAACCAGGAAAAAAGCACAATTTGAAAGAGAAAAGACGATCAATTAATACCAATGAGATAAATCACACATTGGAATTACCTGACAAGGATATTGAAGCAACTTTAATAAAAATATTTCAATAAGAAATTACAAATTCTTTTGAATCAAATGAAGAATTAAGAAATTTCATCAAAGAAATAAGTTGTATAGAAGATCTACATGGAAATTATAGAGGTAAAAAAATATAATAAAATACATTTAAAAAAAAACTTTCTGGATTAGCTCAATGACAGAGTATAGAGTTAATGAAGATAAGGACAGAACAATAGAATTTACCCAATTTGAATAACAGATAGAATATAGACCAAAAAAAAAAAAAAAAAGCCTCAGTAACCTCTAGGATAGTAACAAAATATATAAAGTTCATACCATCTGAGTCACAGAGGAGAGGAGAAACAAGAGTGGGTCTGAAAGAGTATTTAAACAAATACTGTCTGAAAACTTCTCAAAGTGGAAACAGACATGAGCTCCCATATTTCAGAAGCTTAAAGAATTCCCTAAGAATCCTGTCAAATAAAGTTACACCCAAGACACATCATGCTTAAAACTTTGCAAACTAAAGATCAAAAATGTGAAACTCTCAAGGGCAGCCAAGGATAAAGAACATACATAAGCATTATTAGAATTTTCTAACAAATCAAATCCAAGAATATATTAAAAATATATTAAATGCATAATGATCAACTGGAGTTTAATCCAGGAATACAGGGTTGGTTTAGCATTAGAAAACCAATCAGCATAATTAACCATATTAAAAAACTAAGTTGACTCAACAGAAACATTTGGCAATATCCCAAATCCATATCTGATGTACACTTTAAATAATAATAGGACTCCTGAAACTGACAAAGGAACCTGTGAAAATTCTATAGGTAACATCATTACTAAATGATGAAAGACTGAGTCATAAGTTTAGAAAAAATTTTTTAAAAAATGTCCGTACTATCCACTTCTAGTCAGCATTTCAAAGGAAGTACTAAGCAGGGATATATGGAAGAAAAAAACTAGGTATCCAGATTTGAAAGGAAGAACCAAAGTGTGTTTATCTGCAGATGGCATGATGGTTTACAAATATAATGCAGTGGAATCCAACAAAAATTTTTTTAACATGGTATTAGATCCAATAAGTGATAATAGCTACTTTCAGCAAGGTTGCAGGACATAAGATAAATACAAAAATAACAATTATATTTCTGTATAGTAGCAATCAGAATTTCTAATTTTGAAAATAATACCACTTAGAAAAGCACCAAAAATATGAAATGTTTATGTATCAATCTAACAAAAGTTTTGAGAGCTCTGTACACTGAAATCTACAAACACTGCTAAAAGTAACTTTTAAAAATCTAAATATATGTGTCAGAAAACTCAATATTGTTAAGATGACATGTCTTCCCTAATTGACATGTTGATTAAATGTAATCCCAATAGGAATCCCAGTAGACTTTTCTACAGAATTGACAAACTAATTCTAAAATTCATATAGAAATTAAGAGAATCCAGAATAACCAAATCAATTTTGAAAAATAAGAGCAAAGCTATTAAACCAACACTACTCAATTTTAAGAGATATTACAAAGCTATAGTGATCAAGACTTTGTGATATTGCCTAAAAGGAGAAACAAATAGATAAAATAAGTGTCCAGATACAGACACAAACAAAAATGAACAACTAATTTTCAACAAAGGTGCAAAGGAGTGGACAAAGTGCAATTTTCCCAATCAATTGTGTGGATAATTGGATAGCTTCATTAGAAAAAAAAAAGAGCTTTGATCTATACTAATGAGGATATCCAATACTTTTTAATTTGAAAGTCACCACAATTTAACTATTTTATTCTATGAAAGACACTTTTAAAAGAGCCTTGATCTGTGAGAAAATATTTATAAATTTTTACCTGATAAATAAAATATACCCAGAATATAAAAGAATCCTCAAAACTCACTAATAATACAAATGACCCAATATAACATGGTCAAAATTCTTACGCAGGTATGTCCCAAAAGAACTTACATTGATGGTAAATTAGTACATGAAAATATTAGTAATTAGGGAAATATAAATGAAAATCATAGTGAGATACCAACATAAATATGCTAGAATGTCTAAATTATAAATACCCGAGATACCGAGCATAGGTAATGTTGTGTAGAAACAGGAATTCTCAGAGACTACTAATGGAAATGAAAAATGGAGCAACAATTTTGAAGAATAATTTAGCAGTTTCATAAATCGAAATGTTCCCATGCCACATGACTCAGTAAATCCATTTTAAGAAATTTACCCAAGAGAAATGAAAGCAAATGTTCATACCAACATATTTTGTGAATTCTCATAGTAGCTGTATTTGTAATCCTCAGAAAGTGGACAACCTCAATGTCCATTAAAAAGTGAATGGGTAAACAAAGTGGCGTAGATGCTCACAATGGAATGTGACTCAGCAATAATAAGGAAAATGCATGAACTGTTGATAACGGCTATGAGGTGAAAGAATACCAAATAATTATACTGAGTGAAAGAAGCCAGACAACATACTATCTAAGATTACATTTGGGTAAAATTGTTGAAAATGCAAACAAAGTGTATTGCCACAGCAGATTAGTAGTTGTCTAGGGAATGGGGAGAAGGCAGATGGCAAGGGAAGGAGTATGTGGTAGCAGGATCAAACTTTTGGGGTGAGTATTCTATTCATTGGATTGTGCAGGTGACTGCATAAGTATATGCCTATGTCCAAATGTATCAAACCGTATACTTTAAATATGTGCAGTTTATTATATGTCAATATTTCTATATTGGTGGATATAAACAACAGAGAATATTAAAACAATGAAAAAAGGAATGTATTTTACCATATTAAAAATAAAAAAGTAGAAAATTATATAATGATTTGATAGATACAAAGAAATATTTGATAAAAACTCTTAGAAAATTGAGTCTACAAATGATTATCCTTTATATTATTTTTATATAAAGAGTATATACATTAACTCAAAATACCCCTTATACCAAAAAAACAAAAAAATGAATAAAGAGGATGTACAAAAAAATTATGGTGAATTATTGAAACATTTCTCAGACCAGAAATGAGGAAAAAAAATGTCCACTATCCCTTTTATTCTTATATTTTTTTCAGGTCTTTGTGCAATATGACAAGAAAAGAAATGATAACATGCATAAAAACTGGAAGAAGAAATGAAACTGTCATTATGCAGAAATTACATGATTTTAAACATAGAAAATCCTTATGAACCTATAGACATTATTACATGAAATATTATCAAGTGAGTTATTAAAGTGAGCTTAATATGGAAAGGCATAGATGGAAAGTTAATATACAAAGATCAATTGGTTTTGGTTTAATATCAACAGACAAATATAAAGTGTATTTTTAAAAAGAAGGATATTTTATGTCATGGAGTACTAAATATAATACTGTAAGATATGAATTCTGTTGTATTTTTCTATAGATTTAAGACAATTTCACTGAAAGTCCTTATATGTTTTTCTTTTTCTTTTTTTGGTGTAGTATACAAACTTAGCTTATTTATTTGTATTGAAATTATATTATAAGCATGATATTGATATAATCAATATTATATAACTTTATTGGAGATTTCTGAGGAAATAAAATATATGAGGCAGTGGAATTAAACAGCTAAATACCCATATTCTATAATAAGTGTATAGAGGATAATATCTAGTGTTAAATAATAAAGACATAACAGTATGAACATCTTAAAAGTAAATATGAGAATAAATATGACATTTGTAAATTAAACATGATTGCCCAAAAACCAGGCAATGGACAATTGCTCTACTTTTAAAGTTTTACATTTGCGCTTCAATCTTAAAGTTTTGTTTAAGTATAACTGAGAAACATAAAAACTTTAAAAAATTATAAAATCTTACCCTAAAGAATGGTGATTTATTTTAAAAGTTAAAGGTCACATATGAGTATCTCTCTGTGTGATCACAATTTCAAGTCTTCGACATATACACATTTCTTAATGAATGCAGGATTATTAATCTTTTTGCAGTGAGCAGGATTGAGATAGTGTGTTGTGGCTTTGTTTCCCCCACCACCACCTCAGGTTTTCTCCTATGCTTTGAATGCCTATTTCATCAGCCTGATACTGCCACGTTAGAAAATATATCTAATAAATTCTATATCATGTAGAGAAATAAATAGATTCTTCCTGCCAAATCAGAAACCTGCACCAATAAATCCAGTTGTCTTTTCATTTCCATTCATATTTTATGATTCAAATGAAATGTTGTGAATTTTAATCAGATAAAGTATTAGCACAGTTATTCTCCCAAACTATCCTAGGTGAGTAGCCCATCAAAGGGGCAGAAATTGATAAATGATGACAATCAGTAAGAATGGAAAAGGGAAATGGAATTAAAATAGATATTTATGGGTTTAATCTAATATTAAAACTACTGCAAATCTAACAACTCAGTTCATGGACTGAATGCTCTTAAGTTCCACTCATCTATTGAGAAGAAAAAGTCATAAAACTTTTTTTATTCTTTGCCCTTTGTGCTTTCCCCTTGGAGGCCATTCTATCTCACAAGAGATTCTAAAGAGGGATTTAGCTACCTGCTACTGCTCTGGTGTATGAAGCCAAGAATGCCCACAGCAGAGGTTGTTTGTAATTGATGGAAAGAGGGCACCGCTGCTTTGCCCTGGAATATTTTAAGCACACATCAAGAATCACACACACCTTCAGATAATTATAGATTCACATGGAGTTATGAGAAATAATTCAGAGAGATCCTGTGTATCCTCTCCCTTAACAACATATTACAAAACTATAGTACAATAGCACAACCAGAATATTGACAGTGATACAATCCACTGATCTAATTCATATATTCCCAGTATTATTTGTATTCATGTGTGCATATGTGCACAGGCAGTGAGATTAGCTTGTGAGGATCATAGCTACTAGCCTCACATGGTTTGGGGACAATGAAATAAGATTTAAATCTTGAGAGAGGAAGGTAGGTATTGCTGCCCACTGACAACAATGATGGAAAACTGTCACCTTGAATTTTACCTAACGTCAGATTCATCCCACCTAACACCTTGTTAAATGCAGGAAATTGTTTCCTTAAAGTTCTGGATCCTGGCTGAAAAGGATCTTAAACATGATTTTCAGGACTGATTTTGAAATAGGTCACTTTACAGACAAAATAACTGGGCTAAGTTAGAAACCACAGCATGCTTTACGAGTCATCCTAAAATAGTGACCACATGTGGGCACCACATAAATGAATCACTTTTAATTCACCAGCTTATGAATTGGGGAAAATAAGAAGTTAACTTATCACATGTATTATTGAGTGACAGTTTGGGATAAAACTTCAATTTAAAGGCTTTCCCACTGGGTTTAGGGGTCCTCTTGCTATCGTGTATCTACTCACGCATTCAGGTTTATAGAGGCATCTCCAGGGTGGCAGCATGAGGGAGCACACCACCCTTTCATAGCTGCTGGTTTTCAGGGCAGGAGAGAAACGTCTGAACCAAGGAAACAGTCTTGTGGAAGAACTATGATGTTGCATTGGATAGTAAATCACGTGTAACAGCAGAAATTATCTACCCAGAAAACAGAATATAGAAATGTATCTAAGAAAATCTTATCAGGACACCTTTGGAAGTAGTGGGTGAATCAACTGTGTGAAGTCAAATATGATTTGGAATGTGGAGGAAACAACACAAAAGAAGAGAGAAGTTGGTATGATTGAGACACATCAGCTCTCAACCTGAATTTCTGCAACCACAGAATATAGAACAGTGCTAGAAAATCTAGGAATATAGCACATTAAGGACAGGGAGTAGGATTATGGTGGACATAGCTAGAGAAAGGTAATACGACAATCCTGAGGATGCATTTTATGCATTCATTCATTTCATTATCTTTCCTGCATTGTAATTCATAAAAACACTATATAGATATAGATATATGGATACATAGTCAATGGGAATATTTTATACGCATTTCTAGTCTAAATTTTATGTCATTTTAAAATGAAAAGTCACAGAAAAATATCTGGCTATGTATTGAAATAAAGAAGTATTAAAAATTTAATATTTCAGAATTTCTAAAGTTTCAGCCTAAAATAGTATACAAGTATGCAGTAATCTTTACATTTTGGCACATATGTACTGCAGTTAAGTATGTAGGTTCAACTCTCAGCTCTGATAAACCTCAGCTCTAGTAATAATCAATCTCAGCCCTACTAATCAGAATATAATAGCAATAATAAATCACTGAATTTCAAGATGGTAAGAGCCATTTACCTCAGTGAGGCAAGAACATCAAAACAGTTGATCAAATTTTACTATAATATTCAAAATTATGACTGAAAACAAGGCCATCATTTTCAAAAACCTCATTGAAACAAGATTTTTATGTAACAAAAGTACAGGAAGAGTCATAACCCTCTCCAAGTGAAACTTTTAACTCAAGTAAAATACCCTGTTAGCTAGTTCACATAGGTGTGCAAATACTATTCCAGCATTTGTTTTAATTCCAAGATGATTTCCTTGTTGACTCAAGCAATGGTTTACTTTGTTTTCTTATTGTTATGTGGCCAAATGAGTAGTTTAGGATCCGTTAAACAGGTTAAATTAAACTTTGCAAATGATCAATTGATAAAAGCTCTACCTTCAATAAAGCATCAGGAACTGAGGGGTAAAACTGAGTTTTATCTCATTCTTAAAGAAGAGATGATTCCACTAGACAATTATTGGTCTCCTCAATTCATTTTATTAAATTGAAATGAAAATTCATGATAAAGGCTGAAATAAGTAGTATAAAGAAAAGAAATAAAAGACCAGTATTAATATGAATATACACACTAATACTGTGTTATAAATACACTATTAGCATATAGAATCCAGCAAGTGACAAATGAAACTGTGCTATGATCAAGAGGGTTTTATTTAAAAACAGCAGGCCTGGGTAAATATTAGGAAATTATTATCAATATTATTGATTCATCAACAAGCTAAACATATATTATATATATATATATTTTTTCCCCCTTCCCTTGAAGATTCTGAAAGGATGTGTGGTCAGGTTGAACAGCAATTCCTAATGAAAACGGTAAGAAAATTAGGACTAGAAAAAAAACTCTGTCATGCTCCAGTTAAGACTGTCCTCAATATTTGTAAAAGTAATTATATTTATACAACAAAATTTTTGTTTTATTGTATTTGCTAGAACTCATAAAATATTGTTGAAAAATAATAGGAATAGTGGTCATCTTTGTCTACTATTTGATCTTAATGGACATGGTTTTATTGTTTTAACATTTAGGATAAATTTTGTTGCCTTTTAATGTTGAGTTTATTAAATTTATTTACTTAAACTATTGAATAAAGACACTTTATCAGTCAGGTATTATGCTAGGCTCTTTAAGTACATCTGTGAACAAGATATAGCTTGCTGTCATTTTCAAGGGGAGGAGATAGATGATAGCAGAGTAGATAATATGCAAACACAGAATCACATTAAATGTAATCAAGTATTTGTTGAGGCCCTAAAATACTTAAATCTGACCCCTTTGCTTGAATGTCCCTTTATCTTCCTTCAATGGTAAAGAGTATATTTACAAAATGCTGTCAATGAACATTAAATAAATCATATTCAGTTTGAATAGTGGGGGAAGGGGAAGAAAACACGTTTTACAGGCTGAAAAGATTATAGCATATTTCCTATGCATAGTTACGAACATCTCCATATCTAAGAAAATCCAGAGTGTTTAACTAAATTCTCATACAAATGATAATATTGGATAAAACCACATGGAAACAACTTAACACATATATTTACTCTAAATTAATAATAGTAAAACCATAGCTATATGGTTTAGTTTGTAAATCATGTACCATATTTAAGTAGAATTCATGAAGAAAAATAGAGAAATCATAACACTTTTGCTTATTTTTATAGAATTCAGTGCAAGATTATCTCAAGCATAATAAATTATCAAGATCTGAAAAACAAAGCTAAACACTATCACACCCACATTAGATTCGCAGCTGCAGAATACAGTTGCTAAATATTTGTTTATGTATATTATCACAAGATGTTTGCACAACATGGAACTAAGAAGTAAATATTTTAGAACTGCTTACACTGTTGCCTGGCATATACTGTCATTTCAGTCTATTGCGTGAGTCATTTAAATATGTCATTCTGAATTTTAAGTGCCACCCCCATGATGCACATTGAGTGCAGTATAAATATTCAGTTACCATTAGCAGCATTGTTGGGGCCACCACTGAGTGGGCTGTGCCAGCTCCTCCGTGGTGACTGAGTCTGCACAGCGAGAAACACAGCTGTCCTGCCACGGGAAAACAGTGGTTTCTTTGGGAGTCCAGTAATTATAAACCCTTAAAAATAGATCTGCATGTCCCAAATATAATGTATTAAATGAGTAGAGAGAAAATAATCTGCTTTATATGTTGCTAAATACATGAAAAAATATATATCCATTCTATTACTTAATGATCACTTTAAATTTGAGCCTTCTGCCATGCAAAAAATTGTCCAACATGATAATTGTAAAACCATTAAGATACTTATCAAATTGTACAAGATACATGCACTTTATGCACTTGCTCAATATTTAATACATAGTTGGAAGTAATTTATGTCCCCATCTTACCTTTATGAAAATTAGTGAGAATATCTAAGGTTAACCCTTTAAAAATTATAAAATTATGGTCTTTCTATTTTGTTATCTCAGTCATCTCTGTAGTCTACTTTTCTACTTCCAGCCCTACTTCTTTCTTAACAGAATTCCAAAGGACAAACCCATCACCTGATACATGAATGATATTAAAAAAAAGAAAAAGAAAAAAAATACTTTTGGGAAATCTCCGTGTTCATGCCATGGGCCTCATGCTCAGATCTCAGCCCCATCCCTGTTCCTTTCCAAACCAAACGCCTCATCATCTCAACCCAGAGGAGTTGAGACACCAATGACGATATGGTAAGCACAGCTTGGTGCCAGTATGCTAGCCCCTGCATGTCTCATAATTCTATTTTATCAGAGGCCATCTGGGAATCCATGCATCTGTGTGACCTCACAGCACTGGTGTAGTAACAGGGAATTTAAGCTCCATCTCTTTAAATGAATTGAAGTAAATGATTGCCAATTTCAGAAATCTTTCAGCTACCTCTTTGAGACATAAGATTGAGATGGTTTACGTTAGGTTAGAGATTTTAGAAGGATGGGTGTTCACTGGGAGTGTGCGAACTCATAAATAAGAGTCCAAATGAAACCGTGTTAAAGAAAACTACTGATTGTAACTCTCATGAGAATTTCTTTTGCAAAGCAGGT
Organism: Varecia variegata; assembly: GCA_028533085.1. Classification (NCBI taxonomy): domain Eukaryota; kingdom Metazoa; phylum Chordata; class Mammalia; order Primates; family Lemuridae; genus Varecia; species Varecia variegata. The sequence continues at coordinate 88,622,618 of CM052438.1, forward strand.
GGTAGGGTGGTGGGAAGAGGGGCAGCTGGGCTCCCTGCCCATATGGAGCATTAAAAATGTTGCCCCTCATGTCTTTGAAATCCCCTCAGACTCCCTCTACCTGCCTTAGTCATAGCTGAAGTCTCCAGTACGACAAGAGTTCATGTTTGTTAGTAATAAGAGGAGGAAAAAGAGCTGCTTTTACTTCCATATGTGCTAGTGCTGTGGTCTCCATAGCAACTGGGGCAGCAGTGCCCTCGGACAGAGCTCCTCCTTAACTACAACTAAGTGAGAGAAAGAGGAAGCAGGAGAAAGACATCTTGACAGATTGATGGGGCCAACAATTTGTCAGATCATTGGACTGGGAAATGGCTACAACTCTTCTGATTCTGTTCCTATCTTAGCTTCATAAATCGGGGACTGAATAAATGTGTCTGTAACATGTTGCATGCAGGACTGAAAATCTAGGACCAGCGCTGTTTCTGCTCACTGCTAGAATTGACCATCTCACGTCCATGACTGCAGAAATCACAAAATTGATTGATATCAACCAGTATGCACTTTAAGGGAAGCCATTAAGAGCAATAAAGCATGCTTTCTCTTTGATTCTGATTTGTGAAAGAGATGTAAAAGGAATTCGTAGACATGTTTCACACCAACCATGGAAACTTTCCTTGATATAAGTAGGAGTACATGACTTTATTCTAATTATTGATGAGGAAAAATCTCAGATCAATGCTATGATTTCTTTGATTAAGTCTAGAGTAATATGAAGACCAAACTGTAGGCTTCTTGTCCTTGATATATAATCTCAGTGGTTTTTCAGCATAGGAGAAGAGTAAAGTTTTTTAATTTCATTTGATGCAGTCAGAGCTATTTGCTACCAGCTAAGCATAAAACTTCACATTCCTTAAATATATAGAGCACAATTAACTATAGGGAGATAGTATAAAAATCTACAAATAAAGCATATGTTATATATTGTCTGTCATGGAATCTGATGATACCTTATACTGTATGTTGATCATTTGTGCCTTCAAACTATTATTGCTCTGTTCTGTGGGTGCTGTCACCTCAAACAATAAACTCTTCATGGGAAGAAGCAGACATTTTAGTAATGATTTTTATATACAAGAGGATGCTGTATGTACATTGGATATTCAATACTTGTTTGTTAATTAAAAATAATGATAATTATAATTATGGTTTTGCATCTCTTATGTAGTATTTGAGCTATGCCACAGTAAAAAAAAGAAAGCTATGTATTCTCTCATTTTCATAACCTGTAATTCTTTCAATGAAATGTTATATATTGTTAAATATAAGCTGATTCTAAAAGTCAAAATATTTTTCTAGTCAATTCTTAAACCATATATTTTATATCTGATCATCCAAATATAATTTTTTAAAGAATATAAAACCCTCTTTGACCAAACCTTCAACACTGGGTCACTGTGAAAGGAACACTTTAAAGATTATTAATGTGTTGCAGATTCTTTATGTTGTTAATGTTTTTATGACAAAATTATATCTCATCTAATTATTTCAGTACTACATAGCAGTTTTTTTCCATTTATTTTCTTTGGTTGTGTGTGATGCTACCTATCAGGGGCTTGTAAATTAGCCTGAACAGCTCTCCAGTTAAATAGAGAATAAAATTAAATAAACCAAGCATTACAGTTCCAACAATTGCAATGAACTTAGACATATTTCTCCCCTGTATATTTTCAAGATATCCCAAGCCACTGAACTGATAGTGGCCCCATCCTTTCCAAAAGATACCACACACACCTTATCATGGGCTGGCCCCCAAATTAAATTTGTTCATGTTGGAAAACGTCTCAAGGAAGGAAAAGATGATAATTCCCAAAGCTAACTTTAGGCTCCATAATCAGAGTGAATAAAAATATGTGGGGGTTGAGGGTAGAAGAAAGGTAGAGGGAGTGATTTACTACAGAATGTGACATTGAAAGCTTTGAGTGTTAATCTTATGAGTTACAAATTAAAGAAATTTATATGTATTATATTTTAAGATGTAATTATAGCCAGAGGGGCTCTATCCTCAGTTAGAAAAGCTCTTACTATTTTATCATCTCCACAGTTAATAATGTATTTACTAATATTTTTATATCTTTCCTCATCCAATTTAGTATCCTAATCAACTAACACTTACTTAACATCTACAATGAAGCATACATCAGCATTCACCAGAAGCTCAGGAAAATGTGAAATATAGACAATCATTTGTAATTGTCAGGATCTAGTAAACAGAAACCAATTTAGGCATTCAAGTGAGGTAATTTAATCCAAGACATCTTGGAAAACCTCAACAGGAGAATGTACAGGCAACATGTACATTAGCAGTAGCAGAAAGCCTCCGCCACTGGCCACGGAGGACGGCTGAAGAGCAGGAGGGCAGTGGGCTCTGGATCCACACCAGCCGGATCAAAGACAAGACTGTCCTGCGAATGCGGAGAGGAAGGCACTCTCCAGGGGGAACTGCAATAAAGCCAGGAGGTACCAAGCTCATGCTATATGAAACCAAATTATTTTCAGATGTGGGCTAAATGAAGCATGAGGGACATTAAGAAGGTGGAGGAAAGTGTGGATGGGAAAAAGAAAGAAGCCAAGAATTTCCCCCAACGGGGACATAGGCAGAAGATGGGCACTAAGAAATCCACTTTGAATTCTGCAGGAGAGAAAGCATTTTCCTGTTAACACACTTCACACCACACATTGGGAACACTTACAAACGCCATCAGATGCTTGGCATCCGATGAGATTCACATTCATGCAGAAAGCTAGATAATCACAAGAGTCCCTCAATGCCCAAGCTCTACAACATTCTCGAAGAAAAAAAAAAGCCAAGAATTTTCATTCCCAGTATATTCTCAGAAGAAAGATTATTAAAACAAAATCATCCCCAAACTACTGACTTGAAATGACATGTACTTGTTAAAATTCAGGCTCTGGAGCTAGATTTTATTTGTTTGAATTCTATTTCCCCAATTAGCCAGCTGTATAACCCTGGGAAATTGATTTAATCTCTCAGCAATACATCTTTTCACCTGTGAAATAATAGTAATAGTCATATCTACCTAACAGGTTTATGAGGATTAGATGTTTTACTATCAACAAAATGTTGAGAGAAAAGCTTGGTACTTTATATTTACTTAATAAATATTATCTTTCATTAACAGAAAAAATATTTAGATTAATTTAAATAAGAATTTCATGTGAAATGCTTTATTATGGGACATCTATGTATTCCTATAGCAGAAATATTTTACTCAATAAAATTATAGAATAAACATATAGAATTCCAATGAAATAGAAGTATCTGCTCATATGTACTCATTCACTTTCTCACCTCAAGGACAAACTCTAGAAAGTCCCCAACATTTAAATAACACAGCTGTTTGAAATAGGATGAATACCAAAGGAAAAACAAAGACAGTTTCAGCCACACAGACACACTACTAAATTCAGGAAAAGAGAAGGAAAGCAAAATTTGAAGATATATTTTCAATAGATATAGTTTATAAATTAGAGAAAAAGAGAGGAGTTATCTCCCTCAAATTGAAACAAACAAAAAAAAACCTGATCATTAGGAAGCTGCTTCAGTGTTTACAGGAAAATGGCTAATAATAACCATTTTTTACATATAAATTAATAATATAAATTTAATATATTTATTATATTATATATTTATATTATAGATAATATAAATAAATAGATATAAAACAATAACTATTTATTAGATATAAACTTTATATCTAATTTAGAAATCTACAATTGGAAAGATGCATGAATAGATAAACAGAAATCCAAGAACCTATAATTAAAGAATGACAGTGAAATAATCCTAAAGCAAGCATGTGTAGAAATGTATTAAGGATGAAATAGAGTCCAAAGAACATTTTAAGGGGAGGTTTTTAAAATGGTAGATGGATATCCAAATTCTTTTGATCCATCTGTAATCTCGTGGTTCTGTGTGGGGAAACTAAAATCATATTTTAAAAATTGGTAGACCGAGGGCTGAGTTCTAGAGGTTCCTTTCTTAAGTTGGTAAAAGAGCAGTTACGCCAGCTGAATATAAAAGCTGTGGGAATTACTAGGAAACAGTGAGAAAAGAAGAAGGAAGAAAGATCCACAGGGAAGGAGGAAAACTATTTCTTAGACTACTAGGGCAGAGTAGATTGAGGTAGAGAGGGTATTTCAGTATTTCATTCACTATACTTGTATGTGTACTAATTATTGGCATTATGTTAATACACAGGCTTTGAAGAAAGAGAAATGACTCACTCTCAAAGAGCTAAGTAAACAAAAAGAAGAAAAAAATGAGATCATTGTAAATACTAATTTATTCCGATTTTTAAAAATATAACTTTTCTGCTAGACCAGATTTAGATATACAGAAAATTGAAAAGAGAGTACAGAGAGTCCCCACATACCTCACATCCTGTTTCCCATATTATTAACATCTCACAACACAGTCGTATACCTACCACAGTTGACGAGCCAATGTTGATGTGTTCTTATTAATCAAAGTCCACGGTTCATTCAGACTTCCTTAGTTTGTTCCCTAATGTCTATTTTCAGTTCCACGATCACATTACATTTAATTGTCATGTCTTATTTAGGCTCCTCTTGGCTGTGACAGTTTCTTCAAATTTTATTGTTTTCGATGACATTAACAGTTTTTGAGGAGTACAGTCAGGTACTTTGTAGTATGTTCCTGAATTGGAATTTTTAGGATCTTTTTCTCATAATTGGATTAGGTTTATGTGATTTGGGGGAGAAGACCACAGAAGTGTCATGTTCCTCATCAAGGGTATACCATCCACATGACTCTCATTGTTGATACCGGGCTTGATCAACTGGCTGAGGACGTGTTGCCAGGTTTCTATACTCTAGAGTTTCTCCCTCTGCCCCAGCTTTTCACACTGTGTTCTTTGGAAGTCACTGTGCATTGTCCACACTTAAGGAGTGGCAAGTGGAGTTTGGAAAATGGTGGAGTAAAGGTGACCTCCGGGCTTGCTGTTCCCAGAGAAAGAGGTGTAGAACTCGGTCTGCTATGCATGATTGCATCGCTCCCCTGCAAGAACAGCCATGTGAAACAGCAGAGAAACAGCGTGGGACACGCAACACAAGGAAAAAAAGGGTGAATGGGAGATAGGATCACAAAGTCTGGAGAGTGCGCGGTAAACAATAGAGAATAGAGTGTGGGGCGGCTGCGCCCACCTGGCCCAGGAGTGCCGTGGGATCTGACCCACAGGAGAACGTCCTGCTTCCCCACTGAACTCCACACCCACTCAGACAGGGACCTGCCTGAAGTCCGTGAAAAATCGCGACAGGAGACATTGGGCTCTGTGGAGAGGACAATAGCAGGAAGCATCTTAACTCCCCGGAGCTCTGTGCTAGGGACTGCACTGGGCGGGGAAGGTACTGGTCTGAGCTACCGCTGGAGGGAGTTAGGAGACAGGCACCTCTCCTCTGGCCGTCAGCAGGACAAGAACAAGAGGTGAACACGAAAAAGGGAACTCTATCCTGTAATCCACTGCAGGAAAATAGGCTGGCTCAGGGCAGGTCAGAAAGAGCAAGCCCGCCTGCCGGACAGGCATGAGATTGCGGAAGGGTGACACAAAAGAGACAACGGGGAGCCCTCATGATTCAGCTCCCCCATCCGGCACCTGCCAACTCCTGAACAGTCGCCCCCAGTGCTAGCGCTCTGCTGGCGGGTGGTCGCCATTTTCGGAGTCCACAACCCAGACACTGTGGTGCCCTACGGTGTTGGGTTAGCACCCTTGCCCCAGCCCAGGGACTCTTGCGAAAAGTCTGCCCTTCCATGACCTATGGTCAATTAGCCAGGCCCATTTTCATGGGTGAATTTTGAATACTTCTCCAGTCAGGGGAAGCTAACACCTGCGGGACTTACAGACACTGGGGTGCTGGGCAGACTGGGGTACCACCCCTTCCCCTAGCTAGCAACTTTCACGCCGAAAGTGGTAGGCTCCACCCCTGGAGGTACGGAGAGATAAGAAAAGCCACCTTCCCCATGCAACTGGCCTGAATCAGTGGGGCCTTGGAGTACATCAATAGTTGACACCCCAGTGACTCTGCTCCTCACACCGGCTTAGGTCATCCAGTAGCATCATAATTCTAGGGCTGGATTTCCACATCCAGTCGGCTGCCAACAGTGGGGTTCACAGTGAGGGAAGGAAAATCCTGGCCAGAGGCCACGGTAGATATACCAAGTGACCCCTTCCATCAAGAGAAGCCTCCCAACTGTGGTAGAACTCGGAACAACATATTACAGGCTCCCCCTAGTGGCAGATCAAATAACCACAGAAGCGCACACATCCAGGCTAGTAGGCAGCAGTTGCCATCTGTCTTGCTCCTAAACACCACCTACTGGCGCAGAGTCTGAACAGGGTGTGTCATTTTCCAAAGGAAAACCCAAAGGTGGGAAGCAACAGCTGATCCAGATGGGAAGGAATCAGCAAAAGAACTCTGGAAGCATGAAGAATCAAACAGAGAAAACAGTTCGAAAGGGGAACACCAGCTCTCTAGCAATGGACATCAACCAAATTCAGAACACTAAAATGACAGAAGAATTTTGAACATGGATTATAAGAAAACTCAATGATATGCAAGAAAAAATGAATAACCAAAACAAAGAAACCACACACACACAAAAAATCCAGGACTTGGAAGAAAAATTCAATAAAGAAATTAAAATATTAAAGAAAAATCAAACCAAACTCCTGGAAATGAGAATTTATTCAAGGAACTACAAAACACAGTGGAAAGCCTCAAGAACAGGGTGGCTCAAACAGAAGAAAGATGCTCCAGATTGAAGACAACAACTTTCACTTAAATAAGTCAGTCACAGAAATAAAGCAGAGAAATAAGAAAAAACAGCAAAGCCTACAAGAAATGTGGGATTATGTGAAAAAGCCTAACGTGAGAGTTATAGGCATCCCTGAGGGTGAAGAAGAAAATGCACAAGATTGGATAAGCTATTTGAGGATATAATAGAGGTGAATTTCCCAGGTCTTGCTAAAAATCTAGATATCCAGCTATAAGAAGCTTAAAGAACTCCTGAGAGATTCATTGCAAACAAGAAGACACCACGACACACAGTCATCATATTGAACAACATACAACCACCAAAGAGGCCCTCCTATGAACTGTAAGGCAAAAAAGCAGGTATCATACAAAGGAAAGCCCATCCAAAGAATGTCAGACTTCTCAATTGAACCCTTACAAGCAAGAAGAGACTGGGACCCCATTCTCACTCTTCTCGAACAGAATAATGCCCAGCCTAGAATCTTGTATCTTGCAAAACTAAGTTTTGTATATGAACGAGATATAAAGACATTCTCAGATAAGCAAAGACTGAGGGAATTCACGAAGACCAACCTTCCAGAAAGTATCCAAAACAGTGTTACACATGGATCAGCACAATAAACACTGACGGATGTTAAAAAAAAAAAAAAAAAAAAAAACCCAAAAGCTAAAGGTCAAAGGCCAGATACCACCACGGCTCAAGAGAGAAAACAAGGCAACAAAATTCAACTCAACAAGACGAACAGAAGTCTGCCCCACATATGAATTACCTCAACAAATGTGAATGGCTTGAACTGCCCACTAAAGAGACATAGGCTGGCCAAATGGATTAATATACACAAGCCAAGTATCTGCTTTGCTCATGAAACATATCTGAACCACAAGGATGCATTCAGACTCAAGATGAAGGGATGAAAAATAATATTTCATGGAAATGGAAGCCAAGAGAAAGCTGGTGTAGCAGTTCTGATCTCAGATAACTTAGTCTTCAAATCAACAAAAGCAATGAAAGACAAAGATGGTCACCATATAATGGTGAAGGGTCCAATTCAACAGGAAGACATAACAATTCTAAATATTTATGACCTAACTCTGGTGCACCCATATTCATAAAGCAAATCCTACTTGATCTAAACAAAATGATAAACAGCAACACCATAATAGCTAGGGACTTCAACATCCCTCTGACAGAACAGGACAGATAATCCAAACAGAAAATAAACAAACAAACAATGGACTTAAACAGAACTCTAGAATAAATGGGGCTGACTGACATTTACAAAACATTCTACCCAAAAAACACTGAATATACGTTTTTCTCATCAGCTCATGAAACATTCTCTAAGATTGACCATATCCTTGGCCACAAAACATGTCTCAAGAAATGTAAAAAAATAGAAATTATACCATGCATCTTCTCAGACCACAGGGGAATAAAATTAAAAATCAACTCCAACAGAAAATCTCATCTCTACACAAAGTCATGGAAACTGAACAACATTCTGCTGAATGATTACTTCATTAATGAGGAAATCAAGATGGGAATCAAAAGATTCTTTGAACTAAATGATAAAGGAGACACAAGTTATCAAAATCTGTGGGACACAGCTAAAGCACTCCTGAGAAGAAAATTTATTTCCATAAATGCCGATATCCAAAAGACAGAAAGATCACAAATACACGAGCTAATGAATCATCTCACAAACTGGAAAAGGATAAGCATGCCAACCCCAAACCCAGCAGAAGAAATGAAATAACTAAGATCAGACAAGAACTAAATGAAATTGATAATAAAAAAATACAGAAGATTAATAAAACAAAATGTTGGTTCCTTGAAAAAATAAACAAAATTGACATGACATTGGCTAGATTAATGAAAAGCAGAAAAGAAAGAACTCTAAAAAGCTCCATCAGGAATAAAAAAGGAGAAATTACAACTGATGCCACGGAGAAACAAAATATCATCTAGAACACTATAAAAAACTCTATACACATAAACTGAAAAATTTGGAGGAAATGGACAAATTCTTAGAAAGACATAGCCTCCCTAGGCTCAATAAGGAAGAAATAGAATTCCTGAACAGACTAATATCAATTATCGAAATTAAAACAGCAATAAAAAAACTTCCTAAAAAGAAAAGGCCCAGAACAGATAGTTTCACACCAGAATTTTACCAGACCTACAAAGAAGAACTGGTGCCTATCCTGCAGAAATTATTCCACAACACTGAGAAGGAAGGAATCCGCCCCAACACATTTTATAAAGCCAACATCACCCTGATACCAAAACCAGGGAAGGACACAACAAGAAAAGAAAACTACAGATCAATATCCCTTATGAATATACATGCAAAAATTTTCAACAAAATCCTAGAAAACCGAATTCAGGTGCTTATCAAAAAAATAATCCAGATGGAGGTTATTAGAGATTTCTCTTTTCTGCTCTTGGTTAGTCTAGCCAACAGCATGTCAATTTTGTTTATCTTTTCAAAGAAACACCTTTTTGTTTTATGAATCTCCTGTATAGTTTTTCTATTGTCCATTTCATTTAGTTTTGATTTGATCTTACTGATTTCTCTCCTTCTGCTGGGCTTGGAGTCGGTCTGTTCTTCTTTCTCCAGGTCTTTGAGTCTATACATTAGGTTGTCTATTTGGAAATTTTCTGTCTTTTGGATACGGGCATTTATGGAAATAATTTTCCTCTCAGAACTGCTTTAGCTGTGTCCCACAGATTTTGATAACTTCTATCTCCTTTGTCATGCAGTTCAAAGAATCTTTTGATTTCTGTCTTGATGTCCTCATTTATAAAATAATCGTTCAGGAGAAGATTGTTTCATAAACCATCAGGAACATGAAAGGAGATATTACAACTTATGCCACAGAGATATAAGATATCATCTATGAATTCTACAAAAACCTTTATGCACAAAAAGTGAAAACGAGGAGGAAATGGACAAATTTTTAGAAACACACAGCCTCCCTAGGCTCAACCAGGAAGAAATAGAATTCCTGAACAGACCAATATCAAGAGCTGAAATCAAAACAGCAATAAAAAACCTTCCCAAAAAGAAAAGCCCAGGACCAGACAGTTTTACACTCGAATTTTACCACACTTACAAAGAAGAACTGGTGTCTATCCTACAAAAGTTATTCCACAACATTGAGAAGGATGGAATCCTCCCCAACACATTTTATGAAGCCAACATAACTCTGATATCAAAACCAGGAAAGGATACAACAAAAAAAGAAAACTACAGACCAATATCTCTTATGAATATAGATGCAAAAATTCTCAATAAAATCCTAGTAAATCGAATCCAGATGCTTATCAAAAAAATAACCATCATGACCAAGTGGGCTTCATCCCAGAGATGTAGGGATGGTTCAACATATGCAAATCTATAAATGTAATTCACCACATAAATAGAAGCAAAAACAAAGACCATATGATCCTCTCAATAGACGCAGAAAAAGCATTTGACAAAATTCAACACCCTTTTATGATAAGAACACTTAACAAAATAGGCATAGACAGGGACTACCTAAAAATGATACAAGCCATATATAACAAACCTACAGCCAACATCATACCGAATGGGGAAAAATTGAAAGCATTCCCACTTAGAACTGGAACCAAAGTTGCCCACTGTCCCCATTGCTATTCAACATAGTGCTGGAAGTCCTTGTGAGAGCAATCAGGCACGAGAGCAGAATCAAGGGTGTCCAAATAGGGACACAAGAGATCAAACTCACACTCTTTGCTGATGATATGATATTATATCTATGAAACCCCAAGTATTCAACCAAGAGACTCCTGGAATTGATAAATAAATTCAGAAATGTCTCCGGATACAAAATCAATACATACAAATTGGAGGCATTCATATATGATAATAACAGTCACACTGAGAACCAAATTAAGGACTCAATACCCTTCACAATAGCAACAAAGAAAATAAAATACCTAGGAATGTATTTAACTAAGGAGGTAAAAGACCTCTACAAGGAGAACTATGAAACACTGAGGAAGGAAATTGAAGAGCACGTAAACAGGTGGAAAACCATACCATGCTCATGGATCAGAAGAATCAATATTGTTAATATGTCTATACTATCCAAAGTGATCTACAGATTCAATGCAATCCATATCAAATTACCAACATCATTTTTCACAGAGAAAAAATAACTTTATGCTTTGTATGGAACCAAAGACCCCATTTAGCAAAAGCAATTTTAGGAAATAAGAACAAAATGGAAGGTATTAATTTTCCAGACTTCAAACTATACTACAAGGCTGTGGTTATTACAACAGCCTGGTATTGGCACAAGAAGAGGGACACATACCAGTGGAATAGCACTGAGAATCCAGATATAAAACCACCCTCATGTACCCATCTAATCTTTGACAAAGCACACAAAAACATACTCTGGGGAAAAGATTCCTTATTCAATAAATGGTGCTGGGCAAACTGGATAGCCACATATAGAAAACTGAAAAAGGACCCACACCTTTTACCTCTCACAAAAATCAAATCACGGTGGATAACAGACTTAAACCTAAGGTGTGAAACTATTAGAATTTTAGAAGAAAATGTGGGAAAGACTCTTATAAACATTGGCCTAGGCAAAGAATTTATGAAGAAGATCCCAAAGGTAATCACAGCAACAACAAAAATAAATAAAAGGGACCTGATTAAATTAAAAAGCTTCTGCACAGCCAAAGAAACTGTCACGAGAGCAAACAGACGACCCACAGAATGGGAAAAAAATTTTGCATGCTACACATCCAATAAAGGAATGATAACTAGAATCTATTTAGAACTCAGGAAAATCAGCCAAAAAAAATCAAACAACCCTATCAAAAAGTGGGCAAAGGACATGAATAGAAATTTTTCAAAAGAAGACAGGAGAATGGCTGGCCAACAAACATATGAAAAAATGCTCAACATCTCTAATCATCAGAGAAATGCAAATCAAAACCACAATGAGATATCACTTATCTCCAGTGAGAATGGCCTTTATCAAAAAGTCCCATAACAATAAATGTTGGCATGGATGTGGAGAGACAGGAACACTCTAAACACTGCTGGTGAGACTGCAAACTAGTACAACCTCTGTTGAAAGCAATATGGAGATACCTTAAACAGATTCAACTAGACCTACCATTTGATCCAGCAATCCCATTATTGGGCATCTACCCAAAAGAACAAAAGACATTCTATAAAAAAGACATCTGCACCCGAATGTTTATAGCAGCACAATTCACAATTGCAAAGATGTGGTAACAACCCAAGTGCCCATCAATACATGAGTGGACTAATAAAATGTGGTATATGTATACCATGGAGTACTACTCAACTATAAGAAATAATGGTGATATAGCACCTCTTGTATTTTCCTGGATAGAGCTGGAACACATGCTACTAAGTGAAGTATCCCGAGAATGGAAAAATAGGCACCACATGTACTCACCATCAAATTGTTTTCACTGATCATCACCTAAGAACACATTTAGGAATAACATTAATTGGGTGTTGGGAAGATGTGTGTGGAGGGGAGGGGATGGGTACCTACATACATAATGAGTGCAATGCGCACCATCTAGGGGATGGACACACTTGAAACTCTGACTTGGAGTGGGGGAGGAAGGGCAATATATGTAACCCAAAATTTGTACCCCCATAATATGCTCAAATAAAAAAGAGATAAAAGGAGTGGCAAGTGATACTTTACTTCAATGAGTGCAGGTTATCTACATAAATTACTTAATAGTTGAAATTGTTCTGAACAGATATTTTTTATTATTCCCCATTTAATTACTTATTTAATCATTTATAACAGTGAGGACTCGTGGATATGAATTTTGTATAAGGAATTAAAATCCGGTACTACTTACTTATTTTGTTGTTCAAAGGGTTTCAACTTTGGCCTTTGGGGGCTCTTCTAGTTGTCTCCTTTGCTCTTTGACAGGCCCCCACAATGTAGAGTGTGTATGTGTGTATTTGTGTGTGTGTGTGTGTGTGTGTGTGTGTGTGACACTATAAGACACTTCAGGCTCATCTTACATATATCCTGTCCCAGTCTTTGAACCATCAATTTCTCCAATCAGTCATGTTTCCCTTTATTGGATAATGGTATTAGATATCAAGATCTGGGTACTAGGTGTGCTCATTGCCATTGGAGTGTCAATGCCTTCTAAATTCTCCAGCTTACAGAGCAAGGAAATCTATATGCATCTACGAAACTGTGTATATACATTGTATGAATATTTCTATATGAAGTGACCTATATCTAAATTATGCAAAACAGGAGTTCATACTTTTATCTCCAACTGTCATCTATTACCCCATGGACCATTCTAACCTCTTCCCCTAGCTTATCTGTAACCTCCTACCACAACAGTGAGACACCAGGCTCTGACATTCATCATCTTTTACTCAATTGTTCAATTCCAGTATTCATGTATAGTGATTTCAGATTTTTTAACCTATATTCCATGGGAAACAACTTTAGCAACTGAGTACAGTAGTACCCTGCCCCTTATCTGCAAAGGATATGTTGCAAGACCCCTAGTGGATACCTGAAACCACAGACAGTACTGAACTCTATATACACTATGTTTTTTCTTATACATACATACCCATGATAAAATTTAATTTATAAATTAGGTACAGTAAGAGATTAACAATAATAACTAATCATGCAATAGAAGAATTATAACACGCAGCTGACATCACTACTCTTGCAATTTAGGGCCATTATTAAGTAAAATCACAAGCACTGTGATAGCACGACAGATGATCTGATAACCGAGGTGGCTACTAAGTGACTAATTGGTGGGTAGCGTATATGTGCAGATAAGCTGGACAGAGGGATGACTCATGTCCTGGGAGGAATGGAGCAGGATGGCATGGAGTTTCATCATGCTACTCAGAGCAGTGTGCAATTTAAAACTTATGGATTATTTATTTCTGCAATTTTCCATTTAAAATTTCTAAGAGTGCGATGTGCACTGTCTGGGGAATGGACACACTTGAGGCTCATACTCGGGGGAATGGGAGGGACATGGGCAATATATCTAACCAGAACTTTTGTACCCCCATAGTAAGCTGAAATAAAAAAAATAAATAAAATAAATAAAATAAAATAAAATATATTCCTTTTTCTGTTAAAAAAAAAAAAATTTCTGGACCAGGGCTGATTGCAGGTAAATGAAACCTACAAAATTGAAACCATTGATGAGAGGGGGCTACTGTATAGTGCTGATAGAGAGTTTCTTTGCCATTTGTTAGACTCCTCTCATTTCCAACGTAAGTCACCACCTTACTTGTAATATACTTAGATTATGTTGTCACATTTTCTTTTCATACTTCAATTTCCCAGATTCCTAAAATAATTTTTTAAATCTTTTTATTGAGAAAACATTTGAGTTACCCTGTTCTAAGCAGGCAGTGCCTGGGAATTCAGGCCATGCATGTAAAAGACAACAAATATTGTCACCGTCACCTCTCGGTTTAATTGGGAGGCAAGTAAAGAGATGCTTATCATGTAGCTGATTTGGTGGGGTCTCTGATGGGGGTTAAGGAGACCCAGAGAAATGGCTTCAGACTTTGATATTTGGTAGGGTTGCAATTCAAGAAGTAAGGCAGCCAGACAGACAAACGGACAAAGGAAGATAGCTGGAAACTGGAAAACTAGGGAAGTGTGAGGGCCTACAGTTGCCAAAGTTTCTGACTTTTTCAGGAAAAGCTACATATCTAAATTTCTATGTGATTACTCTTGATTTTTAAAAATTTTTAATTGTGACAAAATATATAGCACATAAAATTCACCTTAATCACTTTTAAGGGTACAGTTCAGTAATGGTAAGCATACTCAAATTGCTCTGCAACAGATTTCCACAAGGTTTTTATCTTACAAAACTGAAACTGTATACCCTGTAAACAACTCTCCACTCCCTTCTTCCACAGTCCCTGGAAAATCATCAGTCTGTTTTCTATTTCTTTCTACTACTCTAGATATCTCATATTAGTGGAGCCATGATTTTCTTCAACTCTTGATGACCCTTCGGTATCAGTCCACGTTTAAGAGTAAGACACTAAAAAGCAAACCGGCAGCTTTGGGTACAGGATGAGTGGTATGCCTACCAGTGGGCTCAACTGTAGGGTCGTTTATGGGCACTCGAGCTGCACTGGGAGAGCCCAGATGTATTATTTGTGGGTTTTTTCTCTTAGATCAATTTTTCTAAAGATGAATCTTCTAACCTCTTCTCCTAGTGGTAAAACTGGCTGCCGTTGTTCTAAGAGTTGAAATAAGGGCAAACATACAGCAACTTGCTGTCCAAAATGTACATCTCACTTTACTTTAGGGCACAATCTTAGCCATGCCCTCTGCTCTGCCTGGGGCTGAATACCCAGAGACTCTTGTTCAATTCTAATTCAACGTCCTTCTCTTGTCTCTCCCTCCTCAACTCCCCTTTTAACAGCTCCTATCTCTGAGTCCCACCTGAGGTCAGCAGTGTGAGTGTTTGCTGGATGCTGACTTTGGCTACGGCTTCCGCAGCCCTTCTGGGATAATCCCCACTCATCGTCTGCTTTCTATCTTTAAACAGAATCACCAACAGCCCTTGCCCACTGACTTTTCTTCTTGTCTTCTTTTATCTTTACTATGTTTACCTTTAAAAATCACTTACTGTCATATAAAAGGGTTTCAGAAGGGAAGATAAGTAAAAACAGCTCGCCTAATTTCAAATCTCTGCCTTTATTTGTTTAAGATTGTGTATTTACCACTTGGGAAGGCCTCACATTGTCTTTTGACAGATAATTCTGAAAGGATCAGATATGCTTTTTGCTATTTTACTTTGATATCCAAAACCAGTAACCCAAGGTGGTTTTCTTGGAGGTTGTCTGCAGGCCCATCAGTGCTGCAGAGCACAGCTGTGGCCATTATAGCAGTTTTCTAGCAGCTGCGTTGGGGCTCCCAGACGTCCTTAAAAATAAGTGTACCTGTACAGGATACCTCTCTGCCCTACAGGCACCAAAGTTCCACTCTCTGTCTGGGTAGCCACAGACACATGGATCTTTAACCAGATCTTCAGGGTTTTATATCCTTTCAGATTTTCATGTCTCTGATCCACAGAATCATATCTGTTACCCACACTTTTCTCAGCAGTAACTCAGAGCAACCTGAGCTCTTACAACTATCTCAGAGCACATAGCTCCAGAAGCCTGTTGGTGAGTCTTCCAGTAGAGCCAAGGTTTAGATGTGAATTCTAGAAGTCTTCAGACTATCTCAGGTCCATGGGGAAGTTTTCACAATCTGAAGAATTCATGCTATTTTCTCTCTCTTAGTGAGAACTACCTACCCTGAAAGTGAAAGATAAATGCATAACCCTTGTCTCGTATTTTTTATCCTCTATAAAATTGCAGATTCTCAACCACCACAAAAACTATCTATCCTTCAGTGTTTCTGGACGTGACCATGTACTTAGAAACTAGTCTTACTATGTGCCCAATCTTTCTTCTTCTTCTCTGGCTGTCCACCCCTGTTGAATTCTCTTAGTTATGGCTGCTCTAGCAAGCAATATTGCTTATGCTGGGCATTGCAGCTGCTTCTGTTGGGCACTACTTCTTTTACTGCGCACCAAAGTGGGAGTGAAAGTGTCCTGAGAGGCATTTTCTTGGAGTTAGCAATGGATCATTCTTTGTATACTGATGTTTCAAAAGTATTTTTTCCAAAACACTTCAGGTTTTTTTTTTTCCTAATGAACTCTCTCCTGGGAACTCAAACATGAGGCCACGGGGGTTATAGGTGCCTGAAAGAAAGAACTAATCTGAGTAATTATGATAGTTCTCAGTATCACTTTTACATTTCCATGATTTTTCCATATATGCTCTCTTTTTATTTTTTAGGTAAACACCATTATTTTGCTATAAACAGAGTTCTACACTTACTAAGATCTTGCACTAGTGTGGTACATTTTTTACCATTGATGAGCCCATATCGATAAATTATTACTAACTAAAGTTGAGAGGGCCATTACAGTCCACTCTTTTTGTTGCACAGTTCTATGGGTTTTAAAAAATTGTTTTTGTTCTTTTATAATAAAAGGATTCAACATTTTAGTTGGAAAATACATTAGGAATAACCTACTCCAAATTCTTCATCTGTCATAAAAGAAAAATTAGGGCAAGAGAGATTTAGGCCCTTTATCAACATCACATAGCTGAAAAGTGTCTGTGACAAGGATTTGAATTTAGGTTAAAACTTCTATTCTCATATAGTTTCTCCTCATTGACTTGCAGTTTGGTGAGTTGATTATCTTGAAAATAAAATGTCAGCTTTATAAAAATTATATAATTTGTATAACACACATCTCCCCTCCTCATTGCCACTTCTAGAGCCAGGGACTCAGGAAGAGCCTTGAGGGTTGTTAACGGTTTATAGACACACTTGTATCGACCCTGCCAGGCTTTCTCCCATCAATATGATGTGGTCTAGGTGTTCCTGCTGCTGTATATCCTGTTTCTATTCTACTAGATGGAAATTGGCTGAGTTTCTACTAAGTAATTGTTTTTTATCATTATTGGGGGGTGCTATAGTTTGGATGTTTGTGTCCTTCCAAAATTCATGTTGAAACTTAATGCGCATTATGGAAGTATTAAGTGGTGGGACCTCTGGGGAAATAAGTGAATCAGGAGGACTCCCCCACCATGGATATCTGCATAAAAAAGCTTCAGGGAGATGCTTGGCCCTTCTGTTCTTTGTGCCATTGGAGGACACAGCTTTTGTCCCCTCCAGAGCATCCAGCAATGAGACACCCTCTTATAGCCGAGGGTAGGCCCTCCCCAGACACCTAATCTGCTAGCACCTTGATCTTGGATTTCCCAGCCTCCAGAACTGTGAGAAATAAATGTCTAGTAGTTATAAGTTATCCACTCTAAGGTATTTTGTTATAGCAGAAGGAATGGACTAGACTGGGTACTGCAAAATTAGGTCTTTGAGTTCTCTGAGTTGTCCAGCTATACTGAAAAGAGGACAATGATCAAGGATTTGAGGAGAACCAACAGTCAGGAGAAAAAGCACTAAAGTGTCACCTGCGCTGTCCAGACTCACACCCTAATTAGGGGAAAGACATGTGGATCCACCAGAAAAGGAACTCTTAAGGGTATTAATGCAAAGGTAAGTATGTAAATAAGACAAGTTCTGGATATTTTATTTCTTTTCAAAACCAAGCATAGTATAGACAGTATTTCTGGCCTTTTTATCTTTGAACTTAACATTTTCCAAACCACTGTAAAGTAGTAAAAGTTAAATTACTTTATATATGGCTTTCCTTGGTGGGAGTAAATTTAAATAAAAATAGTCCAATATGGTTATAATTCTTAAGAAAGTATTAGTCAATTAGAGCTCTAAATCGTAAGTAACAGGTAAAACATGATTTGTAACTCATGACATTTTAATTTAAAATGGTCTGTGTACCTAAATCACATCCTAAATATGTTTCTGGGTGACATATAAAACCTCCTAAATTGTTCACAAATATAAATCAATGTCTTGTTTTCAGATGATTTTGCATCACCCTTATAATTTTTTTTTCTGATTAATCTTTCTATTTCAATGGAAATTTTATTTTTTTTATTTCAGCATATTATGGGGGTACAAAAGTTTAGGTTATGTATATTGCCCATGCCCCCCACAGCCCCGAGTCAGAGCTTCAAGCATGTCCATTCCCCAGATGCTGCAAACCACACTCATTATGTAGGTATACACTCATCCCCTCCCCCCACATCTGCCTGACACCCAATTAATTAATGTTATTCCCAAATGTGCACTTAGGTGATGATCAGGGAAACCAATTTGATGGTGAGTACATGTGGTGCTTATTTTTTCCATTCTTGGGATACTTCACTTAGTAGAATGGGTTCCAACTCTCTCCAGGAGAACATAAGAGATTCTATATCACCGTTATATCTTATAGCTGAGTAATACTCCATGGCATATATATACCACATTTTACTAACTATTAGAATTCTAGTAGAAAATGTGGGAAAGATTCTTATAGATTAGACAAAGAATTTATGAAGAAGACCCCAAAGGCAATCACAGCAACAACAAAAATAAATAAATGGGACCTGATTAAATTAAAAAGTTTCTGCACAGCCAAAGAAACAGTCACGAGAGCAAACAGACAACCCACAGAATGGGAAAAAATTTTCACATGCTACACATCCAATAAAGGACTGATAACTAGAATCTATTTAGAACTCAGGAAAATCAGTAAGAAAAAATCACACAGCCCTATCAAAAAGTGGGCAAAGGACATGAATAGAAATTTTTCAAAAGAAGATAAAAGAATGGCCGACAAACATATGAAAAAATGCTCAGCATCTCTAATCATCAGGGAAATGAAAATCAAAACCACAATGAGATATCACTTAACTCCAGTGAGAATGGCCTTTAACAAAAAGTCCCAAAACAATAAATGTTGATGTGGATGCGGAGACACAGGAACACTCATACACTGCTGGTGGGACTGCAAACTAGTGCAACCTCTGTGGAAAGCAATATGGAGATACCTTAAACAGATACAAGTAGACCTACCATTTGATCCAGCAATCCCATTATTGGGCATCTACCCAAAAGAACAAAAGACATTCTATAAAAAAGACATCTGCACCCGAATGTTTATAGCAGCACAATTCACAATTGCAAAGATGTGGAAACAACCCAAATGCCCATCAATACATGAGTGGATCAATGGAAATTTTAAATTAAGAATTTATCACAACGATCAACATACTATTATTCAGTATTTTACATCAGTTTTCTCAGCATTTGTTTTCTTTGTATAAATATGTCATCTTAACTGACATAATTTTACCTGTTCATCCTGCTCTTACAATAATTATGAAGATTTTTATTTAGATTTTGGTTCAAAATTACAGATTCAGAATTAAGGTGTTAATTATTTGCATTTCAAATTATCTAATATGCCTTATGCATGAGAACCATAGAAACAAAAAAACAGATGAACCACTTTTGGGGGACCCATAAATCCCAAACCTGAAAGCAGAAATGTTACTTTAGAAGGAAACCTCTAGAATCATCTACACATCCATTCTGCTTTGTCTACTGATAATCTAGCCTACTTTAAAAGCAGTAAATGAAAAATTCAGTTGTATTAATAGATTCTCCTATTATAACTGATATGCTTTTTTTAATTCAAGCATTTTTATGCTATGGTTAAATCTTTTTCCCATTATTTCTAGTGAATATGGATAGATCACATTATTGCTTTTTGAAGACCACTGTCAATCAACATTGTTTTCATATTGCCCCTACCTGATAATTTTCTCTAATTATTTTGTATATTCAATTATAAAATTCTAAAGAAACTATGCCCACATACTAATAAGGTTACAGCCATATAAAGTTATTTATATACTCTTTGTTATCACACAAAGGACTCAGTATCAGTGCATTTCACATAAATGGCACTCACAAAATTTTTGATATGGTGATCAGTTTACTTGTTAAGTAAAAGAAAAATACAGACAAGATACAGAGATAACAACCAGCCTAATGGGTCTAGGGTTCAGTGGTAAGGAAAGTAGTGTTAATTTAGCATCAACAGTGGCGATAGATCCAGTTTTCCTTGAAAAAAATATTGGTTCATTAGAGACTTTTGGTGTTTTGATGACTCATAAGCTACAAAACACGTTCATATGAGAAATAAAAGAACACTCTGCTAGGAGGAACACGAAACCCTATTTTTCAAAGAGTCATGCCACTCTTGTGATTGGGGCTCATGCGATTCCTCACTGGAACTGGTGGAAGGAGACTGGGATGCAGAGCAGCAGCATTATGTGCTCTGTCTCCGTGGGGGGATCTCCCAGAGCCCAGCGTGAAGAAACGGTTCCATGGCGAAACAGCAGTGCCTCCAGGAGGTGAACAGGGAGAAGTCTGGCACCAAGTGGGCAACAGCACTAGGTGGTATCAAATAATGTTTGACTGTTCTAACTGCCAGGCACGTGCTAGGAGTTTCATGTTACTTTCATTCAACCCCCATAACAAGTATTAGTAGTTCATTTTTACTAATGAGTAAGACAGCAACAGAAAACGTTAGTACATTTTCCTGAAATTGCAAAGTTAGCAAGTGGTGGAGCTAGGATTTGCATACAATTGTTTCTGAGCACTGATACACACACGACGCTGCATGCCAAGCAGCACTCTGCACTGGGTCTAGTATTCCTTAATGGGGAAATTTTGTGAGCTTCTCTTCCTTAGTGATCTTCTGGCGAGAAGAAAGCCTTGAGGGACATGGGTTAGGCCTGGAATTGACTGATGGCACGCCCAGACTGGTCCACGAGAAACATACACAGTAGATGCAAATGCTTCAGTGATCTAATTCTAGGCATTTGGCTAAAGAATTACATCCAAAATCTACTTATTGCCCTCGGTCAACAACATGGAATTCTCCTTCTACTAGATCAACCTTATAACTCCAACATAGAAGTAACAGCTACACTGTGGAAGCCTTCTTAAGAGTGAAGCTGATTGGTGCTGAAGGCAGGATTTCTAACAGTATCAGTGAATAGAGCAGGAGAATAAAAGAAAAGTTACATGCACAAACAACATGTTGCCATACCTGCCCAATTTGTTCCTGAATTTGGAACTCTATGAGGAATGTGGTATATCAGCATGCTACTTGAAATAAGGAATATGGCATATCAGCGTGCTATTTCAAAACCACCCACATCCTCCAAGATTGTTGTGCTTTTTTTCTGCTCATGTAAATTCATTCTTAAACATTTAATTAATATCTCTGTCCCACTGAGGTGTAAGTCAGTCTATTCATTCAGGTAATAAGCAGTGAGGACAAAAGCATTAATAGCTATTGGAAAGTCTAAGATTGGAACTAAATAATATTACTAGTACCTATATTTCAAAGCTGGTAGGGCTAAGCTTCTCAGAAAAAAAATAAAAGTTTATTGTGAAGGACCACATATAATTTGCAATACAATCCTGAATTTCTTTCCTTTATAACAGAATGAGCACCATTCAGAAGTGGAATTATTAGCACATTCTAATCTTTCACGCAGCACTAATCTGTTTAATCAAAGCTCCATCTCACTTTGTCTAAGCATGCTGCCTGCCTCTGAAGGGCAAATTGCATTTCATCTAACAGCATGTGGTTTTAAAAGAGAATGCACTTGTTTTTACTCCCTGAATAATGAGTTTAAAATCACTTTGTACTTTTGAAAAAAGACTCAAGTCACACATATCTTTGCTTATGTTGCTATATTTGAAATTCACATGAGGATCTGCAGAACAGAGGGCTCTGTGCTGTGCTGTCCTCGCTCTTGCTTAAAACTCTGTTCTAAAATACTACTTTTCTCTGCACATATATGTAGGACACTGGAGACACTGGAGTATATATGTATATACTTTATACGCTGTTTGGCACAGAGTGGCAATAGGATGGCTCAGGTAAGATTTTGAGAAGACAAAGACAAGTGACGGATACTAACAAACCCTGATTAGCAATGCCAAGTGCTCCCAATTGAAAGCTCTCTTTAGTACCACCACTTGTGCAGCCCTAGCTGTTCACAGATCCTTGAGGTTGCCTCTCTGAGGTTTGAGATATATCAACACAGTTTTCTCCAAATAGCTTTTAACAGAGGAGCAATGTATTCAAAAACCAAATAAACTAGAGCTGTGAGAAGCAAAAGGCTTACAGTGTTTTTCATTTTGTTTGACCCTTGAGTATAAACTTTTAAACACAATTTCCTCTCTATTCCTTCCCATAGGAGCTGATACAGAAATCCAATGAAGGTTTTAGATGGTATTTAATCGACCATGACAGACATTTCCCAGAATGCCCAACACAGCACCGTTCCTTTCTATATTATTTTTAATGCCATTTCACCATCCCCTACAGAAGCTCCTTAACCTTTCAGCTTCTCTAAAAATTTGGTTTAGAGGCCATCTACAATGGAACCTCTCAGGTTGGTAGTTAAAATCCAAATTACTAGGCCGACTCAAACTTACTAAATTAGAAGATCCAATTCCAGGACCTCAGAATACGCACATTCACAAACATTCAAGAAAATAGCACAGTAAAATTTGATGTCTTCTGTGCCTAGTGCTAAATCTGTCTGCCTCGAGATTAAGCTCCTCTCCCCCTCTCTCCATCTCTCTCCCTCTCTCTTCCTCTCTCTTTCCCCGCCCCACTTTCACACAGCCTTTATATGCTCTTCCACATGTCCCTAGGTATCCCTGGAAGATTTGTTCCAGCCCCCTCACCCACGATACAAAATCCACAGATGCTCAAGTCCCTTACATAACATGATGTAGTATTCGGATACTAGTATACCTATGCACATCCTCCCATATACTTTAAGGCATCTTTAGATCCTACCTAATACCATGTAAACGCTATGTAAATAGTTGTTATACTGTATTTTAGTTTTCTATTTGTGTTATTTTATATTTTTGTATTGTTATTTTTTTCCAAATATTTTCTATCAGTGGTTGGTTGAATGTGCTGATGGGGAGCCTGTGTACACAGAGGACCGAATGTACTGTGTGAGATTCTGTAGGAATAAATGTACTGTGTATACCCTTTTAAACAGTTGCAAAGGTTTAGAGATATATTTCACCTAGATATGTATTTAGTGGATATTGGCTGGTAGGGATTAATAGAAAAACTGTAAAAACATACCAAACAACCATCCCTAAGTATTTCCTTGAAATACATTTCATCCTAGATATTACTCACTGATCAGTTTCTAATAGGAAAATAATCAATTAAAAGATCATTTGAAAATGTGATAGCACACTGGACCAATGTCATGTCTTCCTAATGAATGAAATGACACATTTTAGCAATGCACTAAATCCTTGTTTGCACATGGGGAAAATTATGACATCAGGAAAAAGTTAACTCACCACTTCTTCATGTCTGCATTTTCTCACATTAATTCCATTTATCTGCAATGAAAACAAGAGCTAGTTGCACATGGTATATTATAAATTAACTTAATGTTTTGCTTGCACATATAATAATGATAAGCGTATACCTGTAGAATTGCATCCCCAATAAAGAGTAGTCCTGAAAGTTCCGCTATGAATGAAAAAAGACAATTGATAAGAAGGCATCGACTATTTTTGTCATACAGATGAAAAAGATTTTAATTAAATAAAGGTAAAAATGGCAAATGAAACAAAAACGTAAATGTTTTATATGGCTAGCATCTTAAAAGATACATAAGGAATAGAAATTCAAAATAATAATATGATTCAGTCCACTTTAATTATTGAAACACATGCAAAGATATTTCTATTTAGTTCTACTATTTCAGACCTCTGGCTGCTAAAAACTGGTCACTCCTCTCAGGGTAGATGACCAGACACTTACAATTTTGAGGTCTTTTAAAAAGTTTGAGACATAGACAATCAATCCATCAGCTATGGAATTTGCTCCAGATTCATTTCTAAACATGACATTGTTTTAGTAATTTCAGTCAATGCAACAGTGGCTGTATATCTTCATTGTTTTTCCTAGATAAAGTTTCATATGAAAGGCTAACTGATGGAAGTTGCATAGGAAAACCAAAAAAACAAGTATCTGAGTCAGACTCAGGCATTACTGCCAGATCACAGGGAATGTGGAGCTCGTCACTCATATACTAACTTATGATTCTAAAATATCATCTTACTCTTCAAAAACAATGACTTACAAAGGAATGGTCACTATACAATTCTCTGAACACGTTACCTCTTTGCTCCTTGGAGATTTTTGAAACAACAACTGGAATGTTATGTTCTGCTCCTCCCTGAAAAGACAAAACCGTATATTATACATTTTTTAATCTAAAAAAAATGCAGCTTTTAGGTAAGAAGCTGTACAGGCTATGAAGGGAATGTTAAGTAGACACCAGGCAGAATTTAAATAAACTTGTGGAATTTCTTCACTAAGTAGATAGTGCTCTTATGGAAACTTAGCTACCTGCTTAGAATTTTGTGGAGACATCCAATAATTAACAATTGTCCCTGAAAGTTTTCATTTATCAAAAAAAGACCAAGTATGTTTTTAAACAGGCATTCTTTGCCATGTGTAGTAATTGTGTCCATTGCAGGAATTCTTATTTTAGGATTCCAAACACCAGATTATCACGTATTTCTGCTATCTGGCTAAGTTATTCTCTGCTGGTGACCAAGTGCTCTTAGTGCACAGGGAGCCCCCTGGATGCTAAGGGATCAGAGGGACCTTCACCTGCACAACTGGATAAACAAAATCAGAATGTGCACATGAATGATGAAGAGGGGATTCATCTGCATTTCCTTAATTAGTATTAGAGTCCTCTGTGTGTGAAAGTACATACTAAACAATTTACAGAATAAAACATACCACCAAAACTATTGCAGTAGTGCTTTGTTATTTGACCAAATGAGGTAAGAAAAAGAAAGATAAATAAGTAAACTAAACTTATATAAAACAAAATTTTAAAAAATCCTTAAAATGACTGCATAATGATCCCATTTCTTTACGACAAAGTTGAGAAGATTGAAAGCAGTAGTCGAAAAATCAAATAAGTGTATTAAAGGATAAAATGTCATGCAGAAAAGAAGCACAACACTTTAGCATGGAGAATGGGAAAAACTATCTAAAGTCCATTGCATTACTCTATCTTCAGAATATGTAAACCTCTAAGCTTCTTATTATTTAAAGAATAAAAAAATTATTTTAGAACAGACATTTTTTGTCCTTGAATGTACATTTTTAACACTGAGTTTCCAGTATATTTAAATATAAGACAGTCAAAAGTTTTTGAGGAAAACAATGGTATTAAATGCTTTCATTGCAAATTGAGTACTTTCTACTTCTAGAATATTAAGAAGAAAGGATAAATAAGATAATGAAAACATCCTACTCAGATTGAATTTCAAACCCACTACTCAACTACCTTTTTCTCACTATTTTGCACCAACCCAATATTCATCCACTTCATTTTCAAGACACTGGCCTAAGCTACAACAACTCCTAAATCTGTTTCTGCCTTTTGGTCTGTATGTCCCTAACAAGCACTGAACCTGTTTAAAATGGCCCTGTCTTTGATCTGATCAAAGGGATAGTGATCTGTGCCTGACAGTGTGGTGTGGTGGAAAGTAAGTGCCTATTTAGCACATGGTAAACACTGAATAAAGGGTAACTATCATCCTAGAGCAGGCTAACAATTAGGATTTAACCAGAAAAATGACATGGCATTAAAATTCTAAATAATATTATAATTAATCCATTCAAAGACCTTTAATACTTATTAGTTAAGATTCCAAGTTCCCAATCCCTCATACTCTGTTCTATTCTTTCCCCATTATACTTATCAGCTTCTAACCTGCTATTTGTCTACTTCTTACACATATTGTTTCTTTCTCCTTCCCATCCCTAACTAACATGTAAGTTTCTCAACGGTATTGAAGTGTTTTGGTAGGTTGTTTGTGTACTGATGTAACCTCAGTGCATGGAATGTCTTCTCTATCTTTGAAAGGATTTCTGAATTGAAGCAGTGAATGAATAAATGAAGCCTAAGGCTTTTCCAGGCCTAACTTAGAGTTGCTGACAGTTTCTAGAGATGCTTAGAAATTAGAAAGGATGTTAAGAATGCATCTACATTTCCCAGAAGAAAAAGCTGGTTAACTCAAATAAATCATTCACTGATGAGACTTTAGGTAGTATAAAAAGATCCAAGAAATCATCCACAGATATTGTGGGTCATATATTTTGGGGCAGGCACAACAGGGCATACACAGTTCTTGTCAGCGCAGCTGTCAGCAGAGTAATTCCCTTCAGCTGTTTTTGCATTTCACATTTTTCTCTCATTCCACTACCAAGTCCAAAGATTTTCTTAATGCTTAGACTTTTAATGCAAGTTACCAAGTCGGGGTCCATCTAGAGAAAATGCTGTTAAGATAGAGAGATTTTCTGAAGATCGACTCAATAATCCCATTCTTCCCTCAGCACCCAGATTTATGCAGTAGTCCCCTCTTCTGTGGCTTCTCTTTCCCTGGTTTCAGGTATCCCAGGCACAGTATGGCGAGGCATTTTCAGAGACAGAGAGAAAAACCACATCCATATAACTTTTATTATAGCATATTGTAATAAGTGTTCTATTTTATTATTAGTTATTGTTGTCTCTCTTTTACTATGCCTAATTCATCAATTAAACGTTATCATAGGTAGGTAGGTATGTATAGGAAAAAACATACCATATATAGGGTTTGGTCAGTACAATCTGTGGTTTTAGGCAACCACTGGGAGTCTTGGAACATATCCCCCGCTGATCAGCAGTCCTACTGTAACTATCATTTAATGGCAAGATACAACTAACCCCTATTTTGTCAACATTTTTCTTTTATCTGTAAAATTTCTCCTAAAATTTGAGTGGCTTGAATCCAAATATGGTTTTGTTTTTGTTTTGTTTTGGTTTGGTTTTTTGGCTTTTAAATCAGATATATATAGCTTTGAGATAATTTTTAAATTTATTTAAGAAAATTACTTCATTAATTAGCAAATTTTAAGACAAAACTCAGAAGATAAAATTGGAACTTAAAATTACAGTACCTTCATTAATTGGAAAAAATGTGAGAGCAGCCCATCTCTATTAAAGTTAATTAGATTTAGTTTAGGACTTAAATGGGGAAACTTAAGGTATACTAGTTAAGAATCAAATTATGTGCCTTGTCCTGTTTAAAACAGGTGACAGGCTTCCCATTACACTCAGAATGACGATCAAAACCCTTGAACAGCCCTTCATTCTGCAGCCTGCGCAGCTGCCAGACCTTCATCACTCTGAGCACTGAAGGCCTTCAACATGCTGTTCTCTCTGCTAGGAAGGCCTGTTCCTGGACTCTTAACCAAGTAAACGCCTACTCATCTTGAAATATCGGCTAAAAGGCTCCTCCTTCAGTGTCCCTAAAGTAGTGCACTACTGTAGCACAGGATCATGGCTGTGATTTACCATAATGCACGTAACACTTTGATCAAAGTCTACTTTCTCACTGGAGTGTGAAGACCTGGGGAGGCTGGGGCTCCCATCACCATCTTCACTCGAAGTATCCTGGGTAAGGGTTGGGGGGTGGCTCACAATCTTGGTTTAGAGAATGTCTGAATTCTCCCATGTTTAGGGAAATCTAAGACTGGGGAGAGGGAGGCAGTGTTCTAGAGAACAGCCCAGGTAATATTAATAGTAACACATACATCATTCAACCTGATCATATTCTTTTTACAAAGCATAGTTGAATTTATATCTAACTTTGTAGGAACAGGTGAGATATAAAGTTCCATCTAAAGCATTTTGAGAAGGACTCTACACAATGATTTTTGCCAGCATCTAACTGTGAAATGCCACCAAATCAAACCTACAATGCTTTCAGAGCATCAGGAATCTTACCAAATAAATCTTTTCAGTTCAATGTTTCCATTATTCCAAGCAACCATGAATCGATCATACTCTGGACTTTGGAAAAGCAAAAACAAACAAATAAACAAACAAAAAAAGATGCATAGACCTTTCCAGTATTCTTCTATTTAGAATAAGGAAAATATTGTGAGCAGATAATAACACAGGAATTAGGATTAAGAAATGGATAGGCCTAGGAGAGGCAGCTAAAAGAAATCACCTGGAAGAATATGGGCAAGAACCACCACGCATCTGAATGCAACATTTATCCGCCAAAATCACTTAATTTGGTTTTGTCAAAAATTAGTGATCTTTCTCACATACTATATGATTGCCTTCATATGAATGTCTCAAGTAGGGAAATTTATAAACACAAAAGGTAGATTAGTGGTTGCTCTGAGCTGGGGCATGGGAGACAGGGGTAAAGGGTTAGTGGCTACAGGAAACAGGCTTCTTGAGGGAATGAAATGCTCTAAAATTGACTGCAGTGAAGTTTGCATAGACCTGTGGATACACTAAAAACGACTGAATTTACACTTTAAATGGGTAAACTGTATTGTATGTGAATTATATCTCAATAAAACTGTTTAATAAAAATAGTAATGGTCTTGGAATAATTGGCCAGTGGTTTTAAATGATTCTTGGGACTAATCCATAATTTTCAAACTAAGCTTTATGATCTGCCTGTGATCTATTTTTATGTTGGAAAGGTACACACCCATCTTGTCTCTGGTGGAAACAAAGGACTCAGACTCCAGGAAAAAGAATGGGGGGCAGAATGGAGAGAAATGCATGCTAGTGTGTACATGCACTTATATCAATGGCTGTTATTTGAAGACTTTTGTCCAAAAATAGCTAATAAATTAAAACGCAGAAATTTATTAAAGCTATTACAAAGATATATTTTTATTTGAAAAATTTGATATAATTGGTTCCCAACCCTTGATATTAGAAAATTACTTGCTTGATCCTGGCCACTTTGATTCATTTATTATATTTCAGTTTTAAACCAGAATGTAAATAACGTAGAGAGGAAACTTGATTCTGTCCCCAGCTTGAAAATTAAGAGGTAATTTAATACAGGTTTTATAGAGCTGAGCGTCATTATTAAGAGTAAGGACTGTGACAGAGTAGTCCCCCATAAGTATGGACGGGACATTCTGACAGGGGGGAATATGTAACAGAGGGAATGGCCTGAAAAAAATGGCAAAAAATATTTTCTGTCTCTTTAAAACATCCTCCACTCCTTTTTGAGAACTAAAACCTGTTCCCTGTCTCAGACCAGTGGTGGGGAGGGGCAGGGTAAGTCTTTTGTTACTTGTGCTACAGGAGATGGTCTAGCCTGACCAGGCAGAGGGAGGTCCTGGATGGAGGTCATGGGATTGTCTTGAGGGATATCAGGATCATCAACTGTAGTTGAAGAGCAATTGCCTGAAGCTAAGAACCCACCCTTTAAAAGCTCTGTATTTCTGCTTAGTATTAGAACAATGGCATTTTTTCAGACAGTAGTCTCCACCCTCCTCCTTTTCCGGCAAAGTAATACCCTTCTCTTTCCTTCTCCTCAAACCATTTGTTCTCATTCTTCTGATGTGGCCTTGAGGTAAAGTGCCAAACTTTCGGTAACAGGACTTTGTCATCAGCTTTATGTGGATTTGAGGTCCAGCTCTGCCACTTATAACAATACATAAATTAGTCAAACTTTTAATATTTAATCTCATTGTCTGTGGAAGGGATGACAATAGTTATCTACTTTGCTGGATGATAAAGCCAAATTAAACAACATGTGAAGTATTTAACTCTGAATCTGGCACTTAATAAGCAAGTCATAAATATTAGCAATTATTTACAAATAACAACATGATTATGGGACTAATAATTATAATTATATATTTGATTGCTGCAAAGTAAAAGCTGCCCAATAGAAATCACATTTGATCAGAAGATGCAAGATGGCAGACAAGAAACACCTCCAACAAGAGTGTCTCCACAATAAGGAAAGATTTTAGATGAAAGTGAAGAAAACAAACAGGCAGATAAACATAGATCAGATGAGGGTTGGAAGTAAGGGTGCCTGAACCTACAGGAGACTCCATGGGAAGAGGTGGCAGAGCAGGACTGAGGCTAAAGGCATCAGCAGGGGCTAAACCCCAAGAGGTTTGGAGACTAGCAGCAAGGGTAGGCGGAGTGGTTAAATTTGCCTTCCTTTGCATCTCGGACTGCTGGTGGGCTCCTGAGCTGCTGGAGAGACCTGCAAACACCAGCCCAGAGACTGATGCAACCAGTGAGCAGAGAGCCTCTTGCAGACAGGACACCAGGCTCCCAGCTCCCTCAGGGTACCTCTAGGCCCACAGACCCAAGCCAATCGGCAGGCGCCATGTTGCTTCATTCTCCACTTCCCCTCCCCTACCCAAGCTGCCCAGAGAGACAAATTTAGCCACCACCCAGAGTCATCCACAGGGAACGGATCTTTCCTTTTGGGGCCCTGCAGTGGACTGAGGGGTACTTGGACTGTGAGCTCCCTACCTGCTGGCCCTCCCTGGAGCTGCTTGCCTGGTGACTCCAGCAGAGCAGGGAAAACCCTGAGACAGGGAGACATTGATCCAGCTTGGGCAACACCGTGGGTGACTTGAGACCAGCACTCTTCTCCCTGGGAGGGTCATAGATTGATCTCTGGGGTCCGGGGGACAGGCCTGCAGGCCAGATCCCATACACCCAGAGCTCAATCATATTGCCTGGGTGCACAGAAGGGATATTTGTGAATTAGTCTACTGAGGTGTGTATGCCTTTCAAGGGCAGATCAGAGTGGGTCTTAGCTGCAGTGTATGCGAGGGGCAACCCGCCTCCCACAGGAGGGCCAAGCTTCCAACTCAGGCCGTGATCCTGGGCAGGGAACCACCCAGCTTGCATCACAGTCAGGGGAGCTCCACTGGCCTGAGGTCCTGCCTGCCAGCAGAGGCCCAGGAAAACCTGTGGAACAAGGGGGGTGGAAAGGAGCGAGGCCTACACCATACTGCAGGTCTCACACAGCCCAACCTCCACAGGCAGACTTTCTGGCTGATTGGGCCATTTCAGCCCTTCCCTGGTAGCTTTGCGCAGAATCAGAAAATAGACCTTTGACCCCTGCTAACAGCATCTGTGGAGCTTGAGGGCAGGCTCACCCAAGCCAGCTCCTCCCAGACTCATTCCCCCACCTGCACATGCTGCGGTGGAGAACAAGGACACACCTGGAAGTGGCAGGGACCCACCCACCACCTGAGGCACTAGAGTGCCTGTCAAGAGGAAGGAGAGCTGGTTACAGGACCCAAAAACAACACTGCATCTTGCCCCTCCCAGCAAGCAACATCTCCTGACAGGGAGGTCAATTTGCACAGACTTTTACTGCATCTATCGACTCATCATACAGGGAGTGGTTTAATTTCAACCCACAAACACCACCTACTGGCTCAGAGACTAAACAGGCAGTGTCATTATCCAAAGGAAGACCTAAAGGTAAGAAGCTGATCCAGATGGGAAGGAATCAGTGAAAGAATTCTGGAAGTACAAAGAATCTAGGGGAAAGCACATACCCAAAGGGGAACACCAGCTCTCTAGCATGGACATCAACCAAATTCAGAACACTAACATGACAAAAAAAGAATTTCAACATGAATTATAAGAAAATACAATGATATGCAAAAGAAAATGGATACCCAACACAAAGAAACCACAAAATAATACAGGATTTAGAATAAAAATTCACTAAAGAAATTGAAATATTAAAGAAAAATCAAACAGAACTTCTGGAAATGAAGAATTTATTCAAGGAATTACAAAACACAGTGGAAAGCCTCGAGAATAGGATAGATCAAACAGAAGAAAGAATTTCAGGGATCGAAGATAACACCTTTTAATTAAACAAATAAGTCACAGAAGCAGAACAGAAAAATAACAGAAAAGACCAAAGCCGTGAGAATCGAAGGCATCCCTGAGGGTGAAGAAAATAGACAAGGCTTGGATAAACTGTTTGTTTGAGGATATAATAGAGGAAAATTTTCCTGACCTTGCTAGAAATCTAGATATCCAAGTACAAGAAGCTCAAAGGACTATTGACAGATTCATTGCAAACAGGAAGACACCAGGACACATGGTGATCAGACTGGCCAACATAACCATGAAAGAGGCCCTCCTACAAGCTGTGGGGTGAAAAAAGCAGGTAACCTGCAAAGGAAAACCAAACAGACTAACTGCACACTTCTCAACTGATACCTTACAAGCCACAAGAGACTAGGACCCCTTCTCAGTCTTCTCAAACAGAGTAATACCCAACCTAGAATCTTGTATCCTGCAAAATTAAGTTTCTTATACAAAGGAGAAATAAAGACTTTTTCAGACAAGCAAGGACTGAGGGAATTCATCAAGACAAGAACTGCCCTCCAGGAAGTACTCAGAACAGCATTACACACGGATCGGCACAATAGACACTCACCAATGTAAAATCATCCAAAAGCTAAAGGTTAAAGGCCAGATACCACAATGACTCAAAAGAGAAAACAAAGCAATAAAGTTCAACTCAACAGGATAAATAGAAATCTGCTCCACTCATCAATTCTTTCAGTTAACATGAATAGCTTGAACTGCCCACTAAAGAGACATAGGCTGGCCAAATGGATTAATATACACAAGCCAAGTATCTTCTGTGCTCAGGAAGCAC
This sequence comes from Varecia variegata, assembly GCA_028533085.1. Taxonomy (NCBI): domain Eukaryota; kingdom Metazoa; phylum Chordata; class Mammalia; order Primates; family Lemuridae; genus Varecia; species Varecia variegata. The sequence continues at coordinate 88,655,603 of CM052438.1, forward strand.
ATCTGAACCAGAAGGAAGCATTCAGACTCAAGGTGAAGGGATGAAAAATAATATTTCATGGAAATGTAAGCCAAGAGAAAGCTGGTGTAGCAGTTCTGATCTCAGATAACTTAGTCTTCAAATCAACAGAAGTAATGAAAGACAAAGATGGTCACTATATAATGGTGAAGGGTCCAATTCAACAGGAAGACATAACAATTCTAAATATTTATGACCTAACTCTGGTGCACCCATATTCATAAAGCAAATCCTACTTGATCTAAACAAAATGATAAACAGCAACACCAGCTAGGGACTTCAACACCCTTCTGACAGAACAGGACAGATACTCCAAACAGAAAATAAACAAACAATGGACTTAAACAGAACTCTAGAATAAATGGGGCTGACTGACATTTACAAAACATTCTACCCAAAAACCACTGAATATACGTTTTTCTCATCAGCTCATGAAACATTCTCTAAGATTGACCATATCCTAGGCCACAAAACATGTCTCAAGAAATGTAAAAAAATAGAAATTATACCATGCATCTTCTCAGACCACAGGGGAATAAAATTAAAAATCAACTCCAACAGAAACTCTCATCTCGACACAAAGACATGGAAACTAAACAACCTCCTGCTGAATGATTATTCAGTTAAGGAGGAAATTGAGATAGGAATCAAAAGATTCTTTGAACTAAATGATAAAGGAGACACAAGTTATCAAACTCTGTGGGTCACTGCTAAAGCAGTCCTGCGAGGAAAATTTATATCCATAAATGCCAATGTCCAAAGGACAGAAAGATCAGGAATAAAAAATCTAATGAATCATCTCAAAGAACTGGAAAACGATGAGTAAAATTACCCCAAACCCAGAAGAAGAAAAGAAATAACAAATATGAGAGAAAAACTAAATTAAATCAATAACAAAAAACCCATACAACAGATTAATAAAATAAAAAGTTGGTTCTTTGAAAAAATAAACAAAATTGGCATGCCTCTTCCTAGATTAATGAGAAGCATAACATAAAGCACTCTAATCAGCCCAATTCAGAATGAGAAAGGAGCAATTACCACTGATACCAAGAAAACACAAAATATCATCTATGAATACTGTAAAAACCTCTGTGCACATAAACTTTAAAATGTGGAGGAAATGGACAAATTCTTAGAAACAGACAACCTCCCTAGGCTCAATCAGGAAGAAATAGAATTTCTGAACAGACCAGTATCAAGTACCAAAATTGCAGCAGCAATAAAAAACCTTCCTAAAAAGAAAAGTCCTGGACCAGATGTTTTCACTTATGAATTTTATCAGACCTGCAAAGAAGAACTGATGCCTATCCTGCAGATATTCCACAAGATCAAGAAGGAAGGAATCCTCCCCAACACGTTTTATGAAGCCAACATCACCCTGATACCAAAACCAGGAAAGGATGCAACAAAAAAAGCAAGCTACAGACCAATATCCCTTATGAATATAGATGCAAAAATTCTCAACAAAATCCTAGCAAACTGAATTCAGGTGATTATCAAAAAAATAATCCATCAGGACCAAGTGGGTTTCATCGCAGAGATGGAGGAATGATTCAACATATGCAAATCGATAAATGTAATTCACCACATAAACAGAAGCAAAAACAAAGACCATATGATCCTCTCAATAGATGCAGAAAAACCATTTGACAAAATTCAACACCCTTTTATGATAAGAACACTTAACAAAATAGGCATAGACAGGACTTAACTAAAATGACACAAGCCATATATGACAAACCCACAGCCAACATCAGACTGAATGGGGAATAATTGAAAGCATTCCCACTTAGAATTAGAACCAGACAAGGTTGCCCTCTATCACCACTGCTATTCAACACAGCGCTAAAAGTCCTAGTCAAAGCAATCAGACAAGAGAAGGAAATCAAGGGCCTCCAAATGGGATCTCTTTGCTGATGATATGATCTTATATCTAGAAAACCCCAAAGATTCTGCCATTAGACTACTGGAATTGATAAACAAATTCAGCAAAGTCTCAGCTTATGAAATTAAGAGCATTCTTATATGCCAACAACAGTCAAACTGAGAACCAATTCAAAGGCTCAATACCATTCACAATAGCGACAAAGAAAATAAAGTACCTAGAAATATATTTAACTAAGGAGGTAAAAGACCTCTACAGGGATAACTATAAAACACTGAGGAAGGAAATAGAAGAGGATGTAAATAGGTGGAAAACCATACCATGCTCATTGGTCGGTAGAATCAACATTGTTAAAATATCTATGCCACCCAAAGTGATCTACAAATTCAATGCAATCCCTATTAAAATACCAACATCATTTTTTACAGATCTAGAAAAAATAATTCTATGCTTTGTATAGAACCAGGGAAGACCCCGTACAGCAAACACAAACTTAAGCAAAAAGAACAAATTGGGAGGCATCGATTTATTAGACTTCAAGCTATACTACCAGTCTATATATAGTAACTAAAACAGCATGGTACTGGCACAAGGAAAGAGGCATAGACCAATGGAATAGAACTGAGAACCCAGATATAAAACCATCCTCATATAGCAATCTAATCTTTGACAAAACAGACAAAAACATACACTGGGGAAAAGAATCCTTATTCAATAAATGGTGCTGGGAAAATTGGATAGCCACATGTAGAAGACTGAAACAGGATCCGCTCCTTTCACCTCTCACAAAAATCAGCTCATGATGGATAAGATATTTAAACCTGACGCATGAAACTATAAGAATTCTAGAAGAAAATGTTTGAAAAACTCTTATAGACATGGGCCTAGGCAAAGAATTCATGATCAATACCCTAAAGGCAATCACAGCAACAACAAAAATAAATAAATGGGACCTGATCAAATTTAAAAGTTTCTACACAGACAAGGAAACTATCACGAGAGCACACAGACAACCTACAGAAAGGGAGAAAACATTCACATGTTACACATCAATAAAGGGTTGATAAATAGCATTCTGGAAAATCAGCAAGAAAAAAATCAAACAACCCTATAAAATGTGGGCAAAGGACATGAACAAAATCTTTTCAAAAGAAGATAGACTAATCGCCAATAAACATACAAAAAATGCTCAACATCTCTAATCTTCAGGGAAATCCAAATCAAAACCACAATGAGATATCACTTATCTCCAGTGAGAATGGCCTTTATCAAAAAGTCCCAAAACAATATATGTTGGCATGGATGTGGAGAGATAGAAACAGTCAATACACTGCAGGTGGGACTGCAAACTAGGACAATCTCTATGGAAAGTAATATGGAGATATCTCAAAGAGCTACAAGTAGAACTACCATTTGATCCAGCAATCCCATTACTGGGCATCTACCCAAAAGAAAAAAAGACATTCTATAAAAAAAGACATCTGCACTAGAATGTTTATAGCAGCACAATTCACAATTACAAAGATGTGGAAGCAACCCAAGTGCCCATGAACACATGAGTGGATTAAGAAAATTTGGTATATGTATACCATGGAGTTCTACAAAACAATGGTGATATAGCACCTCTTGTATTATCCTGGATAGCTGGATTAGAGCTGGAACCCATTCTACCAAGTGAAGTATCCAAAGAATGGAAAAACAAGTATCACCTGTACTCACCATCAATTTGGTTTTAACTGATCAACACTTATGTGCACATACAGTAGTAACATTCTCGGGTGTTGGGCAGATGGGAGGGGGGCCGAAGGGGATGGCTATATATACACCTAATGGTTGTGGTACGCACCATCTGGAGGATGGACATGCTTGAAGCTCTTACTCAGGTGTGCCAAAGTCAATATACATAATCTAAACATTTGTACCCCCATAATATGCTGAAATTAAAAAAAAATTAAAAAAGTTATGTGAGTTGGAAAATACTGCATAAAATATTTTTTCTAGTAATAATATTTAAAACTTATTTTCCCTAAAAGATGATTTTTTAAAATGGTAATGAATGGGATGTAATTTAATCATATGCAAATGGATAGTATTGTACTTTAAAAGACATAAGAGATAAATAAAAGTCTTACAAGGGCAAGATGGTGGCTTCCATTAAGGTCACTATCCCTGTGATAATTATTACAAGAAGAATGAGGCAAAAATACAAAAATATTAAATTATGTGATGCAAAAATTGGTGATTGCTGCAGTTATAATAGTGGAGACCATTAAGTTATTTATAGCAATGATAGGGGCCAGAGGAGAATGGGACAGATTCTACGAGGTGAGAGAAGATCTGGAAAATGGCAGCATGGATGGAGCCGAAGCCTGGGAAAAGCAGCTAGACCCCAAGGCCAAGTGTGGATCTTCATGGACAGGAAAGGCCTGTAGGAAAATGTAGAGCATATGCCAGCTAGCCTGACAAATCTGATCGCTGCAAAGGAAGCAGTTTCTGTCTGAGAACAGAGAAGACTATGTGATTATGTATGGAATGTTCAGTGGTTATTTCATGTGGTTTGGGGGGAAAACCAGATATAGCTTTTTTGAAAATTGGAAAAAATTAAATAGAAGAGCTTAATTTTGTCCTGAGGGGAATATTAATACAAAAACTAATACAAGGGAAAAATCACACAAGTTTGTGCCTTCTGAGAGGTGTTTTAATCAAGATTGAATGATGATAACAGGCAGGAAGAACCCTAAATCACTGTTTAAAATGACCTAAAGTTATAGCAGTTATGAAAATGCCTCTGAAAGGAAAGGCAACCTGAGAGGAAAAACATCCTAAATAAGTGAGGCTTCTTGCAGGACTGGGAGCAGGAGAGAGCACAGTTCAAAGCCAGAGAAGGTTCTGATCAGAGAGGAAGGTGGCATCTCTCTCTGCTTTGAGGGTCTGGATAAAAGATCACTTAAAGATGGAAGGCCAGGTATAAACCTGTATAGTGTATTCATCTCACATTGATCATATTTCATCTCATTACATTCTGACTCAGTTACTCATTTGATCCTCCAAGATTTGCTAAACTGCAATGAAAGAATAAATACAACATGGGACAGAAGAAAGCACAGAAAAAGTAACACGTTCCAGGGATGGCCAAGTTCCTCAGAAGTTAAAAAGAATATCTTTTAACTCTAGGAGCTACCAGTAGAAGAGAATATAGGAGCAAGAAAGTCAGCCTGTGTGTGGCCCCTTCCAGGGCAGGTTGTCCCCCCACCCAGCAGGACCAGCACAAGTCAGCCATTGTGCTAGGAAGTCATTTCTGTTTTTGTTCTAGTTTCTTCTTATTTAGAATTAACATAAAGGTAATTTGAGTCCTTACCTTTTCATAAAACATTCTTGGATAAATGTGTCTATAAAGATAAATCAATGATTCCTATATTAAATCTCAGTGTAATTGATGCCAAAACTCTTTGTGGATGGCTGTGTTCCAAACTGAGTGTCTATCATCTTTGGGTCTGATTTGAAAAAGTAGTTAAGTATGTGTTTCAAAGGACAGTCTTAGATTTTGTAAGAAGTTCCAAGAATGCAAACCAAAAAGTTTCTTAAGGAGAAAAATAAGCAGTAATGGGAAGGGAGATAGACAAAATTTGAAGGAAAAAAGAATTAAAACTTACTTAAATCATATTTTAAAAATTTAAATCTAATACAACATCCCTTCGCTTCTACAAAATTTATATTTTCCTCTCATTTTTTTGGTATTTCAGGCATTTTTGAGACGGGAACCCTCTTCAATGTGCTCTACATCGTATATAGCATTAGCCCTTCAAGGGGAGAGTCCATATCCTGGAATTAAACTGTAGAGACATATAACTGCCTTAATCTCTAATGCTCCTTCTTGGTCCAAGAAGTTTCAACATTGTCTTATATAAGGTAAAGAAAAGAAATGGAGGTAAAAGCTGACTTTTATTTCACTACCAGCATACAACCTTACAAGGGACTCTTCTGGCTGAACAGCGGGCTTGGGAAAGAGAACAGTATTGTACATGGGCAGGAGACATCAAGATGTATAGATGTTGGTAGCTGCAGGAACATCAAGCTGCCCACAACCTACAGCCACTAAGGCATGTTAATAAACAAAGCATTAGAAACAAAAGCACATAAGAAGCTTCTCCGCATTGTTGCTACCCACTTCTGTAGCACTGACAGCAACATGGAACAGGTGAGGCATTGCCACCATGCACTGTGGTGACTATGGCAGGGACACCCTAAGAGCCAAGGTTTGTTGACAGTACGAAGTACGGCCAGGTGGCTTTGACTTCTGACAGTACATCTTAGAGTATTTTAGTGTTTTCTGACCAAAAAGGACATTGTGTTACCCTTCAAGCCAGGTTTTTTAAAAAGAGTTTTTTTGAATGTAAAACTAAAGTAACACAGTTCTGAGTCTGTAGGAATCTCAACTACATTGGTAAATGCCTTTTCAATTGTCTGACATAACATCTTCCTTCTTCTGTCTCCAGTCGAGGTGTTAAAGGTTTTTTAATCGTTAAATCTCACTACAAATCCTCCAGTGTATGCCAGCTGTGATTGCTTAACTAGAGCAAATAAAGGTAAAATATATATTTATATGCATACTTATATTAGTGGCTCAAATTGCTCATGAAAGCTAAAAATAAATACGTCAATATTCAAATATTAATTCTGTTTCTAGCATAGAATGAATTGTTGAAAATATTTATTATATATATTTTAATTCACAAATCTAAAGAAAATAGTGCTAATAGATAAACACAGTGGTTTATCCAATTCACATATGACAGGGAAAAAGGATTCGTATGATAACATTGCTCTTTAAAAGAAAGAAAAAAAGAAAGAACAAATTTTGATATAAATAATCAGAACGATGGTTTAAAAAAATAGAAAAGCAAAGTTCAGAGATAAGTATTGAGAAAGCCAAAATGCAAAGCCATAAAAGGAATTTCTTCAGGATGAATGGTTTCTGATTAGTGTATGTGTGTCATAAGAATCTTAAAATAGTGTCTTTTTTTCTCAAACCTCTTAATATATGGTACTGATCGAATTTTGAATATTACTTTTGTGGTCAATAATTTGAATGGAAAAATACATACTTATTTAATTCAGAAAATTTACTATATGTATAATGGTTTTGTTTGGCTTGAAATGAAAATTTTGAAATGAAAAGATTCATTTAACAAAATTATTGATGCTTTAAGAATTATGTAGGTTAAAAATGGAGTATTTTAGCAAAAATAAATATTGTATTATTCAGTTTAAATTATAAATAGAAACAATAAATAAAAAGAAAATAATATTTCCAGTTGGCACAAAATTAAGATATCTCCACTACCGGAAATAGAATTCATGCTGGGATCAGTAAAAATGCTTATCTCAACTTTCACTATTGGACTTTGTTCATGGACTTTCTAGTATCTGTAGTGGTACCTTTAAATTCTCCACAGCAATCTCAATAAGCATCCTGGCTAAAAAGCAAAAACAACAACAAGAAAAAAATTGTTGCATGATGGAATTCCCATGGCATATTTTTCACATCCTAAAATTTGCTCTGCTTGCCTCCCTAGTCTTAATAGGTGTTAAAGTGAAAGTACGAAATATATTTTAAAACTAACATTTTATATAGTAATATTCTTATCACTGATAACACAACTGTATTGCATATTGATCTTTCTTCTGAGTCATTTTCTTTGCAAAGTTGACTAGAGTTGATATTGACAAAATTTAGACTTCTGCTTTCCAGGAATATATGACTTCAGCTGTGTTAAAATTTCATGAAATGTGTACCCAAGATGTATAAATGATTTTAACCCTACATAAGTAAAATGTCTAACCCAAGAATCAAGATAAAGTTAAATATCATTTATCTGTACAAAGATGTATGTTTGTTAAGGACATTAAAGTCACTGAGTTAACTCTTCAATATTTATATAATTTCTTATCCTTTCAAAATTTCTCTTTTGTTTCAATTATAATAAATTTGTGGTACATCTCTAATAGTCAATAAAATACAGAAATAAAAGCCCTTTAAAATGTAATAATAAATGAAAATGAACAGATATGGTCAGTTTTAATATAAGTCATATGCTAAAAGTTTGAGTCTGTCCTACATGTTTGGCATTGTAAAATGAGATTTACTGATTTCATTAATAAGAAAATGAAAAATAAAACAAAGAGCAAGGTGAACAGAATACAATTAATTCTTCACTTGCTATTAGGGCTTATTATTAATAGTACCAAACTTGTTATTGTTCCATTTACTGCAGATCAGCATTTACTACTCTGGTTGGTTAGAAGAAGATATGCACAAAGCAATATCCTATGTAAAATTGTAAAAGAAACCAGATAAAGAAAGTCAATGAGTTATATCCAATGCCAGGTCATATGAAATTCCCAAATCCTTTTCTAAAATTTCTAAATCCAAAGGTAAAGCATAGGCAAGGTTCTGTGAGAACTTGACTAATTTACATCCAAGTTTAAATATTGAGGAGTTTGCTATAGCCATTCTTGTCTGATTATTAACCAGCAAACATTAAAATACACCAAAGTTCAGACCTTACACAATTGGTCTTTGTAAGGATCAACTGGAAAGGCGGTACCTTTATGCTTAATCCAAATCCTCCCACTGCTTGTCTTCTGATGGTCACCGTTCTTTCCTGAAAGACAAGATTTTAAAGAGTGGTTAGTGTTTCCTAATACTTTACTCACACACCATTTTCTTCCTCTGCCTTTTGCTTTTGAACTTTAAAAGAAAGAGAGGGAGAGAAAGAAATACTTTGTGATCACAAAGGCTCCAAATCTTGCAATAAAGGCAGTACTTTATAAGTTTTTAACCAGAGGTCTATTTCTCAAAATGAAAGGACCTATATATGGTGTTATTACACTCAATTCTTAAAAAATAAATTCTTTGCAATGATTATTTAGAACATATTTTGGAATCTTAACTTTTACAATTCTCATTTTCACCTTATGTATTCTTGCTGTCTAACAAATGACAAGTTTTAAGCTATACGAAAGTTACTCAACGTCAATAGTAAATATTATCTCTGTCAGCCACAGCCCTCTCTCTGCCTCCGCGCGAGCCGGCTAGGAGGCCGCTGCGGCCGACACCGAAGTGATTCGCGTGTGTCTCACATGAAACTACATACACCAGGTTCAAAATAAGTAATTGCCTGTTTGAAAACAGAATGCATTACCTACCTCAGTAATTATGATAATGGAATTATCAATTTTCACAATTAGCTCCCCTTTTCCTTCCACAATGGAAACAATAATTCAGTCACTGGCTCGTGAAACGTAAAAACCACAAAGATGATGGGATGAGCACAAAGAGGCACATTTGGACAAACCTTATAATTTCCAATTTAAAAACTCAGCGTTGCTCTGTTAGGAGGCAGTAGTCTCAGCGCGGGGTGCACGCGGGGCACAGCGAAGGGCTACAGCTCGCGTTTGTAACCTGCTGCAGGTACCTAGGTCTCCTTGAAGCCTCCCCATGCAGAAGCACTTCGAGCACTGACTCTTCCTCCCCTGCCTCTGAGGCAAGTAGTTGTTATCTGTTCTATATTATCCATTTCCAAACGTAAATACTGCACTCTTTCTTACAGATTAATTCTTTCCCTCACTCTTTTGTTCTACAGGGGAACACATACTATCGTTTAAAAAGAACTAAGAAAAAATTTGAAAAATATGTCCCTCAGTGGCTTTTGCTCAATATTTTTTTCACATTAAAATATTTTTATTGTTGATACCATGAAGGAATGATTTATATAGCTTAAATTGTTAGAATATGTTGGCTATCTTTTTAAAAGCAAACTTCCAGGAAAATCCCCTTAAATGTCATTCAGTCATTCTTTTTTTTTTTTTTTTGCCTTTTTTTTTTATTTCAGCTTATTATGGGGGTACAAAAGTTCTGGTAAAATCTATTGCCCATGGCCCTCCCATCCCCCCGAGTCTGAGCTTCAAGCGTGTCCATTCCCCAGACAGTGCACATCGCACTCATCGTGCAGGTATACACCCATCCCCTCCCCCCACCCCCATCCCCCCTAGTCAGAACATTCAAGCGTGTCCATTCCCCAGACATCTTGTTCTTGAAGCATTATTTTGTGTATTTATAAAAGCTAAATTTTCGGCCAAAAAACGTTTTCAACCTTGCCAAGCTGATGAGTTTCTATTCAATATTTTAAGGTAACATAAAAACTCATCATTTTGGCAAGGTTAAAAACTTTTTTTGGCCAAATTTAGCTTTTATAAATACACAAAATAATGCTTCAAGAACAAGATGACCATACCAGAATTTGAAAAGTGTATTAACTACTTTTTATTTATTTTGAATTTTAAAAAATAAGTCTTTGCATTGGAGAGAGGCATATATATTTTTTAAAAAGCATTAGTGTAAATGAATAGCATTCCATAATATTTTTTACATTTTAACAATATGCTAATTAATTTAATCTATTTTAAAAATACTTATTTTACTCTTATAATCTGTCATCAAATCATGTTTTCAAGTAAGCATTAAAATTATATTTATATAAATAAGTTTGTATGTGTATTAAAGTTTATGCAAAGAAACTTGAAATATAAACCAAACTACTTATATTAAACAATACCATAAACTCTTATGTTTTTATTTGTGAGCCTACTGTTGCATTACCCCCACATGTGAAACCACAAGTATGGGAAGATACAGTTTTCTAGAATTTATATTGCAAAACCTATGCATATAAACAATCCTGCATGTACAAAAGAAAAAAATAGTTGAACATGTGTACTATAGATACACAAAATCTAATTTAAAATAAGTATTTATTAGAAATGTCCTTTTATTGAGGATGGTGTAATCTTTTAAATTAATTAATAGTTGATTGTTTACTATTAAAGAATTCATTAACAGGAAGTTGAACATTGCAAACAACATTGGAATTGAAGTCAGAGAATATATCAATGACTCAAATATCCTCAACTAAATATGTTGGCAAGTTACTTAAGCCCTGTGAGCCTCTGTTTCCAAATTTGCAAAATGCTGATAAGTAATACATAATAATAACTTCATTTTAATGATTATATTTGTGAAGGGCCCTGGCATATAGTAGAAACTTAATATTAAAACACATGCAAAATCTGTTATTCTAGACAGGAATTTTTAAATAATAATCACTTAAATATATAATTCATGTTTATCTACCTCATATTTAAATATTTACACCATAGAGCAGCTCAAATACTGGAGAACTCAGATTCAGGGATAGGTGAATTAGTGACCTTTATTCTTATAACAGTAGTAGGCAAACTACTTTTATAAAACTGCCCATCCAACTAAAGTTCTTGGATGACAAAAACTACTTCCTTTAATCCTTTCTGTAAGGAATAAATACCTGATTTCTTAAAATACTATCAAAACCAAAGGTGCAGTCAGCAGAGGCAATCCATAATCATTTGTCTTAAAATACAGATTTCAGTCAGAGCAAACGCATTTTAATTAGCAAATGGCATCATCTAAATTTTCTAGAACATCCTGCATATTAATCATTAGTCATGAGGAAAACTCTGTCAGTTATTGTGGTTGAGTAGCTAAATGTGCACTGAAATGCTGCTTTCCTTTAATGGGAACAGCAAGCACACCAGGGTCCTCAAGGGTCTTTACTGTGCATTTCTTTACTCAGTTCTCTACAAATCTGCCACCCAATCCTTGGTGGAGAATATTTAGCACATGTTCCAAATCAAATTCAAAATTGCTGATGCAGAAAGGAGTTTGGAGAGACTCAAGAGTCAGCAGAATCTCCCCAAAATCTCAGAAACAGCATTTATTTTAATGTTTTTTAAACATCAGGGCACATGCACATGCCCACCCCAGCCAGCACCTCCGTATTCTGTTGCTTCATTAGCTTACTTTTAAGAAAGTTAGGAGAAATAAGCACAACAAATTATTTCACGTTATATAACCAAAATTTTACATTGGTGACTGCAGGCAGCAGGAAGCATAAAGGGCAAACAATTGTGCTCAGTTTGGCACCTTGCTGACATTCTTCCACTTGTGTATGTTTGTGGTAGTTCTGTCACTCCTTCTCCTTCCGCCCCCAAAAAGATGGAAAAAGCAAATAAGTGAACTATTTCAAATCAGAAAATACCTGGAAGCTCATCTGAAATTGTGTTCAGTTAATACATCATGAGTGTCAAAAAGATTTTTGCCTAGTAACAATGCACTGTCCTTTGGGAGACCAATGTATTGCCAGTTATTTTATTTTTTAAAAACACAAATCCAGACCAGTGCTCCTATACACTCACATATGTAAAATGTTTTTCTTTAATCTTACCATTCTTTACAAAATTCAAAGGATTTAGTCCAAGAATAATATTGGACTTTAAGAAGATGTTGCACACCTAAATAATCAACATACAATGTTATGAAAAAGGCTTATTTTAAATACTTAGTATTCTTTTTAGAAAAATATTATGTAATTATTATAACATCTGCTCTCTGGAATATGAACTATATGGGAACAAAATAAACATTTTACCAAAAAAATGTTTGTATGATATAACCCAGTTGTAGAAATTCTTGAGATATATATGTGAAAGTGTTAGGAAGAAGTGGAAATAATGCAGAAACTAGAGAAATTATCAGTCAGAAAATTGTACTGATTTTCTGTGGTAGAAACAAATTATGTGGAAAAAGATATATGGAATGTCTTTAGCTCTTTTTGACAAATGAGGAAGAGAGACTAAATTTGAAAAAGAACTAATAACAAAGATGATAGCTTTTAATTATTAAAAACCTATGTGCACTTATAGCTCTCAAAGCACCTATGATCATTTATTGAAAGAGACTATGCCCTTGAGTTTTTCTTCCTCGACAGGTTTCTAAAAGCTGATCTTGTGACTTGCTCACAGTTCTATCTCAAGTGTTTATCATAGGGCCTAAATCAAAGTTAGGTATTAAGGTGTTAAATGAATAAAGAGCTGTTTAAACATTTTTCCAAATAATCATCACAACCGCTCACTGGTATAGGAAATATTCTTTTCTAAGTTACAGATGAAAAACCTGAAATGTAAAGGAGTGAGGTTAACTTGACTAAGGTTCAATTTATGAGTGAAACCAAGGTTTCTCTATGTCCTGCTATCCTTTCTATTTCAACAGGCCTGAGATGAGATGGAGAATTAGGGCAAAAAAAAAAAAAAAAAGAAAGAAAGAAAGAAAGAAACAAAGCAAACAGAAATCCTCAAAAAAAAAAAAAAAAAAAAAAAAAAAAAAAGAAAAAGAAAAAGAGAAAAACCCCACAAACTTAGGGTGCAAGTTAGTAAACCAGGAGAGAATTGTGAGAAACTTAATGTTTCTCTCTGAGATCAGGAACTAGGCAAAGATGTCCCTGCTTACCACTATTCTTCATTGCCCTACTTGAAGTCCTAGCTGGTGCAATAAGACAAGAATATGAAATAAAAGGCTTACAGATTGGAGAGAAAGAAAACTTGCTTTGTTCTGTGTCTATGTAGAAAATCCCAAAGAATCAACAAAAATCTCCTGCACTAATAAGTAATTATAGCAAGGTCACAGATTACAAGGTTAATATACAAAAGTTAATTGCTTTCCTATACATCAGCAATGAGAAATTGGAATTTGAAATTAAAAGCACAATACCACTTATAATAGCACACACTGGAAGGAAATTATGTTGCTATAATTCAAATGAAATGACTATAAAATTTATATATGAAAACTAAAAAATCTCAAGAAAAACATCAAAGATGATCAAAATAAATGGAGAGATATTCCATATTCATGGATTGGAAGACTCAATATTTTTGGTATGTCAATTCTTCCCAACTTGATTCATGCAATTAATGAAATCCCAACAAAAATCCCAGCAAGCTATTTGTGTATATCAACAAACTGATTCTAAGATTTAAATGGAAAGCCAAAAGACCTATAATATCCAACATAATATTGAAGAAGATGAACAAAGTTGGAAGACTTGGGATGCTTGACTTAGGAGTTAATTATAAAGTGACAGTAATAAAGAAAGCATGATATTTTTTAAAGAATGAGCAAATAGAATAGATAAACAGAACAGAGAACCAAAAAATGGAAAAAATAACAACCAAAACATAGAATAAACTGATATTTGACCAAAAAACAAAGGTAAATCTAAGGAGAAAAGAAAGGATAGTCTGTATAATAAAAGGTGCTAGAGCAATTGGACATCAATATGAAAAAAAGTATCTAGACATAGATGTTACACCCTTCACAAAAATTATCACAAACAGATCATAGAACTAAATATAAAGAATGCAATATTATAAAAATTCTAAAATAAAACACAGATAATCTATGTGACCTTGGGTTTGGTAATAAGTTTTTAGATACAACACCAAAAGCATAGTCCATAAAAAATGTTGATAATTTAGGATATATTAAAATTAAAAACTGCTTTGTAAAATATATCCCATTAAGAGAATGAAAAGACAAGCCACAAACTGGAGTAAAATATTTTAAAATCATATATCTAATAAAGGATTTATATCCAAAATATACAAAGAACTCATAACACTCAATAAGAAAACAAACCACCCAATTGAAAAATGACCAAAATATTGAACACTTTATCAAAAAGATATACAAATGGCAAGTAAGCAGATGAAGAGATGCTCAATATCATTTATCATTAGTGAATTACAAATTAAAACAACAATGAGATAACATTATACACTTATTAGAAGGGCTAAAATTGAAAACTTTGACAATACTAAATACTGGTATTTGGTCAAAGAATTCTGGTGAAGGGTAGTTCTCATTCCTTGTTGGTGAGTATGCAAAAGTGAGTTTGGCAGCTTTTTACAAAGTTAAATGTAGTCTTAGCATATGATCCAGGAATGGTACTCTTGCCTGCATGCAGATATTTATAGCCACTGTGTCCGTTATCATCTGTAACTACAAGTGACTAACCAAGATATTCTTCAGTAGGTGAATGGATACACAAACTGTGGTATATCTATACAGTGAAACATTAAAAAAATGAACTTTCAAGCTGCAAAAAGACATAGAGATGATGTGCCAACATAGGTTTGTCAGTTGTAACAAATGTGCAACTCTAATGGAGATGTTGATAATATGGGAGTCTGTATATGTATGGGGACAGGAACTACTGGAGAATCTCCTTATCTTCCTCAAAATTTTTTGTGAAACTAAAATTGCTCTAAAAAATAAAATCTTCAAAATGGAAACATAGAGAAACCACAAATGTATATTGCTAGGTGAAAGGAACCAATCTAAAAAGACTGCGTACTCTGATTACTCTTATATGACATTCTGGAAAGATAAAATTATAGAGAAAGTGAAATGATTAGTGGCTTCCAGGGCTTCAGAGAGGGGGAAAGTTTGAACAGGTGAAGCACAGGGGATTTTTAGGACAGTGAAACTATTCTATATGTTATTATAATACTGGTTATATCACATTTTGTGTTGTCAAAACCCACCAAACTTCAGAGAACAGAGAGTAAACCTTCAGGTAAGCAAACTTTTAAAAATCATTTAGATCAAAAGAAGAAATGAGAAGACAATTGAACTTCATTATAAATGTATGTTTCAAGGTCAGTGATGGGGGAGGAGGAAGATGTGCTGACCTAAGTAACTGTGGAAATGAATGGAGCCTGTAAGATCAAAGGCTAAAGCCTAAATGAACTGCACATGGCACTGTGTTCTAGTTGATAATGTTGTTTTCCATGACAGTATGGGTTAATGATTCCAATACTGCTATACATGTATATTGAAATTAAACAAGTAAATGAATGGTAAATGTGGGGGAAGCCAGGTTTCTTACAGTTGTAGAGAAATTTATATATTAGCAAGAAGAGGAGGCTGGATTGATCCATAAGGAAAAGAAAGTTAATTGGAAACATCAATATAAACTTATCCTTTGCTTAATATAGAGACAGATGGTTATGTATAAAAATATAAATATGTGAATATACACAGGCTTTTTCTTTTTAAAAACAGTTTTATTGAGATATAATTCACATACCATGAAATTCATCCATGTAAAGTGTACAATTAAATGGCTTTTAGTATAGTCACAGAGTTGTACATCCATCACCACAATCAATTTTAGAACTCACTCTGTATTTCTCAAAAAAGTAACCCCATACCCTTCAGCCACTCTCCTTCATCCCAGCTGTAGGCATCCACTAATCTAATTTCTGTCTCTGTAGATTTGCCTACTGTGGACATTTTCACATAAATGGAATCACACCATATGTGGTCCTTTGTGTCTGGCTTGTTATCATGATGTTTTCAAGGTCATTCATGCTGTAGCATGTATCAATACTCATTTTTAAATTATCAAATAATGCTCCACTGCATAGGTATACCACAGTTTATTTATTCGTTCCTTCATTGATGTACATTTGAGTTGTTTCTATTATTTGGCTATTATGAATAAAGTTGCTATGAAAATTTGTGTGCAAATATTTTTTGTGGACATAGTGTTTATTGCTCCTGAGTATATACCAAGGAGTGAAATTGGTAATTGTCAGTTTTCCAATGTGGCTATACCATTTTACCCTCCCACTAATAGTGTATGAGTATTTCAGTTTCTCCATATCCTCACTAACCCTTATCATTTGTCTTTTTGATAATAACTATCCTAATAGATACAAAGTTGTAACTCATTGAAGTGTAGTTTTGATATGCCTTTCCTTGATGACAGTTTTTCATTTGCTTATTGGCCACCTATATGTCTTCTTTAGAGAAATGTCTGTTCAAATTATTTGCCCATTTTTTGATTGCCCATTTTATCATTGAGTTACAAGATTTTTTTTTACTCACTCTAGATATAAAGCTCATATGAAATCTATGATTTGTAAAAATATTATCCCATTTTATGTGGTATCTTTGTACTTTATTGATGGTGTTCTTTGAAGCATGGAAGTTTTTAATTTTGATGATGTACACTTATCTATTTTATTTTTGTTACTTGCACTTTTGGTGTCACATGTACAAAGCCATTGCCTTTGTACGTGACAATGTTTTACACCTATGTTTTCTTCTAATAGGGTTAGCTCTTATATTTTCAATTCATTTTGAATTAATTTTTGTATGTGGTGTGAGGAATGTGTCCAAATTCATTATTATGCATGTGAATATCCAGTTGTCACAGTACCATTTGGTGAAAAGACAGCTCTTTCCCCATTGGTTTTGGAACCCTTGCTGAAAGTCAATTGACCATAAATTTGAGAGTTTATTTCTGAACTCTCAATTCTACATCATTGATCTGTATGTCTATCCTTATGTCAGTACTACACTGTACTTACTACACAGTACTTACTATTCATAGTAAGTTTTGAAATCAGGAAATGTGAACTCTCAAACTCTTTTCTTCTTTTTCTTTCTTATTTTAAACAATGTGAAATACATTATTGAGTCAAAAGCAAATAAAAAAACAAACAGAAAGCCCAGACTCCGAGTATCCTTGCATTTGACTATTCTAGATTACTTGTATTTTCATATGAATTTTAGGATCAGCTTGTCTATTCCTGCAAAGAAGTTTGCTGGATTTTAATAGGGATTGATATGTAGATCAATTTGGGGATCATTATTATGTTAACAATATTAAGTCTTTTAATCCATGAAAATGAGATGTGTTTCAATCTATTTGTATTCTTTAATTTCTTTCACTCACTTTTTTAGTTTTCAGAGTGTTATGTTTTGCACTCTTGTTAAATTTATTCCTAAGTATTTTATTTTTTGAAGCTATTTTAAATAAGCAATGTCCTTTAAAATTTAGCAGGCCTTGACCCTAAGGAAGTAATAGCATTCCTTCAGGGAAGGCTTAGACATTAAACTCACCTTTCTAGATAATTTTACAAAAACCTAAGTAATTAAGGAGCATAAATTACAAAAAAATAGGTTTCTTATGGGTTTTTTTAAAAATCACATTTATAGCACTTCTGGGGTGTCTTACTCTATTCCCTCTGGTTTGTTTCCTTGGCAAGCTCCAAGTCTGCTGCTTCTCTTGCTACAGGTGTAGTAGATGATGGGGACTGTGTGAAATTTAAATATTCCCTCTCCAGTTTTGCAGAGTAGAGAATTGAATAATTCCACTTTTGTTTTCCTCAACATTAAAAAAAACCTGAAATGTCAATCTGTATAGTTTTACTCTTGCAGATGAACATCGGCAATGCAAACAGAGACACAGTGATGCTAAATACCTCGACAAAGGTCAGTCACGGGTGACTCCTCTGGACTGAAGTGCAGGTACCTGGAGCCCTGCCCATGTGCTCCCTCCCATGGTCTGTTCTGCCTCCTGTTTCTTAATTCCTGCTAAGACAGAAATGGCTCTGAGGAGTCCAGTATTAAACATCTCTATTTCCTTTTGTCTAATCTGTTTCTTTAACTGAAAAGTCTGCCATGGGACCTCTAATTGGTTTAGACAAAGATATATCTAAAAGGCTGTGTGAAACAAAGTTTCACTAAATTTTAGCCACCCAATGAATTGTGTTTGAGGTCCCCACAAGACCTCATGGCGTATTACAAAAAGAACACTTGAGTAAGTTTTTTGTCCTAGAATATGCTTGAATTATTAGGTGAAAATATATTTGAATATTTATATTGGTGTCTATTATTTCCTTTAACACTGTCTTCAATAATCCAGTTTTCAAACTAGATTCATACCATTTATAAATATTGATATTAATAATAATCATTATTGTGTTTGTATTTCTGCAATGTTCAATATTTTATTTAATGGAATTGGCTTGTAAATTTAGATTATTATAAAATAATAGTTGTGATAGTCACTTTTGTCATAAAGCTGATTTAGAGGGGAATTACAGTAGTATTAATCATTAACCTTGACTTTTGCTTTTAGTGAGATCCTTATTGTGGGTGGGAAATTTTATGTAGATATCTCTCTATTCACATAGAGAGATCTATCTATATATGTGTGTGTATATATATGCATATATCCCACAGTATCCATAAGGGGTTGGTTCCAAGACCCCCTTCAGATACCAAAATCTTTAGAAGTTTAAGTCCCATATATAAGATGGTGTAGTATTCACATATTACCTATGGACATCTCCATGTACACTTTAAATTATCTCTAGATTACTTATAGTACTTAATACAATGTAAGTGCTATGTAAATCATTGTTATACTGTATAACTTTCAAATTTTGTATTATATTTTACTGTTGTATTATTTTTTCCATAATATTTTTGATCTCACAGGACTGGAAGTTGCTCTGGGTGTCAGTGAATGAGTGGTGAGTTAATGTGAAGACCTAGGACATTATTGCATTATTGTGTATAATGACTTTATAAACACTGGACACTTAGGCTACCCTAAATTTATTAAAAAATTGTTTCTTTTTTTAGTAATAAATTAACCTTAGCTTACTTTAACTTTTTTACTTTATAAACTTTTAAATGTTTTTCAACATTTTCACTTTTTTGTAATAACACAACTTAAAACACATATTGTATACAGTATAAAAATATTTTCTCTTTTAATACCTTTATTATATAAGCATTTTTATTTTTAATTTTTTAAAAATTTTACACTTTCTTGTTAGAAGCTAAGTAAGACACAAACACACACATTAGCCTAGGCCTACATGAGGTCACCATCACCAAGACGTCACCAGGCAGTAGGCATGTTTTTGCTCCATTATAATCTTATGGGACCACCTTCATATATGCTGTTCATCCTTGACCAAAATGTTGTGAGGCAGTGTGTAACTGTATAAACACATGCACATATAAGTGTAAGTGTATAAGTATACGTAGCTGTCTCTATATAAGTATATATAGCTATATATATAGCTGTCTCTTCAAATGGTACCACGGCAACTGGATATTCACATGCATAATAATGAATTTGAACACTTTCCTCATACTACATACAAAAATTAATTCAAAACATATACATACTCATATATGTACATGTATCCTTGCTCTTTCAGCTGAGAGGGCCTAAAAGAAATGACATCCCATAATATAGTTTTTAAAAACACTGTTTTGACCCAATTTTGAAGTCCTGGCTAAAGGCTAGTGGGTTTGCCTTTTTGAGCAGCCGGTTAAGTCCATGATTCCAACCACCTCCCTTACTGGGCTCTCACACCATCCCTCTGCCTGAATCACTCCAGGGTCAGTCACTAGAAAACTAAGGAAAGTCCCCGTACCCCAGAGTGACCCTGAAATTATTCAAATGAGCCAATCTTAACTGGCCCTCTTGCCTTGCCACGCCCATTTCTTCCCACGGAAACCACAGTAGAGACTCTGCCTGGAGCTGGCCCTCCCTCTGCCTGTGGCTGGCCCTCCCTCTCCCCAGAGCTGGCCCTCCCTCTGCCTGTGGCTGGCCCTGGTGCTTCCTTTGGCCTTCTGTGGCGCTTTCCAGAGAGCTGCGACTAGCAAACCTGTAAACCTTTCTCTGGTTTCTCTCTCTTGACTTGTGTCTGGTTCATCACCCCTTACATAAAGTAACATGATGAAGACACACCCCAGGTAGCAACCAGTACAACTAGCCCCGGAATTCTTAGTTTCTAATACCATTTTCCAATAAAATGAACCAGAGCTCCTTAGGAAAATGTCTGATAGTAGTTCTGGGGCAGGAAATGCAGGAGATGAGCCTGAAGCCTTTTGTAGTGTCAAGAAGGAAGTTCTCCCCAAAACTCCACTTTGCTGGGGTACGTCAAAGGGGCACAGAAGCCAACTGAAAGAGCTGCCGATGACTAATGCTGGAACCACTTGAAAAATACAATAAAGTGGTCTTGGAATGTGACTCCATGTATAAATATCCATGAGTCCTCACTGATATAAATGAATAATTGAATAAATAAGTAAATGAGGGAGAATAGACACATCTCCAATGCAGAAGAATTCCAAATAATTGATATAAATACTCTGTACTCAAGGGGGTGAAGTGTGACTTCCCACTCCTCAAGCACGGGCTGTGTGCAGTGACTTCCCTCCAGAAAGTGCAGCATGCAAAGCCTGGGAGCAGGGCAGAGAATAACGTCAGAGTGCAAAACCTGACAAATGCTACCTGAGCCAGGTCATCCTGGTCAACTTCCACAGTCACAAATGATTGCATTTACTGTTGACAGGATGTGACTAAATTGGCAGTTTACCTCTGAGATCTTCCTCCCCAAAACATATAACTTCATGCTCACCATGAGAAAAACATCAGAAAAAAACAAATAGTATCTTACAAACATCTGACCAGTACTCCTCAAAACTGGTAAGATCATCAAAAACAAGGGAAGTCTGTGAAACTGTCACAGCCAAGAGGTGCCTAAGGAGACATGGAGACTAAATACGATGTGGTGTCCTGGGTGGGAACCTCGACAACAGCTGGAAACTAAGAAACACAGAACATACTAAGGGCTTTAGCTGGAAGTTACATATCAGAATTTGTTCATTCACTGTAACTAATGTAAGATGTTAGTAATAGGGGAACCTGGGTGTGTGGTACATCTTTGAATGATCTTTGCCATTTTTCTGTAAACCTAAAACTATTCTAAAAAACAAAGTACATTTTTTAATGGGGAAAATTAAATTTAATGAAGACTTCTTGCATGCTAGATACCATATTAGATGCTTGTAAATGCACTTGAGTCACAGGCGAATAGAAAATGACAACTGGGATTTAAGCACGTGTCCGGTTCTCTTGCTCACTACTCCCTTATTCTGACACTCCTATTGCGTCTTCAACGTGGTCTTTCTGACTCAAATGTCTTCCTCATTTTTTAACCAATAGACTCAGAGTGACCTTTCTTGCATGTAATTAGGCTTTTCTTTATTTAATTTTTGTTTGTATTAAAGTAATGTGTGCATATAGTGTTAAAAGTCTAATAGTTCTACAAGTCATGTACTAACAACAAAAAATCTCTTTCTGCACTTATCCCCCCTCAGACTTCCCCTGCCCAGATGCAACTCTTGTACCATTTTCTTGTTGCATTTCTTCTTATGATTCATTTCACATTTCTAAATAATATGCTTATCTTGTGATTTCTTGATCTTCCATTGTAAGATAGTATCTCTATTACAAAAAGAGATTGATTCATCCTAAATGATGCTACACACATATTTCTTCTACTAGCCCTTTTTCATCTATAGAAATAATTATAATTTTAGTGAGTCAGTATTCAATGTTTGCATAATAATTATTTTGAAATATCATTCACACCTGAGTCAATGAGTATAGCATAATTACATTTCAGTCTTGTACAATACTTAGCATTTCCTTAATTTCAGAAATGCCTTTTAAAATTTTTCTAGCTTTCTATATACCTACCATGAAATCAGTTTTCACAAAATGGGAAAACTCCTCCCAATAAAATCGAACACATAACATTTTCAATCGTATGATTATTTGTTCTTCTGTTCATTTTAATATACCTCTCTCCTGGACTCATACATCCTCCTGTTCCAATACCAGCTAATTGAGTTCTTGGCCTGCTGCACAGTTGTCACTCTGAGACTTCTATTCATGTCCTTCCTGGGAATGTGTATCACATCTCCTCTGTGCAGGATTTCTTTCCTGGCTCCAAGGCTGCTTTTTCTTAATTGACTCCTTCAGTTTGTTTACTAGCGATCATTGCTCATTCATGCATGGCATAAAAATAATAGTGGGAGCTATATATGTAATACATGGCCAGACTTTTAATTGGTGCACCTTACAGATGCGGTCTGAGTGGCTGGAGGAACTTCCAGTCAATGCTTGTAAATGTTGTCTCTTGAGAGTATTTTTTTTAAATTATTTTTATTATTTTCTGAAAGGCAGCTTCCAATTACCTGCCAAGGACTTAAAAACCTAGCTGCTGTATTCTGGAAGAGGAATAATGGTGAGGGATGGTACCTGGGACATCTCACCATTCATCCCACATTTTTAATCCCTTTACTTTCAGTGCAATGCCTCATTGCAGCCTCACCTGGACCACATTCCCAGAGCATTGAATTCACTCACACCAAAAGCAAATATGCATACTTACTCGTAAAGGAAAATAAAAAAATCTTAGGACCACCCCTCCTCAAGTCATTATGCAAAGGGAAGGTCTAGCCTAGAGGCTGAGTGATGCAACACCCCCTTCCAAATGCATAGCGACTAATGACATTAAATGTTAGCCAGATCCCCAGGGACTGGGAAGAGGCCTCAGGCATCTGCAAGGACTGCCCCCATAGGTCATTCATAAGGAAATTCTTTGATGGCCTCTCATAAACAAGGACATGCAAATTGTAATTCTAGGTCTGTAGGCTAAGTCCAGCTCCTAAAAGTAAAGTCTGTTTGATGCCACATCAATAATGTTGATTATAACTTATCTTCTCAGGTGCAGAACAGAGACAAGTTAAAACATTCTTCTACCTACTGAGGTACATCTACGTAATTTATGCTTCCTTCACTCCCTTTTTCTCTTCTAACATTCACCTTATTTTATGTAAAATACAGATTTCCTGGGCCTCACAAGAATGCACCCGAGGAAATCTGACTGCCCACCCCACTCTTCTTTGTTTTCTCTGTATGCCTTATCCCCTTTCTAAAACTGAGTTCCCAAATCCCACTTCAGAAAAAGTCACAGATACATGTGTGACTTGTGATTTTCCTGACATGTCCTCAAACTTTGGATTAATAAACCTGCATTGATTGAGATCTTTACCTTGGTCACTTATTTTGGCTTGTTAACTGTCATGGCCAGACACTGGGGAAGGACCGTCGGCTGCGGCAAGAGATCCAGATGTCTAAAACCTTAGACGGAGGTTCAGCCAGACTCTCTATCCTTAGCTCATGCCTGAATCCAGGACTTCAGAAGAAACTTGGGCTTCAAATTCTTGAGGCTTTTCACTATTTGAAGTCAAGGATTTGACCATGTCACATTGTCTCCCTAACCCCTGGTCAGACAGTCAGATTTTAGCTTTCTCTGAAGAGTTATCGCTCATCCCATCAAATTTTTACCAGTTTCCACAAGGTGGTTTTGTTTTTCACATCTCTCATTTGCTTTATGCTTCTCTTTCACTTTGTTTATATTAATAGATTTTTTTCCAAACTACTGAGATTCACTACATGTACTGAGCCTTACGTGGTTGATTTCCATGAAGATTATCCTATCTTCATAGTTGACCTAAAAATAACACCTAAGTGTATATAATCACCATATTTCTCTGTGAGGTAGCACTTATCTGCCGTGGTCCTTGGAGAGATAGTTGTAAACACTCTTTAGGAAGAATATAAGGGGCAAGGACGAAGATGTGAAAGTGAGTATGAAATTAAAGGTCATATAGTCATGTTAAGGGCAAAAAACAATGAGTGAGGTAATGAACTTTTGGAAAAAGATTAAGAAAGGATAAAAATTCAATGTAGCTTAAATGCAGAATTCAAACCCAGGAGAAATGAGAGGGTTTTTTTTTGGTCAGAAACATTCAATATTTCAAATATTTGTTGAGTAGCTGTTACATACTAGGCACTCTTCTACATGCTATAGATACAACGGAACACAAAATAGATTTAAAAATTTCCTGTTTGTTAGGTGCTCACATTCTAGTTGGGAGAGAATAATCACAGTAAGTGACCTAGGAAAAAATAATCCCAGAGCATAGCAATAAAATGGGAATAAAAGATGGCCTTTTTGAGTTGATAACATTTCAGTACAGTCTAGTTTTGGTGAGGAAGTAACAAGTCATGCAGATACCTGGATGAAAGGTACTCTAGGAATGAGGACCATAAGTACAAAGGCCCTCAAGTGAAATGTGCCTAGTATACTGAGAAAATGGTGAGGCCACAGTGGCTCAAGCCAGTGAAAGATGAAGAATGTATTAATAGCAGAAGACAATACCAGAGAGGTAAGGGCAAGAGGAGCTGTCCAACATTGGGTCTTGGGGGCCAACTATTAATTTGGCAAAATGTTGTGTGACTTAGAGCACCAGGGTAGGAATTTGAACACAGAGATAATTGGGTCTGGCTAATCTTCTCAAAGGACATGTTGACTCCTGTGTGGAGAATAGGCTGTTGGAGAGCAGTGGGGGAAGGGCAATGATAAAATTGGGGGGAACAAGTTGGAGGCTATTGTGATAATCAAGGGGACAGACAGGTGATGGTGGCTTGGGCAGGGTGTTATCAATGGAAATGAAGAGGGATGGCTAGATATGGATATATGTTTTATATAGACAATATTGTCATCTGCAAAAAGGAACAATTTTATTTCTTCCTTTCCGATCTTTTTATGTCTTTTATATCCTTGTCTTGACTTACTGCCCTGGCTAGTACCTCCAGTGTTATGCAGAATAGCAGTAGTGTGAGCAGTAATCCTTGCCTGCTCCCAAAGGTAGGGAGAAAGCATGCAGTCTGTCAGTGTTAAGTTTAGAGTTAGCTATGGATTTTTGTAGATGCCCTTTAAAAAATTGTAGAAGTTCCTCTCTATTACTGGTTTTCTTGGAGTTTTTATCTTTTTATCATTAATTGATTACATTTATTGATTTTTCAAAGATTAAAACAGTCTTAATACCTAGAATAAAATCTCCACTTGGTCATGTTGTAGAATTAAATATTAGGTGGAATTCTCCAGCAAAACCCCCTGGCCTGGAGATTTCTTTTCTTTCTTGGAAGTTCATTCATTGCAAACTCAATTTCCTCAATATTTATAGGCAAAATCAAATAATCTATTTCACATTGAATGAGTCGTAGTAGTTTGTGCTACTTAAGGAATTAGTCCATTTCAGCTAATTTGTTAAACCTATGCATGTAGAATTGCTTATAATAATCCCTTATTTTCATTTTGGTGCCTGTTTAGGGTTTGGAATAATACCCCTGTTTTATACCTAATATTAGTAATTTGTACCTTCAGTATTTTTTCTTTGTCAGTCTTCCTAGAGGGCTGTCAATTGTATTGATCTTTCCAAAGAAGTAGGTTTCTGTTTCATTGATTTCCTATACCTATTTTCTATTTTCATTTTAATGATTTCTGTTCATGCCTTTATTATTTCCTTCCTTCTTGCTTTGTTTTGCTCTTCTTTGATGAGGTCCTTGGGGTGAGAGTTTAGATTATTTATTTGAGATGTTTCTTCTTCTCTAATGTGTGCATCTAATGCTGTTTCTCTCTCAATACCTTTTTAGCTGCATCCCAAAAATATTGATATGTTGAAATTTTCATTTTTATTCAGTTCAATGTGTTTTTATTTCCCTTAAAACATCTTATTTGACTTATAGATGATTTATAATGGTGTTGATTCATTTCAAAGTGTTTGAAGATCTTCCTCTTGTCTCTGTTATTGATTTTTGACTTTTATTTCCATTATAGTAAGAGAACACAGACTGTATGATTTCCATTCTTTTGAAATTTTTTTTTCTTTTTATTTATTTATTTATTTATTATAGCTTATCATGGAGGTACAACCGTTCTGGTTAAGTATATTGCCCATGCCCCTTCCAACCCCCCGAGACTGAGCCTCAAGGGTGTCCATTCCCCCAACAGTGCACATC
>CM052438.1:88682481-88741907 GCA_028533085.1 Varecia variegata
TTCTTACTGATTTTGCTGAGTTCTAAATAGATTCTTGTTATCAGTCCTTTATCTGATGCGTAGTATGCGAAAATTTTTTCCCATTCTGTGGGTTGTCTGTTAATTCTCGTGATTGTTTCTTTGGCTGTGCAGAAGCTTTTTTTTTTATGGCCCCCAAATATTTCCCTCATAATAATTATTCTGTTGGTGTTTTAAAATAATGTGTTTTCTGCTGTATGTTCTGTAAATGCTTATTGGATCTGATTGGTTGCTGGTGTTTTTGAATTCTTCTACATTGTTCATTTTCTGCCCAGTTCTATAAATTTTTGAGAAAACAAATGTTGAAGTCAAATATAATTGTGGCTTTCCCTATTTTTCTTTTCAGTTCCATCAGTTTTTTATTCATATATTATGAATCTCTGTTGTTTGGTCCATATACATTTAAGATTACCATGTATTTTGTTTGGCTGATCTTTTTATCATTACGTGATGTAACTCTCTATCTGGTATTTTCTTCGTTTTGAGTTCTACTTTGTCCTTTTATTTTTTAATATCCTTTTACTTTTAACCTATTAATATCATCATACTTTATATAAGTTCCTTTTAGACACCATAGAGAGGGCTCTTTTTTAAAAAGATTCACTATGCCATCTCTGTCTTTTAATTTATGAACTTATGCCAATTAGCTATAAATACATTATATTTAATTGATATGTTAATTCTGGCATTTTGTATTCTTTGTTCTCTCTGTTCTTCACTTCTCCCCTTTCTTTTTCTCCTTTGAATTGTTTTTTTTAGAATTACATTTTAACTTATGAAGGAAATTAGAAATATTTTTCTCCCAAATATGGAACTTGACATATTGCATTGTCTGAAAAATCCTCAAGGTCTTTGTGACCTCCCCGCCCCCACCATTAGCTCTCCCCAGATCTTTGAAGTGTCTTTCTCTGCCTGAGATTTGGACTCACCTAGGAAAACAATTCGTCTTTCCTTCCCCTCCCTGTTACCTCAATATCCATTGCAAGAAGGAAGATCAAGAATGCAACCAGACCTGGCCAAATCCATTTTAAAAATAATATCTCTTTCTCAGGTAAATTTAATTTCCAAAGAGAATCATTTATAAGTCAATCTGATTCTGCCATCCTCCCAAGTATCTATTCATCTTCCCTAGTAATCATTTATTGCCCCTCAACAGAATTACCTATATTCCTCATCTTCCCCACCCTTCTAAAGTGAGGGTATATTTCTGGAACCCATTGAGATACTGGGTAATCATTCTGTGATTCTCCTCATGTGCACGATAAATAAATTTGTAATCTCTTTCTCTTATTAATTCGCCTTAT
This sequence comes from Varecia variegata, assembly GCA_028533085.1. NCBI lineage: Eukaryota > Metazoa > Chordata > Mammalia > Primates > Lemuridae > Varecia > Varecia variegata. The sequence continues at coordinate 88,683,804 of CM052438.1, forward strand.
TATGAGTTGATCTTTCAGGGAAACTTCCAGGGACACAGAGGAAGTTTTCTCTTCTCCCCCACGGTTATCTATACTGCTTTTGAGTGTACAGCATTTTCAGTGCTTGTGCTGCAGGCATTACTATGTGTGTGTATATATATATATATATATATATATATATATATATATATGTCTTTTTCTCTGTCTATTGGTGTCAACATTTTACCAGTTCAAGAGAAGTGTAGAAACCTTATCTCTATTTAAATGTTCCTTTATCCACTCTCATTTATAATTGATTTAAATATTTCCTCTATGCACATTGAAAACCACATTAGACAATACTATAATTTTTACATGAACTATCAACTGTGAACTAAAATAAAATATTAAGGCTCCCCCCGCCCCACCAGCTGACTGAATGGATCCCCTCCTGGCCAAGGGGACATCCTAAAATTAAATTGTGTGCCATAAGGAGGGAGGTCAGAAATGCCTCATCATGCCCCTCTGCCTTCTTGGAGACATCCTTGGTAACCCATTAACAGGCCTAAGGCTGTGCAAGACAAACCTGCAGGTCCTCAATTTATACAACAAATATATGTCCCTGGAGCTTGTCTCTGATTAACAGACCTCCTTATCTTAAAACATTTCAAGCATTTTGACAAAGCTTCATGTCTTTAACCAATTACCAAAGAATCTTTAAACCCACCTATAACCTGTAAGCCCCTGCTTCAAGGTGGCCCACCTTTTAGGGCCAAACCATTCTGTGCCTCCCACATATTGATTTATGACTTTACCTATAACCCCTGTCTTCCTGAAATGTATTAATATAGAAACCAAACTGTAACCCAACCACAGTGAGTCCCCTTGCTCAAGGCTTCTTGGATGTGGTTCCGTGTCATGGTCCACAAATTTGGCTCAGAATAAAGCTTTTAAAATTATTTTACAGAGTTTGGCTTCTTTTCCATTGACACAACCATCCTTTAGACAACTCAAGAGGAGAAGAAAAATGTATTGTGTTTACCCATATTTTTACTCTTTTTACTATTTTTTTCTTCATTTGTGATGTTTCAGGATTTCTTCATTAATCATTTTCTTTCTGCTGAGAGAAGTCTTTGTGGTGCTTCCTTTAAGGTAGGTCTGTTGGCAACTAATTTTCTTAGTTTTCTTATATTTGATAATGTCTTGATTTCCCCTTGATTCTTAAAGAATTTTTGGCAGATATAAATTTCTGGGTTGATAGTTCTTTCCTTTCAGCGATTAAAAATATTGTGCCACTTCCTTCTAACCTTCATTGTTTCTGGGGAAAAGTACACTGTCGTTTGGATTGTTTGTCTCCTGTTGGTAGCAGTTTCTTTTGCTGCTTTTGAAGGTTTTTTTTTTTTTTTAATTGTCTTTTCTTCTCAGCATTTGATTATGTTGTGATTTCCATAAATTTTTTGAGTTTTTCCTTTTTGAGATTTCTGCCATTTTTTGAATGGCACAAAGTTTAGGTCTTTTGCAAAATTTTGGAAGTTTTCAGCCATCATCTCTTGAAGTATGCTTTGAGCGCTCACCTCTTTTTCTTCTCCTAGGACTCTAATGACATAAATGTTAAATTTGTTGTCATAGTTCCAAGGGTCTCTAGGATTCTGTCAATTTCTCTTTCCTTCAGGCCAACTTCCATTTCAGAATGGGTAATTTTTATTGTTTTCTCTCTCTCTCCCCAAGTAGATCGATTCTTTTCTCTGTCCTCTTTATTCAGCAGTTGAGCCCATTCATTGAGTTTTTATTTCAGTTATTTGTATTTTTCAGTTCAATAATTTTCAGCTGTTTTTGGACGAGAATTTTATTTTCTTGTTTCTTTCAATCATGTTTGTAACTACCATGAAGCAATTTTATGACAGATACTTTAAATTCTTGTTAGGTAATTCTCATACCTGTGTCATTTCATATGTGACATCTGTTAATTATCTCCTCTCATTCAAGATAGGAATTCCCTTGTCTCTGCTGGTAATAAGCAGGAATTCCAGCTCCCCAGTAGGCCTCCACTGATACCCCCGGCTGGGAGGACCAGGAGCACCTCATTACTGGTCCCTGAGAGCTCCCAGCTGACACCATGGTGCAGGGGGAGGGCCTCATTCTCACTGGGCTGAAATGAAAGTCCTGACTTTCAACTAAGGCTCTCTGACACATCCCCAGTGGAATGGGGTATGAATTCCTAGTTATCATGCATAGGTTTAAAAAGTTTAGGTAACTAGATGGTCTCCACTGATACCACAGTGGAGTAGGGGTTGGGGAGCTTGGGTTTTGATATGTTCAGTAGACATGAAAGTCCCTGCCCCCCATTAAGCCTTCTCTGGCACCACCTAGGCAGAGCATGTCGGGGAGCGGGGGAATCAGTGCAGCCTGGTGAGAGTGAAAGTCCAGGCTCCACATTTGGCCTTTGCTGTTGGGAGTAGGAGTAAAACACATTTTTCTGTGTTTGGTGTTTGGCTGGGGTATAGCATTTATTTTAGAAGAGTTTAGTGTCTTGCTAAGCTGCCCATTTCTTGGTTTGTTTTTGAGTTTTTTGTTTATTTTGTTTGTTTGTTTTATTTGTTTGTTTGGTTTGGTTTTTGCTGGAGGGAAAGGCTCTTGTTGGGCTTATTGGTATTTTGGGGGTTGCTGGTTTCTCCTACAATCAATATGGGATATATGAGGCCAAAAGTCACCCAGAGAGCACACTGCCATGTCATTACTCAAATCCTAAAATCCCTAGCCAACCTGCCTTTCTTCCTGTTCCTTTCAGTCTTATAATTTTTTAAAATTATAACATCCATGGCTTTTAGTTGTGCTAAATAAGAGAAATAGAGAAAAATATCTCTATTCCATCTTTCCAGAAGAAGGAGTGAACATACCCTGGGTATATTTTTGACAGAGAGTTGACAAGATTTTTTTTTTAATTGATCAGCTGTGGCTGGCATGAAATAGTGAAGAAAGAGAGATTCCGGGGAACTTTTCCTATGCAACTGGAAGAATGACATGTCCATTTACCCTACTGGGATAGGAAATATTGTGACAGGAACTGACTTCAGGAGTACAGTCAAGAGTTTGGTTTGTCTAATATGTTTAAGCTTATGCTTTGCTTAAACATGTTTACGTTTGAAATGCTATCAGTCCTCCCAGTAGAGACATTGCACAGATAGTTGCACTACATAAATCTGAAGTTTAGGGAACAGGACAGGGTAAGATATAAAATCTGTGCCTAGTCACTGTTAAAGCCACGGGAATGGATAACATTATTGAAAAAGCAAGTACAGAAAGTAAAAGGAAAAAGAAAAGTATGAAGATCTGAGACTTATGCCACTAAAGTGCTTATAGATGGAAGGGAAGAAAAAGTTACATCCATCCCTTGCAGGCAGTTACATAGAGTATCCACCATTAGAGAAGATTTAGAAGAAAAAATAAGTGAGGAACAAGTAATAGATACTGTTCTAAGAGCACCTTCTTACATCCAATTCCGTGTTTTAAGAAAACAGATACCAATTGTAGAGAACGTGAAGTACAGGATCACACAGCTTTCATGGCAGACCCTGAGACAGAAGTCAGATCTCTCTCCTGGAAATCACCGTGGCTCAGACTTACACAGTCTGTAAAGTAATGCAGCACATGCTTCGAAATCATTAGGAAAGTCTAGGAGCGTCAGAATTCTGCGTGTGCTCCTTACTGCAGATACATTTCAACTCAGTTGTATAAACAATCACTGTAATTTTATTGATGCCATCTACAAATGTGAACATCATTATATAGAAGTCCAAACTGAAGTTATATATTATTTAAAATAAATTTAGTATAAGTTACAATTACACTATCCAATTTCACAGTGGGTTTAATTAAAACTACCTGGAATTTCTGCTTCTCTTCTAAAACATTTTTCAAATATAAGCAAAAATAAATCTTCATATACTATAACAATTTACAGTGTCCAAAGTGCATTTGAATATATTATTTTATGTGCCTCTTGAAGCAGCCCTTTGAATTTGGCGGAACAGGTATTTCATGCAATTCCTATAATGGAAGACATTGAATCTCAGGGTTCAGTGAAGACACTGGATCATCAAGAGACAAGGTCACGGTCACTTAGGGGTTAGGCTATGGCACAGACCTGAGCCAATATCTCCTTGACTCTGGCACTCTAACTGAGGGCAGTGGGACCCATGTCATGCAGTTTAGCACAGCTCTCACACCAATGATGGACAGACCTGACCGGCACCAAAACACATGGGCTCCAAATCCATCATCCATGGAATGAAGGTAATGATAAAGACACATTAACGAAATATTGATGTGTTATGGATCAATGTAGTCTTAAACAAAATGTCAAAAATACATTTTAGACTTTTAAAATAATCTATCCAAAATATTCTGTAATTACACAAAACTAAGCATAAGCAAATGCAAGCCACAATAACACCTCAAATTTTCAAGATTTAGCTAATCTTCAAACTTATATATTAGGAACATAGTGTTAAAAGCCATAAAAGAGGCAAAATGAATCACAACTGTTGTTTAATCCATATTTAAAAATTAATGCTTTTAAGTAAGAATGCCTCAAATTCTTACTCAAATTCTCCCTTGTTGTACAACTTTGAAATATTGGTAATGTGGATCCAAGCCCACCGATATATTAGCCATGGGAAAGTAATGGAGTCGACCGTATTTTAGAATGAAATGAAACAGAGGGAACTATAAAACCATCCCATACACATGCAAATGTATAGCTATATACATAATCTCCACAGTAGTTGGGAATATTCAGTGTGGGAGCAAATGATCTCATAAACCATAGATTATCACTAAATTAATGCCCAGTGCAAAAACCAATGTTCATAGTGATGCTAATAAAAGTTTAAAATGTACGTGGAACATTTTGTTGAACACTACACAGATGGCTATCACATAGGGGGAGAGAGGTACCATCTAAAATAACCAAACATTGAAAAAAATCTTTGACATTGTAAAAGTGGAACTATTAAGCTACAAAGAAACTCTGATAACCTACGTGGCTGGCTGATGGGCACTGAAGGCAGCCCGCATTTCACTCTCATCAGAACCTCTCATCGTCATGGTTACCAGTCTCCTCAGAGCCCAGGGACAGCAATCCATTTATCATGGGTAAATTTCAATTATTCTCTTCTTAATGCTCAGAAAATTAAGAGACTTACTCTGGCTTTAGTTATTCAAGGTTCATCTTTAAATTCATAAATTAATCAAAAATAACTGTTTCCACGTATGTAATAAAAATTAACCTAAATACGGTAGTCAATGTCAAGCTAGATCATATGGATTGGAGACAGAAATGTTTGAAGTTTATGTAATATCCTGATAGTGGAACTTTTTACTGACCCGGAGAGGAGAAAAACATTCTTTTTTAAAAATTAAATGTCTCTATCTGTGGTACCAAAACAACTGGAGAAGTCATTCTCTGAGGGGAAATCACAAATACATTGCTAACAAAAGTGAGAAATTTTGATAAAAAAAATTACTCCTTGATCTATTATGTTGACTTGTGTAGGAAAACATTTACATATATTATGTTGACCTTATTTTCACATTATTATCTATTTCATTTCACTTTTTTGTGTGTCCTGATTCTTCATTTCCAGAACAATGCAGATTTTAGCCTATCAATTTATATGCAATCTCACTTAATTATTACATGTTTAATTTAAATGATTTTCTCAGAGGCACTATAAATTTCCTAAATCTATAATCTTTCAAATATCCCTGGGCTCCTTTACACAACTACCATAGTAGGAACTCTTTGGTTTGAAACAATAATAATAAAACTCCTTTGCATTTAAAGAGCATTTGTTCACTCACCGAAGATTTCTTTTGAAGTGAGAAGTTTTCTTTTCTAATTTTATACAGAAAAATTACTTATCTAGCTCAAATTGCCCATCCAGGTAATCATTCAAAGTTTTAGGAAAAGTAAATTAGAGAAAGAAACAAATACCCTGATCAGTAGTTCATTCATTATATTAGCAAACATTTATAGCCGTAAATAAGGTTGTGTAACTAAGACAAACACACATGAATAGTTTAAAAGTGCTAAAGGGGAAGAGAATAATTTTTATTTTTCACCTCTAGGAGCCACCAACACAATGTAATCTTATTTAGTTTTATCACAGTGAGTTATGTCTATCTGGTGCTCTCTTGGGAACCAAGATTCAGAGAAGGCAGTGAACTCACACAGGGTCACAAAGCCAGCAAATGGCGAGGCTGAGATTAGAGCCAGGCTTGTCTCATTTCAGAACTGATAGTTTTGCCACCAAAAACAAAACAGAAAACCCCACACAAACACAAAACTAACCTTGGGTCTGATACTCTTTTCAGATATACTGACATCCTTTTCTAAGACAACAGGCAACAAAATGATGGATGAAATAAACAAACAAAAATAATGTCAAATATGCAACGAGGGTAGTAAGAAAAGAAGAAAAATGTTTTGGTTGTCAGGAATGAGGACAAAGAATAAAAGTCCACAGGTAAGAAGTCTCTGCACAAGCAGTGGCCCTGCAGGCTTCCACCCAGGGGCACCCCTGAAAGGCACAGGCAAGGTGAGCAGTGGGACTGTAGCTACCCTCTTAGAGTGTAAGTGTGATAGATCCTTCCTGCCACCCAAAGGGTTATTGTAGGAAACTTGCTTGTCTTGAACTCAGAAAGTATGAAAGAATTAAAAACCAGTTCTCCAGAGAATGTATATATTGGTCCACAGGCGGGTTTGAGGTGAGACTGTGTCTACCTGTGCAGCATTAAATGGCCAATTAAGAATTTAGTTTAGGCCAGGCGCGGTGGCTCATGCTTGTAATCCTAGCACTCTGGGAGGCCGAGGTGGGAGGATCGTTTGAGCTCAGGAGTTCGAGACCAGCCTGAGCAAGAACAAGACCCCGTCTCTACTAAAAATAGAAAGAAATTATATGGACAGCTAAAAATATATATAGAAAAAATTAGCCGGCCATGGTGGCGCATGCCTGTAGTCCCAGCTACTTGGGAGGCTGAGGCAGAAGTATCGCTTGAGCCCAGGAGTTTGAGGTTGCTGTGAGCTAGGCTGACGCCACGGCACTCTAGCCCGGGCAACAGAGTGAGACTCTGTCTCAAAAATAATAATAATAATAATAATAACAATAATAAATAAAGAATTTAGTTTTAAAAAATAGCAGGGTTCCTAATATCCTCTGACACCTGGAAGAAGCAAATGCAAATTGTGTTTGTAACACATTATAGAGCCAAACTCTAAGGAATTCCCAGAGAGAGTCGAGGAACATGAGTTCACAGTGAAAAATCACAGGAGGAAGTAGAACTCCCCCAGTGAGTCAGCATAAAACAAACAAGGAACAAACAATGGATCCAGAGCTACAAAGGTTGCAGATCCAGCTATATCATACAAACAGCATTGTTTAATATCATTAACAGAAAGGAGAAGGTACAGATTACGACAGTGGTATAAACACTCAGGAGGCAAATAGAAAATAGGACAGGATAGAACTGTTAGGATCAAAAGACATAATTAGAATCAGAAACTAAGTAAATGGCTTCAATAACAATCTAACCAAAAAGAGTGTTAGTGACCTGAAGGAAGACTGAGGGCTTGTCTCTAGTGCTCCCCAGAGAGAAAAACAGGTGCAAATGTAAGGAAAAGTGAGAGAATGAAGAGTTGAAAGCAGCTGATCTCACATCCATCTAGCAAATGTGACTGGAGCAAAGAACACAGAGAGTGGGAGACAGCAGACGTTTAAAAGATAATGGCTAAGAATTCCTCAGAACTGAAGAAATACAGAAATCCCTCTATTCAAGTGCTATGGTTCCCAAGCAAAGAAAATGAAAAGAAACCTTCCTGCAGATGCATCAAAGTGATGCTGCAGATTACCAATGGGCGTGGGAGGCAGGGACTCTTCAATCTTCAAAGCACTCAGAAGAAGAGACAGTTTCCCTACAAAGAAAAAATAACTACATGGATGGCAGACTTTCCCAAACTCCAAAACTGAGCACAAGGGCTGAGGCATCAAAATATAACAAAATCAATCAAGTCAACTTTTTTGTAGGATGAAGGAAAAAAAAACAAATAATCTGTGTTAAATCATTCCATCTATTTATCTATCTATATCTGCCATCTATCTGTTTGTGTACATGTCTATGTATGCATGCATCTGTATCTGTCATCTATCTGTATGTGTACATATCTATGCATGCATATATCTGTATCTGCCATCTATCTGTGTACATGTCTATGTATGTGTGTATCTGTATCAGCCATCTATGTGTATGTGTACATGTCTATGTATGCATGCATCTGTATGTGCCATCTATCTGTGTGTGTACATGTCTATGTATGCATGCATCTGTATCCAACATCTATCTGTATGTGTACATGTCTAGTTCTTCAACTAACCACACCAAAGTCTCCTGCTTCATTTGCTGTGACAATCAAAGGAGATGCCAGCAGTCACCAGTGTTGCTGCTGCTGGAGCTGCTGACCCGCCATTGCAACTGCCACTGACTGACCAGAGCTGTGGCCACCACAGTTCATCCCACCGTGGCCACCACCACAGGGTCTGGAGACAATGTTTTCACTGGAGCCACAGTCTCCTCTTTGAGGGCTGCCATATCTGGAACAGCTAAGCCCTGGGAAATTATGAACATCGTGGCCCTAGTGGTGATTGTTGACTCTCAACAAATGAGACATCACATAGGGAACAGGAGGGAAGGTTTTCCAGTACTGTGGTGTGTAAACTTAGCAATCTCTATAACAAAGAAAAGAACACTCTAGGTTTTAAGATCATGCCCTTGTATATTTTTCTATCATAAATTCACAACTCTCCAAATAGTAATTGCCTACCTATAAGTAATTTTTAATTCTGGAAAGTATTTATATCCTTCCCTTTCCTAATATTATTTGCAGGACATTTGGAATGGCTGTCTCCTCAAAAAGTAAAAAAAAAAAAAAAAAAAAAAAAAAAAGATGTAGAAATATAAAATACTCCTGATTACTTCATTCATAAACATGAAACAAAATTTAATAGTTTGGGTTAAATTGATAGCTTCTCTATCAATTTTACTTACCAATGACCCATTTTACCTGTAAAACATGTGTGGGACAGTCAATTGTATTTACTTAGGATAGATCAAATTTTATAGAATGCAACCTGAGTTCATCAACAGAGGAATGGATAAAGTCAATGTGGTGTATTTACACAGTGGACTATAATTCAGCCATGAAAAAAGGAAATCCTGCCGCTTGTGACAGAGTGCATGAATGTGGGCATCACCCTGCGAGAAGTAAGGCAGACGCACAAAGACAAATACTGTCTGGTCTCGCTTATATGTGGACTCCAAGAAAGTCAAACTCACAGGAACAGAGAGTAGAACAGTGATTCCCAGGAGCCAGAGAGTGGAGGAAATGCGGGATGTTGATTAAAAAATACAAACTTTCAGTTATAAGATGAACAAGATCTCAGTATCCAATGTACCGCATAAGTGGCCGTGCATGCGTTAATTGATTATAGTAATGATTATGCAATGTGTATGTGTATCTGTATATATGTATTATCAAATCATTGTGTACACCTTAAATATATATGATCTTTGTCAATTAAATATTTTAAAATAAAAGAAGAATGCAATCTCATTAAAATATAAAAAGGTAATCATTGGCATATGAGAATTGTTTTTAAAAGTTTGAAAAATATATATGTTGTGCATGTACGTGTACACAGTCCTTGATCACTGTGTTGATGGATTTCAGTCAATAGCTCTGTAATGTATGAAAAAGAAAAAAAACAAAACTTCCTATCTGAGCTGGCACACACCATTCCCCCCAGATGACCTAATAAAATCTATCACCAATAAGTTCACTGAATGGTCTAGATACAATCTCTCTCCTGATCACATTTTCACAGATAATGAGCCCCAAAAAGAGTCAGACCTTGCATCTGGTCACACCTATATGAGAGCAGGTACAATCTCCAAGGTTAAAAGTTGATATTATGTTCTCTTAATGTTACCTTCAGGAAATTATGGTTTCACTAGTGGTGTTGCTAATTGTGTGTTTTCTCCCACAGGGCAAAAGCAGAGGAAGTTGTCTTGTTGATTTCAAGTCTAATAGTGCCCATTAGAAATCTGTGGAGTTCTGTGCTGATGCTATGTATCTGGTAGTTCTGCCATATTTGGAATTTAATCTCCAAGATTTTCTTATCTTTTACTGGAGACACCTTTGAAACTGATGTCTCCATGGAGAAAGAGATAGCCATCTTATATTGCTTTTAGCCCCATTTGCCTTCTAAAAATATTTTGTAGGCTAAATTAAATTTTCCTTTAGGACCCATTGAAGGAGATAATATCACCAGCACAGCCACAGGTACCTCTGATTTAGAGTGGTAAATCAGTCGGAAGGATGACAGGGACAGAATGTTTGATTTCCAAGCTCCAAGGGAGGAGGATGACTTTCTTTTATGTTAACTGAAGCTTTAACATATTTATCTGACAACTGTCAGGCATCATTCTGATCAGTAGTCATTCTCTTTCTGCATCTAAAGATCTTGAATAATTGCTGTCTACATTTTGTTACTGTTTTCAAATTATCACAGATGGAACAGGTTTTATCTGATATGAAATAAATGCTAAAACTTCAACTGCATAATCTCTGAACAAATCATGGAATGTTCCTCAAAAGTAGCTAATAGAAGGTACTGGGGGGAACTTCAGCATTTTGCCGGTAGAAGTCACAGTAAATGCATCGGCTATTTTGGTTTTAACTCTCTAGCTGCCTCTGGTAAGTGAAAATGTTTACACACTTTCTGAATGATCATTATTTCGCAGGATTTTCTGCACATAGGTAGCCTATAGGTGTCAGATGTGCTAAACGTGTCAGTGTCCTCTGCCCTACCTCCCCAGGCCTCTGGGACTCTGCCTGTGTTCTACTGCAAACTCCCAGACCCACTGGCCAGGGTGCTGAGCAGGTTTAAGCCCTGTCTGATGGGGATTCTCGTTGAGTCACCTTCATTATGAGCTCACACTGAGTCCTCAGTGCTCAGCCACACATTCATTTGCTAATAAATTTCATCAGGCCGCGGTGTTTCAGTGCTGACCCTGGGACTAGTGGCTGTGCCATGTTGTTCTCCTCCCCCAACTCCAGCCCCCAGCTTGTGAAGTAAAGCCTTTGCCCAGGGTCCCTTAGCCATCCTAACCCCGTATCCTGCCTTCTCACAGAGGCCCTGCCTCGCATGCTTACCATGAATTTTCAGGTCTGGATTTCTGCAACTGAGCCCAGCCCTACCTCATGTCAAGAACTTTAGAGCAAGGAGCTAAGGGGTCACTCTGCATGGATGCCTGGATGTTGGCCAGCCTGCTGATCCTTGATCTTCAGATACTAACTTTTTGCCTGACTCGAGTTCTCCAGCTACTCAGTTCTGTGCCTTTTCCCTCTGAGTGAGCCTTTTACCTGGGCTCACGCCCCCGTGTTTATCCTCCCTTGTCAGTAGGTCAACGCTAGGTCCCGTGACCCCCGCTCCCATGGTCAGGCCTGCCACAAACTCCCAGCCGAGGCCTGTCCTGCTGCCACCCCCGACTCCCGCAGCGCAAGGGCTCTGTCCCAGCCCGAGCTGGCAGGCAGAAGTATCAGGCAATGACAGCCCGAGAAGCGGCCTTCAGCTGACAGGATGGGCCCTCCTGCACACTAGCTTCCTCCCTGTCGTAGGGCACACACACAAAAATGGGATATTCTGTAATTTCCTGGAGTTTTCAGTGGAATAGAGCTTTAATTCCTTCCTCCTGAGTAAACTGCCTGATGGCAACCCTGTCCTTAGCCCCCAGCCCTCCCGGTCCTGTGTCCTCATTCTCCAACCGGGACCTGACAGCAGTACTCCCAGATGAAATCCCAGCATCCTTGCCAGGGGTCAGCAACTTAACATCTGCCTTGCCTTACAGCACTTTCCTAGCCTTTTCACTAACTTAAGCAGACATAGAATTAATGCTAAATTTATTGTAATACTTAGATATGACTTTCTGTTCTCAAAAGTTGGATGATTACCTCTACCCTGATCTCCTACCCTCTCAAACTCATAATTAAGTGACAAGCGAAGCTATCCCTGTAGAGAGCACGCTGGCCACGCAGTGTGGCAGTGCAACAAAGACAGTGCTCTGGGCAGGTCTGAAGATCAAGGTTCAAAGAGAGTCTGTTTTTCAATGCAGAGATGTTTGGGGGCCTTTCCCAGGGGGAGGCTTTAAAGAGCAGACTGGAGAGTTTCCCAGGGAAAATCCGGCAGCCTGAGAGTGTGCTGTGCTATGCTCCTTTGTGGGCTGGTTTCCCCAGATGCAGACCCAGAGGGTAGAAAGAACTTCATATGGGAGGAGTCCCAGGATGCACTTGCAGGTAGGGAAAAGTGAGTTGCAGAGCAAAAGGGGACGGAAGGGAAGCACGTATGTTCATCTCAACTGATGCACAAAAGCATTTGACAAATTTCAGCACCTTTTATGACAACGTTCAACACCATTTTAACACTCAGCAGAGTAGGAATGAAAGGAAACCACCTCACCACAATAAGGCCATATATGAAAACTCACAGTGCTATAGTTGGATATTGTTTTCTCCATTTCTCACGTAGAAATTTGGTCCCGTCGTTGGAGGTGCAGCCCACTGGACAGTGCTTGGGCCATGGGGGTGGATCCCTCAGGAATAGATTTATGCCCCTCTGGGGGCAGGAGGGGTGAGTGGCTTCTCACTCCTTTAGTTCCGGTGAAAGCTGGTTGTTATAATAAGAAGGGCCTGGCACCCCCCTTATCTCTGTCTGTTCCTTTCTCCCCCCGTGTGATCTCTGCACAGGCAGCTCTCCTTTGCCTCCCCCTGAGCGGAAACAGCCTGAGGCCCTCACCAGAAGCAGGTGCTGGTGCTGGGCTTCCTGTACAGCCACAGAACCATAAGCCAAGTAAACCTCTTTCCCCTATAAATTACCCAGCCTCAGGTATTCCTTTACAGCAACACAAAAATGGACCAACACAGACAATTGGTATGGAGAAGTGGGGTGTTGCCATAAAGATACTAGAAAATGTGGAAACAGTTTGGAACATGGTAATGGGCAGAGATTGGAAGGATTTGGAAGACTCAGGAAAAACAGAAACATGAGGGAAAGTTTGGAACTTCTTAGAGGTTGGTGAAGTGGTTGGGACCAAAATGCTGGAAGAAATATGAACAGTAAAGGGGAGGCAGATGAGGTCTCAGATGGAAGTGAGGAATTATGGGGGAACTGGTCACCCATGGTAAGACATAGCAAAGAACTTGGCTGCATTGTGTTCATGCCCTAGAGCTTTGTGGGAGGCTGAACTTCTGAGTGATGTTCTAGGGTATCTGGCAGAAGAAATTTCTAAGCAGCAAAATATTGAAGAAATGGCATGGCTGCTTTTAACTGCTTACCCTCAGATATGGGAGCAAAGGAATGATCTAAAGTTGGAATTTATAATTAGAAGGGGAGCAGAGCATAAAGATTTGAAAAATGTGGAGCCTGGCTGTGTGGTAGAGAAGGAAAGAGCATTTTCAGGAGAGGAATTCAAGGGTGCTGCAGGAGAACCTCCTAAGGAGATTAGTCAGCCAGGTGCTAATGGTCAAGACATAGGATGAAGGCCCCAGAGACATTTTAGAAATCTTGAGGCAGCCCCTCCCAGAAGCCTAGGAGGACAGAATGATTTCGGGGCCAGGCCCAGGTGTCACTGTTCTACACCACCCCAGGATGCTGCTGTCCACACCTAGACTGCTCCAGCTCCAGCCACAGTTCAAAGGGCTCCAGGTGCTGTTCAGGCTGCAGCTGCAGAAGTACAAGTGGTAACCCATGGCAGCTTCCACCTGTAAGTCTGCAGGTGCACAGAATGCAAGCATGTGGAGCACTGGCAGCTTCCACCTGGATTTCAGGGGATGTATCAGAAAGCCTGGGTGCCCAGGCAGAAGCTGGCCACAAGAGTGGAGCCTCTGCAGAGAGTCTGTGTTAAGGCAATGTCTAGAGGAAGTGTGGTGTTGGAGACCTCACAGATTCCCCACTGGGGCACTGCCTTGTGGAGGTGTAGGAGCAGGGCCACTACTCTCCAGACCCCAGAACTGTAGACTCACTAGGAGTTTACAATCTCAATCTGAAAAAGCCACAGGCATTGGACTCCAACCCATGAAAGCAGCCATGTAGCCTGTGACCAGCAAAGCCAGGGGATGGGGCTGCCCAAGGCCTTGGGAGCCCACCCCTCATGCCAGTTTGCCCCGAATGTGGGATATGGATTCAAAAGAGATTATTTTGGAGCTTTAAGGTTTGATGTCTTCCCTGTTGGGTTTTGAACCTGCATGGGGCCTGTTACACTTTTCTGTTGGCCAATTACTCCCTTTTGAAATGGAAATGCTTACCCAATGTCTGTTCCAACAGGGTATCTTGGAAGTAAATAACTTAATTTTGAGTCTCAGGTGAGACATTGGATTTTGGATTTTTGAGTTGATGCTGGAATAAGTTAAGACTCTGCAGACTATAGGAAAGGAGTCATTGTCTTTTGCAATGTGAGAAGGACATGAGTTTTGGGGAGCCTGTTTGGATGTTGTCCTCTTTAAATCCCATGTTGAAATTTGATCTCCAATGTTGGCGGGAGTCCTGAAGGGAGGTGTTTGGGTCATGAAGCTGGATCCTTCATGAATAGACCAATGCCTTCAGCAGGGATAGGAGTAAGTGAGTTTTTGCTCTATTAATTCCAGAGAGCTTCTTATTAAAAAGAGCATGGCCTCCACCTTCTTGCTTTCTCTTTCTCTGGCCATGTGATCTCTGCACATGCTGGCTCCCCTTCACCTTCCAACCATGAGTGGAAGCAACCTAAAGCCTTCCCACAGCAGTTGCTGGTGCCATGCTTCTTGTATACCCTGCAAAATGTGAGCCAAATAAACCTCTTATCTTTATAAATTACAGGTATTCCTTTGTAGCAACACAAAAAACAGACTAAGGCACACAGCAAATATATACTAAAAGTGAAAGACTGAAAGCTTTTTCTCTAAGATCCAGAACAAGACAATTCCCAAATTACTACTTCTATTCAACATATTAAAAGTTCTAGCTAGAATAATTAGGCAAGAAAAAGAAATAAAAGGCATCCAAATTGGAATGGAAAAAGTAAAACTATCTTTGATTACAAATGGCATGACCTTATGTAGAAAACACTAAATATTCACAGAAAACTATTAGAACTAATAAATTAAGCAAAGTAGCAGGATGCAAAATAAACATGCAAAACTCATCTACATTTCTATACATTAACAATAAGGAATCCAAAAAGAAAATTAAGAAAACAATTTCTTAACAATATTATCAAAAAGAGGAAAATACTAAGGAACTAACTTAACCAAGTAGTTGAACAACTTATGCACTGAAAGTAATAAAACATTGTTGACAGAAATTAAAGAACACATAAATAAATGGCCAGATATCCCACGTTCATGGATCGGGAGGCTTAAGGCTTTCACGATGTCCATAATACCCAAAGTGATTCACAGATCAAATGCAATTTTTATCAAAACACTGATGGTATATTTTGCAGAAATAGAAAAATCCATTCTAAAATTTATATGAAATCTTAAGGAACCCCAATCACCCAAAACAATCTTTTATTTCTTTCCAATTTTTTTTATTTCAAAATATTAAGGGAGTACAAATGTTTTTATTACATGGACACCTTGTATAGTGAATGCTTAAGTCAGGGCTTTAAGTGTTCCCATCACTAAAATAGTGTTCATTGTACCCAATAGGTAAGTTTTTAACCCCTTAACCCCTCCCAACCTCCTCCCTTATTGGTTTCCAATGTCCTTTACATCTTTTTGTGCATGTGTGTGCCCATTGTTTAGCTCCCAATTATTAGAGAGAACATGTGGTATTTGTTTTTCCATTCCTAAGTTACTTCCCTTAGGATAATGGTCTCCAGTTCCATCCAAGTTGCTGCAAAACACATTATTTCATTCCTTTTAATGGCTCAGTAGTACTACATAATATACATATTTCACATTTTGTTAACTCACTCACTCATAGGCACTTAGGTTGATTCCACATCTTTGTAATTGTGAATCATGCTGTGATAAACATTCAAGTGTAGGTGTCTTTTTCATAAAATGACTTCCTTTCCTTTGGGTAGATACCCAATACTGGGATTTCTGGATTGAATGGTAAGCCTACATTTATGTATTTGAGAAATCTGTATACTATTACCCATAGAGGTTGTACTAATTTGTAGTCCCACCAATAGTGTATAAGCATGCTTTCCTCTCTGCATCCATGCCAACATCTATTGTTTTTTGACTTTTTAATAATGGCCATTCTGATAGGGATAAGGTAGTATCTCATTGTGGTTTTCATTAGAATTTCCCTGATGACTAGAGTTGTTGAACATTTCTTCATATGTTTATTGGCCATTTGTCTATCTTCTTTTGAAAAAACTTCTGTTCATGTCTTTTGCCCACCTTTTAATGGAATTGTTTTGTTTTTATTCTTGCTGATTTGTTGACATTCTTTGTAGATTTTGGATATTAGTCCTTTATCAGATGTATAGTTTGCAAATATTTTCTCCCATTCTGTAGGTCAGCATTTCCTTTGCTGTGCAGATGCTTTTTAATTTAAGTCCCATGTATTCATTTTTATTGTTGCTGTATTTGCCTTTGGGGTCTCAATCAAATTCTTTCCCTAGGCCAATGTCTAGAAGAGTTTTTCCTATTTTTTTTTCTATAATTTTTATGGTTTCATGACTTATATTTAGGTCTTTTATCCATCTTGAATTAATTTTTGTGTATGGTGAGAGCTAGGGGTCTGGTTTCAGTCTTCTACATGTGGCTATCCAGTTTTTCCAGCACCATTTATTGAATAGGGTTTCCTTTCCCCAGTGTATATTATTGTCTGCTTTGTTGAAGATCACTTGTTTATAGGTAGATGGTTTTAATTCTAGGCTCTTTATTCTGTTTCATTGGTCTATGTCTCTACTTTGATACCAGTACCATGATGTTTCAGTTACTATGGCCTTATAGTATAATCTGAAGTCAGGTAATGTGATGCCTCCAGATTTGTTCTTTTTGCTTAAGATGCTTTTGCTAGTCAGACTCTTTTTTGGGTTCCAAATAATGCATAGAATTAGTTTTTCTAGATCTGTGAAATATGATATTGGTATTTTGATAGGAATTGTGTTGAATCTATAAATAATTTCTGGAAGTGTGAACATGTTACTGATGTTGCTTCTACCAATCCATGAGCGTGGGATGTTTATTTTTTCCATTTGTTTTTGTCATCTCTGATTTCTTTTCATCAATATTTTGTAGTTCTCCTTGTGGAGCTCTTTCTTGGTTAAGTATATCCCCAGGTACTGTGTTTTTTTGCAGTTATTGTGAATGGTATTGAGTCCTTGGTTTGACTCTCAGTTTGACTATTATTAGTATAAAAATGATACTGAATTGTGTACATTGATTTCATAACTGAGACTTTGCTGAATTTACTTATCAATTCTAAGAATCTTCTATGAAGTCTTTTTGTGTTTTCTACATACAGAATCGTATCATCAGCAAACAGGAATAGTTTGACCTTCTCTTTCCTGCTTTGGATGTCCTTTATTGTCCTTCATTTCTTTTGCTTGCCTGATTGCCCTGGCTAGGACTTCCAGCACTGTATGAATAGAAGTGAGTAAACTTCTCTAAAACAGTCTTGAAAAAGAATAAAGCTGTGTACCACAGGCCTTCTAATTTCACAATTTGCCACGAAGCTACAATAAAAACAAAAACAAACAACCTAACTGTGTGTTACTGGCATAAAGAAAAATATATAGACCAAGGGATTTAAGCAGAGAGACCAGAAATACTCTCTCTCTCTCTCTCTCTCTCTATATATATATATATATATATATATTTATATATTTATATATATATGATTTTTGACAAGGGTGCTAAGATACAAATGGTGTCAGAACAACTGGGTATTCAAATGCAAAAGAATGAAGTTGGACTGTTACTGTAGTATACAGAAATTAACTTAAAATAGATTAAGTTCCTGTAAGTAAGAACTAAAATTCAAAACTACTAGAAGTTCCCAGCCTGAGCAAAAGCGAGACCCCGTCTCTACTAAAAATAGAAAGAAATTATCTGGCCAACTAAAAATATATAGAAAAAATTAGCCAGGCATGGTGGCGCATGCCTGTAGACCCAGCTACTCGGGAGGCTGAGGCAGTAGAATTGCTTAAGCCCAGGAGTTTGAGTTTGCTGTGAGCTAGGCTGACGCCACAGCACTCACTCTAGCCCAGGCAACAAAGCGAGACTCTGTCTCAAAAAAAAAAAAAAAAAAAAAAACTACTAGAAGTAGGGGAGAAAATTCATGACACTGGATTTGGCAATGATTTCTTTGATATGGCACAAAAGGTACAGCAAACAGAAGAAAAATAGACTAATTGAATTTCTTCAAAATTGAAAACCTTTGTGTGTCAAGGGACACTATCAACAGAGTAAAAAGGCAACCCACAAGTTGGGAGAAATATTTATATTTATAATTCACATATCTGATAAGGTATTAATATCCAAAATACATAAAGAACTCCTGCAATTGAACACCTAAAAAGCCCACAAGCAACCCAATTCACAAATGGGCAAAGGATAAAAATAGACATTTCTTCAAAGAAGATATACAAATGGCCAATAAGCACATGAAAAGATGTTCAACATTACTAATCAACAGGTGAGTGAAAATGAAAACCACAGTGAGATTCAACTTCATACCCATTTGGATAGCTATTATCAAAAACACAGAGAACGGCAGGCTTGGCATGGATGTGGAGAAATTAGGGCCCATATGTATTGCTTGTTAAAATGTAAAATGATACAACTACTGTGGAAAACAGTATGGTGGGTCATCAAAAAATTAAACAAAAAATTATCATTTCATCTAGCAATTCCACTTCTAGGTATATTCACAAAAGAATTCAAAGTGGGGACTCAAACAGATATTTGTACACCCATGCTTATGACAGTATTTTTCATAAGAGCCAAAAAGTAGGAACAACCCAAATTCCCATTGCTGGGTTGTTCCATTGACTAGATAAATAAAATGTGGTATATACATACAATGGAATATCACCTGATCTTAAAAAGGAATAAAATTATGATACACCCTTGAACATAGGTGAACCTTGAAGACATTATACTTACTGAAATAAGCCAGACACAAAAGATCAAATATTATATGATTCCACTTAACATGAGTTACCCAGAGTTGTCAATATAGAGAGACAGAAAGTAGAACAGTGATTACCAGGGGCTAAGAGGAGAGGAGCATGAGGAATTATTGTTTAGTGGATTCAGACTTTCACTACGGAATGTGAAAATTCTGGAAATGGGTAGTGGTGATGGTTACACAACAATGTGAATGCACTCAATGCTACTGAACTGTACACTTAAAAATGATTAAAGTGGTAAATTTTATGTTATGTATATTTTACCACAATAAAAAAACTCAACTGACCATGTAAGTGTGAGTCTATTTTGGACTATTTAAAATAGTGTCAACATTCTATAGATTCATATGGCTGTATTTATGATTTCACAGTATATTTACTATTGGAGTCTTACAGTAAGTTCTGAAATCAAGAAGTATAAACACTCCAACATTATTTTTCTTAGTGTTTCCATGTAAATTTTAGAGTCAACTTGTACATATCTACAAAAGTATTTTGGGGTTTTGACTATTCAATACTTAGCTTTCAATTTAATCATATTTCTCCATTTACTCATCTTTTAATTTCCTTCATCACAATTTTGTATTTTTCAGGGTAGAGGCCATATACATCTTTTGTTACATTTATTCCTATGTGTGTTATTTTGTTAAGGTATTGTGAACTGCATTTTTATTTCATCTTTTTGTTGCTTGTTGCTAGTTATAGAAACAAAATTAACTTGGAATATTGTCCTCACTCCCAGCAACCTTACTAAATTTTTATGTGACTCTACTTTTTGTAGATATCTTAGGATTTTCTCTGTATACCATCACGAAATCTACAAATAAAGCAGTTTTACCTCTTCCTTTATAATTTTTATGTTGTTTGTGTTCATTTTAAGTCTTGCTGTACCATCCAGAACATCAAGAACAATGTTGAGTAGAAGTGAGCCAAGGTGTGATCCTGAACTTGCTTCCAGCCTCACAGACAATGTTCAATGTTAGCTATCGTGACCATGGGAAGTGTTCGTTAGATGCCTGTTATCAGATTAAGGAAGTTCCCTCCTATTCATATTTACTGAAAGTGTTTCTTATAAGTGGATATTGAATTGTCTCAATGGTTTTTTGCATCCGTTGACATTACCGTAGGATGTTTCTCCTTAATTCTGTCTGAGTTCTTTCCAGCACCCTGAGCTTCATGCATATGCACAGTTATCTATGTATATTAGCTATTTTGACTATTTCAGGTTGAAGTACTGTATTTTACTGATTATATTTTACTGATCTGGGACCTTGTGATATATTGTTCAATCCAATCCAATATCACACCGCTTCTGTGTTATTAACCAAAAGGGAAGAAAGGGCAACCCATGGGAACAGTTTAATCAGCCTTGACATCCAGGGCCATGATTCAGGATGATTTAAATGGCCTGTGACAAAAGAATAGTTAACAGTCTGCAAAATGTCCATTATCTTTAGTTAGCAAAGGCCTATCGATTTAGGACCTTGTGTGACTCCCATAGGGTGTTAGTAAGAAGTGATGTGAAAACTCAAGTTCAGCATTATTCACCACTAACTAAACACTTCAAGGTAAGTCTGTTAATAGGTACAAATTAAATCTTCATGCTAAAAGGCTGCAAATGTCTGGGGAAACCAGAAAGAAGACTGTTCGATGCTTTCTATAATTTTCTTTTGAGATCACATATGGCAACACTGTTAAGATGATGCCTTTACCAATATTACAGTAAAGGATAAACTCCAAAACTTGTCCTGTTTTATGATAATTCTTTTTGTTGAATAGAATCTGATCTCACCTCAGGATGTCTTCCACAGCTGCTCTGCTTTGGCACGAGTAAGTACAACAATTGGTTTTGTGTGATAATTTATGGCTCTTCTGAGGCTAGATTATCAGCAGTATGATGCATCAGTGGGTTAGGGTATTGGAGAGAAGAACTTGCTACAACACTTAGGCATAATTCTAGTAAAGAAGTCATAGAATCATTCAGGCACTATGCCAGGGAGAAATCATTCACACTGGGTTCAGTGACCACTGCCTCAAGCCTCCTGCTTCACTGATTCTGAAGAATACGGTCCACCGAGGCACCACCTCCAGTGGTTCAAGGTGATGCCAGACAAGACCAGAGCAGGGGACACTGTCATGCACAGTTCTCAATTAGCCTTCTGTGAGAAAAGGTAGAACGCATTCTCATGTTTTCATGATCAGAAAACACAGGTGTCACTCCCTTCACATAACAACATCTGGGAATCAAGAGACACTGGGCTGGAGATGGGCCCTGGATGTATATACCTGTGGACCAGGTAAGGTCCTTATGTAGGAACACTGCTTACTTAATGGTGTCAACAAAAATTACATGCAGTGCCATTGACTAGGTTCTGAAAATGAAAGAAAAATATATTAAGAGTTTTCTCTGAATGTGCATTTTTATTAACAAAAGACAAAACCAAAGTACTTCAACAGAAAGAGAAGCTACTTACACCAGAATAGAAAGGCTCACCAGACACACATATCACATCCTGTTCCTGGATCATCAAAATGTCTTTGGCTAGGTGCAGCCGGACTTTGAAAGGCTCCTGATTACCATCCTGCAGCAAACAAATCCCTGTCTTTGTCTTCAGACAAAAACACAAAAGCAAAACAGAGAAAAAAATATACTTAGTTTGTAGATTATAACTTGATGGGCTATTTACAGTAAAACATGATGAATAACATTTGAGAGATGGGAACAACATACTCTGATGAGTCTGAAATTTAATACTTAATATAGGTGCAGAGAAAAAGGATGACCACTTCTAGTAAAGTGGACTTCCAGGTAACAGTCTTTTTCAGAAAATCCACATGAAGATTTGGAAAGCAAGGCGTACAGCCTATGTACTATATTTCAAGAATAATGAAAGCTTTGTTTAATACTTATCATCAAAATATAAAAAGCAAATAGCTTTATTGAAATATAAATCACATTCTACAATCCAATCCTTTAAAGTATACATTCACAATTTTTAGTATATTCAGAGTTGTACAACATCACTATAATCAATTTTAGGAAATTTTTATCACTCCCAAAATAGACCGTTTACCCTCATCTCTCCATTCCTCCCTCCGCCACCCCAACCTACTCTAAACTCCACTATTTCATCATTTCTAGTTGCCTACACACACACACATACATGCATACACACATGAACACACACACATGCATTAACACGTACACACACTTAATACCCAAGAGAAAATGAGGAAAAGGAGGTGAAGTAAACTATCTATTTTAACACAGTTAGTTAAAAACAGAGCCCAGTTAAAGATCCAAGATTTTTGATTCCTAGTCCAGTGATTTTGATTTAGATATTTTTGGGAATTGTGAAAACAGACTGTAAAAATTTCTGAACTTGTACTATATAACTTTAAAGTGGCACCTTAGTAATCACTGAAGAAGTCCAAGAGTCTTGTCCCCCTCAAAGCATATTGGTATTATAATGTTTAACCAGGTAAGTATACATATTCTCCCTAGCAGGTGCACTCAACATTCCCATTTGTCACAGGTACAATAGGAAATATTCTTTGCCATGGAATATAATCTTTGGCTATTGTTCAGCACCAAAAAGGTAACAGGAATAATGACTACTTTGGGAATGACATTTTCATTTAATAATTATTGAGCCATTCTTAACTTAATGGACAAATACATAGAGATTCATATTTATCTTTAGTATTTATTTAAATGGATGCATAGTAATTGCATGTCTTCATGGGGTACAATGTGATGCTTTCATACATGAATACATTGTATAATGATCCAGTATGGTAATTAACATATTCATCACCTTAAGCATGTACAATTTCTTTGTTTTGAGAACATTCAGACTCTCTTCTAGCTATTTGTGACATGCAATGCATTACTACCAGTTATAGTCACCCTACTGTGTGAGAGAATAGCAGAACTTACTCCTCCTATCATAACTACAACATTGTACCTATTAACCAACTTCTCCCACCTCCTCTATCCCCATTCTCCTCAGTGTCTGGTAGCCACTAATCTACTCTCAACTTTGACATCACTAACCATTATGGAAACACAAATCAAAATTACAATAAGATAGTACCTCACTCCAGTTAGAATGGCTGTTATAAAAATGTCGAAAAATAACAAATCCTGGAGAGGACGTGGAGAAAGAAGAACTCTTATACAGTGTTGGTGGGAGTGCAAATTAGTATAGCCATTATGGAAAACAGTATGGAGGGTCCTCAAAAAATTAAAAATTGATCTACCTTATGATGCAGCAATCCCATTACTGGGTATATATGCAGAGGAAATGAAATCAGTATGTTGAAGAGACATCTGCACACCCATGTTTATTGCAGCACTGTTTACAATAGCCAATATATGGACTCAACCTAAATGCCCACCAATGGATGAATAAATAAAGAAAATGTGGTACATATATACACAATGGAACACTATTCAGCCATAATAAATAATGAAACTCCATTGTGTGCAAAAACATGAATGAGCTTGGGGAACATTTTGCTAAGTGAAATAAGCCAGGCACAGAAAGACAAAAATCACATGATCTCACTCATATGCAGACTCTATCCTTAGTATTTAAGAGGGTAATATCCCAGGAAAATAATACCTGGCTTTCTCTTGGAATATACTTTTCCATAGGGATTGCTAGTAATTTATTACTCTAAAAAAATATTTCATAATGTTGATGGGAATATATTTATATACTGCAGCCTCCAAAGATGACTCTTTCTTTAAACTGCTTTATCCCATGTGGTGGGGCATGCCATTTGCCCTCAATCATAAAATCTTATACTAGTCTGAAATTATTTTAGAAAAGTTATGATGTCTTTTTAGGAAAAACAAACTTTTTCAGGAGCAAGGACAGCCTCTTTTCCTCATCTGTGGCAGCAGCACACAGCAGGTGCTCATTAAATCATGCTGATTAATCTATTCTAGAGTATAATTCACGAGGGTATGTCTGGAGGACAAAAATCTTTCAGCACAAGCAGATTATACTTTCCTCAATATAGAACATAATTTTTCTATGTTTTCACACAGAGTAGTGTCTCCTGTTTACAATGTGATCTTGGCCGGGGGCCAACAGAGAGACACTCTGGAGGGGGGGTGGGGAGAAGAGAGAATATAAAATAATACATCAAAGCCAAGTGACCACAATTGAGCACATTTGCTGATTTTTCAATATACAGTACATTCCGGGCCAATTTTTTCCTGGAAGTGTAATGTAATAGCTAGTAATCACAAATAATACACTGTTTCAACTTTAGGATGAGAGGGTGTTTTCCCCTGAGAGCCAGAAATGTATTATTGTTACACATCAAAGAGTTACAAAAGATCATCCAGGGAAAGTTTGAGGAACTAAAACAGAGCTCTGAGGGTTTTCTCAGCACAGTTCTGCTCTAGTCAAAGCTAGCATTCACTCAAGTAATGTGAAAAATGTCCTCTAATTATTAAATAGTTATCTGGCACACAGAAGACAGCCTTTGAGCTCACTTTCAGATCCTGAGAGGATAAGAGTTATAGAAAATAAAGAACAAGGAGGCTTTTTGTTAGAATGAAACACACGCATACATGTACCCCAATAAAGAGCTGGTTGGAGAAAACAGCAGAGAGCTAAGGACAAATCAAAGTTAAAGTACCCCTTCCAGGGGCCATAGATATTACATATATTCTAGTATGAAAATTTCCACTGGTGCATGTGAAGATACATTTAAAATCTGATGCGTTCATTAATTTTGCAAACATAGTGTAGCATTAACAGAGACTCAGACATGAACCAGATAATAGCTCCCGACCTCAGAGTATTTGTACTTATTTTAAAAGTACGTAAACAAGATGCAATATGGTATCTGATATGGGAGCAACAGAGGGAGAGGAATTAGATAATCTTGAGGGAGGGGTGTCAAAGAGGATTCATAGATAGAAAATATGTGTGGTTTGTCTTTAAAAATAAACTAGGAAACGATGATTAGAGAAGCAAAAGTCCTTTTAATCGAGAGGGAAAAAATGAATAAAGAGGTGGAAGCGTGAAAGTGCATAAGGTCACGTGAGGCAGGAAGCCAGAGCCGGAAGAGGGCATGAACGGGAAGAGGCCGCGGTGCCCGTGTGGTCCCACGCAGGCTGCGGGGAAGTGTCGGGGAGGACGAGGGCGCCAGAGCCTTTGTGTGGTGCTCCTGGGGGTGGACGGTGATGGAGATGCCCTAGAGAAATGTGAGCAAGGAAATAATATGTTCACTTGTACATTTTCTAAATTCATTCCTTGTAACAGTGTAGAAGAGGGAGAGGAAGTGGGAAAGGTAAGACAGTTATGGTTGCCAGAAGCAGACACCAAGCAGGGAATGCTGGAGACCGGTAGGCAGCTGCGTTAGAGTCAGAGCAGCTCCAGGAGACAGAAGACGACGAGTAAAGTCGATTTCAGGGCCCCCCAGATTACCCACGGCATTGCCGGACTGGGATTCTCACTGATGAATTGCAGTCACTACTTCCGTAGCGTTCACCGCCTGCCGTGCAATATTACTCCGTCTTTCTCCCCTAAGAGCGCGGTGCAAGCGCTTTCACAGCTGGCGCAGATGGCCCGGAGGAGACGGCAGACCAGGGCTGAGCCCGAGCGCGGGGCTCCGGACCCTGCGCCCCCAGCCAGGGGTCCTGGTGTCCCTCATACAGAGATCATTTCAGGATGCCGCCCCGTCGTCCTGTATACAATGACATGGCTTATTGGCACCCTTCGCCGGAGAGTATTTTGGTTATCAAAATCTAATGGAGTGGGAATAATTCTAAACAGGACAATATCACCTTAAACTGGTTGCTCTTCATGTACTAAAACAATGACAACCGGAGAGACAAAAATGAGTAAGAGACCACTCTGCAACTTAGAGAGGTTTTTCCCCAAAGCTATGCTATGAGGGGCATAAGGGACTTGATCCCCACTCCTTCCTGGGGTGCTTCAGGGAATGCAAAAGAGAAACAGGGTCATGAGAGTGGCTGTTGGTAACACACAAGCTAAAATAGCCCCACCTGCATGGTCTTTACAGCTCTGTGCACTCAAATTTTTAAAAAATTAAAAATCACCTAAATAATTATAGCCCCAAATTTCAGTATAAACTTAAAACCTACACTCATCTTCTTTTTCTTTACTAATGTAGCAGTCATTTGTCTCCAGACTTCCTTGACTCTGCGTGCATTGCTCATATATGAAGAAATGTATGTGATATACACACACACACACTATACAAATTTATCATTTAATTATAAAACATACATAAAATATTACTTTAAAGGGATGATTCATAAAAATGATATGTCAAATATTATTTTACTGTGTCTGATGTTTTGATCCTATACAGCAGCTGGATTTTCCAAAATCCACATTGCAGACTATTTGCTTAAGGGAATTATCATAGGGTAATACTTCGTAATTACTTAAAAGGTGACACTTTTAAGCTCCAGTCTTTGGCTATGTTTTCTGCAAACCAATGAAATGTGGTTATGAATTTTCAGGGATTTACTCTTTGTTATATAAACAAATCTCACATTTAAACTCACTGAGAATTTATACTTGCTTAAACTTAGCACCCAATTGGGAACTTTAGAAAGTAGAATATCATCCATTTTCTACTCAAAAGTTAAGACCTTTTTAATTTATGTTCTAGTCTTTCAAAGAATATAAAATGAATTTGTATGAAACTTTAAAAACTATGTTCTTTTAATTTTGAAATGTAGACTTCACAATATTGGATGTAAGAAACTACAAACTACAAGAAACTAGGCAGAAACCATTATATGAACTGCAAATATTCTTGCAGATATTCTCAGGATTTCTATATTTTGAGTGGCAAATATAATTTAATTTGTTTTCTAAACCTCTAGTTTTAGGTAATGTGCTATTTCTTTTACTGTACAACATCGCGGCAGTGGTGTCTGCATGCCCTCTTAGGCAAGGTGCTTCTTATCATTCACCTTCCCGTCCAGGATTGCTTTTCATCATGGCCTTTTCCTTACTAAATTCCAGCCATTTCGAAAGTCCTAGAACAAAACTCCCTTCTCTTTGACACCGTCTGGGACTACTCCATTCAAAAATGAGTCCTCACTTTTAAGCACTCAGCAGTTTTCTTAAATATTCACTCCTAAATTGATCAGTATTGCATTTTGGTATCACATGTAGTGACTTCAGTAATATTTTGTTCTATATCACATTTCACTTCTTCTTATATATTGTTATCTCAAGAAAATTTTAATAATAGGTTATTACTCTTTTCATTGCTAAGGATTATTAATCTACAAGAACGAGTATAATAGTTTGTTCAGAGTAATAGTTTGTTCAGTTTGTTCAGACTTCTTTCAACACTTGTTGGTTGGATCATAGTCACAGATTATATTTCAGTACAAGAAGAACTAAATTAAATTGCACCATATGTATATAATTTAGTAAATTATTAAATATTTGTTATAAAGAAATACATATTTTCATAGTCAACACAACCACATAGATCATATTTTCAGGAATGTAGATGGCAAAATGAAATATGAAGGAAAGCTAGACTAAAAAAGCATACTGGCTTATTTGAACACAGATTTATTTTGACGACACTTTTTAAAAGCAGAGTTAATCAGTAATTACATCAGGCTATATGTACACATTTTCTTCTAAACTGTATATTTTGTACTTTTCCCAATTGTATTGCTGAAAGTCTCCACTCTCACTTTTGCTTCTTCCTAGACTTCTAAGTCCTGATTCCTTAAAAGAATAGCAACATTTTCTTTTTAGGAGTAGAAATTTCTTAAACAATAAACAAATCTTTCTTTTAAAAAGGATCTGTACTAGATACTTAAGGCACTTTCAAATGGAAATGATCTGGATATGCTTCTTTTAGCCCTTCACAAAGAAGAGCCTTCCTGACATCCACGCTTGGTAAAGGTAACATTCCACCTTGATCTGCCTGACAGCCGTGAATATCAGATTTTCATCTTTATTCCCTATTAGCAGTTAAGAGAAAACAAGTTTTATTTAATATATCTTTGACTGTGATATAAGTTCCAGTAATGTGCACCTTAGAAGTTTAAACTTAGAATCAGGAGTTCCAAACTACACATTAGGGCTCTGTTATAGTATGAATGTCATGCCAAAAATCATTAACCTGCCATTCTGCTTTAATCTGCCATTTTGCTTCTGTAAACCTGCTTGCTCCTGCTTGCTACCCCAACACAGAAATTCCTGAGTACAACACCCATGTTTTGTGTAAACAAGATAAGGCCCAGAGCCCAAACTGCCCAGGTCATAGTACACCTAAGATAGGAAAATGATGGCTCCGAACGAGTCCAATCAAGAGCAGGAACGATGGCCTGGAACTGGACCAATCGGGAGCCCACACGATCAGCAACTTTTAAAGAAGCCAATGAACTAAGGGGGGGGGGGTGTGCCCAGAGTGTCGTGTGAAACCAGCGTGTTGTGTGAAATCTGCAGCAGGTGTCATGTGAAACCTGCAAAAGAGTATAAAAGCTTAGTTTTACCCCAGGGCGGGGTCCTAGTTCGTGGAGAGGCCACTGCGTTGGTGCTTTAGGACTTGGACCCTAGCTCGAGCTAGTTAATAAACTCCTTTGCCATTTGCAGCCTTGGTGACTCCGCCTCTCTGTTCCTGGGGCCGAGGGGAACCAGCTCTAACAGGTTCAACTTTTAACTAATTAATTAATTGGCACTTGGCATTCATAAAACCTCTCAGTTTCCTCATGTATGAAGTGACAGGCTAAATTATCTTTATAGTTCCTGTCCACTTAAACGTTCTAAGAGTCTGAATTTCAGGCAAACCCTTGACTCTGGTCCATTTTCAGAGCAATTTGATCATCTCCAGGGCACCTGAGGGTCCTGTGTTCCTGCCGACATAGCCCCTGCGCGGAAGACACGTGGATGCCGAGGCCTAGTAGCCTGAGTCAGTTTTACTCCCTGATAGAGACAGAGTCTAAACCAGTAGAGATTCTCAATGAGGCTTTAAACCACCCTTACAAATTAAGAAAAAGTAGTGCAAGGCAAGAACTGTGGTAAAGGCCTAGCTAAAAATAAGGCACAGGCCTGCATAAAAATAATGATAATAATTAGCCACTGTCCCCTGGTTGCTTCTCTATAATTGCCACTCTGAGCCACATAGCTGCTGGTCATAAAGATTCTTAGCTTTCTCCATAGATAATACCACTGTTTTGAAACCAAGGGGTAGTTTCTGAGATGTCGCCCAGGTCCCATATTCCAGTGGGGCTGATGTGCCCCAGCCAGCAGCCCGTATGGAGGAACTGACTCAACTGGTCTTGTGACCCCTATCCAAGAACCTGATCAGCAAAGCAATTTCTACAACCCTATGGTTCTTCCCCCACACCCAGTCAATTAGCAGACTCAATTGCCTACGCCAAATTGTCTTTAAAAACCCTGTCCCCCAAATTCTTGGGGAGGCGGATTTGAGAAATTTCTCCTGTCTGCCTGCTCAGCGCTATGCAGAATAAACTCGTTCTCTGCGTAAACCCTGCTGACTCAGTGTACTGGCTTCTTCCGGGGCAGCAGGCAGTGAACCTGGTTGGGCGGCAACAGGCTCATTGCAAGAAAACAAAGAAGCAAGGGTAAGATGATCATGGTATTACCATTGAAAATAAATCTTCCGAACCTTAGAATCTGATACATATCTCAAATCAATACATCAAAACAATTTTGTTTAAAAAAGGTCTTGGCAATCCTGCCAGCCACTGAAGTCAAAGATAAAACATTTGTTAAAATAGTCTTTGGCCACTATCCAGTTTCCGCCACCTAAGCCTCATGTGCCTGTGTGTGTCTCATTCACACAGATGTCAACACAGGTTCAATGAGTGCTTTACCACTCAAAGCACAAGGTAACACTTTGATGGAAATCGAAGACTTGCTACATTTAAAATTAGGCAGGGCGTGGTGGCTCATGCCTGTAATCCTAGCACTCTGGGAGGCCAAGGCAGGTGGATTGCTCAAGGTCAGGAGTTCGAGACCAGCCTGAGCAAGAGTGAGACTCCGTCTCTACTAAAAATAGAAAGAAATTATCTGGCCAACTAAAAATATATATAGAAAAAATTAGCCTGACGTGGTGGTGCATGCCTGTAGTCCCAGCTACTCGGGAGGCTGAGGCAGTAGGATCGCTTAAGCCCAGGAGTTTGAGGTTGCTGTGAGCTAGGCTGACACCACGGCACTCACTCTAGCCCGGGCAACAGAGCGAGACTCTGTCTCAAAAAAATAAATAAATAAAATAAAATAAAATAAAGTATGCCATTAAAGGTAGAAATGGCACAGAATTAAAATTTAAGCATAGAATAACATTCAAAGCTTCTAGCACACTAATTCAACTTTTAAAAATGTATGAACTGATAGGTGCTAATTTTAAAAAAATGAATAATTTATACACTCTGACCTTATTGTATTCAGTGTAGCACATGAGAGAAGTTTGTCAACAAACAACTATAATGTAATATATAGTTAAATTAAATTAGCATTACATTAGCATACAGATGTGATTAAAGTGTTAGCATATTTAAACTATTGAAAACAGAAACATAAAGATAGAAATATAAAAGCAATCTATTAGTTTTCTGAGAGACTTTATACTTACATTCGAAACTTGGTATCAACAATGACAAATATTTTTAAGCAGATATTTTTGCAATTGTTTTAAAGGAAAATAAGGAATCACTTTTCACAAATTCATGCAAGAAACTTAAACACACAACATTTCACTAAAAGAACAATCTTCACAAAGGTTAAGAACTAAAGTCTTTAACTGGTTTGATTGTAACACTACCATAGGTAATCCAGTTATGGTTGGTTTTGGTTGGGTTATTTATACACACAAAAAATATTTTAAAACTTTTAAACAAATATGAAATATTTTTAACCTATGAATATTGGTATTTTGTCTGAAAAGTGAAAAAACAATGCTTTCTCTGTGCTATGTTTAGTAAAAATAAAAGACCGCCTTTCTTCCTGAGGCAGAATGGTTATGTTCCCTGCAGGCCCGAGTCCACTCACTACTGAACTGTGCACTTGAACGGTCTTTAACATCCTTGAAAGAGCGATGCGTCCCTTTAACGCATGCCATCAAGGGTGATGACAGCTCCACAGAGAATCGGAATTGCCATGTATTAATACTTAAATAATATTGAAATACCTAAGTATTGGAATCATAAAATCACAGGATTTTAATGCAGAAAGAAACCTTAGATGTCTTCTAATGCATAGCCATTTGTGTGAAAAGAATGCCTTCCAACACTTCCACTGCCTGAAGTTATGCAGTGCAGAGCTGATGGAGAGGAGTGGCTCATTATATTAAATATGTTCCAGTTTTCTTAGAGAAAGAGTTAAAATCCAAGGCTTCTCCAGGCACACTTTGGTTTTCTAGCTTTGCAGAAGGAACACATACTCTGGAAATGAAAAGAGCCCGTCACCCATCCTCTGCCCAAAGCAGTGCTCCATATATATAAAGTCGAGCCAAGAGTTTCCTGCTTCTAAGCTGTTTTCCCCATTTGAAAAGCAGAAAGCCATTTACTTACCTCCTCACAGGTGGTTCTGAAATCCATGTGCTATGGCACCACAAAGGATGTCTTCTGAAAAGACAGAGAAATGGTAGCCATTAAGCACAGCACCAAGTGTAAGAGAAGAACACTAATAAAGTGTAGGAAACTGTGAGGCAGATCCTGCGGGGAGACTGTGTTTATGACCACCTGTAAGCAACAGGAACTCCAGGGTGTGCTGACAAGGGAGAGGAGGAGAGGAAACAAGTCATAGTCTGCAGCTTTTGTGTGGTGTGAGCTGCTGCCACTGTTCAGTTCAGTGTGACGCAGACAGTGCCTTTCCAGGCCCCTGCCCACTCCGCCCGCTGGCACTCACACACCATCTACCATAAGATTAACCTCTTCGCTCAGGTGTTAGCTCATTCCCAACATTCATTTTGAAATCTGAGTTTGCAATTGGGAAAGGAACTTCAAAAAGAGTAATTAAAGGTTGCCTTTTATATGGTTATCTCATGAAAAAAGGTTGACTAATCTTTCTCTTTTTAATTAAAAAGCTACATGCATGGATAATTCTCTCTGGAACTTAAAAATTTATTCACAAACAGTATGATGTAAGGAAGCAAACTATTTATCAGTGTGAATTATACTAAGATAAAACAATGTATGAAATATCTAATACAGTTTCACTTAGTGAAAACTGTATTAGATCTACCTAGATGATGGAAGTAGATTTAAAGGCATATAAGGGGTTTTTCTTTCAAATCTTTTAGAGAGTTTTGTTTTCATTATTTGATAAACTTAACAAAACTAAGAGTTGTCACAGAAAATTGGCACCCAGACACTATAAATGGTTAAGTTAGTGTAAGCTTGATGAATGCCTGATCAGGTAAGTGTGGCCAAATAGATTGGGGGGTATCACTATGCTGTCACCAAGCTGAGAGGTTATTACTATTGGCTTTGAAAAAAAAGAGATTGACTGGTTTCAGTAGTAACCGAACTTGTCGTATAATTTATTAAGTATTTCACCCGGATAAGTCTTGTGGATTATGGGCCTGGTTTTATTTTACTAAACTATATAAGGGGACTGATTATAGTAAAGTTAAGTAACAACAATTCATTAGCACATAAAAGGGCAATTTGATGATTAAAAATTATAATTTGTTGATATGAATTTTTTAGTATTCATGAAGATTTTAATAGTTTAACAATTAGTTTTCAAAATTGTTCTTAAACAATGCATTTGAAGAACCTATAAACATCTGCTTATCTCTAACTTTGATGTAAAGTTATTCTCTTACTACAAAGTTAGGGAATTTTCAATATTTATGGATTGTATCGAAACAGGAGATGTCTACAATCAATTTCTTGCTGCTAAAAATCAACAAGAGAAATAGACATGCATATATTTAAACAGCTTTCTACACTTAACCTCATGTTTAGGTTTATGTGCTGGATTTAATTTCATTGTATGTATTTTTAAGACATCATTAATTCTTAATATGATGGATCTGAGCAGAGGCTGCATCCAGCCTTCTACCAATTTTAACACATCTTCCTGTTTTTTGTAATTCTAACCTTCTATCCTCTTTCATTAAAACATTAGGTAAATAATATCAGTTGTTTATTCAGAAAAAGAATGAGTATGGAATTCAAAACATTTTAATTACCAGGTACCATAAAAAAATTCATTGCTGCAATAAAACTATTTTCAGTGATTATGAATCTTTTTTATTTTGAAAATTTTCTGAAAATTTTGCATAAACTTTTATGTTAGAGCGGTTTTATATTTATAGTAAAATTGTGAAAATAGCACAGAGTTCCTACGTACTGTTCAAGGTAATCTATAGGAAGTCGTTGATTCGAACTGAGCTCCTCCAGTTGGCCCCAACACACCAACTCAAAATGAAGTTGGTAAAGTTCCACGTCACCAAACTGAAACCAAGTTGATCATCTGATCTTTCAAAAAATCAGGGAAGTAGAATAATAGCTAAATTGCCAAACAGGCCAGTTTTGCCAGCATAATAAGTAAGTCTCCATGCCTTTAACCCTATAAGGAAAGTAACCTTGAAAGGACCAATCCACTTTTTATTTTTTTTATTTTTGTGGTTTTTTTTTTTCAGCTCTTTTCTGCCTATGAAGCCCACTTCCCATGCTCTGCTCATCAGAGCACCTTGTCTGAATTTTTCCAGAACATGCTGCCCTGATGCATGAATCACAAATGAAAGCCAATATCGTTTAACTACATTTGTTGCAATTTTTTTCCTTCTTTTTTTTTTATTTTTCTTTTTTCATTAATCACTAGACTTCCAGGGATGTTGCAATTTTTTAATGACAGCTCTCTTCATCCATTTTTTTCCTCTGTTATTAACATCTTATACTAGTATGATACATTTGTTACAATTAATGAACCATTATTGTTACATCCTTACTATCTAAGTCTAAAATTTATTCACATTTCTTTAGTCTTTTCATTTTTCAGTCCCAGCATCTCGTGCAGGGCACCAGGTTATATTTAGTCATTTTGAATCCTCAGCCTCCTCTTGGCTGTGACTGTTTCTCAGACTTCTCTTGTTTTTAAATACCTTGGTAGTGTGGAGGAGTACTCGTATGCAATCTGTAAAATAAGTCTTCCATTGGGATTATTATTCTGATGTTCTTTTTTTTCGTGATTATGGTTATGGGTTTGGGGGAGGAAGACCACAGAGATAAAGTGACTTTTTCATCCCATCCAGTCAAGGATACCTGTATCAACATGGCTTACCACTGTTGATGCTGGCTAAGCCCCACACCTGGCTGCGATAGCGTGCGTCAGGCTTTTCCATTTTGAAGTTACTCTTTTCCCCACCTCTCCACACTGCGCTCTTTGGAGAGATACTGCCATGAGCAGTACACATCAAAGGAGTGAACGGTTATGCTTCCCATCCTTGAGGGTGGAGTATCTACATCTTTTGCACAGGAGATACATATCTGTTCTCCCCCATTTGTTGATCAAGGCAATCATTTCCTTTAGGACCTCTCAGCTGACAGAGAAGATAAATATATGTGTGTGTTCTAACCCATATTAGTATGCACATGTCTATAAATATTTCTGTAAATAACCATCTGTAACTATATCGAGCTAAACAGTTGTTAGTGATGTTCCACCTCTAATCCATAACTGCATGTGTCATCAAATCTCCTCCTCTTTCTTGTTTATAAACTCCACTCCCACGGTGAGACACCCAACTCCCAATAACCTGCCATTCGTGTACTCAGTTGCGCAGTTGTGGAACACATGTGTAGCCATATCAGAATTGTTAACCCACAGCCCTGTGGGAAACAACCAGAGTTTGTTTTGCCTTTAATCATACAGACTTCACTTATTATCAAAATTACTTATAAATGGGGAGAAGTGGCCATGTGCTAGTTTCTTTAAAGGCCTCACATGTTCCTCCTGCCCTCTTACACTTCTGCCATGAATGAAAAAAGCCTGTCTAAGAAGCTGCTGCCCAGTTGGCCTGGCATTAGAGTGGTACACATGGAGCAAACTGCCCTCGATGCCCCACAGAATGTGGGGTGAAGAAGAGACACCTTGGCCGGGTGCGGTGGCTCACATCTGCCTGTAATCCTAGCACTTTGCGAGGCCGAGGCAGATGGATCGTTTGTGCTCAGGCATTTGAGACCAGCCTGAGCAAGAGCGAGACCTTGTCTCTACTAAAAAAAAAAAAAAAAAAAAAAAAAAAAACAGAAAGAAATTAGCTGGATAACTGCAAAATATATAGAAAAAATTAAAATTAGCCGGGCATGGTGGCGCATGCCTGTAGTCCCAGCTACTCGGGAGGCTGAGGCAGAAGGATTGCTTGACCCCAGGAGTTTGAGGTTGCTGTGAGCTAGGCTGATGCCACGACACTCTAGCCCGGGCAACAGAGTGAGACTCTGTCTGAAAAAAAGGAAAAAAAAAAAAAGAAGAGACGCCTTCACACCCCTGCCTGGAGCAGAGCTGCCACAATCACCCTGCAACCCCTAGTTAGACAGATGCTTGCCACTTGTGGTGCTGAGCTCTGTGTGCCAGCCTGGTGAGGCTTCAATGTCCAGTCATTTAATCAAACACTATTCTAGGTGGTGCTCTGAAGGTTCTTTGTAGATGACATCTCCAATCAGCTTTCTCTAAGTAAAGAAGATGGTTCTCATTAATGTGGGTCAGCCTCACCAAATCAGTTGAAGAGTTCTAAAAGCAAACTCTAAGTTTTCTGTGAAGAAGAAATTCAGCCTCCAGACTTTAACATCAGCGTCTGTGTGAAGTTTCCAGCCTGCTGGACTGATGTAATGATTTTAGACTTGCTGGCTCCCACAGTCATGCTCGTCACACTCATGCTGGTGCAGTTCCTCTGGAACAGAATCCTAAGGATGAGTTTTCTGAATCGGTTCTGGGGTTTCAGTAATTGATTCTTTAATTGCAGATTTAAAGGCACTAAAAACTCTATTTCTAATATTAACAAATACACTGGTAGTCATGGCATGAAGAGATGATGGAGATACAGAAAATATCACCATTGGTTACTCCTAATCAAAAACGTATACATGTCAATCTTCAGAGTGACCATATATTTGACAACTTAAAATATTGTTGTCTAATAAAGAGTATAATGAAATTGGCTGTTTGCTCTTCACCATGCTTGAAAAAGTAGAGAAAAAAGGAATGTGCCCAGGATTTCAAATCCCTAGCTTAACCTCTGAATATATGACCTGAAAATTTCTGTGCTTGTCCTTAAAGAACCCCTTATCTCCTGTAGCCACCAGACTGGGATTTCTGAACACTAAATCCAGAGTCTTATCCTGCTATTGGCTGAATTAAATCACAAATTAAATGTTCAACGTCACAGGGTGTCTTCTATTAAAAAATGATATTCATTGGGAACAAATGGGATCCTGAATATTGGAATGGAGACATACGTGAAAATTGCAATAAAGCTGGGTCAGCTACCTGGTGACAGGTTGATTATATAGGGCCACTTCCATCATGGAAGGGACAGCATATTGTGCTTACTGGAATAGATACTTATTCTGGATCTGTACTTGCCTTCCAGGGACACAATGCTTTTGCTAAAACTACCATCTGTGAATTTACAGAATGCTATATTTATTGTCATGTTATTTCACACCATGTGACTTCTGAGCAAGGCACTTACTTCAGAGGAAATGAAGTACAGCAAGGGGCTCATGCTCATGGAATCCACTGGTCTTACCATGTTTTCCACCACCCTGAAGCAGCTGGCTTGAAAGGACAGTGCAATAGCATTTTGGAAATGCAGTTATAGCACCAGCTAGGTGGTATTACCTTGCAAAACTGGGTCAAAGTTCTCCAGAAAGTTGTATATGGTGTAAATCAGCATCCAATATATGGTGTTCTTTCTCCCATAGCTAGAATTCATAAGTTCAGGAAATGGGAGTGGTCCATTCACTATTACCCCTAGTCACCCACTAGCAAAATCTGTGCTTCTGGACTTGTGACTTTATACTCTTGTGGTCTAGAGACCTTCATTTCTAAGGGAAGAATATTTTCATCAAGAGACACAACAATGATTCCACTGAACTGGAAGTTAACATGCCACCTAGCCGCTTTAGAATCCTCTTGCCTCTGAATCAACATGCAAAAAAGGGAGTTTCTCCACTGATGGGATGATTGGTCCTGACTACCAAGGGGACATGCGCTGCTGCTGCTGCTTCACAGTGGAGGTCAGGAAGAGCAGGTCTGGAATTCAAGAGATTCCTTAGGGCATCTCTTATTATTACTGTGTCATATGCTTAACGTCAGTGGAAAAATACCACAACCCCACCTAGGCAGAACTGTAAATAGTCCAGACACTTCAGGAATGAAGTTTTGGGTTACCCCCAGGGTAAAGAACCATGATTAGTTGAGGTACTTGCTGAGAACAAAGGGAAAATGGAAGTGCAAGAAGGTGTTATAAACACCAGCTACCTCCATGTGAAGTTGCAAAAAGGAGGACTATAATTGTTATGAGTATTTCTTATTTTGTTATGAATTTGTTTGTGTATATTTATATATATATTTACATCTATATTTATATATATATTTATATTTATATATCAAACATTTTTGTTTTCTTCCTTTTCTTCTCCCCTTGTGATCTAATGTAAGATCTATTAATAATAGTTAACTATACATCATAGCATTTAAGTTACAGTATATCAAGGAAAAGAATGAACATTACTCAAGGACTCTGCATCCCCTTCTAGAGAAGGGTTTACTGTGTTTTTGATTATACAGAGGATAGTTGTATATGTTGTTTAGAAGTATGACTTTGTTATGGTTTTTATTTGAAGGTTCAGTAGGTTTAAGAAGGTGTGGGGGGTGCCATGCTGACAAGAGGTGAACTGTGATGGTGAGTTCCACGTGTCAACTTGGCTAGGCTGTAGTGCCCACTGATTTAATCAAACACTAATCTAGGTGTTGCTGTGGAAGTGTTTTGTAGATGTGGTTAATATTTACAGTCGGTTGACTTTAAGTATAAGAAATTATTCTCAGTAACGTGAGTAGTCCTGATGTAATCAGTTGAAAGTCCTCAGAAGCAAACACTGAGGTTTCTCTGATAAAGAAATTGCTTCAAGATGGCAGTGTCAACTCCTGCCCAAGATTTTCCAGGCTGCCAGCCCACTTAACAGATTTCAGACTTGCCAGCCCCCACAACTGCATGAGCCAATTTCTTCAAATGAATCTCTTAAAATATGTACACATACACACATATATAGGTATTCTACTGGTTCTGTTTATCTGGAGCACCCTGAATGATTCAGTTGTGTATGCCATTGAGATTTTATGGTTTTATTATGCAACACTATTGCGGCAACAACTGACTAAAAGGGCATCTTTCTAGGTATTCCTGAAAATCCATTAAGAGCAACTAAGTACCAGCAATTTTAATGACATGGTATGTTCCAGAATATAGTATATAATAGATATTTCTACATTATACTATAAAAACTATGGGAAATGCACTTCATTTTACAGCTAATTTATTATTAATAGCAACATAATTTAATATCTTTTTTGAAAATTTAAAATCTAAGCTTTTTCCCACAAAATAAAACCTAGAGAAACATTCATCTCCACCATATTATTTTTTTCTTATTCAGATCTGAAATGGTTAGGGCTCCCTCTATATGACTGTTTTTAAGCAATTGATATGTATTAAAATATAATGCAGCAACAATTACATAGTTTGTAAATATCTTCTTTTCTATATCCAGGGATAAAGGAAAAAAAGGTTTATTGGTTAATCATTATCTAGCATAAGCTTACTAGGGGACAAAATATAACTTCTATAGAATTAATTTTTTTAATTTTACAGAAAATGTTATTACTTAAAATATGGAGATGAGAACAGCAATGCATAAGTAGCTTTTGTGAATAATATGATAAAATTATCTTCAATGTTTACAGAATGGTAATATATGAATGTGACCTACCTCATCCTTGATGGATTTCGTATCTCCATGGACAGCTCAGTGCTGAGCCACCCAGCATGGAAAAGCTCTAGCCTAAGGAAGACTGTTTCTATTAGTGACCAACAAACAGTGGTGACAGCCTGATTCCTGCCCAAGAAAAGTGAAGGTGAAACTGAACATTTCTTGAGTGCCTACAGAGTACTCCATTCTATAACATAAACCATTAGACTTGGCCTCTGTCCAGACGCCTTGCTTAGTATGATTAAACCTAATACTCAGAAATTAACAAGAACTATTGCCATCAGTTATGCTAAGAACAGCACCAATTGCTGTTGATTAAACTTCATCCTTGCAACCAAAACATGGAAAGCAAAATTAGACAAATAGCCAAATTGATGCATGCTGGATACGAAACAGGACCACTTCCCTTCAAATGCTTCATTTGCCAGGAGGCTGATAGAGCTAACGTACCTCTACAACTGCACCCACATGGGAAAATGCTGAAGTGGGATAAGTAGTCATGTAAAGTAGAAGAGAAAGTATTGGTGCAAAGATATTTTGGATTTAAGTGATTTAGATAATTTCCAGAATGCTTTACTTGGTGAGTATAAAAAAAAAATCTGAAATGCTTTGCTTACTCTGCCAGTTCAGTTTATGGAAGGGAAAAAGTTATCTATTTATAGATGTTGCCCTAGGCAAAATTATGAAATATGCAAAATTTGTGTATCCCAAACCCAAACCCAGCATGTACCCTCTCCACATACTTTCACATCTTCAGGTTGTGCCTTGATTGTAAAGAGATTAACTGATCCTGTCTCCAAAATTGGTCGAAACAATAGGAATAAAAATAGCAGTCATTCAGGTTTCATTTTTTGTGAACTTTTTGTTCATTTAGCAATGTGTACCTTGGAGACAACTATCTATGCATCTTTAATCTTTCTATATTAATTAGGACAGTGGTTGGTTATTTTTTTTAAATGCCAACATAATAGTGGCTTATTCAGGATGTTTCTTCCTCCTGTGAGGGTCCAAACTTAAAAGTCAACAGGTGATTTCAAAGTGTTGGGAATGCACTCTCCTCCTTATTTCTCTGCCATCCTCAATATATGTGGTCTGAGAGAGTTCAGTTCTGCCGCCATGTCCAAATTCCTGCCAGGGCAGAATACAAGAGTTGGATGCATCAAGTCAATTCACATTCTATTCTCTCCTTACAAAACCATATCAAACCATGTTGAGACTGGAAAATACAGTGTTTAATTGGGAGCCCTGTGACCAGCTAACGTGCATATGGCAGAGAGCAGAGGATGACCACCAGTCTTTTGCCCAAGTTTCTCTTGCCTCTTATAACTTCTACCTTTGTTCCTTTAGAAAGAAAACTCCTTTTAAGATCATTTCTGCAGGTCCTGAGATTATTGAGAAATAGTATGCACTTTTTAACATTTTTCATTATTATTATTTTTGATATTACATAAGTTTTGGCTAGTTATGCCTACTCTGCTTATTTGTAAAGTCATGAAATTTTGAAATTTTATGTCCATCCCTGATAGACCAATACAAAATTAAATTGTTTTAAAAAATGAAATAAGTCCAATCTCATTGATATTTTGACAATTTCTGTGGACTCTAAATGTCTAAACTGATTGTATAATTCTTAAATGAATACTGAGGCAATTAAGTCATTTCTTTAAGTGATTTTCCATTGTATGCTAAAATAGTTTTTAGCCAATTAATCTATTTAGCTTTTTTGTATTTTTGAGTGTATATTTATTTTCAATTATGCAAACTTGATAATACACTATTAAAAAGAAGTCTTTTTCAACCACTAATACTTCACTTAGAAGAAAAGAAGAGATTCTGGAAATTCATGAATACATTGCCAGACAAGTGCTGCAAGCATAGTGAATTAGAAATAAAACAAATGAGATGTTAAAAGAGACATAAGGAGCCTTCCAAAAAGCTGAAGAAGGCCCTATTTTGCAAAAATAACCTCCTCTTCTAAATCTAGAAAATGGATAAAATACTTGAAATTATATACAAAGTTGTTAAAAACTCCCATGTACACATAAATAAGTCAAGAAAGGATGTATAAGTGGGTATAAACATTCATGTTCCTACCCATTTAATTTCCTACCCTTCCCCAAAGTGTCATTGATGAAGGTTTGGGCTTCTCAGTACCTAGATTCTACTAGTTCGAAAATTCATCAGCTCACTTATACCAACATCCAGCTCATTTTTCCTTCTTACCCTCCCAAAATATACACCTGTCAAGTTCCCCAAGAGCAGGCTCCTTTACACGTGCTTATTGGTTTGTGCGTTTGGCTCGGGAGGCTGGCTGCAGCACTTGTCTTATTGTGATCCTGGCTTAATGATGCCAGCTAGAGGGAACAGTCAGGCCGGATCTGCTTCCCACACTAGTTATTTCACTGTCTGGCAAACTGGCTGGCTCATATCTGCAGAAAGGACTAGGATATCCAGCTCTCTCCGGATACATGGTCATAACACAAGGAAGACGTCTCTGATGGTGAGATTTTCAAGGTATGGTGACATGGATTTTGAAGTCAATTATCCTGATGCCACTTTCAAAACCTTTCCCCCACAAGCGTGTGTCTGGGCAACGCTCTGTGTGGCTGTTTACAGTCTCCTCTTCAACAGTTCTGCGTAGACTTTTGACTTCGAGACATGAGGTTAAAGGAGATAAATTGGAAATACAGCATGTCAAGATCACAGGACAATGGATCAAAGTGTGTAACGTACAAGAGAAGGTGAAAATTAAGAGAGCTTCAGGGCGAGGTAATATTCTTTCCAAACTCTTGGGGAAACACTATTTTAAATGAAGTCCGGGATGCGTGGGGCAGGCAAAAACAAGCATAACGTTTGATGAGGACTCAGGCACGGCCTGGAAAGTGTCAGGCTGCAAGCGCAGCTGCCCTGCATTGGCCGCCACGCACTGGCTGGATCATTCTCTCGTGTGATGCGAGTCTCGGTGCCATTTTCTGTCCAGTGAGGGAAATGGCCACCAACATTTTTTTTTTCCAGGGATGATGAGATGCAATGTGTATGAGTATTTTGAAAACATGTATAAATTTTTATAAGTATGGAAGTGAAAAATGTTATTACTGCTGCAAGGAAAACTCAGTAGGATGATGTAAAAGATACTTTACTCATTCTGGGACATATAAACCCTCAACTCTCAACAGCAAAAGTCAAGTTCAATTTTTTAGTAATTTCTGATTTCATTATAAATACGAAGTGGAAGATGTATATGATCTGCATAGTTACAGTTGTTGGAGACCAGAATATGCTGCCCCAAAATATGAAGGGTTGTTGAGCTGAAGACAGTTGCACAGCAGCAGATGCAGGAAAGCTCTCTGCCCTCCCTCAGTTTGCCTAAAAGCAGGACATGGATTTACAAAGACAAAAGGCATCCTGCCCCCACCTTCTATTGGGGAGAGCAAGGTTTGACTACTGGAAACCACCTTCCACTCTCATCAGCCTGGAGAGGACACCTGAGGAATCTCCGTGAACAAGCTTTACTAACTTTACCATTTGTCTTCCCCCTAAATTGCGGCCTGTAGTCAAAGTCCTTTTCCTTTGTCTTGTCACTTCTCTAAAACTGCAGTTTTTTGTTGACAATGCTATATAAACTGGATCTCAAAGCCAACTCTTTGAGAACTACTTATTTCCTGGGTGTTTCCCATGTATCTATGAAACATGCATGTTAATAAACTTCTATTTGTTTTCCTGTTGTTAACCTGTCTTTTGCTGTAGAAGTCTGTTCCAGCTAAGGACCTCTGGGGGTTACTATTTTTCCCCAACACGGTAATATAAAATTCCAGTTGTTCATCATACTGTGAAAACATTTTAAGTGGTCCCTTATTCTTGTTCTTTTTAAGTGGGAATAATATCCCCAAACAAGCACATGCTAGGACTGTAGAGTTCACACTACTCCCTTTGATTAAAGGATTAAACCCAAACATCTCCCTTGGCCTGAGCTACCTGTCCTGGTGCGCCCTGGTGTTCAGCGCCCTGCTCCACAGCTGTGGTCTTTGGTGTTTTGCCTTAGTCCCTACAAATCACTGTCTCCTGTGCTTGGCTCCTCTACAAGTCCTATTTGTTTAATGCAAAAACTCTTAACTCGTAAAGTTCTGTGTCTTGTCACCCAGGTCCTCCGTTGACTGCCACACTTCCCCAGCACAACAGCTGGGTCCCCCTGGACCCCTCCGCCCACCCACGTGCAAGAAGGCGACCCGATAGCATACAAGAGTGACGATTCGGGGCTCCACGCCCACAGAATTGAGCGATACAAACATCACGTTTTTCGGAAGTCCAACTATCATTTCAGAAATGACATTGCTTCGGAACACATTATTTGGCCCTACATTTTCAAGTGTCCTCTGCATGAAGGATCCCCAATAACAAACCAAGGGCCAAATCTGGCCTGCAGACACATTTTGTTTGCCTGTTAAATTTTTATTCTAGCAGGACACTCACTCTTCAGTTAATTGGG
The DNA here is from genome assembly GCA_028533085.1 of Varecia variegata. Classification (NCBI taxonomy): domain Eukaryota; kingdom Metazoa; phylum Chordata; class Mammalia; order Primates; family Lemuridae; genus Varecia; species Varecia variegata. The sequence continues at coordinate 88,727,483 of CM052438.1, forward strand.
TAGATTCCTCCTTATCTAGGATACATTTCACCTTTAGTTGTTTATTTTACCTCCCAGGGCCTGAGGCATTTGAATTTGTGACCTTCTCTCTTCACCATGAAAACATTTTCATCTAAGTGGAAACAAGTTTCCAACCTAAAACAGTTTTCCATCCTCTAAGAGAAAGATCAATCGCCTAGGGAATTTTATTTATTCATTCAGCCCCGGGATGCTTTGTTTCATCTAAATGGTATGCAGAAGCCAAGTATGAAAAATACATAAACACTGAGTGGTTTGTGTTGATGTGGGCGTGAGAGAAGGCTGGTGTTTCTCAGGTTCTCTTTCTTTCCTGCTGCAAATTAGGCCACTCTCCTTGAAGCCTGGAGCTCTACAGAGGAAAGTTCAAAGACCACTGAGCTAGGTAATTACTGTGGTCCCTGTGGCCCCAATGACCCGGGTTCCTGGTCTGGGGAGAGGCTTGACAGAGGGGTCAGGAAAGCAGGACCCATTGCTTGCCTGACTGCAGTAGTGCTGTCCATATAAAAATGTACCGTGGATACCACCTACACGAAAGATAAGCCACGGGACCGTTCAAAAACAGTAACAATGCAGGAATGATAGTGACTAAATTTGTAAGTGCTGGTATAATTTCATTAAACAGAATTTAGTTACTTATTATAATTGTTTTTCTGTGACTCCAAAAATAGCAACTTTGATATATTGACTAATTGAATGTTTAGATACTGAGGAATCAAAAATTGATCATACTATTCCAAAAATATTACCAAATTTTTCTATAGCAAAAATGATATTTTTATCAGCATGGTTTTAACACTCAGCCCTCATTTCAACAATAACTTTTGATAAATATTTATCTTTTCTATTTTATTGAAAGAAATATTGTTTGAATTTAAAGTGGAAAATGCATTAGGGAAATATAATACGAATGTCTCTCATTGAAAAGTTAGAGACTGACATTAATTGGAAAAAACATTCTATGATTTTAAAGAAAGGCAAAACTTAAAAGAAAAAAAAAATCATTCATAAAGTGCCCTAGGGGAATAATTGAGTCACTTTTCAGAGAAATACATCTTAAAATTTACTATGCAAAGGAATCACCAGGAATCCTGTTAACATGAAGATTACCATGCAGTCGGCCCCTGGTGGAAGGTCTGGGGCCCAGAAGATGGTCAAAGCTCTATTGGTTCTTTGAACACACTTATTAGCAGGGCTATAGATTATCAGTCTGGCCCAAGGATATTTAAGATTTTAGCAGCAAACAGAGAGGTCTCAGACACCCTAAAGGATGGTTGAAATGTGGCAGAATGGCCTTGGCAACATCCTTTTCTCAGAGTCCTTCACCATCAAAATAGTTCTCCTAACGTGCCATCTATGACTGCTTCAACACTAGTATGTAGAGTAGAGATTTCATGGTTCACAGCAGGGAACATGTACATTCAGTTCAACTTCAGAAGAAATAGTTTTTAGCATTTAGAGAGATTACTACAAGGCAGCAATGTAAAATGTTTAAAATATGGAAGAATAATTTTATGATGGTAACAATTAAAATAAATCACTTTTATAAATGAGTTTATTAGTCACCAAGCCTCTTAAATATTATCTCAATTTATGAATACATCAAGTATCTAATCAATTAACAGAAGATAAAACATTAAAACCAAGCACAGCCTTCATGATCATTTTAATCCAACTTCCTCCTTAGATTTTGGGGAAAAGAAGGGACAGAAAAGTGGTGTACATTTTCTCAAATCCCTGTTTTATGCTCAAATTTAAAATAGGACTCAATATCATTAAAACCTAGATCAGCTATTTCTTCCACTGTGACTCAGGTATTTATTGAGGGGATATGACATTTTTAACAATTTTAGCACAGTGTTAGGTGTGTTGAGACATAGGAAAAGAGCTATGCCACAGTCCCAGCTGGGAAGACAAAGTATAACCTCAATATTAGAAAGGAAATATTAACTTTGGAGGGAAGGAGATGTGGGTTTGAATCTAAACCACTCACTTATTAGCTGTAAGTAACTGGCAAATTGTTTAAATTCTCTCTGCCTTAGTTTCCTCAGGTGGAAATTACTACCTCCAAGGATCAATGGGGGAAGTTCAGTTAAATATGTAACAGAAAAGAAAATTTCAGGAGCCTCTAAATTTATTACACCAAGGGGGAAGTTAAACCCTGGAAACTGAGTCAGGTAGCATGTTTGCAATTCTGCTTCTTAAATTATAGGTTCTCTTTTTTCATTGTTCATATTCTATAAATGACTGGGAGAGGCTAGAGATCAGACCTCCTTCCTTGCAGTCACTAATCTCTGCTATAGATTAATTGCCCCTTTTATTGTTTTGCACCTAACTCAGACCAGATGGCACCAAAGACCCCATGTCTGTTACATTTTCATTATGTAATGTTAAATATGCCTTTCCTGAAAGACACCTCAACTGATCAGATTGTTGTAACTGTGCACAAAGCCTTACAGGGAAAGATGTTGCAATTGTTAAGCTTCCCTAAAAGGTCTATAGAAATGACCCCAGACTTCTACAGTTTGGAACACTGACTTCCATTCTTTGAAATCTATGCTTCCCAGGCAGACCATGCTCAATCTTTGCACTTGAACAAAGTCTCTTTAAACTAGATTCTGACTCCTTTAATTAATTTAGGTTGACAGACTGCACATCTGAAGAGCTGAACAGAGTGCCCATCTGGAGCAGACACTCAACAGTGAGCATGAGAAGGACACATGTTGTAGTAGTAATAAATTCACATTAAAATCTGTCACACTTCTGTTTATGTTTAACTCCAAAAGAGCATAAAGAGGAAGAGATCACTACGGACTGGAGTGACTTGAGAGAATTCATGGAACAAAGTCAAGTTGCTGGACCTTGGATACAAAGAAGTCTCAGCCTTGGCCCCTCACCCTCAGCTCAGGAAGCAGAGCCTGATTCAGGAGCTCACACGAGGGAGCTTGGTTTGGGAGGTGATTCTGTGGATCAAAACCTGGGGGAGGGAAGGGGATGGGAAAGAAGGAATGACAGGAAGGCCCTAGGAGAGAGACTGTTGAGGAGCTGGTACAAGGTGCCTGGAATTACCTTCCTGAGGCAGAAAAGGAGGCTCTTACCCTGGGTCTGCCCTGCTAAGCAAGCGGTGCCCATCGGGGTGTCAAATCCGTCACCTGTATGCACACTGCAGTCCGTACACAGTGCACTGCGAGCAGGTATCCCTTCAGGAAGCTTTTGCTTCTGGGATTGCTGGAGTGAAAGGTGGACAGAAAGGACGTGAGGCCAAGGAGAGGGGTCTACCGCTACTACCAGCACTGCCATTGCCATTGCCACTGATAGTAGTAACTGTGACTACACTGACTGATTGGGCTGCCCTGTGCTGGCCTGTGCTGCTTACATGCAGTCTCCCGAAGTGCTCAGACCAGCTTCAGCAACCGGACTCCACTGCCCTCTTTGTGGCATTCACGGAACACTGACGCATGCTGAACTTGGGCAAGGGGACCAAGCACACACAGCTAAGAAACACAGAGCCAGGGTTGAAGCCCGAGGCCTTCGAGCCTACATTTGCATCCACTGTATTTATGGCCTAAGTTTGGTAGAATTTAGGTAGAAGGTGGGGAGAGAGCATCCTCTGAGGCAAAAATGATATGAGCTAAAGTGTGGACAGAATGAAGGAGCTGTTGAATTAGCAGAGGCAGAGAGAACAGTCCAGTGGAGGCCATGTTACTGAGGCAGACACCAACTATATCAGGACAGTTTTAGCTTTTAACAAGGTGGGGATGCTCTACAAACATCAGTGTGTCAGCACTGTTGTCTTGGTAATTTTAGGCTGCTATAACAGAATACCACAGACTAGGTGGCCTAAATAACAAACATGTTGAGCCTAAGAATACTGATTTATAGAAATGCCCCCTGTATTTTTAGAGACAAGATTTGATTTCAGAAGTCAAGCAAGGCTTTGCCTTAAAGAAAAATATAAACACGTTAGTTCGCATATCAAAAGCTGCCTCGCCTCAGGAGGGCGTCTCAGTGGTCAGTAACAGCTGCATTCCAAGACGATAGCTGTAATTCGGCCTTATGGTTCTCATCTGTTTTGAAAGACAAAGCAGGTCTTGCCTAGAGCCATAGGTTGCCAGAGCTGATCAACAAAGATAGACCTCCCGGGGAGGAGAGCTGATTAAGAACTATGCTGAGAGCTGATTAAACAGATATATTGCCCAAGCTGGGCCCAGACGAACTATGCATTTAAAGTAAGCAAAATAAGGCACAGCTCATGTTGACTTCTGAAATCTCTGTTTTAACTCAAAACAACCAGAGCCACAATGTCTCTGTTTTTGCTAAAGTAATAGCCATATCATAAACCTAGAAGTTTACCCTAAGAAGATTTAACTCATTGTTTACCTAGGTAGAGTTAGTTGAATGATCTGTAGTAGCCTGTTAGAAGACTTTTGACCCTGAACCAAACTATCTATCATTGTGTAAATCCCGTTGCCAAGGGCATGTATCGCCCTATAAGTACCTGTGTCAAAGTTCAGTCTTTGTTGTATCTCCACGGGAAGAGATTGTAATCTTCCGGATACCCTCCTTTGTCTGTCTTCATAAACCTTTACTTTATAAACTATATCTTTGGCTCCGTGTATTATTTTTTTATTTCTGTTTCCTACTATTTTTTCATCCTTTGTGACGACCCCTGCCTGAGAGACCTGACACAAACCCCTTTGCAGGGAGCGTAGCTAGCTCCCCGCACAAACATTTATTTCTTAGCAGTGCTGGAGGCTAGAAATCCAAGATCTATGTGCTTACCTGTTCAGTTTCTGGTGAGGTTCTCTTCTTGGTTTGCAAAGAGACACCTTCTTGCTATATCCTCGCATGGTAGAGAGAAAGTGATGGTCTCCCTTGTGTCTCCTTATAAGGACACTAATCCCATTCATGAAGGCTCTACCCTTAAGACCTAATTACCTCCCAAAGACCTCACCTCTAAATACCATCACATTAGGGATTAAGCTTCAACTATGAATTCGAGGGGACACAAAGTTCAGTTGATAGCAATTGTGTAGGCTGGATTAGAGATCCAAGTCTAGACTCGGAAGAAGGGTGAGTTGACACTTGGAACGGCCCAGGAGTGAGGATACTGAGGGAATAAGGGTGCTGGTGAGAGCCAGACGACAAGGAGGCCTGCTGAGCAAACAGTGATAAGCAATGAGAGCAAGTCTGCAGTCAGCCTTTGCACAGCCCAGGGGATCTCACCATTACGTTACCGTGACCGGATATGAACTTAATGACATCCCACTCTAAGGAAAAAATAGTATTTAGCTGCAAGTATATTGGTCTCTTCAAATATATCTTCAAATGTACGTTTAATGACAATAAAAAGTAAAGTATTTCATGTGAGATTGGAATTCTGCACTTCTTAAATAAGCTTCCCATCTATTGTCTGTCATCAGAATGATTCTGTAAAAAGGGTGTTTCTTCTGAAGTTGAAGAAACTGAGATACATATTGTACATTTTTAACTATTCAATAATTTTTTACTAAGTTATGTATATCCATTTAATCACACAGTAAAATTATACAATCTTACACATCACTAGTCCCAAGAATTAGAGTTCCCTTGTCATATTTGAAAAATTAATTGGAGACTTATTTGAGAAAATCTTATCACTAGACTTAACCAGTGATATTTACTCAACCATTTAATCATGGCCTACCATATTTGAGCTTATAAAATTAAATTAACATCTATATTTGTTGGAAACATATTTGTATTCTTTAAATAATAGGATCCTGGAGTTTTATAATTTCTAATAAAAATAATCACAATTTGTTTATTCTCATCAGACCAAAAAAAGGCTTTATTTATATCTCACAAAACAGAATTTACTAAATGCTACATTGGGATGATTTGCAATAAGCACCTGGAAAAAATTTTACCTACATTGGCTGTTTTGCCTCCCTCTGATCTTTGAAGAGACAGTAATAAGATTCATTTATAAGGAGAAACATGCAAATAGTGAAGATTTCCTTAGTCAGTGGTTAAAATGCATTGATATACATCCAAAATGGCTAAATGTTTAAATTTAAATATACTGCATGGGCAGATGGAGAGACAGAAAATCTTTTTCAATATAACAGTGGTAACTTCTAAACCAGTTCTTTTGTTTACCAACTGACTGGAGAACTATTCAGTTCAAAATTTTTTTTTTTTTTATTATTTTATATACATATATACAAAATCCAGTCTAATTCCTAAAATTCAGCCCAGCATGGAGTTCCTTGGGATGCATTCTATGACTCTACAGAGAAAACCCACCCTTTAGTCTGCACTCTGTACAGAGTTCCATTATTAAAATCCTTACATTAGATTTCAATGATTTTTTTCTTCTTATTTGTCATCCTATTCTGTTATATAAAGTCAGAGCTGTGTCTCCCTTTTCTTGGAAGCCTCTGAGCTTCCCACTGAACTCAACACATAGTAGGCACTTAATGAAAGAGCGTAAACTTAAATTATGACCAGTCATAACATAACTCTTACTTATGTGAGTTATATGTAATAGGAAATAATAATTTGAAAAACATACTTGTCCATTAAAAAAGGTAATAAAACAAAGGGAGGAAACATCAGAAATATGGAAGAATAGGAAACACCATGTCACATTCTACCATGGAGATGCTGAAACAACAGTATATGGTACGTAAGTGGGGATGGGGGAGAGGAGGAGATGTAAAGGAGTAGTTTTTGAATGTAATTGAAGTTAAGTTGTTATTAAGTTAAAATAGATTGTTATAGCTATATGATGTTTTATGTTAGATCCATGGTAACCACAAAGAAAATACCTATGGAAGATGCATAAAATAAAATGATAAAAATATCAAAGCATGTCACTACAAAAACATCAATGAAACACAAATGAAAGCAGTAAGAGAGAAAAAAAAGGGACAAAATAACTACAAGCCATACAAAAAACAATGAACAAAATGGCAATAGTAAGTCCTTCCCTATGAGTAATTACTTTAAAAGTAAATGAATTAAACTCTTCTAATCGAAAAACTCAAGAGTGGCTGGATGAATTAAAAAAGAAGCCACAACTCTATGCTGTTTACAAGAGACTCCCTTTTTATATAAAGCTGAAAGTGAAAGAATGCAGAAAGATATCCCATATAAATAGTAGCCATAAAACAGCAGGGGTGGTCATACTTGTATCATATAAAATTGATTTTAAGTTAAAAACTGTCAAAAGAGACAAAGTGAGACATGATATAAGAATAAAAGGGTAAATTCACCAAGAAGATATAACAGTTACAAACATATAGGCACTTAACATTATAGTACCCAAATATATGAAGCAAACTGGCAGAATTGAAGAGAGAAGTAGACATTAACTCAATAATAGTAGGACACTAAAATATCCCACTTTCAATAGTGGCAGATCAATGAGACAAATGATCAGTAAGAAAACAGAGGTCCTGAACAACTGTATAGACCAATTTGACTTAAAAGGCATATACAGAAGGCTTCACCCCATGTCACCACAGTCATCTGTAAACCAGGCCTGAGTCTTCTCTCCACCTGTCAGCTGATCATAGTGAACTCCCGAGAGCTGTAGGATCATGCTGGGAAGGAGAATGCATTGTAGCAGGAATGGGGTCCATGGGCATTTGGGCCACTAGCTCATGGAACTCATTTGTGCCTTCCATGTCTGCTTAGGGGTCTGCTCACTTATTCATTTAATCATGGAATACTGTGCATGCCCAAATTTACGGCTGGATTGCTCAAATAATACCCAGTTCATGATGGGCAGCTCAGGTCACATGGTAATATGGTGGCCAGTGGTTAAGCATTCACTCTCTGCTAAGACCCAATAGTAGGCCAAGCTGTGTCTCAAAACAAGATCAGTCACCTGAAGTGAATGACTGAGTTTTGCTCCAAAACCTAAACACCTGTGCTGTGATTCACCTTTAGGAGCCTGCCAGAGGCAAATTCAGCAATCTAATGTGCTCACTTGGGGCCACCTTTAGGCTCATCTTTCAATCATTCAATCAAACAAGTTATTAAAACCCTTCCTAACTCCCCAAGAGAATCTCTGCTTACTGAGCCCATATCAATGAATTCAGCTTAATACAAATTAATGTTCCTTCTATTCTTAACCCACACCCTCAGCATCCATTCCCATGCATGTTCCCTGGAATTCTGCCTGTATAAATTGGGAAATCCAAGTAGTTCCTTTAGAGTGTAATGCACCTCCTCTTGGGTCACACTCTGTACCTTGTCTTTAGGGGTGTGCTGTGCCTTGAGTCTAGTTACAGGTCTGGAAGTGAAGGGAGGAGACGGTTGGACCGAGTGAAGCATTGTCTTGCACAGCAGCTACCTCAGGGGAGGCCATTATGGTTTTCTCAGCCATGGAAAGTGAATCCCTCATACAGGACGGAGGGGTGGAGCGGCCACTTCCATTGCAGGTGGGGAGGTTGCTTCCACCGCAAATGAAAAAGCCTCCCCTGCTGGCAGAAAAGAACCATCAGAACTCAGAGGCTCATTGTCTCTATCTTCACTAGGCCCTTCCTGTAGGGTCTTTTCCATTCCAACCTTCAGGATCCCATTTCTTATAATCAATGCCCTCACTTTAACAGAGAGACACCCTTAGAGCCTGGCGATTCAGCTTGTGTTAATTCCGCCACTCACACAGTGATATTCTGCATTTGATTTTTAGCACTCTCAGCCCTGAGGCTATAGGAGACAAGGGTCTCCTTCATAGCACAGCTAGAAACTTTCAGGTCATGTATGCAGCATTTGAGCTGAGAATTTGAATTCCATCCTTTTCTTTCCCCACTTGTATGTACAGTGACATTAGGAGCAACTGGCCAATCTCATTATATTTATTAGTTTGAAAAAGATGTTAAAAAGTATATACACAGTACTCAGATCCTTTTCTTGGTATACCCCATGGTGACACAGAATGGACTATTAGCGCTCTTGTCTACTGGAAATAGAGTCATTAGCCTCTTTAAATTCAACCTGAATCAAGAGTCGATTCCAGAGAGCCCAGAACCAATCTAAAAAATTCATCCTCAATATTTTCTTTTTCTGGAATGACTCTTGGCAAATCTTTATTAGTCAGGTGTCTACCATAATCAGTACCATTGACTGGGTGAATTAGATAGCAGAAATTTATTTCTCTCAGTTCTGGAAGCTGGAAGTCCAAGAGCAAAGCCCAGCAGGCTTGGTTTCCATGGGGGTTGTCTTCCTGGCCTGCAGACGCGGCCTTCTCCCTGTGGCCTCGCATGGTAGAGAAGGAGATAGCTCCGGTTTTTCTTCCTCTTGTTAAAGGACACCTCTCATACGCGGTTAGGGTGCGGTGCCATCCTTATGGCATTGTTTCACTTCAATATCTCCTAAAGGCCCTATCACCAAATACAGTCACATTGAGGTTAAATGCTGCAACATGTGAATTTTGGAGGGACACAATTCAGGCCATAGCATTTTTCCCTTGGTCCCACAAAATTCATGTTCTTATCACATGCAAGATACATTCATCCCATCCTAATAGCCCCAATCATCTTAACTTATCTCAGCGTCAATTCTAAAGTCTAAAGGCCAAAGTCTCATCTAAATATCATCTAAATAAGATGTGGGTTAGACTCTGGCATAATTCATCACGAGGCAGAATTCCTCTCCAGCTGTGAACCTGGGAAACCAGACAAGCTGTCTGCTTCCCTAAATACAGTAATGAGACAGACCTATGATAGACAATCCCCTTTCAAAAGGAACAAAAAAGAAGGAAGGTTGATGGTTCCTGAGCAAGGACAATTTTATTATATCTTAAGGCTTAAGAATAATCCTCCTTGAGGCCATATCCTGCCACGGAGGGTGCAGGGCGCCCCACCCATTGGCCTGGATGGGTCGGCCCCACCCACAGCTCTCTGCGAGAGCCCTGCCTTCCAGAACCAAGGAAGAAAGAAACATGCTTTCCCCTGGCCCTGACAATCTCTGAATCACATTTGGGGTCATTCTTCCCTTTCCTTGCTCTATGGTCTGGTCCTACAGACTCCAAGAAGTCTGACAGCTTTTCTTCAACTGTTCTGTTTTCTCTGTCCTCTGTAGTTCAAAGTGGCAGTGTCTTTGCTGGCCTAATGCGCCTGCTATTCCTGGCTCCTGCTGAGATGCTGCTTAAGCCCAAGGGCTCCCCCCTTATCTCTCTATCAAAAAGTTATCAGCCACAGCCTAGTGTTATCTACAGAATAAACTTTCTCAGGTTTTGTGTTATAGATGAGATGAAAATTTTCTAAATCTAAGTTCCGGGTCCTTTTTGCTTAACAAATCTTTCTTTAACTCATCTCTTTCCTCTTGTATTTTACTCTAAAGCAGTAAGGAGGACCCAAGTCACACTTTAAATATTTTGTTTATAAATTGCCTCTGCAAAATATCCAATTTTATAACTTGTAATTTCTACCTTCCACAAAATACTGGAACACAATTCAGCTAACTTTTTGCCACTTTATGACAAGGATCACTTTTCCTCCTGTTTCCAATAAACTGCTTCTTATTTCTATCTAAGACCTCACCAGAATATTCTGTTCACGATTATTTATGTCTTTTCTAAGAAAGGTGAAGCTCGCTCTGCAACTCTCCTTCTCTCTTTCTGAGCCCTCACCAGAATTGCCTTTCATGTCAATATTTCTACTCACAGTCCCTTCACAGAAGTTCAGACTTTTTCTAGTCTGCACCTCAAAGCTCACCCAGCCTCTACCCATTACTCAGTTTCCAAGCCACTTCCACAATTTAGGTATTTTGTACAGCAGTACCCCACTTGTCAGTACCAAAATCTGTAGTGGTCAGGGTCCTCCACAGAACCAGAACCAATAGGGTGCGTGTGTGTGTGCATGTGCATGTGTGTGTGATGTTTGGCCAAGTGTCTGGGCACACCATGGCCCAGCCAAGTTGATAAGCAAAATTAATAACACAGGTAATTACTAGATATCATCTCTAAGTATGGTTTTATAATTGAGTGCAGTAATATTTTTAGCAAACTGTAATGAATAAGAATCGGAATAATAATATGATACATTATTATAAGCAGTTGTTAAAATATATAACTTCTCTGTATTTCCAATTGAGTCATTACCGAAAGTGGGGATATTCTCAAAGACCATGCAAGCAAATGCATATTTCTCCCACTGATATAAACTTGCTAACTACCTTCATAGACTTTTGCAGACTACCTGGGGGTCAGTGTCTAAAATCAAATTTTCAACTTTCTAGCTTTAAAAAAATAGCTGTAAGATATGAACTATGAATTTCAATACCCAGCTGACACTTGGTAAAGGAAACAACAGAACACACCATCATATAATTAAATGTTTTAAAAATAAGACAGCCTCTCAGAGTCACCTGTGCTCACATCAGCACTGTCATCTCTGGGGCAGGTTCCAGACCCCGTATGTTTGTCACCAAGAATCTCTGTGAGTTCGATGCAGTTTGTCTTGCCAACCAGGGGTAGGGAACCTGTGACCTCGGGGGCACATGTGGCCTTCTGGATCCTTGAGTGTGGCCTTTTGACTGAATCCAAATTTCACAGAACAAACCTTTTTAATAAAGGAGTTTGTTCCGTGAAGTTTGGATTCGGTCGAGGGGCTGCACTTGGGGATCTAGAGGGCCACGTGTGGCCTTGAGGACTTATGTCCCCACCTCTGCACGGTGGGTGTAGACAAGGCAGTCAACTGCTCCAATCTGTATCTACTCCATACTGTTTGTATTCTCTAGACCTGTATTATTTTTAAAAAATCAATATACAGAAGAATAAGTTACACGGTACTTGTTAAAAATGCAGATCCCCACCACCCACTATCAGACCCCAGTTTCATTCTGTGGACTTAGGGAAAAGCTCACGATTATGAGTTTTTTGTAGGCATCCCAAATGATTTCCGGTTAAGGTGGTCCAAGACTATACATTGAAAAATACTGATTTAAACAGAACTGCACAGTGTGGCACAAAGGCCATTGGGTTAAGATATAATTCTGTGCTGACCCACTCAGTGATCGTGGGCACAATCACGTAGCATCTCTCGTTTTGATTTGTTCTTCTCTAAGCGCAGGGGTTGAGCTGTGTTCCTTTCTGGATCGTACGTGCAGAGATCCTACGAGCACGCCCTGGCAATGTTAGGAGGGTGTGTTGCCTTTGTCGCACCTCAAGCTCACAAGGCCATATGAAAATAGGAATAGATTTGAGAATGGTTTCATCCTTGAGTGGAATTTAGTTCTCATTCTCTTGTGAATTGGAAATTTTTAGTATTGCATGATAAAAGTTCCATATTCCTCAAATGCTTTGGCAATAAATGATTTGTTAACCAAGTAAAAGTCTGGCCAATTAATTTAACTATTTAAAATACAGCCAAATGATTAGTCATTTTAAGAAGGAAGGACATACTTAGAAAATAGTTTTTATATTAGGTGCCCAGAATTACATCTGGATATTAAAGTTTTGCAATACTTTGCAAAGGAAGGTTTCAAAGGGATTTATGTTAGCAATTAGAGACTAATAAGCTTTTAAAATATTTTATGCAATTTAAAATGAAAAGCATCAACGATTGTCTTTATCAGTCATAATTTGTGGTTATAAGAGTTCTTAATCAACAGTCATAATTAAGAAGACACCACAAAGCAATCAAGCTACTGAAATAAATAGTAATAAATCAACAAATTGTTTATGGAACTTTCAAAGAACTGAATTTCAATCTGCTGTGTCCATTTTTCCAATTGCATAGTCTACATAGATTAAAACAAAAAGATTTATTCACTTATTTCTGTAAGATTTTTAAAAATTTGTAATTTTATAAAACTCTCTCATAAATGCTTTAGATCAGATATAGCAGAATATTTCCTATTGTTTCACTAGCAAATCTCAAAGGGAAAATTCAAAATAAACATAGTCAATGTGTATGTACACATTCAAATTCAAATAGATATATCTGTATAGTAAAGAAAGCTAAAAGGTATATTAATAAATTACAGATACAAAAGTAAATTCATCTAACTGTATTTTCACTCCAAAATTGGTTTTGTTTACCTTAGAGGTCTTCTGTTTGTACACAAACTAATGTGAACTAAAAATAAAAACCTAAGCTCCCCCACCAAGTGAACAGACCCCCTCTTGGCCAAGGGGACCCCAGATAAACCTTAAAACTTTGTTCCCGGATGTGAGGGAAGGGAGATCAGGCACACCTTATGTCCCCTCCCTCTTAGAGTTTAGACACCACAACCGAGGTCATCAGACTGACGAAACGGATTCTTTGTGGCAATAAGATACTAAATTATAAGCGGGTCCTAAGGCCATGCAAAGCAAAGTTTGAATCACACCTGCAGGCCATCAGTTTGCTTAACGGATCCCTTTGCATGGGTATATTGTGGCTTGCTCTGTGATCAGCAGGCCTCATCATTTTAAAGCACTCCTTTCTACTGACTCCAGGCTTTTAGACAAAGCTCTATTCCTTTAACTGATAGAGAAATGGAAAATTCCTTCAGACAGAAAACCTCTCCCCTTGGGCCCCATGTAAACGCCAAACCGCTGCCGCTCTTGCTTCTGTAAACCCCTTGCAGCAGCTTCCTGCTCTGACTAGACAGCACAGGAAGAAATTCTACAGAAACCCCATGCCAGGAATTAAGGTTGTCCAAGACCCTGCCCCCACTAACCACATTGTAACTGTGCCCTACACCCTCCCTAAGGAAAAAAACAAAACGAAATGTATAAAAGACTGCTACACTTTCTGTTCGGGTCTTAGAATTTGGTGGCGAGGCCCCTCTGAGCCCGCAGGTGTAATAAACCTGCTTTTCTGCACCTTTAAGTGCCACTCGGTTTGTTCTCCGTCAACTCTGCTGTGACATAACGAATTACAAATTAGAGAAGCTCTGAATCCACCTATAACCTATAAGCCCCCACTTCAAGATGTCCTTCCTTTTTGGGCCAAACCAATGTATAGTTTCCATGTATTGATTTATAATTTTACCTGCAATGCCTGTCTTCCTGAAATATATAAAACTAAATTGTAATCCAACTACCTCAGGACCACTAACTCAAGGCTTCTTGGGCTGACATATCTATGGGCTGTGATCACTCATATTTGGCTCAGAATAATCCTCTTTAAATTATTTTACAGAGTTTGATCTTTTTTCTTTGCCATTAATACTGTAACCAGTACCCTGGTTTTCAATGCCCCATTTTGAAGGTTTTTTGCCCATTTCTCATTATGCTCTTAATGAGGACATGCTGACCTTTACCCTCCTCCTTTCCGCCAGGCACTGCTGTGCACAAGTTTCCCCTGTCTATTAATAATTATGTGCTTGTCTAGCAATTCCTGAGACTGAGTTTTGAGGCAATCTGGACCCCACCAGGAGATGACCTCAAGGCCGTACTTAATCTATAGCTAAACAGCATTTGAGATGG
>CM052438.1:88742407-88759623 GCA_028533085.1 Varecia variegata
ACTACAGTTATTCAGCTATGAATTCAGATTATCAAATTATAAATAATAAATGAGGTAAGCAGATATAAAATGTGTGGACAATATATAAAACACATATATTTAGAAAATATCAGGAAAATATTTGCAAAACAAACACTTTAAATAGCATTCAACATGTATTAGACCCCATTATGGAGATATGAGAAATAGTAATTCATTTACTCTCCATAGCAACCCTGTGAGGTAGGCACCCTGACTGTCCCCACTTTATAAACTGCGAGTCCCAGGCACAGAGAGGTGAAGTTCTGCACCCACGTTTCCCAGGTGTGCAGAGGTGGAGCAGCTCTATTCCCTTCACTGTTGCTGTACGATGTGCCTAGAAGAATGTAGCTTTAACTATCATATAAAATACATCGTAGCTAGATACCTAAATTAAATAATTAAGCACTGACTCCAGGGAAAAATTAGTGGAGTTATTCTGTAAATTACGTATTAGGGAAAAGGTTGAAAGTCTTGAAGGGGTGGAGAACCTGTGGCCTTACAGCAAAATGCGGCCTTCTAGGTCCTTAAGTGCAGTTTTTGACTGAATCCAAATTTTGCAGAACAGATCCTTTTATTAAAAGGGGTGCAGCAGATGAAGATGAAGCTTTCCTTGTCTCCTTTGGTGCTTAAAAAAGAACAATCTTGAAATCAGAAGGCCACAGGTTCCCTACCCCTGCCGAAGAGCATTAAAAAATACATTCAGTTTTCACAAAATTATTAATAGCAGTGGCTTCAGATTTTTTTTTATTTTGTTTTCCTTTCATGCTGTTATTTTTGTTCTCAGTACTGTTTGTTTTTGTAAGCTTACATTGTATCTTACCAATATTTTAGTTTATTTTAGAGGTGATACCTTTTATCTGAAGTCACATCAAAATACTGTTAGTTGACCTCAGATATAATAGATTTTACCATGTTTGTGCTAGGCTACACATTGGTACACATTTATAATCTGAGAACAGAAAAGAAATGGATCTGCTGAAATGAATACATTGGTTCTGTGAGCAAGGTAATTGTACTTCAGAAGAAAGCAGCTGCTCCAGCTGTGCTATTCTGCAACTGGGCTCTCTCCTGGTGACACTGTAATCATTTAGCAGTGAGGTCTTCAGACGCCTGACATGGAAAGAGCGATGCTCTCTTCCTTGTGCTGGATGGCTGATGCATAATCTATTCTAATGACAGCAGGAAGGAATTGCAGGCAAAGCTTTCATTTTACTGTGAGAGATCTGCCACGCATGCCTGCGATGTACGTCATTCCTAGAGGATGGCATGAGATCTTGGCAGAATAGCTGATTCCATCAGGGATTCATGCAATTAAGTAAATATGCAGATATTGTTAAACATTGTACACATGATCCTATATATTTTAGCATTTTATTTCCCAAATAAACTTGATTCATACCTCAGTGGAATTTATTTTACTATTAGTTATGAAGAGGGTGTATACTTCTTTTTTTTAACCAAAGCTTAAGTAGTCATTTTCTACTAAGAACTCTATTCTTTCTAACCTGCTGGGGGTCATAGAAGTGCGAGATCGCAGTTTGTTTTTAACTCTCTAGAACTCAATTTTCTCTTCTGAGAAATGAATAATTATAATCATCTGCAAGGTTTGGAAAAGGATTAGAAATAATATGCACATAACAAACAGATTATGTGGTGCTTATAACATGGTAGTTCTTTAGAATGGATGTGATTAAAGGAATTTTTCAGATTTCATAAAATTGTGAGCTTGACTAGCTCCATAGCTCAATAGTCAAGAACATACATTTGGGAGTTAGAAAAGCCTAAAATTAAATCATGGATCTGTAACGAGCAGTGTGGCCTAACAATTCTGCATCCACCTCTGACATTCCATTTGCTGATGATACTAACTTTTCTATTAGTAATATTACTATTTTTTTAATTTGCCATGTGCATCTTCTCCCTTAGCTCAGGTATGACTTAGTTCTGAGAGAATCTGAAAATTAAAACATTTTAATTGAAGACTTAGTTCTGAGAGAATCTGAAAATTAAAACATTTTAATTGAAGACTCTTCCTGCTGTCTTTTCCACTTCAGATGACAACACCTTCATCTACCCCATTGCTTTCACCATAAGCTCCGAAGTAAAGAAGTTGAGAGTCTCGTTCCTTCTCTTCTACCTCACAGAATCCATCACCAAATTCTGTCAATCGTACCCTCAGGCTGTGTCTTGAATCAGCATGTTTCTCTCCATCAGCAGGTACCACAAGATTCAAGCCACTGCTTTTAGCCACCCCCTCCAGTCCATTCTCACCAGCACTCAGATGTTCTGGGAAAGTATACCCCTGCCAAGCCTGTGCTCAAATACCACCAATGGCTTTCCTGTAAAATAGTAAATGGGAAAATTTTGTCCACGGACTCTGTATCATCTGACACTCAACTCTTCTCTCCTTTGCTCATCCCAGCCTTGCTGGCCTATCTTCAATTTCCAAAACTGTCACAGCCTTTCCTTACTCCAGGCTATATCTTCAGCTTAGAACACTAACCAAAAATCCTTTTTATCTCAAGTTAATAAAACATTATCAAAAATTCCTCTTCTGACTCCCTCAATAAAAACAGAACTCCCAATCACCTTTCACTTTGTTTTAGAGAGTGTATCAACCCCATAGGATTTGCCACTGTAACCAAAGACTTACCAATAAATAAAACATGTCACTATATGTGTATGCCCACTTGTCTGTTTGCTTATATTTCCATTTATACCAGCCAATGATTTTCCTGAAAGTTATGTAACATGAACATACACACACACACTAAATAACTAGTGTATTATATTCAAACTTCAGAAAACCTGATATATAGAACAAATCTTGATAGGAACTAGAAGGAAAAAAGAACATTTTAGCTATGGAGGAACAAAGATAAGAATTACATCCCATTTCTTCTCAGGAACAACACAAGTAAGAAGAGTGTAGTGAAATATTTAAAGCTGACAGAGAAAAACATACACCTAGAATTCTGTATCTTGCACAATTATCCTTCAAAAGTGAAACAGAAAGAATTTCTCAAACAAAAATAGAGGGAATTTGGTGCTAATAGTCCTGTTTTACAAGAAATGTTCAAAGAAGTTCTCAAGAGAGAAGAAAAATAGTATAGGCCAGAAACTCAGAACTACATAAAGAAAAGAAGTACATTAGAGAATGAATAATTGAAGGAAAAATAAAACTTTGATTTTTCTTATTATTAATTGATTTAACATACAACAGTTTGTCCAAAACAATAATAGCAATGATGTATTTGATGATAATAGGTTAAATATAGGTCCAATGAATGACAACAAAGATGCATGGAATGAAATAGAGGAATTAGGAATACTTTGCTATTATAGGACACTTGCATTACCTGTGAAAGGGAATAGGGTTATTTGACGTGGACTTAGATTAGTTGTAAATGCATATTATAACCTCTAGGACAACCATTAAAAAAAAGTAAAAGCTAGAAGTAGCTGATATGCTAAGAATGGAGAGTAAATGGAAACATAAAATGTACAATTAAAATTTAAAAAATGCAGAAAAAGAACAGAAGACAAAAATGGAACAAAGAACAAGGGTAATGAATGGAAATAATAAATATTATACACATTAATCCAACTCTGTCAATAATAAGTATAATGTTAATGATCTTACTACACCATTTAAAAAGTAGAGATTGTCAGAGTGGATCAAAATGCAAAAACCAACTGTGTGTTGTCTTTATGAAAACCACTTTAAATATACTATAAAGAGACTTATAGTTTAAAGTAAAAGGATAGAGAAAGACATATAATGCTAACACTAGTCAAAAGAAAAGCTAGAGTAGATAGACTCATTTCAGAAATTGTAGAATAAATAACAAGCAAAATGATCAGGCATAAAGAGATACTGCATAACCATAAATGGATCAAGTCTCTAAGATTAAATAATCTTTCCTGTGTATGCACTCAACAACAGAGCATTAAAATATGTGAGGGAAAAAATGAATAGAACTTCAAAGAGTAATGGATGAATCAACTATTGTAGTTGTAACTTCAGCAGCCTTCTATCAGAAATGGACAGACCCAACAGGCAAAAAATCAGTAAGATTACAGTTGAATTCAATAGTATTATCAGTCAATTGGATAAAATCGACATTTGTAAAGACTAGACCCAGCAATAGCCAAGTACACATTCTTCTCAAGTCTATATGGAACATTCATCAAGCTATACCATATTCTGGGCCATAAAACATAACTTAAAACATTTAAAAGAATAGAAATCATAAAATGTATGACCTCAGACTACAAGAAAACTAAACTATAATAGAAATCAATAACAGAAAGATATCTAGAAAATGTCAAAACATTTGGTGATTAAATAACACTTATTAAAATAACACACGGATCAAAGAAAAAATCTCAAGAGATAGTAAAATATTTCTAAGTAAATAAAAAATGAAAATAGTTAGAATTTCACAAAAATTAACTCAAAATTGATCATATACCTAAAAGTAAAACACAATTTTACTAAAATTCTAGAAATAACATAGGAGAAAATCTAGGTGACCTTAGGTTTGTTGATAACTTTCTAGATACATCACCAAAAGCATGTTTCAGATACATCACCAAAAGCATGTTTCATGGAAAAAAAGTCAAAAACCTGGATTTCGGTAAAATTAAAAACTTAAGCTCTGCAATAAACACCCTAAAAGAAATGAGAAGACAAGTCATAAACTGGGGAGAATTACTTGCTGAAGATATATCTGAAAAGGAAATGTATATCCAAAATATACAAAGAACCTAACATCATGTGTCAGTAGGGAACTGCAAATCAGAACAGTGAGATTCCACTACATAGTTATTACAATGGGAAAAATCCAAATCACTGACAACGTAAGTATTAACAAAGGATCTGTAGCAACAGGAACTCTCATTCATTGCTGGTGGCAGTGCAAAATGGCACAACCACTTTGGAAGACATTGGACAGTTTCTCATAATGCTGTATGTATTCTTGCCAATGGTCTAACAAGGACCCTCTAAATGTGCACTTGGAATGGCAGATATCCTAGATAATTTCCCAAATTAATGAAAACTTATGTCCACAAAAAAAGCAAGACATCTTTCAACAGGAGAATGGATAAACAAACTGCATTATACCCATACAATACAATATTAATCAACAATAAATAAAAATGGGTTATCAAGCCATTTAAGGAGGAGTGTTAAGTGCATATTACCATGTGAACACACCCTGTAAGAGAAAGCTACATACTGTAAAATTCTAACTGTAGAACATCCAGTTAAAGCAAAACTCTACAGAAGCCAAAAAGCTCAGTGGTTCCAGTGGTTTGGGGAGGGGAGCAAAGGGATGAATAGATGAAGTGTAGAAGACTAGCAGGGCAGTGAAGCTATCCTGCATGATACTGCAGTGGTGGATATGTGACATTATACTTTCGCAAACCATAGAACTGTACAACACAGAATCAACTCTTATGTAAATTAAGGACTTTGGTTAATACTAATATATAAATATTAGTTTACCACTTATAACAAATTTTCCATACTAATGCAAGATGTCAATAAAAGAGAAAATATTGGAGAGGGGTTGGAGAGGGGTTGGGGAGAAAATATTGGAGAGGTATATGAAACTTGCTGTACTTTCTCAATTTTTCTGCAAATCTAAAACTGCTCTAAAAACTAAAGTTTAGAAATTTAAAATAAAGTTAAGAATTTTCAATATAAGAGATCTACACACAATGTAGGCAATTTTATATCTAATTGCATCACACCATGACCTATGATTTACTGTGGTATTGACAAATATCTATAAGATTTATATTATTTTCTTGGACAACATAGCAACAGGATAAATAACATCATTTATGCCATTGTGCTTAGTTTGCTTTCTCTATGTGAGAAAAAATGCATGTTTTTAAACTGACTTTTCCATAGTTTATCTTTCCAAGCTGCTGCATGAATCTCCTGGACTAAATATAAAGAAGTTTCCCCAACCCACCTGGGTCTGCAGGAAAAATCTGCTTAGAGTCCCATAAATTACCTCAGGATTAATGTCAAACTTTTGCTTTTGGGGAATTTATTGCAATTAAAAATATTTCCTTAAGGATATTACATGTATAAAAATATGCATTTGGAATGGCAAATATCAGATCAGGAGGCACAAGGGAAATAGCATTTTAGAGAGTACTTCTAGCCATTTCTTTAGCATGATAATAAGTGGATATTTGATGCTATTTTCCATACCATTCCTCATGCCTGAAATGTCGTATAGCAACAAGTAAGAAGGGCTATAAATTTATAAACTACAGCTAAAACAGAAGTAAACTGAGTTAATACAAAAATATTTTTTAATTATAATTAACATGCTCCAAGAAATAGAATAGGATACCATACTCATTGAAAAAATCCTGAAATAATGTAAATGTTAAATGTTAGCTTCAGAAAAAAAGTAGATGGACTAAAATAAAAAAAGTCAAATAAATACAGAATGACAATTTAAAAATATGAAATTATGGGGCTAATCAACTCAGGAGCTCAGTGTACATTTTCTAAATACATTCTTTGCATGAATAGAAGTATTAAAATTGAAGGAACTAAACAATTCAGGGAAAGATACATTCTAAAATATCTAGACACCTAATAGTCAATTTTCAGAACAGAAATGCTTAAGAGAAAACACAAAGTTTCATAGAGAAAAATGAGAACAAACATAGACACTGTTCAGAGAGGAACAAATGATGAGATTTGCATCTGACTTTGCATGCCCCACGTTGCTATTAGAACAGAGTGGAGCAATACCACCAAAGTAGAAAGGGAAATGTTTTGAATAAAGCAATGCTCAGTTTTCAGGAAAAATAAATGCTTATTTATTTATATAAATTTATATTTATATAAATATAAATGACTATGACTCTTTCTAAAATAAATATCTAAGGTATTCTTGAGCAAAAATTTTTAAAAAATAAATATATATGTTTTTTAAAGGGACAAATAATAAAACCTAATTTAGAGGGTTATATATTAATAGTTGATTCTTTCTCTATCAACTAAAGTAGAATATTCAATAAATATCCAGAGCTACTATTGAGGAAATTCTCAATGGGAGAAATGGGGAGGACCCGAGGGTGCTTAGGAACATGAGAAAGGTTTGTGGGATGATGGAAATAGTCTGTATCTCCATCAGAGTGTTGGTTACAAAGTCATATACATATAACCCAACTCATCAAAATGTACATTGAATACCTGCGCTTCTTACTGCATGTAATCTTTAATCACAATAAAAAGCTAAGGGGATTCATAATTCTAATAATGATGGGTTAAATTATTAAACCAAACTTTTATCTGAAACGTAGAAGCCATTTTGTCTTGAGGGCAATTGCCAATACCTAAAATCTGGAATTTTCTTTTTGTTAAACTTGCAAGGCAAAAGGTACAAAACTCAAAAGTCAGGTGCTGTACATGTTAGAGAGTCTAACTCCAATATATCCAGCATACATCTGGGTATATATGAGATGAAGTCTTTGCTCTGTTTGCCATGTAGTTATCTTAGATGTAAATAGCAAAAACAACAACATATATTTGAATTTAGATAACACATTTTCCAAAAAAATCAAGGGTTAAAGAAGAAATAAAAATAGATGCATAAAAACAAGCAAAGAAAAATTATGACTAAATCCTATACGAAGTTAATATATGAAAATAACTCTCTGTAGACATAATGGCAGCATGCCATAAATACATGACCAAAACATATGGAAAACTTACCAAATGTTTTAAGGCAATTTAAATGAAGTTGAGCAAATGAAAGAAAGTATAAAATAACAATATAAATTAGAATTAGAAAAGTTCCAAAAGAAAGTTATAAAACTCAGCAAAGGATTATAAATGAAAAGTCAAAATTCAGTACAGACTAAGTAAACATAGCAAATCATATGTTTAGAAAAAGGAGGTAGAAAGGAAACAAAATTAAAATTAAGAAGTAAAGCAGACAAAGTGATGTGAGAGAAAGTGACAGCTGAAAGTGATAATCAAGAAACCTACCAGTACCCAAAAGCAGCAATATAAGTGTAATAAAACAGAACAAACACCAACTTCCAAGACTAATTGATAAAAAGTATGAAACATCGCATTGAAAGAGCAAACTGTGTAACTAGAAAAACCGACCCAGACCCGCCATCACTGAGTCCTATTTTAGTAAAACTACTGTCCTTAAAAAAGAAACAGGAAAAGATAGAATTGTCCAGATTCCCAGAGGAAAACAACTCATCACCTATAGGGAAAAGGTAAAAAGACTAACAGCAAACTTTTATATAGCGACATTTTTTTTGCCAAGGGTCATGGTCTGACATATTTTGCATTGCCAAAGGAAAGGCAAGCTGATTCGAGGATTTCATATCCCGGCAAAGTACCTTCAAATATTATGGGCACTGGGAGTTATCAACATGTGACAATTCATGGACCTCTTCCTGAACCATTTAAATTAGAAAAAGCTTTAGATAACCCAAATGACTAAAAATAGGCATAGGTACTAATGGTAAGAATTAATTACACAAAGAGTTAATAATGGTTATAAAAGAGATTTTCATAATGACTGCTTACTCTGGCAATGCATAGTCATAGCGATTATCAAAAAGTAGTAGGAATAGTATCCCCAATAGTCAAAAGATAGAAAACCTCAAATGCCTAGCAATGGATAAATCCAATGCAGTACATATCTGTACACTGGAATAGTACCCATCCACAAAGAGGAAGGATGTACTAATATGTGCTACAATGTGGATAAACCTCAAAATCATTGTGCTAAGGGAAAGAGGCCAGACACCAAAAGACACATATTGTATGATCCCACTTATATAAAACATGCAGAATAAGTAAATCCATACAGTTAGAAGCCAGATTCCTGGTTGCCTGAAGGAGAGGGGAAAAGGAAGTGACTGCACAGTGGGTACAAGTTTCCTTTTGGGATGATAAAAATGTTTAGAAGTAGAAAGAGATGGTGGTTGCATAACATTGTAAATACACTAAATATTATTGAATTGTGCACCTTAAAATGGCTAATTTTTATGTTGTGTAAATGTCACCTAAATGAAAAAAAACATACTCAAGAATATTGAAGAACATTGAAATGTAGAATAAACAGTGACATTTATGTTATTATTTCTGGAGTAAAAGAATAAGAGGAAATAAGAGATTATAAACTGATTTCATTATTGCTTATAGGATAGAACCAATAGTCAATAAGTAAATCCCAATCCCCAAACAAAAACAAAATAAAAATATAGGTCACTAAGGATAATATATACGGTTATTGATACGAAGGTAGAACCAAACGTTTGCATTAGAACTCAAATGCAAACTTTCCTAAACATGAAAATATATCCAAAAAAGAGGAACATCACAAATAGAATAGATCACAAAGCAAAAGATTATTATGTTTTTAAGTGGAAGTGTAGATCACAAAATTGAATAAAAATCCATACCTCTGTGGGGAAGATGAGAATAGAGGAGGGTAGACAGTGGTAGAGACTAGACTTTCAACCAAACCTTGTTTTGTATGTTTCACTTTGGAATCATGTAATTATTTATTACATAATTATGAGACAAAAATTCTAAAAATTCAAATTTTAGAATTGAAGATGAAATGGAAAAAAGGAACCTAAATGCTACAGATAATATCATTGTGGCATAATGACACAGAAAATCCACATGACTTACAGTAACAATAATTTAACCATATATTGGTGGTGAGATACACCATAAGATCAAGATACCGTGAAAAATGTAAATTGTCATCTTATTGTTGATGCTAATGTTAATGTTGCTATTCTAAGACTGCTGTGTATGTCTTGCAGGATGAAATTAGTGGTTAGTAACTACGTAATACTCCAAATCTATCATCAACACTGTGGGTATTCTAAAGAAACAAGAGGCTTCTTATAGGAAAACAGACCGATAACATGAAGGAGGTTAAGCAAAAACTTTTGGCATTAAATTTAAAGTCAAATTTTTGGTATGAGTCAATACTGGAATTTATATATTAAAAATAGAGTTTTTCTTTTTGTAAACAGAAATAAGCTTGAAACAGTGACCAACCCACTAAAAAAGAGTTCTCCTAGATTACAGATTGGCGTTCCAAAGTAGCATTTATTATTTAAAGGATGTGCTATTTGGAGAAAGTTAATTTCAGGTTTGGGGCAGGAAATATTCAAAATGGGTCTGGAACATCATGCCAAATATCAAGGAAACAATCAAAAACTACTAGGGTTAAGTGTAGAAAAGACATAGGCAGAAGCTGAGAAAAATTAAATTTTAAATGGAAAAAGAATAAAAAATAAATTAATTTTAAAAAAGCACAGGAGCAACATGAACAGGCCCTCACAAAAGACAATTTGAACATCAATGTGAATGACTTGAATCACTCTCATGACTGAAGCACACCTTATGAGCTCACTAAGCTCAGTGAGGTATCCACAGGTGCACGCGTGTGTCTGCACAATTAGCTGCCACTGTGATGCTAGACAACCAAACCACTTTTAAAATCATGTTTAATTTACATACTTCGTATTGTAGAGATCTTTAGTGTCCAATTTGATACATTTTAGCACATGTATACATCTATGTAACAATACCCAGTTAAGAAAATAGAAAGCTTCCTCCTTTCTAGAGACCCCTCAGGCCACCTCAGCAGTGTCTGTCCCAAGGGTGGACACTAATCTCACTTCTATTACCAGAGATTAGTTTAACCTGTTTCTCATCCTTCATAAAAATGGAGTTCCAAAATAAGTACTTGTCTCTGACTTCCTTAACTCAACATTTTATCTGTGAGATCTGTTTATGCTATTGTGTGCATTGTTAATTAATTTGGATTACTATGCTATATTTCATTGCACAGATAGAGGACGATTCATTTAATCATTCTATTGAGGTGCATTTTACTTCTTTCTGGTTCTTGGCTATTGTAAATAAAGCTATTAAGAATGTATTTTTACTGAGAACATCAAATCATTTTTCAAAAATTGTTAAATATGTAGAAAGAATCAAGTATTTGTCTTGGCTTTTCTGTAGGAGCTGGAAAACTAGGTAAACAAATGGTAGAAGATATTATATATATATATATATCTACATACACATATATTTATTCTAGTTGATAAGAAAGTAGGAATGATAGAATTAGTATAGAAAATATATGCAATAGTTTGAAAAAACCTCCAAAAGAGAAATGTATTAAAATATAATATTGACAGTAGGTTGGATGTGCCTGTATTATTTTTGATGTAACCACACTGTGGTGGTGCATATACATATATTTTAATAGAATGTATATTTCTAACATTTTAGAACTAATATCCATACCTCTATAAGTCTAAGTTGCCACAGATAACAGAATTCTGGTATTGACAGGAAAGACTCACACACAGTTTCTCAAATCTGCTTAAGGAAATTTTCCCAGCAGTATCAGGAGCAGAGCTTTTGGCACCCCATTAAGATCTTTTGGAGACAAATAGTACGGAGTATTATCACGGGAGTCACACAGTGCCATTTGTGTTATGGGTAATTGAGAGTTTAGTTCTGTACTGTGCAGTGATGGAGGGCAATGGATCAGCCATTATCTTCCTTTTCTTAGGGAAAATGAGCAGGAACATTCCACAGATGGAGCTCCAGGGAGATGCACGAGATCCAGGCCACAAGGAGCGCAGCAGTGTGTTCTCAAGTTAAGGAAAGACTGATGCTCTATGCAATCAAGCATTGTATGCAATGGATTGCACTTATGGCATAACTAAATAACTACCTTCAAACATTCCTTCACACATACATGTGGATTTTCTTGTACACGTTGAGAACAGTTCCAAGAACGGGCCAACAAAAGAGACAGTCTGCCCTCAAGTCCAGGGAGGAAGACAAATGTGTAGTAATTACAACTCAGACAGCAAGTGATACGCTCCAAGTAGGCAAGCATGCCATGAGAACACAGACAGAAAACGGAAGGAAGGCAAGAATGTGTTCCAGCTCTTTTGCAGAGGAGATAGCCAAAAGACTGGATTCTTCCTGTGGTAGAAAACCTCTCTTTCTCACTGACACTGCTTTAACTCAGTCTCCCTTGTTGCTACTTGTACTAACACTGTTTTCTACATGGTTGTCCCTTAGCTTCAGTCTCATTCCTGACTATTCTCCACATTTCTGCCAGGATTATCTTTAAGGATAGGCATGACTATTACTCTCCCACTAAGAGACTTCTTCTACCTCCTGTTGCTTAGGGGCTAATGTATAAAACTCTTTATTAGTTAACTTCTCCATGGAGAATAACCTTGTACTTTATCTTCAAAAAAAGACAACTTTGGGGAGCAAAAAGGAATGCTGTTAATCGTGACTCCAGAAATAGGTATACATCAGGACTGTTCTGGACAAACTATATCACACGGTCACCTATGGAATCTACCCCGTATTTATCAAAACCACCTCCAATAACTCATCCTTCTCCTCTCCACTTATGTTGTGTTCCAGTGACAATTCCCACCAATCTCTACATCTAGATTAGGCCTAGACCTTTATAACCATTACTTCTTTAGCAGTGAATATCTTTATCTCCTCTCCATTTAGTGACTGTATCTATCTTTCGAAGTGCAGCTTAAGTACTATCTCCATAAAATATTTTCTGGTATTTGTTAGCAGAAAAGTTTACTCCATTTTTAATGGAAATTTAGTATATGTAGATTTCAGCACAGTGCTTGGGATATAGTGCTTGTTCAGTATGTGTTTGCTGACTGTGTGCTCCTGTTTTGTTTAGGGCTCTTTTTATAATCGTCTATGCACAGATTTCCCTGCAACTGACTGTATAGTGCTAGAATTATACCCTAATACATCTTTTTATCTTTAGTATCAACCAGATTGCCCAGAAAATATCAATTCCTCAGTAGGTACTAGGTGTGTAAAAATATTCTTTATCATACAACTAGACCATTACAAGTTTGCTATTGCAGAAAATAAAATTATTTTAAAAATTCCTTTGTAAATGCGATTCTTTGGACAGATTAGCTACACAACATAGTGATCAAGCAAGAAGTGACATAAAGAAGAATACTTCAATATTTTCACTATTCTTAATTAGCTTTTGTGATTTCTTTAAACAGTAACATTAGTAAAGGCACTAAGTCCTCTTTATGACAAACATGCATTAGTTGTAAGTAGAACGGGATATCCAAAATTAATTAAATGTACATGATCATGGTCACATGGAGATGGGGCTACACACCAAGTTTCCAACACTCAGAACTTACATTTTCTGGTCCTAGTGAACGTGCTCTGGCATCATCATGGATTCTTCTATGTTTACCAAATTATCTAAGCTAGGAGAATCCATACAAGCTTATTATATTTTACTTCATAGTTTTTAAATCTTGTGAATTGATCACTTGAATTCACAAGATTAAGAAAGAATTAAATATTAGCAAAAGTTCAATAATGAAAATTAACTGGATTGTGGCAGGAATCAAAAAAATGGGAAAAACATTTGACTGATATTCTTTCCTTTGAGTGAGGTCTTCTCACATTTGATTTCCACTTTTCTGAACTTCCAGGAAATATTTACTAAATGATAATTTAAAAGGTGGAAATATGCTTGTCATCAGCACACTTTCAGCTCACACCTGTGAATTGTTGTGCTTAATTGCAGTGCAGATGTTCATGGTGGGAATAGCAGAAAGCAAAGTTTTGATGATTTGCATCCTTAGTATTATGGTTTTTTTTTTTCTTTTCAGTGGTTTTGAATGAAAGAGAGTTATGAAAGCATATCTATTTTGGCTGTGAGTGTCCAAGAGAAAAAAAATTCTTGGAATGACTATATATCACAATTTCAACTATTTCATACTTTAGTCCAACACTACAGGTTTTCTGCTTTGTTTACAGAAGCAATCTGCATTTTGTAATTTTCCATTAAGTACTTCATAACTTTGTGTGTCATCATTTTCACTACCTATGGTACTTGATTATTGTATCTTACATGTTATTTTCAGCTACCCTTAAACAATAATGCTGTAAAACAACTAAAACAATTAAAAGTTTAATTTGTTTTACTATACAGTATCTCATTTGTGGGGAATGTCAATATATTACATACAGAATTTGAAGGACATTAAGTTATTTATGAAGTGAATTTAGAAACAATTATTCATTTCAACATGTAATTTATCTCCCATCACCTCCATAGGAGCAATGATACTATTCTTTTCCTGTAGTCCACACACGGGAAATGAGGTTGAGTTGCACTGAACACATTCTGCACCAGATACAACAGACAGAAGCTACACTGACATTCCTCAGTGACCACTGCAGCTCTACTCTTTGGTCTTGCTTTTTAGAAATTATAAATAACATATACGAAAGAACACTGTAATAGTTAAACTTGACTCCATTAAATTTGTTTTTTGAATAAATTTGCAACCTTTAATGATTAAATTTTAATTAATGAATTATTTAATAAACACTGCACAATGAGTTCAAAGCAGTTAATGTATCCAAATACTATAGTTAAAACCATTATGATAAAAGATACAAAAAATCCAAAACACTATCTTGCTCTGAAGCTAATGACCACCATAGTAGACAGAAAAGTGTACCAGTACTTGCAATACAAGGTAAATTAATAATACTCAAAAGAGGCATAAGCCAAATGCAGAGCTAGAAGAGATCATATTTAATTGAAGAGTCTTTGTAAAAAAGTGACATTTGAAATTGTCCTAGAGTTAGCATTTATATTTTGACAGGGGGGAAAGGAAGAGTTGATATAGATCATTCCAGATTGATGAAATAGCATAAGGAAAAACATGATCTTAGAAAAAAGATTAGGCACTTTCAAGAAATAGCAAGATGTTTTAAACTCATTCATGAGATTCAGATCTGCGTGTATAGCTCCCAGTATATTTTCTGCAAATGGATGACTTGTTCTTCCCTTGACACGAGCACGCCTGCTACTCCTTCCAACATCTTCCACCGAAAATCTTCTCCTTCTGACACTTCAATCTCCTGGACACTCACTATCTTGACTCCTCCTCTTATGTAATCCTCTAGAACCAAATATGATAAAGTTACACAGAATTCAATGCCCAATTATCGTTGCATTGATTCTCTTTCCATAACAATTACACCACCTTACTTCAAGCTATTGCACGGTAAACAGGACTGATTGACGGGAGGGACATCCGAAGCATTCCTGACACCGGGACACAGAGCTGAGAGTCCGGAGGAACAAGGCGAACAGAGTTGGCAGGACTGTGTACCAAAGAAGGAAAAGCTGCGCAGGGAGAGAACTCTAGAAGTTTGCAGGTGGATCCTTACTGACTCAGCACGTTATCAGTCAGCATAGCAACGTGAGCAAATTGCCCGGAACCGGGAAGGAAACAGGTAAAGACGTCCTATGCAATGGTAGCCCACCCTCGCGCAGGCTGCTGCCCTCATCCGCAGTAAAACCTCAGAGCACACGGAGCACTGGGGAGGCGACTCGGAAGAATCACGACTTAATGATGAGGTGTGATTATCCCTAGACAGAACACTGCTCTAGCGCAGCCCGAAAAACCTGAGAGGGATACCCAAAAGGATCAAATTCTTTCTAAGTAACTTCACTACATCTCAGAATGAAGCTTAGTAACATCTACAGGAATACAGAAAGTATCCAGGAGAAAGTATGGTAACATTTACAAAGTTAGGCATCTAATAAAAAATTATTAGTCATCAAAGAAGCAGGACAACACAATCTACAATAAGGAGATAAGAAATCGATCACGACTGACTCAAAACTAACACAAAAGTTAGAATTAACAGATGACATTAAAACAGTCATTATAACTAGACTCCATATATCAAAGTGGTAAGTAGAGATTGAAAGATATAAGCAAAGTACCAAATCCAATGTCTTTGTAAAAAGTACAATACATAAGATTTTTAAAAATACACATAATGAATGGGATTAACAGCAATTTAGACATTACAAAGAAAAAAAATAGTGCATTTGATGATCTAGTAATAGAAATAACCCAAAATGCAACACACAGAGAAAAAAAATTAGAAAAGTAAACAGATCATCACAATTGGCAAATTATGCACATAATTTGTATGTCCAGAATAAAAGAGGGAATATGAATATCTTTTTTAAAAAAAGACGAAAAAATTTCGACTCAGCAAAAACTATAAACCAATAGATCCAAGAATCTCAACAGAGCCCAACACAAGAATACGAGAAAAACCACACCAAAGCATGTCACAACCAATTTGGTCAAAACAAGTGACAAAAAAATTTTAAATGAGCCAGATAGTAAAAGGACCAAAATTTATAGTATCAGGGAATAAAGTATAACCCCCCCCCAAATTAAGTGAAAACACAGCAACCAAATTTGAATTAAAATGTTTCACCTTATTTTCAAAGAATAATTTGGTCCACTGAAGAGGCCTAGAAGCAATGAGTGAGTGATCCAGTGGCAATGGGCATTCCTAACACTGTCAGGTCTGGGAAAACCAAGGTTGAAAAGACAACCCAGAAAAAAAATTTTAAAAATATGTGAAAATTGATTGCTTATTAAATACTGATAAATGTATCAATAATTTTAGAATGATAATGGCAAGCCAGTTATATAGAAAAAGAAACTCCTTGTATCCTAGGTATGCATATTGAAGCATTTAAGATAGGAATGAGAGAAAGTCCAAATTTATTTTCAATATTTCTGGAAAATAATGATGTGGAGGAGAGATAAGATATTGATCATCGTTGGTTCATTATGCTGTTCTTTATATCTGTTTCTTGAAGTCCTTCATAATAAAATTATATATTAATGCAGCTATAAACTAAAATATATTTTCCAAATGCCAGTTTTTCAAAATATGTTCTATATAATTTTGGCATCATAAAATAAATTTTAAATGTATAATTTAACATTTTTCCATTTTCTTATAGAGCATAGTTTTTCTACTTAAAGAAATAACTAGTCACCAAAAAGCAAAATACTTCCTGTTAAGGAAAACTTCCTATAAAGAAGTGAGTCTAGAACTACGAAACACTGAGGAAGGAAATTGCAGAGCATGTAAATAAGTGAAAAACCCTACCATGCTCGTGGATCGGAAGAATCAACATTGTTAAAATGTCTATACTGCCCAAAGTGATCTAAAGATTCAACGCAATCCCTATTAAATTACCAACATCATTTTTCACAGATATAGAAAA
>CM052438.1:88760123-88775526 GCA_028533085.1 Varecia variegata
CCACATGTACTCACTCAGAAAATTGGTTTCCCTGATCAACACCTGGGTGCACATTTGGGAATGATACGAATTGGATGTCGGACAGAGGTGGGGGGAGGGGATGGGTGTATATCTACATGATGAGAGCGATGCACACTGTCAGTGGAATGGACATACTTGAAGATCTGACTCGGGGTGTTGGGGGTGGGGGAGGGGACGGGTGTATACCTACATGATGAGTGCGATGTGCACTGTTGGGGGAATGGACACCCTTGAGGCTCAGTCTCGGGGGGTTGGGAGGGGCATGGGCAATATACTTAACCAGAACGGTTGTACCCCCATAATAAGCTATAATAAATAAATTAAAAAAAAGACTTTATAAAAAATAAATAAAAAATAAATAAAAAAACCACACTAATTAAAATGGAATTTTTTACAGTAGATTTTACTTATCGGAATAAAGAATCTGTGAACTTGAAGATAGATTTATAAAGCTTGTTCTGTTGAAAGCACAAAAAGAAAAAATAATAAAGAAAAATAAAGCACTCCATAGTCCCAGAGGACGCCATCATTCATAATGATGTACGTGTAATGTGAATCCTAGAAGGAGAGGAAGTGGAGAACGGGCAGGAAAAAAAATGGAAAAATAATGACTGAAAATTGTCAAAATTTGATGAAAAATATTAATCTGTACATCTAATTAGCAAAGCTCCAAATAGGATAAACACAAAAAATCCACACTAGATTTATCATAGTCAAACTGTTGAAAGCCAAAGACAAACAGAAAGTCCTCTAAACAGCAAAATAAAAATCTCTCATCATAGTCAAGGAGCCACAATTTGGCAACTATTAGTATCTTTCTACCTGTTAAGATTAATGGAGGCAAGAAGGCAATAGAATGATGTGTTTAAAGTGTTGAAAGAAAATAAAAATGCCAATGAAAAATTCTATAACCAGCAAAACTACCCTTAATAAAAAGGCAAATTAAAGACATTCCAAGATAAAGAAAGATAGACAGTATTTGTTGCTAGCATCTGTCTTACAGGAAATGCTAAAGTAATTGCGTCAAGCAAGACCAGTTGATATTTAAAGTCTCAGCCCACATTTCCTGTCCTCTGGAGAGCCTTTCTTTATCTCCTGATCCAATGGAAACGTCTTTTTATCTGCACCTCTGGACACATGGCCAGCCTTATACCTGTTACCGCATGGTCTAGCGTGCTCTGTTCCACTGGTAGACGCATGCATACACACATCCATATGCTTATCGTGTGCTAGGTATAGTGGGAACACAAGAAGGAACAAGAAAGAGTTGATCTTTTCTTTTTCAGAGCCTATTATTTAATAATTACATAATACTGATTTACTTGAATAGTTAATTGCAGTTTTCAGATTGCTCTGGAGCAAGAACCAGGGAGGCGAGGAGGCTACTGGACAGGAAGAGCTGACATGAGGAAAGGCATCCAGGATGAACTCCCCGAGGAAATACATTTTCAGGTGAGACCTGAAGAAAAGAAGCCAACCCTTGGAGAGGAGCTGGAAGATGCATCCTATGGAGACAGAAGGTACATGTGGGAGAAGCTTGGGAGGAAAGGGAAACCGTGGCTGGTGTGTAGGACACACACAGTGAGGGAGAGAGGTGTGGGCAGGTGTACTGCCGGCCGTGTCCAGGAGATTCCACTCTTCCATGGAGTATTTTTAGCTTTTCAACTGGTTAGTGACATAAAGTCCTTCTGTCTTCTTCCCTCCCCCATTATCCTGTTTTTGACAATAAAAGAAATGTTTTACTTGTATTTGTTTTCTCATTGCCAGAGTGTCCTCACACAACAAACAGAATTGGCTGTTATCAAAAAAGCCATATTATCAACCAAATCTTCCTCTGGCAGCTCAGCTGTCTTGCTATGGCACTCTGGTAATCCCCTGTATCTGTCTGTCTGTTTTCTCATTGCCAGAGTGTCCTCACACAACAAACAGAATTGGCTGTTATCAAAAAAGCCATATTATCAACCAAATCTTCCTCTGGCAGCTCAGCTGTCTTGCTACGGCACTCTGGTAATCCCCTGTATCTGTCGTTTCCCTTTCCTTGGTTTTCCAAGGCTTAAATTGCATGCCACTCTCAGTAGCTTGATAAAGTCTCCCACTGTCCCTCCCAGGATGTGAATCCTCCCTTTGCCCAGTGCGTCTGTGCTGTGATGCTGCCGCCCCTCAGTCACTGATTGGAGCATCACAGTGCTTGTGTTCAAGTAACCTTTGTTTTACCTGATAATGGCCCCAAAGTGAAAAAGTAGTGATGCCGGCAATTGGGATACGCCAAGCAGAATCCGTAAAGTCCTTCCTTAAGGGAAAAGGTGAAAGTTCTTGACTTAAGGAAAGAAAAAAAATAAGTGTATGCTGAGGTTGCTAAGATCCATGGTAAGAACAACTCTTCTATCTGTGAAATTGTGAGCAGTATTTTGTTATAATTGTTTTGTTTTATGATTAGTTATTATTGTCAGTCTCTTATTCTGCCTAATTTATAAGTTAAAATTTATCATATGTACGTGTGCAGAAGAAAAATCATAGTGTATTTAGGGTTTGGCACTATCTGTAGTTTCAGACATCCCCGGGGGGTCTTGGAACACACCCTCTCAGACAAAGGGGGACTGCCTACTGTCCTGGGCAGTAATCACTCATCCGTCAGAAGTGTCCTGTTCAAGACGCCTCTGCAGTTAATTTAACAAAGTATTTGCACCCATGAGATAAAAACGTACTGGGCATCGCCATGTGTTCTTGGCTGTGCCAAGCACTGACGATTTCGCTATGGATAAAAGGTGGACCCTGTCCTTAAGGAATTTATAATCAAGTTGATGAGCAATAAATCTCCAAATGGGTTGACGCGATACGTGAGACATATATTTAGGGAGTGCTCCTTGTGTTCACCATTTAATAAGCAGGACTGCTTATTTCCTCAGATATGATATGACGTCCATGGAATACAGTTTTGTGGGTTTTCTTATTTTTCAACTGTAGCCTGCTATCCAGTCTTTCCACTACTAGTGTGTTTTCCTTTAATTAAGATACAGAACACAGTGTTGTGCTTGGGGAGCTGTGAATGGTCTGCAGAAGAACAAATTGAATCTTAAATAATTTCAAATCTTAACATCTTCTTAAACACTTTAACACACTCTTCCAGCTCAGGGTCATATTAATGAGCAAGACACGTGCTCAAATTCCACCATAGGTTCTAAACGCATTAGGCACATTAAGATGTTTGTTGTTAACAGTTAAGAGCTAAAGCCTCTAGAATGAAATTAAACTCAAGAGAGGAACATTTTGTCCGAAGATATCCTTATCCTTATCATGTTAGTTTTTATGTGTGTTATGTGAGGACTCATGGCAGTTTCTAAATTTCCCTTGAATTGCTATTTGAATAGCTAAGCGAATGCGGGCTGTGGCAGTTAAAGAACATCTACAGTCATGAGAATAATTAACTTCCTGAGAGGTTGTTTGTCTGCACCAACACTCACTGAAAGTATTGGTTTTCTCCTTATAATGTATCACGAAAGAGAAGAAACTGTGATTTGATAATGCACATGTCTCAGATCAATATATCTATGATGGAAGCTGGGAAATCACTTCTCAGTTAAAACAACTGCAATACGTCCAATGACACACCATTCTATTTAGATCAGAATTTTTATTTCAAAGAAATCATTTACTTATTTTATTAACAGAGAGAAAAATTATTTAAGGTAAACTGCAAAACTATACAGTATGTATATAGATTTTTCTGGAATAAGTAGGAGTATAGGAATCTCATGCATGTTTGAAATGGGTGTTGGCAACCCAGATCATTTCCTCTGCTAAACCACCTATCGATGCTGGCATTATTCGTATTTCTACCTATTTACAGTGGGCTGGATCATCACTGTTAGAAAATATGATATTTCTTGTTTAAATTGTAGCCTTAAAATGCCCTTTATCCCTAGGCTTTACTTTAATCATTTTTGCTTTTTGTTAAATTTGCAAACTATCTTGAAGGTAAGAGCTGTCTTAAATTGTTTCTTTCTCAGACTGTAGTACATCCATGGGTATATGATATGTACAAAATGGTTCCTATGAAGAATATACTACTTATCTGACTGCTCTGGTTACTTGAGCCTGCGTCTATTGACTGAGGGAGAGGTATGACGTGTTGCTGGACGGAGGGATTTAGTGCTCATAGTCTAGATCTGGTGGGCTCTGGTGGGCTCTGGTGTATCTGCCCCACTGGCCTCCTCATTGATTTTTCCTTCCTTATTTCCTCCAAACTGGTCAGCCTGGCTTTAAACGGATTACATCTCAACTACAGCTGTTACATGTTACACCAACCTGGAATGCTCCCCTCTCCTTCCCTCATCTGGGGACCACTCACCCAGCAGGTTTCCTGCCATCTGCTCTTCTGTCCACAGTACGCCCTGGGTGACGTCACCCAGTGCCATGGTTTAAATGCTGTCTATGTATACTGATCGCCACAGTATTTATCTCTCTACAGTTAACCTCTCCCCTGCACTCTAAGACTCAAACCTCCTGACTCTCTCATTATACATGGATATGTTCATAAGCATTTCAAACCAAACAGTAAAAACAAACAAACAAACAAACACAAACTTCCCTCATTCTGCTCCCTACCATAAACTTTTCTCCATTTCCATAAATTGTTCTACCATTGATTAGACCAAAACACTAAGGGTCATCCTGATGCCTCCTTTTCTGTCTTCAAAATGGAGCTTATCTGTGCCTTCTGCTTAACTTTATTCCTGACACCCTGGTCTAGTTACCTTAACTGGTCCTCTGCTTCCATTCTTACGTTCCTTTAGCCTATTCTCCACTCAGCAGCCAGAGTGATTTTTTTTTTTTTTTTTTTACGACAGTCATTGCATCATGTTACTCCTTGCCTGAAAGCTGCGTTGGCCATCCCTCACACGCACAATGAGATCTCAAGTCCTTACACACCCCAGCAGGCCTTCTGCAGTCTGGCCCTGCAGTATTGTCCCAAAGCCATTTCCTACCAGCGTGTCTCTCAGGTTGTACACCACTGGTGCTCAAACACACTCCACAGGTTTCCACGACATGGCATGCGCACAAGCTCTTCTCTCCACCTGAAAATTTCTCCAGAATATTGACATGGTTTGTTCCCCTACTTGATTCAGGTCTTTGCCCAAATAACACACCTCAGAAAGGTGTTTCTTGACCACTCCTTTAAAAATGGCACCTCATATTTTATCTCCCATACTTTATCCCTCTCTCCGGGTTTTATTTTTCTTAATATATATCTTTCACTAGTAGGTTAGACACCTGAGGAGAGACATTGCCCCTTTTGTTCTCTGCTGCAACTTCAAGGCCAGAAGGATTGCATTGCAAAGCTCAGTGATGATTACTTGAGTGAAACGCATACATGCAGGAATGAGTGAATAAGCAAATCAGGGTATGAATGAGTACTGATATCATTAATATTACAACTGACTCGACTTTGTTTTCAAGGAGAGTGAATAAAAATAAGCAAACGTAAACAAATAAGGACAATACAGTCACATATGTGCTATCACAATGGCTATATTTAGGAACTCACAATATTAGAACTTAAAAGAACTCTACAAATCACTGGAAATTGCAACCCTACTGTTTTAAGATGTTTGACAAAGATTGCATAGTTAGCCAAAGATTTCACTTTTCTAAAGAGCCAGGAATTCAAAGAATGATTTTTCCCTGCAATGGCCCCATGGATCTAGAAAACACAGCAGTGATGAATGCTATAATTAACCCTCCAATTTTTGAGATTAAAAATAAAAAAGGAATTTTCTTTCAAGGACCTTTTGGAATTCCAAATGACATTCTGAAATCTGAGTTAGTGCACTTTCTACAGAGTTGTGTTAAGTATCTCATCAAAGAGAAATAATGTAATAACTCACAAAGCAGGTTAGATGGCTGTTTATTAGATTAACTCCAGATACCTAAAATAAGCAGGATTTGGAGGAACCTGGATATAGGAGAGGATTTGGGGACCACGAGGCTGAAGGAATATCTCAGAAGAAGTCTTCATCCCTGTATGGGGCAGAGAGCTGCCCTTTCTGGGAGGTAAAAGTGCTTAGCAAGCATGCAGGGGCCCTGCTAGTACTGAAGGAACTGAGGAATCCTTCAATTTGGAAGCAAAGGAACTTAGTCACAACACTCCCCTCACCTGCCACCCTCTGCAGGAATCCATTCCTTATGTTCTTGGACAGATGGTCATTCAGTCTCTGTGGGTGCTTTCTGAGAGAACCAAACCTGCCAGATGTTCCATGCACTCCCTTGCTATAAAAGGGGAGAAACATAGATATTCCAAAGGGAAGTGGAGGACCCTCAACCAATCTGCAGATTTTCCTGGGACCAGTCCTGAGTGTAACCACCAGTAAATACTTTCGGCTTCTCCTTTCATCCAATAGTTAGTCAACAACTATTAGTTAAGCATACATAATAATGCATTTGTTATTTATTGGTTGTGTTGGTCCCAGTTCTAGACACTTGGAAATACAGCAAAAAACAAAATAGACTAAATTTCTTGTCCAGTGTAGTTTACATTCTAGCTTCCACATATGTAGGAGCAGCTCAGAATTCTGGGACATTTCTTTAAGTCTGAAGAATTAAATATTCAAGAACTTCAACGTTGTCAATGAAACAATGTATGTAAACAATTTAATTAACGGTGCACAGCAGTGTCTCACTATACTAAGGTATAAGCCAGAGAAAGCACATCCTCTTCAGTCCCTGACCCCACACCTGCACTTTCTGTAACACGTGGGCACTGAGGCAGGTGCACACTGGAGATGTGTCCCAGTCTATGCATCCCTGTCAGTGATAACTTAGTATTCGGTGCTGTAAGATTCAGTAACCTTGATGTATTATCTGGTGAAGACACAGTTATATCTGGATCCCCGTAAACATAACATAGCAGATGAGTGGATTTTATGTTACTTTACTTTCCACATGGCATAGGACAAAGGATTGCAGTATCTATGTACCAATCTTCTAGCGAGGCTGGGTGTGTTCTAATTATCATAAGCCTAAAGATCGAGCTTTATCATTTTGCTCCTCTCAAAAGAACCTTGCAAAGCAAAATGTAAAACAACGGAATCAATTCCTCTGGGTCAAATGGATCACGCTTTGGACCTGTATATTATACCTTTTCTAGTAAAGAGATTTAACCTTAGGACACAACCCTGCTCCTTCAGCAAGAAAAGGATAAAATTGTTGTGTTTATTTTTTAAAGAGAAGAGACACTGTAAATTAATGTTAGTAACCTATATCACGCAATACTTGGATGGAGTAAGAATGAAGTATTACATACATTAACTTCTGAAATGACAAAATAGCTGCATGTTTCAACATCATTTAATTGTGTGATGAGAAATCATTCTGTTTATCCCACCCTTCATTTTCCAGATGACCTTAAACAACACAATTCATAACTGCACACACAAAACTGATTCTGTGATGTTTTTGAGCCTGGGAGTCTTCGGAGAGTTGAGTTGTCAAAAACTAGCAGTTTAATTCATTGTTCATCTAAAGTGGCCAAGAGCAGAGTGCCGAGCTTGTCAGTAAATGAAAAAATGACAAGTGAGGACTGTGTCCACTCTCAAAGGCAGGATAAAAGTAGAATTTCCCAGTACAGTAGATGTCTTTAGTGATGGGAAAATAAACAATTTACATTATCTATTCTCTAAAGTAAACAAAAAAATTAAATTAGATCGATGGCACACCATTTACAAATATTGAAAACAATTTTTGTTACTTGAATAAATTAGTTCTTTCTTTCTAAAACAATTCAAAATATGGGGGAGGAGGTCTTTGTATGTGGAAAATATGACAGATCTAGGTGTGTGCAACCTTAATCCTTTTGAGAAACCCAGACTGTTATCCTTATAACAGCTTATTCAGAGCTAATGACATTTGTTCCCCCATTGACATCATTCCATCCTGCCCTCATGGATGACTGGCACTCATAGACACTAGAAATAAAAA
This sequence comes from Varecia variegata, assembly GCA_028533085.1. NCBI lineage: Eukaryota > Metazoa > Chordata > Mammalia > Primates > Lemuridae > Varecia > Varecia variegata. The sequence continues at coordinate 88,768,119 of CM052438.1, forward strand.
TACGCATGATTGAGAAATCCTGTTATTTTCCTGAAGAAATTGACAGTTCTTAGAGGTCCCCAACATAAACGGCATACTGGGAGGGGAGCAGAGGAGAAAGCAGGGATAGCAGGGGGGAGTCAGAGGCTTCACAGAGATGACGTTTGCAATGAGACCGGAAAATACAAAGTGGGAGCCAGTCAGACGGGGCGGTGGGACGGGGAGGGCACAGAAATGCTGAGAGTGCTGTGAGCACAGGCAACGTTGTATGGAATAATGTTTTTCAATTTGGTGCAGAATGTTGTCACCAGCGCCCAGCACTGGGAGATGAGGGCTGAAAGATTAACAGAGGGGCAATGACGTGAACTGAAAAGAGTCTGGACACTTAGGCCAGACCGGTAGGAGTCTGGTGAAGTGTTTAGACAGGTAAAGAACATACATGCTCAGGAGTATGTGTTGACAGATCACTCAGACCAGATGGCTAAGATGGAGGTAATTCTGGAAGCAGGAAGACAAGCTGGGTCTGACAGGAAGAGCTCCTAAACTATGACTGAGGCAGAAAGGAGACAGCAGGCCACAGGATTGCAATTAAGGTCATTTTGTATGTGTGGGGGAGCTGCTGCTAGACCCTAGGGCACCCTCGTGTTTGTTAGGAAATGTGAGTCTGAGACAGTCCCTGACTTAGGTGCTATTTTGCAGTCAGAGACTTGCATGACTGTACATGGAAGCTCAAGAACCAAGGGCAAGATGGCAGTGAGCTCAACTTTCAGACCGTTTGGCTGTTTCCACTTATGAAGACAAGGGAAATAAGAAAAGAACAATATTAGTAGAAAAATTCGATGACTATAACTTTGGATATTGTATGTTTCATTACGAAGTGTCCAGTAAGGCTAGATTTTGAGAAATAGACCTTCACCCGATATACGTTTGGGGCAGTAAGTAAAAAGGTAGATGCTGGAAACATGCAGATAGAGGTGACCACTTAGGACGGAAAGAAACCAGGCTAAGGGTGGGACTCTTGGGGAAACCAGAATTTCCTTAGGAGTCAAAGGAAGAAAGACATGCAAACGGAACTGAAGAACAGTTAAGTAGGTCAGAGTGTGGTAAGGAGGGAATGACGCAAGTGATAAAAACAGAGAAGAGGGATTTTAGACAGAAAAAGAAATTAACGATGATAAATGCTGGAGTGCAGTCAGGTAAAATCAGGTCGGAAAACAGGCAACTGGATGGCAATGAAGTTGTATCAGTGACCTCGATCACAGCTGCTTCGGCTGAGTGACAGGGCAGAAGCCTAAATGTATGGCTCGGAAAATACACAGGTGTTTTCTTCATTAAAGCAGTAGGTTAAAACTGCGTTATGACATTTCTCCACCAATTATGAAATTTAACAAAAATTTTATAAAACACAGCAGCGAATTCTCCAACTTCAACATAGACATCAAAATGTTAACATGGTGCAATTAACATTTTAAACTAATGAGCAAGGAGGAAAAAACCAACATTGTGGGGGCCGAGCATATAGCTGAGACCAGCTTAAGCCCTAATCTTTCCTCCACAATCCTGAAGTCATACAGGTGCATGGTAACAGTTTAGAGAATTCCCCCTAACACTACAAATATCAACAGAAAAAATCAGTGGCTCTCATTACATTTTCCTGTTTTGATAGATGCATAGAGGAGGTGACTGGCTGGAGAGGAATGGGTGCGTGGCGTGATTAGCGGCCCGGATGACCGTGGCACTGAGCACACCTGTAGCACACACTGACTTCAGGCAAAGAAAAACATTCAAAACCCAAGCCTTTGTCACATTGAAAGAGATACAGCCCCCAAATAGGTTGAAGAAAAGAAAACCACTAGTAGAGAGCACACGAAAAAGACATTTTCAGAAGAAAAGTAAAGATTGGCATTCTGGCAAGAGGATCTGGCATTAGCTGGCCTCCTACACTCAGTCCTCCCGCTCTCTCCACACGACTACTGCACTCCGATCATTTATTGCAGGTGCATTCACATGACTAGAACAGGAAACAGAACGGTCATATAGGGAAAAAAGAAGTTGCACATGTAGTGAGAAAAGAGCACAGAGATCTTTCATGCTATATCAAAGGAAATGGTAGAAAAGAATGGTGCATATGTGAGTTAAAACCTACGTGGCAATTATGCAAACAATATAGGTGGTCCCTGGGTTACAGACAAGATACTTTCCTGAGAGTATCTTTAGGCTGGATTTGTATGTACCTTGGATTCCTCATGTATTCAGTAATAATAATAACAACAACACTATAATGGCTTAAGTGTATTAGTAATAACACGGTGTAGCGTTATAACAATAATGATAATACCCCTGAGCTGTAATAATAGGTCACAGAAACTATTGTTCTCTTTCTTTTAATTCAAACAGAACATAAAAACAAATTCATACAAAAAGTTTAGATAGGAGACAGGAGAAATTTCAAAAAAGAGTATTAAAATTTACCCTCACCTAATGTTGCATCACCTCTAGGCTAATAGGAATGCTACTCTTATTTTGATCTTCTAGCCAAATCAATAATAACCTTTCCATTTCAATAATTAAGGCACTACACTGCTTAGTAATAATTGATGCTTTCTTTGGAGGACTGCCTTTCACATGTTCCATTATTTTTACTTTATCCTTTACAATTGTTCATATAGTCAATCAACTGAAGCTTAATTCTTTCCCAATGAATGATGGCATCTGGCCTTTCTTGGAACACTTAATATTTTCTACTTTTGTTTCCACTGCAATCACCTTTCTCTTCACTGCAGGCTCACCTGGGCTTGCAGTGGACTTCGGCTTTGGAGGCATAGTCATGAGGGTAAACACAGACTCACAAAACTGGATAAACAAGTTAAGATAAAAGTGATGCTGTGTGTAAAGGACCTTATAAACAATGAGACTGTCGCTAGCATAAGGTGCTGTGCCAACAGCCCACCTACACCAAGGAGACTTGTTTACATGTGTGGGAGAAACTAGCTCCTAAGTCACTAATTTAATTATTTAATTATAAATTATCCCAGGGGGAGCCTTGAGAACCCGTTCCTAAATACAGAATGCCGTTAAGTTGGGTCATCTTTAACCCAGGGACTGCCTGCATTGAAGCAGAAAAAACAAAGAAACAAAGTAACATACTATTGATGAGAAAAATGAACTTAGAAGACAACATAACTCATGGTACTGAAGGAAATTTTTCACACTTGTTTTATGTATTCATAATTATATTATTCATTATAGGCTATGAAGTACTTTAATTCAATATGTAAGAGCATAAAAGTGAGATAATAAAAAACAAAATGAAATGAAAAGAGAATTTGCCAATATAAAGAAATACATGGAAACTTGAAATAACATTTCAAAGAAAAGAAATACTATTAAAAGTCAAAAAGGCAGAAAAATTGCATATGTAATATAATGAAAAGACTGGTAAAAATGAGAGTGAATGCAGGTAAAAAATATAAAGCAATGAGATCAGTGAAGGCAGACAAAGATTTTTAACATAAAGATTGAAAGAGATGTGTTAAAATATATAATACAAGAAAATAGTCCTGTGAGGTGTATACTTATGTATTCATATACCTACCACATAATTTCCCAGGAAATTTTGGTAAAAGAAGATCAACAGTGAGAAATACCAGTTAAGCTATTTAATTTTAAGAACAAAGTATTCCACAAAATCAACCTGATATTAGACATGTGCGTAATAAAAATAAAAAAGACAATGGAGAATTACAGAATTCTGACTACATGTTCGTTAACATGTAGACTTGGCAAAATATTAGCAAATCAAATTCCATAATTTATTAAAATAATAAAAAACATAACCTACACAACCAAGTTGGACTTACTTCAGGTACAAAAGACTGTTTAAAGACTACAAAAATCAATTAATACAATCCATCATGTCAGCACTCATTCATGATAAAATTCTCAGCCAACTAAGAATAGAGAAGAACTTCCTCAATTTCATTTATAAGAAAATGTCAGCAAAACTCCCATGGCTAACATCATATTTAATGGTGAGAAGCTAGTTGTTTTTTCCTAAAATCAGGAACAAAGCAAGATGCCTTCTCTCATCACCCCTTTCAACATTCTGAGAAAGTCCTAGCTATGCAAAAAGATGGGAAAAGAAAGGAAAAATGGTACACACTGGGAAAGAAGAAATAAGAGTATTGTTTGTAGATAGCATGAATATCTATGTAAAAATTCCCAATCATACAACAAAAAGTTTCTGAAAGTTATGAATAATTTTAGCAAGTTCATAGGATATAAAGTTAACATGCAAAATTGAAATGCTTTATAATATACCAGTAAGGGGTAATTCAATTTTGAAATTAAAAACAATAACATTTATATTAGCACTGAAAAAATTAAATTTTTAGGTACAAAAATAAATACAGGATCTACATGGGGAAAACCATAAAAATCTGTAGAGAGAAACTTTTTTAAAAACATGAGGTATTCTATGTTCATGGAAAGTGAGACTCAATATTAAGATGTCAGTTTTTCCCAGCATGATCTATAGATTCAATGGAATACCAAGTTCGCATAAAGCAATTTTAGGGATATTGGCAAACTGATCACAAAAATATATGGAATGACAAAGACCTCAAATAGTCAAAATAATGCTGAAGAAGAACAAATTTGGAGAACTAAAACTACCAGACTTTAAGACTTATGTAAGCTCCAACAATCAAGACAGTGAGGCATTGGTGAAAGAATGGGCACAGGGATCAATGGAACAGCATAGCGAATCCAGAAACAGACCCGTGCAAATACAGACAACAGATTTTTCACAAATGGTAAACACAATTAAATGAAGAAAGATAGTCTTTTCAACAAATGGTGCTGGGAAACTTGGATATCATGGGCAAAAATGAATCTAGACACAAGCTTTACACATTTCACAAAAATTAACTCAAAACAGATTATATAACTAAATGTAAAATGCAAAACTAGAAAACTTTCTAAAGAAAATACAGGAGAGAATTTAGTTAACCTTTGATTTGGCAATGAGATTTTAGATACAACACCAAGAGCAAGAACCATGAATAAAAAAACTGATAAGTTGAACATTATTAACTTTTTAAAAAAGGAAAAAGGTCTAGTATACAAAATGCACTGTTAAGGGAATGAAATTACAAGCCTCATACTGGGAGAAAATATTTACAAAACACATATCTGATGAAGGATTCATATCCAAAATATATAAAACTTGCAAAATTCAACAAGTAAACTAACAACCCAACTAATATATGGGCAAAAGATCTGAACAAACACCTCACCAAACAATAGAAATGGCAAATAAGCATATTCAAAGAGAATACTGAGCAACATTTGTCATTAGGCAGTTACAAATTATAACAGCAATGAGGTACCACTACATACCTATTGGAATAGGTAAAATTTAAAAAAAAATGACAAGACAATTTGGCAGTTTCATATTCAGTCTATTGTAGTCTTAATAGATGGTCCAGCAGTTTATCCAACTGACCTGAAAATGTATGTCTGTGCTAAAAGCTGCACACAAATGTATATGGTAGTTTTATTCGTAATTTCCAATAACTGGAAGACAACAGATTATCCTTCCATAGGTGATTAGATAAACATAGATGATATGTCCATACAATAGAATATTATTTGGTGATAAAAAATTATCTGACAAACCATGAAAAGACATAGAGTAAACTGAAATGCGTATTACTAAGTGAAAAAAACATTCTGAAAATAGTACATACATTGTGATCCAGTGACATGATATTCTGGAAAGCAAATCTACAGAGACAGTAAAATAATCAGAGATTTCCAGGGACTTGCTGAGAGAGGCAGAGAATCAATGGTTGACGCACAGAGGACATTATAGGGCAGTAAAACTATTCTAAAGAGTGCTGTACTAATGGGTATGTCAAAAGACAAAATTACTGAACAAATTTAGTTTTGAGACCTTAATTGGCTTTTATTTGCAATTCTGGAAGTATACAGTACCTTAGTCTGTAAAATAAAGTTCCCGTGAGCTGAGCAGAGGAGCCTGGCTTTATAGACAGAAAAGGGCTGAGCAAAGAAGAAACAGAGAAGACAAGGCAGATTTGTTATCTCAAAATTACTTCCTTTGTAAAGATTAAAGCAGAAGGGACTTTCTCATCATGCTGACTAAAACTGATCTGTTTGGGATTCTCTCTCCTGATTTCTTGGAAGTTCAGATAAGCAACTTGGTTCTGTCTTGGTGGTGGAGAACTTCAGCATGAGTCACCCATTCTGCTTTGGTCCACTGAGCCTAATGCAGGAGCTCGGTCCAAACCAAAGGCCTTCTGCATATTTTATTTAACAACTTCATCACAATGTGGATTTATGTGAATTCACAGAATTTTAGATCACTGTCCTGAGTTAGACCAGCTGTAAGATTAAGAGCACAGACTTACTGGCTGACAAGTCTGCCCAAGACCTTGGACCCCAACTGCAGGGAGTTTGGATCCAAATACAAAGTTAGAGGGCACATTTTCCACATAGATCACTCTCATGTCCGATACCTATTGCAGGTTTGGGGGGTTCAAAACCACCCTAAGTTTCGATAATCACTAGGAAGACCTACAGAACTCACTAAAGCCTGTTACACCCATGACTATGTTTATTACAGGAAAAAGGATATATTAAAGTCAGCAAAGGGAAGAGACACACAGGGGAGAGTTTGGGAAGGTTCCAGATGTGAAGCTTCCATTGTCTTGAGGACATGTTGCTTTCCCAGCATTGATAGGTGACCACAGCATGGAGCATTGCCAGGCATGGTGGCACCCATGCTCTGACATCCAGGCGCTTTATTCCATAGACATGATTTTTTTCCATTATTATTAAAATTAATTTTATTTTATCTTATAATTATTTTTATTTCAGCATATTATGGGGGTACAAATGTTTAGTTTTCTTAGATTGCCCTTGCCCCCCCTTCCCCCTAAATAAGAGCTTCAAGTGTGTCTAACCCCTAGACAGTGTTCATCGCACTCATTATGTGTGTATACACCCATCCCCTCCTCCCCCCTCCCATCTGCCCAACACCCGATGAATGTTATTCCTATATGTGCACTTAGGTGTTGCTCAGTTAATACCAATTTGATGGTGAGTATATGTGGTGCTTATTTTTCCATTCTTGGGATACTTCACTTCGTAGAATGGGTTCCAGCTCTATCCAGGAAAATACCAGAGGTGCTATATCACCATTGTTTCTTATAACTGAATAGTACTCCATGGTATACATATACCACATTTTATTAATCCACTCATGTATTGATGGGTACTTGGGTTGTTTCCACATCTTTGCAATTGTGAATTGTGCTGCTATAAACATTCGAGTGCAGATGTCTTTATTACAGAATGTCTTTTGTTCTTTTGGATAGATGCCCAGTAATGGGATTGCTGGATCAAA
>CM052438.1:88776026-88840334 GCA_028533085.1 Varecia variegata
GGGGTCCAAAATGCCTCCCGCGAATAACTCCTCTCCACCGCGCCCCACGTCTCCCGCGGTGATACTGCACTGACTTCAGGCTGTTCCCTAATTGAGCGGGTGTGGAAGTCAGTGGGGAAGCAAGCTGCTTCCCTGTGGGGCTGAGCCTACCTCACTCGCTGGTGAGGCGGGTACTGCTGTCCCACGCTCCGATTTCTTTTGTCTGTCCCACACTCTCCAGATTTTCGCAAGCTTAGTTCCTGTTCACCTCTGTTTTTTCTTGCTATTCCGTGTCCCTTGCTGATTCACCGTGAATTCACACCGCTATTCTTGTGGGGGAGCAATCCTCTAGCATCGTGGCATACGGAGATCCATTCCTTCCTCTCCGGGAGCACGAAACAAGGAGGTCACTACCACTCCGCCATCTTTTCTCCCCCTATCTCTGTCTTTTGATCTAATAATATTTGCTTTATATATTTAGGCACTGTGTTGTTGGGTGCATACATATTTATAATTTTTAAAAATTCCTGTTAAATTGATCCCTTTATTATTATATAATATGTTCCTTGTCTCTTTTTTACAGTTTGTGACCTCAAGTTTATTTTATCTGATATACATATGGCTTTCCTGCTTGCTTTGTGTTTCCACTTACATGGAATATTTTTTCCATCCCTTCACTCTCAGTCTATATTTGCCTTTAACAGTGTGTCTCTTACAAGCAACATATAGTTGGGTTTTGGTTTTTTATCCATTCAGTCACTCTACATCGTTTACTTGAGGAACTTAATCCATTTATATTCAAGCTTTTTCTCCTATCTCTTTCTTGTTTGTGTATCCATTATAATTTCTTTTTTCTTTTTTTTTTTTGTGGTTACCATGAGGCTAACATAAAGAATTATAATAGACTATTTTAAGCTGATAACAACATAACTTTGATTGCACAACAATACTCTAGAGTTTTTTTTTTTTTTTTTTCCTCCCACACCTCACAATTTGTATTTTGGTTGCCTTAATTTACATCTTTATCTTTTTTGTGTTTCTTAGACACTAATTGTTGCTGTTTCTGTTTTTTACTTTAAATCTTCATACTAGAGAAGCGAAGTATTTCTGTAACACCATTACAGCACTGGGGTATTCTGAATATGGTTATGCATTTACCTGTACTGGTGAGTTTTGTACTTCCACACGTTTTCACCATATTAATTGTTGTCCTTTTGCTTCTCATCATGGCACTCCTTTAAGCACTTCTCATAAGGCTGGTCTAGTTGTGATGAGTTCCCTCTGTTTTTGTTTGTCTGAGGAGGTCTTTATTTCTCTTTCATTTCTGCAGAATAGTTTTGCCAGATATAGCATTCAAACCTGACAGGTTTTTTTCTTTCAGCATTCTGAGTATGTTACCCCATTTTCTTGTGGCATACAAGGTTTCTGCTGAGAAATCTGGCTAGAAATCTTATCTAATACATAGTCCCTTGTATGTGACTTTCATTTTTCTCTTACACCTATTAGAATTCTCTGTATTTGACTTTGACAGTTTGATTATATTGTGTCTCAAAGGACATTTTTTTTTGTGTTTGAATCTCACTGGAAACTGGGGCTTTATGGACCTGGATGTCCATATCTCTCCCAAGACTTGAGAAGTTTAGAGATATTATTCTGTTAAATAGGTTTTCTGGGCCTTTGTTTATTCTTTCTCTGGCACTTCTATAATGTGAACATTTGTTTGCGTAATGGTCTGCCGTAAGTCCTGTAGGCTTTCTTCATTCCTTTTTATTCTTATTTCTTTGTCTTCTGACTGGGTTATTTCCAAAAGCCTGTCTTTAACTTCATAGATTCTTTGCCTGATCTAGTGTGCTTCTGAAACTCTTGATTGCATTTTTTATTTCATCCTTAAGCTCCAAGATTTCTGTTTTGTTCCTTCTTTTTATGATATCTATCTCTTTGTTGAATTTCTCATTCAGATCGTGAATTGTTTTCCTCACCTTTTAATTGTTTTCCCAAATTGTCCTTTATGTCACTAAGTTTCCTTAAGATCATTATTTTGAATTATTTTGCAGTTATTTCATAAGTACCCATTGGTTTGGGATCTGTTACTAGAGACTTACTGTGTTACTTTGTGAACAAATTTTCTTGTTTTTTCATGTTTCTGGTCTCCCAGCATTGATATCTGCTCATCTATTAGAACAGTTGCTTTTTCTAATTATATGGAGTAGCTCTCATAGGAAGAGGCTCTTTCTTGTAAATGCATCCTAGGGTACTGGTTGGGAATGGTGTCTTTGCTTTAGTCTCCATACAGGTTCCTCTGCTGTAACCCTTGACTATCACGTCTTAGATGATCTCAGTGGCCAAGGCTGCAGGAGTTTGAGATGGAGGTGGTATGGTTTTACCAGAGGTGTGGGCACCAAGCAGGTTGTTGGCCACATATATGCAGGTGTGGCTTGCCAGCAGGGTGTGTGGTGAATTCTCCTGAATGGCACGGTCATCACTGGGCTGGCTGTTGGGTCACAGGAAGGTGCCTGTGGATTGGGTGGCTGAGTGGAAGTTCCCTCAGGTGGGATGGGGGCTTCTAGGCCCACTGTGGAGTCAGGGGAAGATACATAGTAGCCTGGAGGCTGTGTGCAACTGTCTTCAGTAGAAGAGGCTGCAGGTTGAGTGGGGCACCCCAGGACTGCTGTTGGGCTGGGGATGGGCACATATGTGTCCAGTGGCTGCTTCTGACCCTCTCTGGTAGAGTGAGGCCAGGCAGTGGGGCTGGTCAGCTTCCAGAGCAGCTATCAGGCTGGGTGTGAACCATGCAACCTTTAGCTGTGTGAGACTCCCCTCAGTGTCTGGGCAACCTGTTGGTCTGGGGGCAGGCACATACTGCATGTGACTCTCTTCTGTGGGGCAGGTCCACCTCCAGGCCATCTGTTGAACGGAGGGTCTGTGCACGCTGGCCTGGTGGCTGCACAGGGCCTCCTTGCTGTGCAGGCCTGCCTGTTTCCCTGGGTGATAGGATACTTCATGTGTTTGGATGTCAGGGTCCCAGTTGTTCCTTTAAGCCTAGGCTCTGGGTAGCCCGGGGATTGCTACTGGTGCTGCAGACACCCATGTGAACTTAGTGGAATGAAGGCAGGTTCTCAGGCATGTAGGAGTTGGGAGGCTATTGGCCCCCAGGGCCGGATGCAGTCCACATGAAGCTCTGGTTTGAAGGTGGTACTGTGTCATAGCTGCTTAGGTCACAGGGGTGGGGATTGTCAAGAGGGCTTCTGCTCTGGGAGACTGCAGCCACGCAGACTCTCAGTAACTGTTCACACTGTCCTCAGGGCTCCTGAGGACTAAGGACCCTCCTGTAGTGATGACTGCTGCCATCTGTGGTAGTGATGGGAACCGCCAAGAATCTCCAGCTTACCTTTTCCCATAAGAAGAAGTCCCCACCCCACCTGCTCTCAGCAGGGAGAGTGTGGCAGAGGCAGGAAGTCTCACTCCCCTCTTTGTGGCGCTCTCCTGGGCTTCCCAGCCTCACAGGGCTGCACTGACTCCTGGTGGCTGTCTGGTCGATGTCACTCTCTCCTGGCATTCTCTTTTAATGACTATGTAAGCAGAAGCAGGACTTTAGCCAAATCATGCCGTATTGTATTTGTAAAATGAGAATAGAATTTGTAAAACAATTAGCACGTATCTGGCACATGGTAAGTCCCCCGTAAAAATGAGGCATTGCTAACATCATGACTAGCATTACCACCTTTACTTCCATCTTCCTAATTCTCATATTCACTTTTATTCATATTTATTCTGCTAACCCATACTGAGTGGTTGCTGTGTTGTGTTGCTTATTTTTGTGGTGGGCTCTGGAAACACCTAGATAGAGGCAAAGAGTTATTCATTTCAAATAGCACAAACTCATTACAAGGAAAATACAGGCCTTGTAACCTGGAGAATTTACTGTTGTCAAGACCGGGGTAGGAGTTTGAAAAAGGTTTTGCAGGGGAATTGACAGGCAGACTGAGTACAGTAGGATGAGGAGAGATATATGAAGGCGTCAAGCAAGCGAAAGTCTTTTGAGCAAGAAAATCCACATGGGAAATGCAGAGATGTATAAGAGCATATCTGTCCTTGGGAGAACCGGGTTTATGACTGTGTGACTGGAGAGAGGTTGAAAGCCCAATCTTTACAGAGGCGTGGAAGAGACTTGTCAGTTTTATTTGACAAGTCAAGAGGGCTGTACAGCTATCAAACAAGCAGCTTTGATTTTCAGGCCGTATTCTTAAGCATAGACTATGTCATGGGTTGAAAATGTCCCCCACCACTCCAAAATACATATATTGAAGTCCTAACCCCAGTACCTTAGAATTTGACCTTACCTGGAGATAGGGTATGTGTAAAAGTAATCAATTAAAGTGATGTCATACGATTGGATCCTGATATGACTGGTGTCTTTATAAATAGGGAAAATTGGGGCACAGAGACAGACATGCATGGAGAGAAGAAGATGAGAAGAGACACAGGGAGAAGGTGGCCATCTGCAATCCAGGGAGTGAGCCTGGAGCTGACCCTTCCGTCCTCACAGCCTCAGAAGGAGCCAGCCCTGCCCACACCTACAGCTCAGCCTTCTTACCCACAAAACGGTGAGACGATAAATATCTTCTCTTTAAACTGCCTAGTTTGTGGCACCTTGTTACGGCAGCCCTCGCAACCCAACACAGAGTGTGAAGAATGAGGATGTTATATTTCTGCCTCGGTGTTAAATGATCAGATAATCCCTATTTATCCAATTTAATAGTTTCTTATTTAATGCATCCAATGTCAGGTCTAGATTATTTTTATGCATGAACAATTTTAATTACCCAGTAGTCAAGGTCTTCAACAGGCTATTAGATTGGTCCTAGCTTTTGAAATTGTAATCTTTTAGCATAACCCTGAATTTGAGGACAAGCGACATAACTGCTGATGTAATTCTTAAGAATTCAAATTTTTCATCCTTTGCGAAATCTGTGTGCATACATTCTGTCACACATGAGGACTACCACAAGAGGAGGGTTTTCTCGTCCTTATAGTGTTAACATTACACCTTTGACACCCGAGAGACCTGAGCTCACAGGGATCTTGGAGAAGGCCTGGGTCGCTAGAGGAGGACTTTCCCTCTAGTGTAGACCCTGCATGCCGTGCTGCCTCTGTTTGTTTAACTATTAAGCTTAAAAGAGCAGATCTGCCCCAAATCAGGCAACTGTGAGCCACGGAGAGCCTAGACCGGTGCTCCGGGTGCAGGAGGAGGCTCAGGCAGGATGGACTCTCCAGCCACGCCCGTTTGCCCTTGGGAAGAGGGAGAGCAATGGGCTGAGCGGGGAAGCCGGTGCTCACTGCCACGTGTGCACCCGCCGAGACTATTCCTGGGCACTTTGAGAATTATAATTGCTCTGATCCAACTAATAAAAAAATATGAAAATCTTTATTAGAAGGATGATAATGGAAAATAAATGGGAAAATGGCACTTGCTCATATTAACCCAAACCACATTTAAAATTACATAATAAAATTTTTCAAAGGAAAGTAAGTCTTAGCTTTGAAGAATGTTGTACTCTGTCTTTTTCTTTCTGTGTTAGACTTGTAGATTAATATACTAGAAATTATGGTGTAGTGACCATTTCATGATCACCAAGCAAATTTGAAGCTGTGATTTTTTTTTTTTTAAAAACATCTTAACACTTAACCCTGAACTGGCCATTATGTGATCTTACATTGGCAAAGTGTTGGTAAATTATTCACATATTTGTTGGCTCTGTAGATGTTCAGGATGGAGCCCATGGAAACGTCTGCTGTGCTAATACAGTTGCCCAGGTTCAGAGTGGCTGAATTTCATATTGAAATGTAAAGTTCCTGTAGTATTTCTTCAGGAAATGTAGAAGATTCAGCATGCTCAACCTAGAATTTGAGAAATATATCCTGGAGGTAGGTACGTTTGCAGACCTTAGAAATCAGATGGATCCAATTTTGAAGATCATGACTATCGTATCAAAGAGAAGAATGTCATGAAACACTAGTGAAAACAGCAAGAGGATCTGCAGCAGGATTTTCCTAGGTCTGCCTTGGTGCTTTGAGTAGTCTCGACACAAGGAAAAACAGGGTGCAGAAATGAGCACCTGCAACCTGCATCAGAGCGAGAATGTTCCCACGGGCGAGAAGTTCCTCCCTTCCCCTAAACACCGGCTCATGGAGAGGAAGGCGGATTCCTCACTCTCCCGAGGCCCCTTCAAGTTTACCTCAATGTGGAAAAAGGACGCAGAAGGGAATGTAACAGTTTCTCCTATACTCAATCCCAGGCACATTCTTGCACTGTGGGGTTTTTTGTTTGTCTGTTGTTGTTGTTGTTTTTGTAAAATGAAATGAGGAAACTTACCAGAGTTACAGTCTTTTTTTTTTAATTTCAGAATATTATGGGGGTACAAAGGTTTAGGTTACGTATATTGCCCTTGCCCCCAGCCCCCCGAGTCAGAGCGTGTCCATCCCCTAGACGGTGCGCATCACACTCATTATGTATGTATACACCCATCCTCTCCCCACCCACATCGGATCAATGTTATTCCTAAATGTGCTGTTAGGTGATGATCAGTAAAACCAGTCTGATGGTGAGTATATGTGATGCTTGTTTTTCCATCTTGGGATACTTCACTTGGTAGAATGGGCTCCAGCTTTATCCAGGATAATATAAGAGATGCTAGATCACCATTGTTTTTTTGTGGCTGAGTAGTACTCCATGGTATACATATAGCACATTTTATTAATCCACTCATGTATTGATGGGCACTTGGGTTGTTTCCACATCTTTGCGATTATGAATTGTGCTGCCATAAACATTCAAGTGCAGATATCTTTATTACAGAATGTCTTTTGTTCTTTTGGGTAGATGCCCAGTAATGGGATTGCTGGATCAAATGGTAGGTCTACTTGTATCTGTTTAAGGTATCTCCATATTGCTTTACACAGAGTCTTTAATAATGTTCTAAAACTTGTGTTCTGGATATATGCCATGGCACCATGAAGAAAAATTAAAAGAAGTGGCAGTCTTACACTGAAATCTGGACCAAAGACGAGTGCTCTAGAATGCATGACTGTTGTTCTGAGAGTAGGTCCAAGGAGCGTTGTGCTAAAACTGGTGAGTTCTCTGTCCCGGAAGACGTTAGGCCGTGGTTAATCGATGGTATCATGGGAATAGTGTAGAATTGTTTGAAGCATCAGATAGACATCTGAATTTTAAAATCCAGAAGGTTTTTATTTTTAGATGGGTGCAGTAGTGGTATAAAGGAAGATGCTGACATGAGAGGATTTTTTAAAAAAGCAAATTGAATTAGATAATTTATAGTAGAATAGGGAAATGCTACTCCATAATTAAATCACTTAAAGTATCTACAAACTCATAAAAAGTGTACTTGTATAAAACCCCAAGTATAAAGAGTTAACATTTCTTATGAACCTGAAATGTCAGATAATATTATTGTATAGTTTTTGGTCAGACTGTTAAAATGTTAGAACTGTGAGTAATTTTCACACAGGTCTTTAAATATATATTCACAGGTCAAGTCTCATTTATGTGGTACATATATCATTAGCTGTCACTTTATTTCTAAATACATTATAGATGTACTTTTTGTTTAACAAATTGCTAGTTCTCATATGTATCTGATAATTGCTTAATGCTCAGACATATAATTTAATTATTTTATGCATCAATATTCAAAAAACATCTCAAAACCTCAGTAGAAATGGCACACAAACTCACTGATCTCAACGATGATGCTCAGTAAATCCTGCATGAATCAAAGTAAATTCCATGATGTATGTGCAATGCTGTTCTAGAAATATACATAGTTATTTATTTTCTGTAAATGCGTAAATGAATAAAAGATGGTATACATACTAATATGGATATGCAAACAGGTTAATGGAAAGATGTAGAGTACATAATGACCACCTGCTCCCATACCTCACAAATTGGATTCTGTATGTATTTTGGGTGTTCACATCAGTATACTAGCTGGTCTGCAAAGCTACAGAATAAAGAGGGTATATTTTCTGGTACATCTTCTTAAAGCATCAGCTTTCTTCAAAGATTAACAGCAGATGTTTTCTTTATAATAAACCAAACATACATATTAATAGAGCAGAATGTATAAAAAAACACATTAAAATAACCTCTGGATTTAAAAAATACATACTTCTACCAGTAGTACTTCCAAATGCACCTCTAAATGTCTCTAGGTATATTCATTCACTTTCTTCTAACTTAAGGTTGCTTCTTTTAAAACTCGGAGAAACACGGCCTTGCGACTGCTCTTGGTGAAGGCTCTGCGCCTTTAGCCCCCGACTGGCTCTCAACACACTTGCTCTCTGTCACTGTAAGTTCTGTTAAAGTCAAGATGTGAACTGGCTCTCATATCATCCTTCGTTTAAGTGCAACACTCCTTTTAAGAAGGAAGAATTTAAGTTAGAAAATTAATGTGTGGGTTTCCATGATAAATGTGATGGCTTTGGTTCCTCTGGATGTGAATTCTCTGGGGACGTGTTAAGCAGCCTGCAAGCACTTTACTGCATTTCTGTGTCACTTGATGTCATTTACAGATCCAAATATGTACATTTGTAAGCCCTCCACTAAGAAATTCATTTATTTCCTCCTTTACCTTAAATAGAGTTTTTATGGAATGTGTCTTTGCTGCATCCTCGTCATCTGGAGAGCATTTCTCTCTCCAGATACCAAGAGAGAGAGAGAGAGAGAGAACACGAGAGAGGCCTCTAGGTGTGAGGGAACATTTTGCAGCAAGTATAATTACATTTTACAGACGGGAAAGGTGAGGCTCAGAATGGTTGTGCCGCTCAGAGTGTCACGGCTTTTGACTAGCAGTGAGAGGTTTCCAAGCTCGGTTTGTCCTACTTGCTGCTGCCCTCCAGGGCTTTGGGGTGAGCTGGCCTGGGTGTGGGTCAATGACAAGATTCTCACTATTGAACAGAGTTCCTAACAGCCAGTGGGTCCAAGGACACCAGCTGCTTAGGGAACTGAAGGCCGGGTTCTGTAAA
Organism: Varecia variegata; assembly: GCA_028533085.1. Classification (NCBI taxonomy): domain Eukaryota; kingdom Metazoa; phylum Chordata; class Mammalia; order Primates; family Lemuridae; genus Varecia; species Varecia variegata. Next base: position 88,785,051 of record CM052438.1, read on the forward strand.
AGTGGACATGTATATGCTGTGCATGTATATATGATATGGTTTGAACACGTCCCTCCAAAATTCAGGTGCTGCGGATACAATGGCACTGAGATGTTGGAACTTAAAGAGGTAATTAGGCTTTAAGGGCTCCTCCCTCATTCATGAGCTCAAGGTCCTTATAAAAGATGCTTCATGTAGCAAGCAGTTTCTCACCAACCAAATGCTGGTGCCTTGATCTTGGACTCCCCAGCCTCCAGAACTGTGAGAATTAAATTTTTAATCTTTATAAATTACTCATCCCTAGGTGTTTCGTTGATGCAGCACAAACAGACTAGGTAAAAAATTACCAAGAATTTATATTAAGCAGTAATACCAGTAATAACAATTATCATAATAATTCATAAAGCACATAGGAATAATTAAAATAGCTTTGGGATATAATGGAGAGAACATGTTAGAAAAATGTCTGACTGTCATATGCCATCCAACTCACCTTGCATAAACATCTCACTTCTCCAATGTCATTGTTTCAAATGACATTTTGAGATAATAATAAATGATCTGCTTAATTCATTAGTGCTAAGAACTCTCTCCACCCTCTACCTCATACCCAAGCACACCTGCCTTTTTTTGCCACTATTAATATTTCCAGAAACTCTAAAGCATATGGGTGAAATACACCTTCCAGGCTACAGATCATCTTAGGTGTGGTGTACAAAAGCAGGCAGAGCCTTTTCCTAAATCTCCATTGCTCCATAAGTGAGGGTTAGTATTTGCAGCCAGAACCTCATTGCCTCAGGACTGGCCATGAATGACCCTCGCTCAGATGACTGGAGACTGGTGTGTTAGTGTTGCCCAGTGGGATCCCTGCTGGTGCCTGAGTTCCAGCTGGACACCCCAGCGCACATCCAAGCCAATAGGAGACTTATTGCATAATTTGGAAGTTTATTATCACCCCATCTAGCAGAAGTCATTATCCCCGTTCATCTGGACATTTCTACATTCATTCATGTCCGTTAGCACACTTTATTATTACAGCTTCCTCTTAGGATTCGGATGTCACCTTACTCTTCTCTTCCCCAAAACTAAAGTCTGTCCACTTAAACACAAGCAGCACCCAGCACCTTGATGGGCTTCTTAGATACTGAATCCTTGCCCATTTCGACATCAACAGCACCCAGCTAAACGCCAATGATTGCTTTGGTTATTGAACTTAATGCAGTCAACCTTCAAGTGATATTATACTACTTCATATTCATATATAAGAATCTTTTAACAGTATGCTTCCATTTCTTCACTCCTGGCCCTTGTACTATTGTGGTCATACATTTAACTTCTACCTACAATTTGGTCTTCAATTTTCTGGAAGCGTTTGTGTAGAATGGGTAATATTTCTGTCTTAAATGCTAGTTATTTAATAGAATTCATCAGTGAAGTCACCTGGACCTGGAGTTTTCTTTGTGAGAAAGTCTTTAACTAAAAATTCATTGCTTTAATAGGTATAAAGCTATCAGGTTATCTCTTTCTTCTTGAATGGTATTTAGTAGTTTGTGTCTTTCAAGGAATTTGTATATTTTATTTAAGTTGTTGAGTTTATAGGCATAAACTTGTATATATTTCCTTATTTCCTTTTAATAAAGGATGTATTTATGTGAGAAAAAAAGAAACTAAACAGAATAATTATCACAGGTGAAATAAAGGAAGACATAGGTGATGAGTTTTCCTACAAACAACAGTAGGTTCATGTGGTTTGAGGAACTCACACTAGACTTTAAAAATCACACATTAATCCTACTAACTGTTCTTGAGCATGAAAAAGGGAGAAAAACTTCCAAATTCTCCCTAATAAATAACAACAATCTACAAATCCGACAAATTGAACTAGAAAAGAACACTACAGAATTATTCTACTTGTGAATTTTGATGAAAACATTTTTGTAATGTGTAAATGTCATAATTCTACAATATCAATTGGCATTTATAGAATTGAACTGAATTGGAATTAGGAAGCACTCTAATATAGTCTACCATCTTGACATAGTTTAGGCGAAAAGTCATATTGTCACAACCACAGATACAGAGATTTATCAAAATTCAAATATTAAGGCTGGGCACAGTGGCTCATGCCTGTAATCCTAGCACTCTAGGAGGCCGAGGCAGGTGGATCGCTCAAGGTCAGGAGTTCGAGACCAGCCTGAGCAAGAGCGAGACCCCATCTCTACTAAAAATAGAAAGCAATTATCTGGCCAACTAAAAATATATATATAAAAAAAATTAGCCGGGCATGGTGGTGCGTGCCTGTAGTCCCAGCTACTAGGGAGGCTGAGGCAGTAGGATCGCTTAAGCCCAGGAGTTTGAGGTTGCTAGCCCGGGCAACAAAGCGAGACTCTGTCTCAAAAAAAAAAAAAAAATTCAAATATTAATATAAGAACCTTTCAGTGTGGAAGGATGACAATACAAATGGAAAATCTAAAGAGTTTAAGTAATGGCTCTGCAGTCTTAGTCAGAAGAACAAATATTATCATATGATATGTCTCATCTTGAAAATAAAAAGTTGTACCTTTCTAGTAAAAGGCCTAGAAACTGTGACTGATTAGCAATGACTACCCAGAGTTTGCAGAATTTTGTCTCTCAATACCATTTTCTTATAAGAATAGCTAATTTCAGGGCAGTTAATGTATAACCCTAAAAAATTTTGTTTTAATAGAAGCCAAAACACTATCAAACACTATTAGGATGTATTATATGGACTTGGGAGACAATATGAATAGGTTCCTATTGGCCAAAGTTGAGATTATTTTAGCACCAATAGGAATATTTACAGTGATAGATTAAATATGTTTAAAAGCACAAATTTAAATGAATACTAAAGGAAAATCTACTTTTGCCTCCTTTGAGGATCCTTTGGTATTGGTCACTAGCTTTGTAGTTTAGGGTCCTTAGTCTCACGGTTCAAAAGCTCCTCTGGATCCTGTGTGACAGAGGAGCCAGATGTTCTCTAATAAAAGTATTTTTGTTTGTGATATGTGGGGATCTACAAAACCTGGAATCCATGGAGGGATGTAGTAACATTTCCACTAATGCCATATGTTTCTCTATTTAGGTTTTCTGTAATGTATTTTATTCACCTTATATGTTTTTCCATATAGGGCTTACATATCTTGTTTCATTCAACACTGTGTATATTTTAGTGTTTAGGCATTTTTGAAGAATTTGTGTTTTGTTTTGATAATGCTTGTTGCCGCTGTATAGAAATGTCACTCACTAAACTGAATTGATTTATATCTGGCAATTTTGCTAAATCTTTTATTAATTCTAGCAATTTGGGATTTTTTAGGGTTTTCTAAGTAGACAAATACTTCATATGCAAAGAATGATAGCATTCTATTTTTTTCTTACTTTCCTTATATTTTTGTATTATCACTATTTTTATATGGCTAGGTCATCAATGCTGTACTGAAAAGAAATTAAACATTTTTGTTATGTTGTTGAATTTACAGGATTTTTATATGATTCTTGTCTCTCCATTGAATATAATATTTGCTATAGCTCTTTTAAAAATATGCTTTATCTGATTGAGAAACCTCCCTTTCATGTACAAACTTTAGAAAAACCTATGTTGTTTTGACTTTCTTATTTCTGTTTCATAAATGGTAGTTGCATTTCATCAAATGATTATCTTTGAGTTTAATGAGATGGGTTTTTTTCCTTTAAATTTCTTAAGGAGGTGAATTTCATTAATAGATTTTTCTCATGTTGAAAAAAATACCTCCTTTTTTCATTATAAACCTAATGAGGTAATGATTATTATTTTTTATACATCATGGGATTCCATTTGCTAACTTTTATTTAATCCTATTACAACTGTTTTTAAGTAAAACTGCGTGTTTTTATTTTCTTTCTCATGTATTACTTTTCTGATTTTCCTGACAATTATACTAGCCATATAAAATGAGTATACTGAATTAAGGAAATTATTCATTTTGTTCTCTGTTAATTTTTCTGAAAAACTGGAATTATCTCTTTCTTGAATAATTGAGAGAATTTATTTACATGTTAAACTATTCTGCCTGTGGGGAAATGTTAAATATATCTGTTCTTTTAAAGCGTACAATTCAGTCTTTTCATGTATTTATAAGGTTGTGAACATTTCATCAATATTTAATTTCAGAGCATTTTTGTCACTCCAAAAAGAAGCCTGTACTATTAACATTCATTCCTTATTCCCCTCCCCTTAATATCTCTTTAAATATTTTAGTAGTTAGATTCTTTTGTTTTGAGTTGATCCTAGAAATAGTGTCTAGGAACTTTTCAATTTTATTAAATATATAAATTTTCAAATTTACTGGTTTCAAGGTTTTCAGGGTTTTTCTGATAAATCCACTTTCTAAAGACTTTGGTGGTCTATTTCTACTGAATATTTATTGTTTCTGTGGACTTTCATGCATACTTTTTTGTCTCCTTCTTATACAGGTGATTGTTTTTATTGTACGTGGAACACTGTATTTGAAAACGTTGTCTACAGAAATAAGTTAAAGTCTAGGTTGATGTTATAGGCCTCCCGAGAGGATTCACATTTGCCCCAGTCTGCACCTGTGGCCCCCAGCCCTGCAGGGCCGCTGGGACTGACTCTGGCACTGGAGATGCTGTGAGGCCGAGTGATGTTCCCTGCTGGGGTCCTGTCTGCCCATGGGGTGAGGTGGGTTCTCTCTGTCAGCACCGGCTAGTTGGCTAGTCAGCTATTCAGCTAGGCGGGGCCTCCATACTTGCAAAGCCCTAACTGCAAGTTACTGTCCCCACAGTGCAACAAAGCCATCAAAACCCTCTCCAACTGGAAAATACAGAAGAAAAGGGAGGAATAAGTTCTAGTGTTCCACAGCACTGGAGGATGACTCTAGTTAAAAGTAATTTTATTTGTAGATAGCAAGAAGCCAAGATTTTGAATGGCTCTCAACACAAAGAAATGATAAATATTTGCGGTGATAGATATGCTGATTACCCTGATTGACCACTGTACATTATATGTGTTGAAACATCATTATGGACCCTATAAATATATATAAGTATTGTCTCAGTTACATAAATAAGTAAATAAAACTTTCTAAAAGGTGGGCTGAGCATACAGCATACGTTACTATACTGCAGTCCTTTAATGGACCTGTGCTATATTAGTAACTATCCATCTGCCTATTTTTATTGCAGGTCAATCTTTTTTGTATTGTGTGTGCATGTGTGTGTGGATAGGGTAGCAGAAGTGGAAATCCTTATAGTAAGTATTATACATACTTTTTAACTTTTTGGGTTTTTTTGATATTTTCTTTTTTTAACACTTTAGCTTTGTTGAGGCTCTCTCTTATGCCTTTTTTCCCCATTTTAATTCTCATTTTCATTATTCTTCCTCTTTCTTGCACTTTCCTTAACATTCAAATTGATTTTCAGTCTTGTATTTTCCCTTATTAAATGCATTAAACCCACACATTTCTCTGTGCTAAAAATTTTTATATTTAATATTTTCTATATTACTATATTTTATAAATTTATATATATGCCCTTTATGATTTTCTCTTTGAACTATGAATTATTTAGATATGTTTTAATTTCCCAATGTATGGTGGTTTTAATGATTGTCTTTTGCTACTGACTGATAACTTCATTGTGCTACAGTCAGAGAACATAATCTCTGTGATCCCAGTACTTGTTTCACGGACTGCGTTTGACAGGAAGACGTTTCTGCCACTGCCCCCCACAGTGTTCTATATGCATCCACATGGGCTTCTGTAAAGCATATTCACTCACATGTGATTAATTAAGGGGGGGATTAATTTACAATAAGGTAGAGATTGTGTTGGTTCATCCACAACACAGCATAGGCAAGAGGGGAGACAATGCTAGCAGAACTAAAATCTTTACTGGAAAACGGAAGTCTTCGACTTTGCTGCCACCCTGGCAGAAAGAGCACAGCAACATCTATGTTAAGAAAACTAGGACCGGCCGGGCGCGGTGGCTCACTCCTGTAATCCTAGCACTCTGGGAGGCCGAGGTGGGCGGATTGTTTGAACTCAGGAGTTGGAGACCAGCCAGAGCAAGAGCCAGACCCCGTCGCTACTAAAAATAGAAAGAAATCATATGGACAGCTGAAAATATAGATAGAAAAATTAGCGGGGCATGGTGGTGCATGCTTGTAGTCCCAGCTACTTGGGACGCTGAGGCAGTAGGATCGCTTAAGCCCAGGAGTTTGAGGTTGCTGTGAGCTAGGCTGATGCCATGGCACTCTAGCTCAGGCGACAGAGCGAGACTCTGTCTCAAAAAAAAAAAAAAAAGAAAACTAGGACCAAGGACCAGGTTTCCATGCCTGGGCACACCCCTCCCCTGCGGTGCTGGGCTCCTGCTCCACGGCCACCCTAACGCGAGCACGCTGGCTGTGCTCCCTCCATCTGCCTGTCTCTGCATCCACCAGCTCTGCTCGACATCATTTCCACTCTATTGTTCTGGAACATTTTTAGTAACCACTGTGGCAGCATCTGCTCACACTAATACGTCTTCGTCTTCATGGGCAGACAGATCATCCCCTCGAGTCTCAATTACTCTTGTCTGTTTGGTGCTCTTGTTGCAAAGCCACGTGGTTTTGCACTGTCCTCTCCAACTCTTTTTCTCACAATCCCTGCTATCTTTGGTATCTATTTTTCAGAACAACATATTTTTCAGGAAATATGCAATGTTTTAGAGCAGAAATATCCATATTCCTTCAATTTCATCTCGTAGTTTGTATGGTTCAAATCTTCCATACACTTACTATCAGTTCTGAAGACAGAGGCGTTAAAATCTCCCCAAAGACTGTTAGACATGTCAATCTCTCCTTTAGTCCTTTCACTTTTAACTTTATATATTTTAAAGTTATGTTATTATCTTTAGGTAAATTTAGAATTGTTATTCCTTCCTGGCGAATTGAACTTTCATGTTTGATTGATCTCTAAAAAGGCTTTGATCTTAAAGTATATTTAGTCTTAGATTAATAAAAATCCACTACTCTTCTGTCATTTGCCATTCATAATCTGATTATTCCATCTGGATTCTTTCCTAACTTGTTACTGGTGTCTGTTGCTTCTGATTACACTTGTTCCTGATGGCTTATAACTTCACATTTTATGTGATTTTGAGGATTGTGATGTCGTGATCAACGAAATTTTATCTATGGGGTTTTGAGGCTTTGATTTAGGCTGGATTCCTTCCATTCTTTCTGTCAGGTACATGGGAAGGGTCACCCAAGGGACCTTCTTAAAGTTAATTCCAGGCTTATGTTCTTTGTGAACCCAAAGTAGAGTGGATTCTAGTCAAAAACATCTATTTTCACCAGCCTGTCATTGAAAATCCTTTGTTAAAGCTGTTTTTCCTCTTTCCAAATAAAACCAAAAGGGTCAGCTTCCCCCCCCCAGTCTTATTCTGTGGTTACTTTATTTTTCTCATAGTTTGCCCTTTTTTTTTTTTTTTCTTTGGAGAAAAATCACCTTTTGGAGTCTGTTTTTGTGGGAGAGTCTCATAATGATTTCCCACATGGTTAGGACCTAGACTTTTTCTCCTGTTTTTCTTGTGAGGTCCATTAAAACAGGGAGACTCAGGCCAGGGAAGATCAAGAAGGCTCCGACGGCGCCTTTGGCTTTGGTGCTCTAGTGCTCTTCTAATTTGTAGTTTTAGCCTCTGCAGATTCCTCTTACTTCTTGCCAACTCAACTCTGCACATAAAAAGAATATTTGTATCCAGTTTTTTTTTATATGTGGTGTATTGCAAAGGTCATGCGGGTAATTAGTCTTCTATATCGCCTGAAGGTGCAGTCTGATTGTGATACTCTTTATATTGCCACTGTGCTCTGTATTTTTAAAATTTCTGTAACTGTCACAGACTATAATCATAAGAAAGCATTATTTTAAACATAGTAGCATTTGTTTAATCAAAACCTTTACTGAAATTCCCTCTACTGAAAAGAAAGCATCAGAACAATATAATCCTAATCATCAGGCATTTTATCAGTCCCTATACCTTTCAGATAAACAGCTCTTTTATTTTTCTAAGAAAATATAATGCAGGTACTTATGAGCATTAGACTTGATTATATAATGACCACACAATGCATATTCTTACATATTGACTCTAATACAGCTGAATGTGAATGAATCCTTTTCTCTGTGAATTTTTAAATATTTTTTTCCTTAAATTCCTGGAATGGTTGAAGGGTAGTTTGAAGCAAAGCATAACATACGGTGCTGAGTGTTCTTCCAGGCTTTTAACCCTGCAGTTCTTATCCTTAAGCTCTTTATAGTCTATAGAGATTGTTGGCAAGTATATTGCCAGTGTCGGTCTGCAGAAAACATTACTCTCATTTTATAAAATGACATTTATATGTAGAGTGCAAGTTTTTTGCTATTATGACAAAATGAGAAAAGCCATGTACCTAAACTTCATGGCAAGGAATTAACTCATGCTGAAATAATGGGTCAGCAGTTTTGAACACCTATGACACTCCCATTTCAAGGTCTGAGCTGATGCGGTGTTTTTGTTATACGTGGTATTATTCACGGAGAAGAAGTTGCATTAACATTAACAAAAGGAATCAAAGTCCCCAAACTGGGCTGATGTTCCTTTTTTTTTTTTTTTGCAAGACTGAGAATCAATTCAGTCTGCAGTAATTCTCCCTTACCCTCACCATCACTGACTCTCCTTTTTGCCCCATGGTGTGGTGCCTACACAGAGATGGAGTTCAACACAACAGATTTTGTATAACTTCTTCATCACTCTCCGAGTGACTGGCAAATCAGGTAATTTTTCTAGGCTCGCAATTTGTAGAGTTGTCACAATGAGTGTATTTCTACTAAGTGTGAAAACAGTGGTTTGTAGAATGTAAAGGAACTTTTAATGTAATAGGTTTCTAGTATCATAAGTTGATTCTATTAATAGATCCTATAATTAAATTGTAAATAGAGTTGGCCTTGTGTGTGTCCACTCGATTTTTTCTATTAAATCTGTTGCCAGATAGCAGTACAAATGGGCAATTGGATGTTTTTTGCAAAGGTCAGAAAATAGCGTTTTTAAAATTGATTCTGACATATGATAGGAGTAAAATGCCTTATCCCTCTGGGCTGTCTTTCCAGTGATTGAAAATGAGACTCCTTCATCAATACTTCTCCTGTCATAGGCTCATGTGATTTTATTAGACTTGCTACATGTGATTTTAATCAGCAATAAGAAACAAGTTATGGTAATCCCAACATACCAACCATACTTTAGTAATATTTAAATATACAAACATTCATATCATGATGAGGTTTTACTTTTATTAAATTAATATACATATTAATATATATCTAACATAACTTAATACATTAAGTTGAATCACAGGCTTAAAATCAACTTCCTTTGGTGTCAGCATATTAATCACATTAATGTTCAATACTAATAAACTTTTACAAGTATATATTTTCTAAATTTATCCTTGAATTGTTTTTATCCCAAACTCAATAAATAAGTTTCTAAATAATTCTGTTAAATGTTAACAGGAGACCATCTGGTGTGTTGACCAGTCTCTGACCCAACAAACCTCGTAATGACGGGTCTCCAAATGTCATTCTGGCGTGCATTCGGTAGTGAATACATCTACAAGTCTCCAAAGTCATTCATTAACTTACACTTTCACCACTTTCCTCTGCTTATTAAAAGAATCCTCAGACACTAGAATTTTATTTTCTAATTCAACATGCAAATATCATGATACATGCATGCACAAATTTTCTTAATTATAAAAAAAAAATGGTGATTACCATATCCTAAACCTAGAAAAAAGTTCCTTTAATCATATCTCCTAGGACACAATACTTCGGATAAAATCTGAAGAATAATTGTCTAAGTAATCTATAACAAACAGGTATGATAGATTTGCAGCAACTACCTCTATCCCTCAAGTCTATCGTCCCTCTTAACAGTGTGAATTTATTGAGTTTACTTAGTTTCTTCTCACCAGGTTCTTATAAAAACCTAACTTATGATTACTGACAAGATAAGCGACACACCTCTTTCCTTCAGCGATGTACTACCTTACTGGAAAGACAGGAGTTCCATATTTGAAAAGAAGTTGATTAAAAAATGATATGTGAAACAGAGAGCTAAAACACATTGAACCAGTAATAATAAGTGCAAAAGGAGGTAAAAATAAAAATGAAAGAGAGATTAATAATATCTAAAGATGTGATTTAGAATCATTCATGCCCCTTTATGGCTTCGGAAGACACAAGGAAAGGTGAGGAAGGAGAACCTCAGCACAAACAGCCAAATCAGCTGACCACGGCGAGCGCAGGGGAGCGCAGGGGTCCCAGCCTCCATCAGGGGAGACACACCTGAGCCCTGTGCCCACGTGAGTGAGAAGAAACCTTCTGTTTTTCTATGAAAAACATATCCTTAATATCACAACTAATATTAATCAATGGATTTGCCTATATATTTTTACTATAAATAAGCTTATTCTATTTGAAATTGATCACTAATTCAATTTTGCAATTAAACTGGACATTATTTCTAAGAAGTTTTTCGAATTGATTTGTAGTGCCCATATGGCAAATATAATATGAACAGTTACCTGGAATTAAATTTAATTAAGTCCATAATTTCCCTTTAATATTTCTCTAGCAGGTTTGAAGACTCTTGGATTTTCGTCTCAGAAGATATGTCTCTACCTATTATCTCTTTTTCATGAAGACAGCTGGGAGTTGATCAGTTACTTAGATTTCAGTAGTTTGTCTGGATTAATAATACTTTTCAAATTGTTTTCAAAATTAAGCTATAATTTATCTCCTATGTTGTGAACCTCATTGATCCCTGTCATTGTCATTTTACATATCAATTATAATAAAGTGTCAGGATATCCTAAACTAACTTCAAACCCTTAGTTTGTGCTTTATTATAGATGGTACATCCAAACAGAAACATTGTCCTAACAACCCTAGCTAAATGGCATAATAAGATGACAAATTCCTATTTTTAGATAAACATTCCTTGTTATTATTGTTTCATAATGTAACTTGCATACAATTATTTTGTACTGAAGTGTCAATATAAATAAAAAGGCAAAATCATAAGACTCCTTCACAATCTGATATGTTATGCACTGTGATATGGTTAATTTTGCTGTGCTTTTGCTTTATTAGTGGTAGTAAATCAAAGCACATGCAGAAAAGGAAAAGGTATTTTTCTCTGTGCCCCCTGTCCATCCTTCAGTCAGAGGTATCCAATATTAAAATATTTTGTGTGTCCTTCCATATACAACTTTTCCTATATTGATACATATATATGAAAAATATATACATAAATATTAAAAGTATCCTGTAATACGGCCCTGCTCATTTTAAGAAAACAAAAAATGTTGATTCATTGTAATATGAAGTAGTATTTGAAAGCTATATAAACTTAGATCAGTTTACAAAATGTACTTGGTTAGGTAGAGCAAAATGCATTATCAAATGCTATATTTAATATTATTTTAATTGTTTTTAAGCAAAAAAATGGACACAATATTTTAATTTTTATTAAAAAATATAAAACTTCCAAATCTCCTGAATAATACCATCTTCCAAAAGTCTCAGCTGATTGTTCTGTTTTTCTTTTGTGACATACATTTGTGCCGTAATTAAGACAAGCCTGGTTGTTCCTGTCCCTGAAGAGAAGGCCCAGGGACATCAGCCCTCCTGCAGTCGGTGTTGTGAGCCAGCTGGTGCCAGCCCTTCCTTAGGGAGATGGGCACCCACCCTCTGGCCATAGACGGTGCTGGAGCAAACCCAGGCTGCTGCCTTCTGAGGTCCAGAATCGGAAGATGAACACAGATTTCTTTTCCTTTGGCTTCAGAACCACTGGAAGTGCCACTAATGAAGTCAAAGGAAATCTTGAGACATGCAGGTGGCTGCGTGTGGAGGACAGCTTCCCCTTGCTTCCAGGGTCGCACTTTTACCATTTCCTCAGCTAGTGCTGAGCCCACCTTACGTGCAACCTGTTTACTTTGCTGTTATCTATTTGCCAGGTCTCTTTCATTTAAAAAAAAAAAATTTCAATAGATTTAGAGGGTACAAGTGGTTTTCTTGTTACACATATAGTGGTGAAGTCAGGGTTTTTAGTGTACCCATCACCCAAATAGTGCATATTGTACCCTGCAGATAATTTTTGATCCCTCAACCCCCTTCCGCCCTCCCCTCTTCTGAGTCTCCCAAGTCCATGATAGCACTGCGTATGACCTGTACACACAGTCTGACTCCCGCTCGTAAGTGAGAACATGCAGTATTTGTTTTTCTGTTCCTGAGATACTTCACTGACGATAATGGCCCACAGTTTCATCCAAGTTGCCGCAAAAGACATTATTTCTTTCTTTCTTATGGCCCAGTAGTTCTCCATGGAATATATATACCACATTTTCTTCATCTACTCATCTGTTAGTGGGCACTTATGTTGGTCCCATATCTTTGCAATTGTGAATTGTGTTGCAATGTTTAAGTGTCAAAGACTAGGGTGAACAAATGAAAAGATTTTGCCAGAGTCCAAATCAAACTGTTACCCAGAGATATGGTATGAAATCAGGTCAGGCCAATTTCATTGCCCAAATAACACCAAGGAAATTACCAGGAGCAGAAAACAAGAAACAGTAGATTGTGCACAGAAGAAATTTTCTTGACCCCGATTTTCCTAGGAGCTAGAAAATACAAAACAGCTGTATCCCTCTATTCCCAATCTATCGTACCATCCAGTCCAAATTGGTTTTCTAGCTTTTTTACTAGTCCACATAAAAATGGAGAGAATATAGGATTTTGATTTTTCTCAAGCTCCAATTGAAGGTAAAGTGCATATTTCATTCTTTCAAATGTTTGATGACAAAATACTTTAGATTATTTTCAAATAAACTCATAGAAATTTATGCATATGCCAGAAGACATTTCCCTCCCCAAAACTGGTATGAGGTATGCCGTAGCTTACATAATTTTTAAGTGATTTTTATCTGTACTACCTCCATTCCTTTTGAGTTTGCTTTTATTGCTCAATAATTAATCACAGGAATATAATTTGGAAAGAGACCTATTTGAAAGAAATGCCTACACAGAATGCTTCAATGAGAAGTCCCCATTCAGATGTTACAATGTTGCCAGCCACATACACACGATGGTTTATTTCCTTCTAGAAATGTCTACTGAATGACCTCGATGCACAAACAAGCATGTCTGGGACTATTGGACATGTGAAGATGTGTAGGCGCCTACACTTTGATAAGGAAGGTGGTACAGATGCATACTGCAAAGACACAAGAAAATGCATGGCAGGGCCCACAGAAGCAGTACAGGCAATACAGTATAAGCAGTTTTGAGGCAGAAGAAAAGTTGCTTCCGAATGGAGGTTATTGGAAGAGGCATCGTTGAAAGGCCGTTCACCATTATGGAGGCAGGCCCGTTCACCATTATGGAGGAGGCCTGCTTTGTAGCTGCAGCCACAAATTCTCTGACAGAACAGTTCTGAAAACATTCCAGCCAAAACCTCTATTCAGTTCGGTCAGCCTCCTCTTACAACACAGCTGCTCGAAGGAAGTGAATGGCACTTTGGAGTTCCTGCCAGCCGTGCTGCCTCGTGGACAAACCGTGTCTGATCTGCTCCATTCAACAGCACTTTGAGAATTTGAGTTTTTTTTCCCCCCACAGAGTATATATAGACACAGCTTTGGTGAACAGGCGGCATGCTAGAAATGTGAATTAACTATCTCATACCACTGTGGCCTATTGTACCGGAAAAACAAAATACTTACCATGTTTCATATGGGGAAGTATTATAGATTTTTTTCCTTGTTCATGAATTCTTAGAGAGCATGGGTTCTGTATCTTTCTATCCGTATCACATGTTACTTGTGTGCCCAGAGAATGTCTGCCTGATGAATGCTCAGTAGGTGTGTTCCAGTGTCTGTGTAATCCTGCATCTCTACACTGTCTGATGTTGTTCTATAGAGAGATATTTCTCCCACAAGAGATTTCCATTTCTCACATTTGATAGGATCCCTATCATTCATTAGGGGATATAGTGCTCGTGTCTTTACTTCTGGTTAAAATGGACCCCTATCTGGAAACGGATGAATACAGGAAAAGAAAGTGTTGCCCAGGCAACAGAGCTGCTGCATTTGAATGGGTTTCCTTATTAGCACAATGGAAGTTTAAAGAGATAATGTGTGAGAAATTGCAGAGTTTGTATGGATAAGTCCGTGATGAAGAGAATAGGAGAAAAACCAATACTTCTGAGGGAAGGATGTAAAATTTCTGGGCTGTTCTCATTGTCAGAATGTATGATAATACATTTATATTCATTAAAATTAATATTGAAATTTCTGAAGAAATTCAGGAGTTTACTGCAGGGCACATGTCACAGTCTGTTATCTATTTTTTCCATGTTTATTGTATATTTCTCCTTCAGAAAATGTAAGCATCTTGAGAGGAGAAGCCTGTTGCTCTTGCTTGAGGCTGTCTACTCTCGTTCTAGAAACTCAGGAGACACAGAATAATCGGAAAATAAATTTTGAAACTGGGTGTCAGACACTGTCCAGTGTATACATTGAGACATCCTTCTGAGATAAAATGATTTTATATTTGTAATTGCAATATTTATTTTAAAAATAAACACTTTTAAACAATGTTTGATATCCCTCTTTAAAAAAGAATGGGAAGTGGAACCTTACAGTTTATTTTATTGATAATTGTTTCATTTCTGTTGGAATTGTCTTAGCTGAGAAGTAATAATGGATACAAGACAGTTCTGAATGAAATATTCATCTTAGAATCCCTGGTCTGACCCTAATGGTTTTGTTATTTTATTGGTATAATGGGATAAAAATTCAGTGACTACATGGTGTTGCTACCAGTATTAAAAGAGACAATGCATTAAAGAATTAGCACAATGCATGGCACAGTAAGTATGCAATGGTAACCATTATTATTAATTGCATATAATCATGTGAAGGAAATGAAATATAATATTTCTAACAAAGATCTTACCAAAATCATTTCAAATGCCAGGTAACAGCTTTTGTTTATGTAGGATGCACATAAGGTATTGAGTAAAAATGCATTCTCTAAACATTTCCTTATTAAGTCAAACAGACTTATATCCTCCTGATGGTGCTAAACTATAAATTTCCATATTTCTTTATGCTAAGTTATGAACTTTATCTGAATATCACGTTATAATTTTAAACAATCCATCATGCATAGCTTCTAGAGTCAGCATGTTTTGTGATTAAATTATATTACATATTTTTGGTCTGATTTTGTACCATCCTGTTTCCTCACTTAGTATTGTTAAATGACATTGGTTCTAAAATATTAGACTTGAAAGAAGTGATCGTAAAATATCAATGCATGCATTGTACTCATTACGGAAGCGTTTTATACTACAAATAGTACCTAGAATGATACATGACTTAGCTAAGAGCAAAGTTAATTAGTGACTATGCACACTTAGGTCCAGTTTCTAATCTGGTTAATTTTTTACCCTGCCACTTCTAGAATTAAAGTACCAAAAAATTAAGCTTGTTTTTAAAATTCGTTGGTATTTTTGCAATACTTTTTTGAGATATTTGAAGAAATACTTGAGCATCATAAACACATTGATGAGAATCACTCTATTTTTAATCTTATTCGGACTCTTCACCAATGAAGGGAATTGTCACTAAAATATTTCTATTTGAGTACAGGATTAAATACATTTATTTTCAACAGATTTAATTTTAACAAATTTATTATCACATTTCTGTAATTCCTAGATTAATACTTTATACAAAATGCATTTGCAGTTTACTTGGAAAGTATCTAGGCCAGACAAGTCTTATCTGGCAAGGGACAGACAGATTGAAAGGGAAAGACAGAAAACTACTAACAGGAAGCCACTCTGAGCATAATTCATGCTCAGATAACTCCGTATTGACTTCGGTTCATTTCAATGCCACATTCACTGGACAACAAAAGATATATACTGTACATCTAGTACAGACCTAGGTATACTGGAGATAATATGAAATACAAAAGTATTAGTACTTAAAAGCTTTTCACTTGAAGAAAATAAATCTCACAAATATCTGTAGAGGGATGTAAGATGACTAGTCTATTAGCCACCCAAACTTGAGGAAATTGAACATTCCTATTTACTGTTTTAATGCATTAGTAAAATGTTGACTTCAGATTAAATTGTGTCTGCACACAAAATGTATCTGCTAAATTTTTAGGGGGAACAATATCCTGTGCATTTTTCATGACCTTGTAAAATGGAAAGGTCCTGAAGGCAGAGCTGTCCTTTACAGAGCTCATCAATAACAACAGAATTTTTTAGGCTGAAAAATTATACAAATGCTACAAAAATTGTGTTGACATTGCCTAGCTATTTCTAGTCATTCTACATTCCTTTTATAAGTCCTTAAATTTTAAACTACAAGTGTTACATTACTCTTGAATGTAGATATAATAAGATTTTATTACAAACACACACACACACATATATATTTTTTAAATCTACCAAGTAGCATGACAAGAATAGTCCAATGGATGAACTTCTGTATTAATCCTAGGCTGGGCCTCTGTCTTTGGACCCAAGAACCATTAGGAATGCCCAATTAAAAGGTACACACTTTCTATTTTTACTGCATGGTTTTCTGCACACAAAGTAAAAGCATAAAGCAAAGAGTCTGAATGCCACTGCTAAAAACAATGGGCTTCCTGTTTTAGCTCTGATGTGCAAAGAACTTAGAAATAGTTACTCCCATCCTTAAAACAAGAAAAAAACTGAACACACTGAAACTCAATGACTTTTATGGGACTCGTTAGAGAACTGAGGTCTCAGGACAAAGTGCCATCCTGAAACTTGAGCAAGCATGTGAGAACAGAGAAACAGCCGAGATCAGATTACCTGGGAGAGAGACTGCTGGAGCCACAAACTCAACCCTTCTGGAAAAAAAGTGGACAGCATGGAGGAACAGATGGGTAATGTGAATAGAAAAACAGAAGCTTTAAGAAAATAATCAAGGGAAATGATAGAATTGAAAATCCTGGCACAGAAATATGCTTTTGATGGAATTACCAGAAGCTTGGACATGGCAAAGGAAAGATGACATGAGCTTGAAGGTGTGTTAATAGGAACTGCACAAATTGAAAGAAAGAAAGAAAGGAAGGAAGGAAGGAAGAAAGAAAGAGGAGGAGAAAGAAGGAGAAGGAGGAGGAGAAAGAAGGAGAAAGAGAAAGAAGGAGAAGGAGAAGGAGAAAGAAGGAGAAGGAGAAGAAGAAGAAATAATAACAACAACAACAATAATGATAATAATCCAAGAACCGTGGAACAAGTTCAAAGGTGTCACATACGTGCAATGGAGATAGCAGGAGAAAAGAGAGAGGGAATTGGGAAGTATCTGAAGTAATAGTGACTGAGAACTTTCTGAAATTAATGACACAGAAACTACAGACCCAGGATGCTCAGAGAACATAAAGTAGGATAAATACCAAAAAAAAAAAAAAAAAAGCAAGAAAGAAAATCTTGAAAGACATCATGGGTAGGAGGTGGGGGAACTCCTTACCTATAGGGGAACAAGGGTAAATATTATTTTGCCTCTGTCATCCAAATTAAATTAAAACTCATGTTCATAGATAATGCTACACATAATTGTTTATATCAGCTTATTCATCATTGCCCAAAATTGGAAGCAATCAAAATGTCCTTCAATAAGTGAGTGGATAAAAAACTGTGGTTCAACTGCACAATGAGACAGTATTCAGTAATAAAAAAGAAATGGACTATCAAGCCCTAAAAGGCCTTGAGGAAGCAGATTATATTGCTAAGTGAAAAAAGCCAGTCTAAAAAGGCTATATGTGGTATGATTCCGATTATATCACATACTGAAAAAGCAAAGATACAGAGATGATAGAAGATCAATAATTCCAGGGGAAGAAGGGAGGGAAAGAGGGCAGGAGGAGAAAGCACAGATTATTTAAAACATTAAAACTATTCTGTGTGATGTGTGATGCTGTAATTGTGGGTACATGACCCTATCCATTTTTCAAAAAACCACAGGAGTTACAGAACACAAAGCGAACCTTAATGCATGCAAATTAAAGAAACTGCTTAAGAGAATGGAGGATCCCAGGAAAGAATTCAGAATCTGACTGTATTACTCATGTATGAAACCTCCAACCTCACCAAGGGGGTTGGAGAGAAAAGATGCTGGTCAAAGTGACTGGAAAGGAGTAGTCTGGAAGACTAGCCGCAAAAGGCACTACACATGAGCACTGTGCTCTAGTTGATAAAGGTGTTTCCCATGGTGTACAGGTTAACAGCCCTGATATTCCTATATTTGTATTCTAGAATTGGATATTTCAGAAAATGGATGCCTGATGGTGGGAGCTAAATTTCCCAGAGTGAAAACTTATAGATAATCCAGAGGAGGAAGCTAAAATGACCTGTGGAGTAACAGATTAGAGCGATACTCATTAGCATCAACACTTATTTTGCTTAATATAGACACATATGGATACATAGAGAAATATTTATAGATATCTGTTTAAAAACAAGTTAGCATGTACACACACATTTCCTTGCTCTGTTGTCTGAGAGAGCCTAAAAGAAAGGACACCTGAATGGTGATGAGGACACATGACACCCGGGTCTTTATTTCTAGTATCGTTGTTCGGTAAAAGGAACCAGGGATCCTTAGAGAAATGGCTGATTCTAGAATTCATACAGAAAATACACAAGATGTTCCTGGAGTATCTTGTAATGTTAGAAGGTAAGAAAGTGCCCCAAAACAAATAAATTTCAAAAATTCACCATGATGGTGACTGCCAAAGAAGTAGAGGAGCCCTCTTGAAAGAGCTGCCAGTGTCCAAAGTGGAACCATTTCAGCAACAAAATAAATGAATAGCTATTGCATTAAAACCCAAAGTATAAAATAAATATCCATGAATCCAAAACTGTTATAAAATATTAAATAAATTAGTAAATAGAAGAGAAATGACAAATCTATGCATACAAATTCTAATCACTTTTGAAGATACTCTAAGTAAAACAGAGCACAACCCCCCACTCCCTAAGTGTGGGCTGCACATGGTAGCTTCCTTCCAAGGAGTACGGCATGGGAAGAAGCTGGAGTAACTTTACTGTGCTGAAACCACTTTTGCCACGTGATCAAAGTCAACATTAATGTCACAAATCATATGATATTATGTGCCCTCTATATGACACAATGCAAATGGCACTTACATCTGTCACCTTCCTTCCAAGAACCCAGTGTAATTATGAGAAAAGCATCATTAAAATCTCCATTGAGGGGTATCTTACAAAATACTTGGCCAGTACTCCTGAAAACCATCAAGGTCATCAAAAACAAGGGACATTTCAGAAACTGTCACAGCCCAGAGGAGCCTAAAGAGGCATAATGACTAAAAGTAATATGGGGACCTTAATGAGGTCTTGGAACAGAAAAATAGCATTAGGTATAAACTATGACAATCTGAATAAACTATGCACTATAGTAAATAATGATGTATTAATATTGGTTCATTAGTTGTAACAAATATCCCACACTAATAGAAGATGTTAATATAGAAAATTTTATGAGTTATATGTGGGGACTCTTTGTACTATCTTTTCAATGTTTCTGTAAAACTGTTTTAAATATTAAACTCTATTTTAAAATTACAACAAAAGGAATAAAGGGGCCATCAAGTATGTTTCCCCAACATAGATCCACTTTTCTGTTTCATTTTGAACAGTGGTCCATTTCTTATGTGCATGATTGGAAATAAACTCAGATAAATAGTTAATACTCACTCTATAGATATTCCAAAGAGTCCTTCAAAGATGGAGTAAAGCATTCAGTCCAATAACTCACAATCATAATATTAGAAAACGTACAAGAAGAAAAACCCTAACCTGAGTAACATTCACTTTTCCCCCTAATTCATAAACATAAAGTTAGAGCATTCATCCTAAATTCTATTTGCAACAAAATCCATTTGTTTTCAATTTTCTTAGGAAAAAGAGAAATTTCAATCTTTTTATTATATTATTCAGCCTCTATTATAACAAAATATCACATAAATTCCTGGGCCTGATACACAAATGAGAAAACTTTAAACTCCATTATTAATTGTCTGACTTTGGGCACATGGCTATAAGGCACATGTTAACAGTTTTAAGCTGCTGGTTTTTATCTTGAGAAGGAGTTGACGATATATTGGGTTTTATTTATTTATTTATTTTTTTAAGCATCACAATCAGTATACCTCAAGGTAGGTCATGGTGTTAAAGAATGTTCTAAGGTTTAAAATAAAAAGTCAAAAGATAACGAATGAGAAAGCTACTTGTCAAAATGAGCCCTTCCTCTGATTTATGGAAATAAATTAACATTTATACATATCATATTCACAGTGGTAGTTCTTGTGAAGAATAAAGTAGACTATTCATATTAAATGCATTCCTCTTATATTTTGGAGTTTTTGTTGCTTTGTTTTCCTTTTTTTAGTCCTGGTTTGCATTAAATATCATTGACTCATAGTATTAAATATTGCATGCATCTTCCCCTTCCTTTCTCAGAGGCCTATTTGTTTTCTATTTTTCTCAATTCATCCTGAAATTGCCTTTCTGGTGTCTTTCATCAGTTGAGGTATTCTTGCCTAAGTGCTTTCAATACTTGCCACTATGCTGGCTTCTGCTAACTCTAAATTAACTAAAGCATGGAGTGAGGGGGGCCGGGTTTACAGGTCATTTGCGTAATAAATGCCTGGATAGAACAGGACAGATTTGAAGAGAACAGAGAAACTGCGCATCTTACCACACAGAGCGTTTCTTCTTACTACCTCGAACAAACGTGAACCTGAAGGAGCCAGTCCCTCAAGATGGATCCCAAGTGTCTAAATGGGTCCAAATTTAAAATAGAACCTTGTGGACCCTCGCTGACTAAGGGTCACACATGTACTCTGTGCCCCCTGAACAGCCACCCCATTTTAGCTTTGGGACTTTCTGAGCTCACCCGAGCCAACCAATCAGAGCTTAGTTGTATCACCCAAACGAGGCTCAGCCATATTGACCAATCAGAACTCAGTTGCATTGACCAATCAGCACTAAACAAGTTTCAATTCTTCATTTGCATAAACAGACTTTACTGGGCACCTTGGGCGGGAAATGTTGCTGTAAAACCTGACCCTTCTCTCTGTTCCCTGGAACACGCACCTTCGTTTAAGATCCCGGGCTGTGTCTCCACGTTTTCAAACTGTTCACTGGAATGAAGTCTCTTTCTTCCAAATTCCTTTTCGTAGAACTTTTGTTCACACTACATTTCCCGTGTCTTAGCTCTCATCTGGGGACTGAGTCTCACATAGTAATGGCACAATTTGAGGAACAAAAGTATGTTTCTATGATCATTTTTTTTCTCTGTAGTCCAAGTCATTGTTCCCTTGGATTTTCTGGTGTCATAATCTGGAGGAGGTTCAAATATTTTATCAAAGGGATTAATAGTATAGTGGTTAAGTGAAAGCACTTTAAAGCTAAATTGTCTGGAGTAGAGTCCCATTTAAGGCACCCCCTCAGTGTGACCCTGGGCAAATTATTTTCATTTTGATGACTTGATTTCCTCAGTGTAAGGTCAAGATACTAATGGGACTTAATTAACAGGGATGTTTGAAGATTCAGTGAGTCACTGTATGTAAAGTGCTTAGTATGGCACCTGACAGCAGGTGTTAGGGAAAGACTCGCTTTTATTATGTCCCATGCACCTTTCTAATACAGCCATGGAGGCAAACAAAGATAAGTGTTTGTATCATTCGGACTCTCAAAAGAAAAATCAATTTATTGGGGGAATGTTAAACTAAAAAGAAGTAATTGCATTAATTACCTATCATTTTATTTATTAGTCACCAAAACCTTCTCGCTAAAATACACACCAGCAATACAGATTCCCCTAATCATCTTTTTCCATGTAATTCACTTCAAGATCAATGTTTTGCACAAACACAAGTCACTGATGAAACTTGAATCACATGGAATAAGTCTGGGAGTTCTGTGTAGCTCTGCACGCTCTGCTATGTGTGATGCACACTGAAAGGACACTGGAGCGGATGTTGGCGGATCCCCCCCCGATTCCGGAACGTCTGGTACGTAAGAAGACCATGCTCCACCACAGGGAAGCTGGTGACTGCATGTAGCCTTGTGAGGGTTTCCCAGACCCTGCAGTCATGCGTGGGCTGGTCCCCCTGCCCCGTGTCTCTCAATGTTGTCTCAATAGAATCTCTGGCTCAGGTCCTCATTGGTTGACTTGTTCCTTTGAGCTCATTAGATGTTGAGTCCTAAGCCATTGTGTTTCAACAGTTTTATCTAATTAAATAAAGCAAAGTGATGGTTTATAAGCACTAAAAAGAAAAAAAAAAAAAACTTTT
The DNA here is from genome assembly GCA_028533085.1 of Varecia variegata. Classification (NCBI taxonomy): domain Eukaryota; kingdom Metazoa; phylum Chordata; class Mammalia; order Primates; family Lemuridae; genus Varecia; species Varecia variegata. The sequence continues at coordinate 88,807,493 of CM052438.1, forward strand.
ACAGAATAGAAGAAAGTATCTTAATGCATTCCAAACCGAAACCTGATTACTTTTAGTTTTGACTTCCCAGATGAGAAAATCCTAAGCATATATAATAAGAACTCTCTCTATAAGCATTTCATGTGTAATTTTCACCAAAAAAAAGAGGAGACAATTTGCCCAGGATCACAATGAACAGGTTCTGGGAATGGGACTTTAATTAAGCTAGTTCGGCTGTGAAGTCCCTTCACTCCACTGGTAGATCCTCCGTGAAAAGATCTGATCCTGCTCATGACGTGACACCAGAAAAGTCCAAGGTCATCATAAATGATCATAGAAACACATTTTGATTCCTTATTCCATGAATTGCAGCATTAATAGCTGTTTTTACTATTGTTTGAACATAAAACAAAGTTCTACAATGCATCAAGTTGTTAGTTAAAAGAAAATATGACATTTTAAAAAAAAGAAATGACTGCTTTACTGTACTTTACTGATGATGATAACTCTGGCTATAATTCTGCCTCCTTTTCTATTTGAATACTTTCTTGAGGCCTGTCATCTGTCACAAAGGTAAGTCATCAGGTTCGAGGAGCAGACTGGGCTCTGCAGCTGCCTGAAGACTTGTGGAGGCTGGAGAAAATCTCATTTAAGTGTTACTTGCCCCATGTTGCTTTGCAAAACTATTTCCTGTACCATTTCCAGAGAACTAGTGAGCAGCAGCGCAGACTGCCAATGTGGCATGATAAACCCGAGCCTGAAAAACAACTGCTGGCAGGAGGAGCTGCCAGAGTGCATTTATTTCCTCCTCCTCCCACTCTCAGCGCTGGCGGATTGGACCCAGGAGACTGCTTCCTCCCGGCTGGCTCTCTCCAGGCTGTTTCTTTCTAAGATCTGAAGTCAGGCAGCGGCCTGGGACTTGCCTGGTGGAGGGACAGCAAACGGGAGAGCTCTCCACATGTGCAGTGGGGCGCACACTGCTATCTGATGAGGGCCTGGTTCTGAACAGAAGACAAATGTGCAGACACAATGCAAAACAGAAATAAATATAGTGATATTGGTAGGGCAGGGACACCATGGGAACACAAGAGAGAGATTTAAGGCAGTCCAATTTATCAGTAGCAACTGAAAGCGCAATAAATATGCCAGTAAAAACAATGGGAAAAATGGATGGTTTAGCAGATGGTATTAGGAAATGTTTTACTATCAGGGGAAAAAAAAGATAAAACTGTATCCCTGTATAACACCATGTCCAAAGTTGAAACCAGGTGCACTGAAAACCTAAATGTGGAAGGTAAAGTGGTAAAGATAAGAGGAAATAACAAGTAGAATATCTTTATTGGTAGTGAGAGTTTGGCTCCCCATTCTGGAGAATAATTTGGCAACACAAAATCTAATTAAGGCTGTGCCAATCTTAGGAGTTGGGACTGCAGATAAATATTCTAAAGGTATTCTCACACAGGGACGCCATGCAAGGACGTTCATCTCAGTGTTACCCTGTGGTGATAAGATGCCAGAAACAATCCGACAGTCAATCTCTGGAGAATAATTTGGAGAAATTAAAAGATACCAATGAGGCGTCCATATTAACACAGACAAGTCTCACGAAATAAAATGCTGAGTAAAAATAAAACAGAGTAAGAAAGAATTTGAGCACAATAACCTATAGAACCTTAAAATGTATTCAGCCAACAGAAATATCTTTTGCAAGATTATGTGTGAACGTATGTGTATTTGTGAGTGTTACATATTCACACACACACACAAATGTATGCAATCAAGGCCTTGCGCAGACCATAGACTAAACAATATGATGAATTCAACTTTTTGCAACTAAAGATCATAAAGGAAAATAAATATATACATGAATAACAATCCTTTTTGCTGAATTAGGCTCTTTGCCAATTTTTATTCTTCAAGAAAATAAACCAAGTACTAGCACAGTACAACCCTTTGTTTAGGAAATTCCCTCCCTCTCTCCGTCTCTGGACGCTACTGCACATGCAGCATTTTCATAGATACCTGCCTGCTCTGGCCCCAGACAACTTTTCTCCCTCTTTACTCTCTTCTATGTAGAATGAAATTAAAAAAAAGAAAGCAGATGATATTTTTATTCAAATAATCCAAAACAAATAAGGGATAGATTCAACCAGCCATGTTTGGGTAAAGCCCAAATACAAGAAAAAGATAGCTTGAAGACGGCTTCTACAACATTCTAAATTTATCCTTAATAATCATCATTATTCATTCTTTAACATGTGTGCATGTCAGTTTTTATAAATTGTATCATTAGGCTTTCATAAGAATCCCATATCCTTGTTAATTGTAAGACTGTTGCACAGATGACTAGATTTCTGGTTGCTAGCTACAAAATGGCAAATCAAGGAATTCTATCCAGGCCTTCTGACCATTATTTAAGTGCTTTTTGCTTGATATTATGTCAAAAGCTCTTGTGGATATTGGTCAACTCAGGTAGGCTGTCTTAAGACTTTATGCAACAGTAGTTTCCTGGGACAATTCCATCAACTCTGGCACTGGAAAATGCTAAGGACGTTATACAAAAGGATATTTTTATATTGAACTCAAGAAACTCCTGAAATTAACTCCAGATAAATCACCTTCACATATTCAGATGGATAAGGATCTACATACAAATTATTAATATTAAAATCTCATCTCAATATGTAAGTGGACTACACCCTTCTTTAAAATTAATACTTTAATAAAATGTATTAGTTGGTAAATTCAGGGCATTTATGAGGAATTTACTCATACTTTTTCTACATATGCTTTTGGTTAGAATTGGTTTTATTTCCTGATTTACATCTTTTCATTACACCTTCATTATGAGTTTCTGAATTTAATGATGTGATAATTTAAAATCTGCAGGAAGCATGTAGATAACAATTGCTTATTTGATGGAACCCTGAGAGGCCAAATGTGAGATAAGAGGAGCCTTTGGGGGGGTACTTTTGACTTAGAGAATTTTTCTTTTGAGGAATGCAAATCATTTTACTAAATTACTTTTCTGTCTCTTAAAATATTGTGAGAAAATGTGGAAGACAGATACTATTAATCAATTTATTTCAAATTAAGAATCAGTTTGTTTTCATCATTTGGAGAGACTTAGATATTTACTTTTAATAAGGTATATGCATTGTACCTGTAACATAAATCATAGACTAAGTAAAAAAAAAATCTCAAATTCCAAGTTTGATCACATTGTCAATTTTATTTATATTGAGACCAAGACTCAGAGCTTAAAAAAAATCATCCTCGATGACAAAGGTAAACTGAGACAGAGAAAGGACTCCAACCCCAGGCCTCCGCCCAGTGCTGCTGTTCTCCCACAACTCTGCCTCACAGACAGACCCATAAATAGTGATAAACATACGTGTTATGTGCATGTAAAGTCCATTAAAACAATAAAGCAGAAATGCATGAAATTTCATTTGCAAATAAACCCTGCTCATTTATAGGACTGTGGTATTTTCCCAAATAATGGTATAATCTCCCGGACCTGTCCATGAGTGACATCTTACTCATCTTCCATGTGTTAAATGATATATAATATGTAAAGCAAATAATAGAGAGTATTTAGAAAGGGTACTTATTAAGTTGTAATAATTAATATATTTTTGTTGCTAAAACAACAGTAAACTCCTCTTTCAGGCTAAAATTATAGAAACTTAGAATTTTATAAGGTAGCTTAGAAAGAGGCCATCCATCCTTTTCTGAACTCCAAGAGCAGTGAGCTGGGAATAATTGTCTATTTAATCAATTATATTGATGTATGTTTTGACCAAGGAAGTTTTATATTCAAATTTAAAGGTGAAACATAGAGCACTCAAAGGCCTTAGCAAAGAAGTTAAAATCATGTAATCATTATAATTGTATATGAAGAAGAAATTAATCTTCCAAATGACAAAGAAGAATCTAAACCATAGATAAAGTCTCCTAAGGAAAACTGAAATTTTAGTATTTTTTTAAGTGCTAGAAATGACACTCTATTTTAAAATAGATGGACAAATACTACATTCATTCCTCCCTTGTTTATATTTATATGAGACAAGTTCAGATCTGGCTCTTTTGTGGATATGATAGATAAATAAAACAAATAAACACAAAGTCAAGAGAAAGATATGGTTAAATTTATATTTTTCTGCTAGAAGTAAGTCTATACCTATGCCTACAGGCAGTGATGCCTTAACCCTTGAGGAAAGTGTAATTGGAATATTATAATGGAATGGGTCTAACTTCCTTACTTATTACAGATGAAAAACTAAGGACCAAAGAGAGCAAGTAAATTTTTCAAATTCCAAAGTAGATGATGAGTTGTGGCAGAGACGCCTACGTCCCAGGCCAGTGGAATTTGATAACATCAAACTGTTCCTGGTGTTGTTTAAAAAATAAAAATAAAAACAAGCGACAATGATGTAAAGTGGATGGTGGAGGAGGGGTAGGGGACCAGCCTGACCTTGGCTGAGTGCTGGGGCCAAACCACAGGGCTAGCTGCAGCAGGGTGACAACAGGAGCTGCCAAACCACAGGGCTAGCTGCAGCAGGGCGACAACAGGAACTGTCAGCAACAACAGAAGATCACTTGACTGTCTGCTACAGCAGTGGAAAATTGCACCCTCATCTAAAAGCAAGGCCCCCTTCGTTTATGCCCCTCACCGCATATAAAAACCCTTGCCTCAGTCCCAGACGACCAACCTTGCCCAGGTCCCTCCCTTGGGACTCATTACCTTCACCCTGGAGCGCTCCAATAAAGCCTCTTTACTTAACCCTTTCAACTCTGCCCGTCTTTCTTTCTCTGCTGCCGGCCATCCAACAACCTTACAAATGACAAATCCCTTTGGAGCACTAGCTATTTTCTGTGGCATCACAGAGTGAGCTCCTGGCAGCCTGGGACTCTCACTTGGACATTCCGTGTCCAGGCCACGGACCCGCTGGCTCTCACTAGTCAGGCCACACGCTTAGCTTGCTTTGTGGACTCTCTGACCCCTTGCAATCCAATAAACACTGAAAGGTAAAAGCAATATGGCAAAATTTGGAACCCCCCCACTTTTATTATCCTACTGTAATATTCTAAGTGAGAAAATATACTAAGAGGGCAAACATTTCATGGTAATTGATATCACTGGTCTCACCTTGACAAAAGGTTCCCCCTCATAATTCTGCATTAAAGGATGGGTTTCACAACACAATTGACAGCTAATTAACCAAAGACAGTGAGGTAAATGATTTGCCAAACTATTTCAAATTGTGCTCTTGTGAATCAATGGAATAATACTGAGTCACTTGACATATTAGAACAACCTGTGCCAATAACATGATATTTCAAAATTAACAATGATTTGCCAAGTATTGTTCTTCTTTTATCCTACAGTATTGCTTTTGATGAACCAAAAAGAGAATAAAAATCATTTTTAAAATAAAATCGTAATTTTCTTGCCATCACCAAATGGCTACATATAATGCCTATAGTTTAAGGTCAGAGAGGCTTTTGTCACTGGAAAATCACAGCCATATATGTGTAGTGTGTGTGTGTGTGTATATATATATATATATACATATATATAATCTCAACCCCAGCCTAAGGTTTTTGACATAAACCTGTGAGCTTTAAAAAGAATGAGTATTTCTGATATATGGAAAGGCACAGGAAAACAGAAAATAATGAAATGGTAAAATGTGAAAAGAAGACCAGTGAAAGAAAGAAATAGCAAAGCGTTCATCGAGCAAAGCCTGAAAGCCAGCATTGTTTTTTGGCAGTGGAAGGCGAGCTGTTTTGTGATGTACTTGCACCAGTGTATCTAAGCTCAATTTGCTCTTATTATCCTGTCATTTCACTGTGTGCCTTCCCACGCTCTAGCCACTTTGCTTCCTCTACTGAAAGAGTGAGCAGGTGGCTGCTTCCTCACCATGAGCCAGTTATACTACCTGTGCCCAAATGATCAAACATGTCATGTCTGTGATGTGTGTAGGATCTTGCTGTTTGTCAACAGGAAGTTGTAAAGTGGCTTACAAAGGTTCTGTAAGAGTGTGCAAGAAGCTTTATTGAAGCAATTCACCTCTAAATGACACAAGCAAACATTTAAAGAAAAAAGAGTACTTTCTGTAACTATACGTTTCTTAGGTTTTCAAATGAAAAAAAGAAAAACCCATGTGGTTTATGACATGTTAATTAGTTATGACCAATTTGTTATTTTTTCTCAAAGAGAGACAATTTAAATCAACCTGAGTTATGCATTTCACACTGAGCACAAAGAGTCACATCCTTACTGACGTTACCAGTATTGTCAACGGCAGACCTGACTCAGACACACTGAATAAAAATAAATCTGAGTTGTAATCCTAAGAGCAGAAAGCATGGAACATAAATTTGATCGCCTTTTATTCTAACTGATCTCCTCAATGAGTAGTGACTGTAAAACATGGTTAATGGCTGAATTTTGCATGAAACATAACATCTAATTCAATGAAATATAAAGTTGTTCTAGGAAGAATCAGAAGCAGAATGCTGGCCTTCCTCTGTGAAGAGTCAGTCACAAAACATTGGACTGTGAGCTCCTTCAAGACAGTGAATTATATCATATTCTTCTCTGAACTTCAGTAGTTAATGCAGAATCTAGTATATAATAGGAATTCAGTACATATTTGTTGAATGGCTAATAAATGAATGAAAGCTACCAAATGACTCTTATGGGTAATTTAACTTTCAAATAAAAAATAGGGAATACCATAACACAAGCAAATGTTTTTCTGTTGTTGGCAAAATAACCTCCACTCAAATGTGCTGTAGAGGAGAATTAACTTAGATCAGAATTTAATTTAGGTTAGGATTTGGAATTAGAATTCAAAGAGCTTTAATTCTTAGATTTGCTACTGAAATCAATTTAAAATTTTATCTCTTTATATTTTTTTGGAAAGGCTATATTTTATGCTTAAAATATTCAATATTCATACTTCTTAAAATGTTTATTTCTTTTGAAATATATTAAATGTTCTGTTCTGTTGTATAAATGCCACACGGTACCTAGATGCTGGGAGAATGGACACAAGAATTCTATGTGTTCTTACAGTGTGCTTGGTTCCCTGGAGTTTGAATGTGGTTAATGTCTCTCTACAAAGGGCTGTAATCCTCTGCCCACAGAAAAAATTCAGAACAAACAATTGTCAGTGACAAATCACAGTATAGTCGACTTATAATTTGCTTTTTGACATAAACCACCCGCCTCATTCTCCACCTAGTGGCTCTCACGGTGTGGTCCCCACATCAGCAGCACTGGGACCTTGGAGAACTACAGATTCACAGGCTCTGTCCCATAACTGCCGACTCAGAAACTCTAGGGTTGGGGCCCAGAAAACCCAAGTTTCAGCAAGCCATAGAAGTGATTCTGTTGTATACTCAATTTTGAGAACCATTGCTCTATGATATAAAAATAATTAAAAAGACATAATAAGATGATTAAAAAATACTGTGTTTTCATTTTATGAATTTCATCCTTAAATTCATGGTATTTTTGTTGGGTTAATTATGTTTCTACAAAAGTTTCTAGGATCCAGTGGTCCGGAGATTGTCAAAATATCCCTTCCAGGGATAAAGACAAGTTGTTACTTCTGGACTTTTGTACTTTTCCTCCTGGGCCTCTTTGGATTGGGGAGGAAGCATATATCTCATTGGGGTGTGCTGCTCTGGCCCATTTACAAAGTGATCCAAAAGTGTTGAGTGAGGCCCAGAACACAGAAAGGCTCTGCAAGAGGTCCAGGCTGCTATGCAAGCTGCTCTGCCTCTTAGCTTACACAACCCGGGTGTCAGTGGCAGACAGAGATGCTCTTTGGAGCCTCTGTCCCCTACAGGGGAATCACAGCTCAGGTCCTTAGGATTTTAGAGCAAGCCTCTGTCACCCTCAGAAGATATTTATTCTCTTTTCAAAAACAGGTTTTGGCCAACAAGACGGACTTAGAGAAACTGAAAACTTGATCATGGGCCAGCAAGTTACCTGGGACTGGAGTGTCTATTATGAACTGTGTATTGTTTGGCCCAAAAAACCATGAAGCTGACTATGCATAGCAGTGCCCCATTATCCAATGGAACTAGGATACACTGGACAGGGCTCAAGCAAGCCCCGAAGGCACAGGTAAGTTCCACGAGAAAGTGTTTCAAATGCCCCTGGTCCCCACTCCTGCTACACTACATTTTCTCCCCCAGCCTGCACCTATGGCTTCATCGGGATGGCCCTATGACAGACTGAGAGTGACAAAAACTCTTGCATAGTTTACTGGTGGATCTACATGACATGCAGTCACCAACTGAGAGTGGGCAGGTGCAATGCTACCGCCCCAGTCAGGATAGTTCTGAACACAATCATGAATGCAAATCTCCCAGTGGGCGGAGCTTGGATGAGTATGTCTGGTTGTTCATTTTGCTGAATGGGGACTATACAGATTCATGAGCACAGGCTAATGGTTGGCTGTATGCTTAAGAATTTGAAGGAACATAATTTGAATATTGGCGACAAGGATGTCTAGGGAAGAGGCATGGGGGTAGACCTCTCAGAATGCATGTAGAACGTAAAGATATTTGTGTTCTAGATGAACGACTACCAACGAGTGACTTCAGTGGAGTAATATTTTAATAATGAAAATAAGATGGCCTGTTCTACTGATGTCAGCCAGTCTCTTTCTGTCACCCAGCCGTTACTGTCATGGTCCATGGGCTGGTGACAAAGTGGCTAAAGTGGCAGTGATGGATGCTATGCATGGGCTAAGCAACATGGACCTCTGCCCACCCAGGATGATGTGGTCACAGTCACTGCTAACACGGCACTCGTTCCTGGGTGACCAGCAGCTGCAGATTGATCACGTGGGACCACTTCCATCATGGTAGAATAGATATTCACCATATGTGTTGATTTGCCTTCACTGATTACAGTGCTTTTGTCAAAATTACCATCCACGAACTTATAAAATGTCCTGTCAAATATCATGACATTATACATAGCATTACTCCTGACCACGGAACTCATTTCATAGCAAAAGAAGTGTGACAATTGATCCATGCTCATGAATTCTCTGCAACCTAAGTTTATATCTGGATGGCATTGTACAATTTAGTATTTATTTTTTCTTTTTAATTTTATCAGCTACAAAATGGGCCCAAGAATATCATCTACTTAACAAGGCTACTGCAAAAATGAAATAAAATTTTATTTTATTATTATTATTTTTTAGATATAAAAGCTTTTTATAGTTACAAATAGCAAAGCTATATTTCACACCAGAACAACAACAAAAAAATTCTCCAGTTTTCCTTGAAATAATACAATCCATTTAAAAGATTGACATAAAATTTTTAACTAAATTTAAGTTCCAAATCTTTTGATATTTGTTTCATAAATCTAAAGAAAACATAACACGTGCACATACTTTGTTCAACATACTTTTGCAGAAAGGTTTTTGAGAACTTTGAAAAATAACTGCAAGAGTTTCATTCTCCCTGTACCCCCACGCAGCAATTAGTTTGGAAATCTAAAAAACACTTTATACACTGAGGTAGTATAAAATATCTTAATAAAAATAAATGAAAAATGGTGGGGACTGTCTGGAGGATAGGCATGCTTGTAGCTCTGGCTTGGGCGATGCAGAGGCAGTCTATGTAATAAAAATATTTTTACCTCCATTATATTCTGAAATTTAAAAAAAGAAAATAAACAAATTAATAAATATAAAATGTAATACTTTCTTTTGCATTGTTTATGAAAATGCCATGCCAATGTAGTAGAGGCTATCACCTCAATACAGCTATAGACAGTATGAGTTACTTTTCTAAGTGTAACAATTTTTATTTATTCATGTTGACCCACAATAACTCTCAGTCAATTGTTCCGGGGTGAAGATGTGAATTTGATGAAACGGTAGCAGCAAAATTATTGTTTGGATGTGCTAATTAATTTTTAATGTCCATTTATGATTTTTGACAAATGTTTTCCTGTCCTCGTAGACCTTTCTGTTCAAATTTAATAATGCCATTGTAGAAATAATATTAGTTTCACTAAAGAAAATTTTATATAAAATTTAAATAATTTGAATATCACATAATTGGGTTAAATGTAGTTGATCATGATAGAGATTTGCTGATTGAATGATTGATATTCTAAAAACTTTTTCTACAAAAGTTTTAGATTGTGTCACTTGCAAGTAAAAGCAGAATATGCAATGACTTTGGGTATCTGAATGATTGTTTTTGAGAAAAAGAATTAGGGATCTCACTTTGACAAAAGATAATATGCAATTCCTGTTGCTCTGGAAGTCTCAGTGTCTTCCTTAAGTCACCTTGAAAAAAAATTTTAAGTACAAGGTTTTCCAAAATTATTTGTGAGCAAGTCAAATGTTATTTCATGTAACCAAAATGTTTGTACTCCCATAGTATCCTGAATTAAAAAAAAAAAATCCATCAACTGCAAAAAAAAAAAGAAAGTAAAAAAAGGACTTGATTTCTTAAACTCATTCTCTAGTATTATTTGCTTACTATTTGATAAACATTACATTAATCACTTTCTGCATATTATCCATTGATTCTTACAACATTATAATCTATATGGGAACTGAATCTGAGAGTTTAAGAAACTGTCAAAGGTGTCACAACTAGTGAATGGTAGCATAAAGTTTTTACCTAAGTAGTATTTCTTTAGACAACTTATAACAACCTGTATCTATTTTCTAAGCATACTGTATAACTCTTATGGAAGAGTTTGTCATCCTCAGAAAAATCAATATCACAAAGTATCACTTTGATTAAGAAAAATCTTAAGATTTCCTTATCTTGCTAAAAATGAATAATTATGATTTTTTTAAAAATTGAAAAGAATTGAGAAAGTTTCATGGGAATAAATGTTGTTTAAATAGGCAATAAAGCCTAAATTCCACAAAAATGACATTTAATTTTGAAGGGGGATATTTAAATTTTTTTTTACCTTAAATACACTAATCATATTTTTACATTTGGAGGTCCAACGTATATTGTTTAAACATTTAAGCAATATGAATGACATCCTACGAATGGGATGTGAAGGAGGATGTTTTAAGTTAAGAGTGAACAGGTTGCGACACATGTTAAATTCCCACTGGTCACCTTGATAAGAAGGGTTTCAGTGGAACGGTGGGTCAAACCCTGTTTGTAACAGTTGCAAAGAGAATAAAATGTGCAGATTTGGAAATGTGGGATACTTACAACTACTTTGAGGGGCTGGTATTGTGGGAAGCAGACATTTCAGGATGGGGCTACATAGAGAAGTGGAAGTAAAGAAGGAATTTTATTTTTAATTTTAACACATAACCATGTTTGTGTTCTCTTGGAAATAGAGAAATAGAGTAGAGAGAGACAGAGTTGTGATACTCGCATAAATAAGATACAATTTCAGGAGCAATGTCCCTAAACTGGTGGAAAAAAAATGAAATCCAATGTAAAAGCGAAGAGTTTTTGGATAAGATGGGAGCACATGCATTCCATTCATAGTAGAAGGGACGTGGGTATAAATGCGTGTAGTTTGTACATTTCTTGATCAATAGATAGGTAATTCCTTCTATTGTAGTAAAGTAAAAGTAAGATTATTTGCTATGGTGATAAGGGAGTGTCACCAACAGTTTGGGGACAGTGAAGATAACAATAGGGAAAGCAGACGAATGATTACTGACCAGTCACAGTCATGACCCGACTGAGGTTTGGGGCCACAAATTAAAAGTGAATACATCAGCATTGTGACAGGTTTTTTTTTTTTTTTCTTTGTGTCATATTCTGCAACTTGGGTAAGCAGATAGAAATTTGATGTAACACTAGTTAAGGTTTTCCCAGGTGAGTTGCAAGAAGGAGAGAAAGGCAGAAAAGTGGAGGATGTGTGCAAATAGTGATTACACTGATACATCACAGAATCTACGTTCTGTAAGGATGGCATGAAGGCATAAAGTGTCATGGATATTGACAAGGTAAAGGGACAAACTCTGGAACAGCGTACCTCAAGTAAGTGAGTTGCAAAGATGGAATAGTCATAAAACTGAGACAGTCATAGACAAGGATACACTTTAGGGAATGCCGGTAGGAAGGGCGCCTGCGGAGCAAGGGACAGACAGCTGACGGGAAGCGGCATTAATCACGTGTGTGAATGTCAAAGCATGAGAACCACAGAAGCAGTGTAGAGAAACGCTGTCAGTTAAGTGCTAAAATCTTTAGTAAATGAGCAGGAGTGCCCAGGTGTGAGCACCTGCTGAAGCAGACGATGCCAGCCGGTGTGTCGATGAGCAGTGACACCCGAGGCAGCTCGTAGCCAGGGAGCGGCAGTTTATGAGGAAAGGGAAGATCGGGATAAACAAAGAGGAGCAAGGGGAGCACATGCCGTGGTCAGGTCCGGCGGTTCCTCAACTGCAGGAGAAGAGAGGGCACCATGTGACAAGGCTGAAGATGAAACATTGTCCCCAAGGTATATCCGAATTTGAGTTAGGACAGGAAGATGAAGGGAAAGTTCGTGGGACTTGAGGGCATAGAGAAGATTTTGCTGATGGCAAAGTAAGGCAGTAGAGATATTGATAATAGCTGCAGAGTTCAGGACCTTAGAGAAGAGTGAGAGAGTGGGTCAGGTTAGGGGTTAAAGCCATGCCAGGATGCAATACAAAGTTGGCCACCACTTGACAGGAAGCACCAGTGGTTTTTCAGTTTGTCAGAAGAGTATTCTGAGCAAAAAGGAAAGACGAATGTGTCCACTGGCTCTAGTCTCCAAGTTGTTAGAGATTTGCCTTATGGACTGTTATATCTGGAGCACTTCTGAGTTCCTGGGTGTCTCACCTCGATAGGAAATTGCCAGGCAGGAGAGAAAACGTAAGTGGCTGAGATGCAGGCACAAGATTAAGAGCTGGTGACTTGTGTTATGCCAACATCGAGGGAATTTGACTTCTTGGAGGAAGTGACCAAAAGAGTTGGATGAAACCAAGAGAATATGAAGTAGTTCTTAAAAGATGTCTAGTGTATACACATGCATGCACACATACACATGCCAAAACATATGTTTTCTTGAAAAATATCTCCTATTGCACTTAGGGCTACTTTTATTACTGATATAATGGCAATCTGTAGACATAAACATGAAATAATTTTGATTTAGTAACATCTATCCATCTTTTAATTATTACTCTCTTTCAGTTCATTATCTGTTACCTAACTAAAAATTCATTTCTTATAGTCTTGAAACCCTGCAATATTAAAATGGTTTAGTGTCATACAGTAAAAGAATTGTGGAATAGTTGTCAAAAACCTGAAGAGGTAGTTCTTGATTGGCATTATCTCAATATATAACTTTGGAGAAATGCATATGACAATAATAGAACTTGCCATGTATATATTAATGCTGAATGGTGCATTCACATTTTTAAAAAGACATAAAATACTATATAATTGGCTTGTGTTATTATTATATATGCATAATCTTCTGTTTCTTCAACTCATAAGAATTTATACTGGGATATTCACTTTGTAAATGACATTCTTCTAAAATGCTTTCTTCATATTGATCTTACTTTGGAAAATAATCTTATATTCTTATTTAGATGTCACCACTTGCTCCATTAAATTCATACGTTATATACTGTAACACACAAGTGTAGAATAATTTTGATAATATGACTTGGTTTGCAAATAGCATAACAATTCTTGCATTATGGTGTGGCATTCATCTCAAGGGGACTGTGTTTCTTCTTTTGGTCGATTGGCCCCTTCTCAAACTATTGATTTTCCACCAATATGAAGGAACGATAGTTTTCTTTCATATTTTTTTCTACATGATAAAAAATAATATGTAGAGAAACCCAAATTGGACTTTTTAAATAAAAAAAGATAATATCACATTTCGAAAGCATATAACTGTTTACATATTATTATTCATCACTGAGAAATCTAACATGAAATTTTGCCTCATTTTCTCATCTTTAATCATTTATATACACACACTAGCAACTACACTAGTTAAAAATAAAGATTAAAAACCCCTAAACCCTATCCATTGTACTAGTGTTATTTTCTTTCTTCAATACTCAAAATAATAAATTGTTGAAGCAATAAATATTGTGTCAGTTCAGCTCAATTAAATTTACAAAATGAGAACGTACAGTGTATAAACGGCACCTGAGAAGCTCTGTTGGCCCATCTCCCCACCTATCCATGGAGTTAGGAAGGATGGAAATGCCCGCCAAATGGCTATTCTTGCAGAATTGGTTTGTGGAAATGCAAGGAGGTTGAAATTATGTTGACAATTTAAAAAAAAAGTAATGTTTATGTTAAAGTTCATTAGGAAAATCATACACAAAGGTTAAGTCCAGAGATCCAGATACAATATCTGAGGGGAACAAGGTTTAGAGAAACGAATTTGAGAATTGGGAATGTGTAAAAACACAATGTGAGCCAGATTAAGTTAACTAAAAACAAGGTCCAGGACAAAATACCAGGAACATTATTAGCATGGAAAGCGTGGTACAGACAGGCTGGGTGAAATGACTGGGATTAGACAAGTACTAACAGCAACAGTGATTCAACACTTTCTCTTGAAGAGTTCACAATCTGGTGGTGAAACCAAAAAATGATCTGAAATATTCTTATATAGGAATATAGGAAAGGGCTAAGATTAGCATGTGAAAAATTTGTTAAAGGTGGTAGAATTTGTGTTTGTGTTTTATATAATAGGAAGGATGTTTTTCCCTATTTTCTTATACTTGTTTTTATTGAGACAAAATTTACATTGAATAAAGTCGACCATTTTAAAGTATACAATTCAAAGGCATTTAGTAAATTCACAGTGTTGTACATATATTATTTCTCTTTAGTTCCAAGACAAGTTTTACTTTCATGTTTGTGTGCATGTGTGTGTGTGCTAAAGAGCACCTAAAATCTACTCTGTTAGCAAATTTTCAGTCTACAATGTAATATTGTTAACCAGAGTCCTCATGCTGTGCACTAGATCTCTAGACTAACTCATCTTATGTAACAGCAAGTTTGTAGCCTTGGACTTACGTCTCCCCATTTCCTCCCCATTCCTGCCCCTGGTAACCACCATTCTACTGTTTGTTTCCATGTATTTGACTTAAGATTCCACATATAAGTGAGATAATACATATTTGTCTTTCTGTGTCTGGCTTATTTCACTTAGCATAATGTCCTCTAAGTTCATCCATGTTGTTGCAAATGTTAGTATCTCATTCTTTATTAAGTATGTAAGGCAGAACAGTATCCCATTTGTGTACATATAATACAATTTCTTTATCCATTTGTCCATTGATGGGCACTTAGGTTGTTTTCATATCTTACCTACTGTAAATAATGCTGCAATGAACATGGGAACAGAGATGTCTCTACAAGGTGCTGATTTCATTTTCTTTGGGTACATACCTAATAGAGGGATTGCTTGGTTATATGCTAGTTCTACTTTTAATTTTTTAAGGAAACTCCAAACTGGTTTTCACAATGGTTGCACCAATTTACATTCTCACCAGCAGTGTACCAGTACTTCCTTCTCTCCACTCCCTTGCTGACATATATGATCTCTTGTCTTTTTTTAAATAATAGGCATCCTAAAAGATGTAGGGTGATATACCACTGTGATTTTGATTTGCGTTTTCCTGATGATTAGGGATGTTGAGCACTTTCTCCTGTCCCTGTTAGTCATTTGTATGTCTTCCTTGGAAAAATGTCTATTCAGATATCTTGCACAATATTAATTAGACTATTTCTTGCTAGTGAATTGTGGGAGTTCCTTATATATTTTGAATGTTAAACTCTTACCAGATATATGGTATGTAAATATTTTCTCCCAATTCATAAGTTACCCTTTCATTTTGTTAATTGTTCCCTTTTCTGTTCAAAAACTTTTTAGTTTTATATCTCATGTTTATAGATTGAATTAATATTATTAAAATGTCCAGTACTACCCAAAGCAATATACAGATTCTATGTAATTTCTATCAAAATTTCAGTGGCATTTTTCACAGAAACAGAAAAACAACCAATTCTAAAATTCAAATGGAACCACAAAAGAACTAAATAACTAAAGCAATCTTGAAAAAGAAAAACAAAGCTTGAGGCAGCACACTTTCTGATTTCAGATTATATTATGCAGCTACAGTAATCTAAACAATATGGCACTGGCATAAAAACAGACACATAGACCAATGGAACAGAACGGAGAGCCCAGAAATAAACCCAAGCACATATGGTCAACTGATTTTTGACAAGGCCACCAAGAACACATGCTGATGTTGGGAAAACTGGATATCTACATGCAAAAGAATGAAACTGGACCCTATCTTACACCACCTACAAAATCAACTCAAAATAGATTGAAGACCTAAACATGAGACCTCAAACAGTAAAATTCCTGGAAGAAAACATAGAGGGAAGCTCCTTAAAATTGATCTTGGCAATAATTATTTGAACACCACAACAAAAGTTCAGGCAGCAAAAGCAAAAATAAGCAAGTAGGAAACTGCCTTGAAATAGGAAAGCTCTTAGTAAGGAACAAAGCATCTCTTTGGAGTAATGTGGTACGGAGATAAGAGCACTGAGGAAAGATGAGATATAAGAATGAAGTGAAAATATACCTAGACATGACAAAGAACAGAAGTAATAATCAGAACATGGATGAGGAGGCTGAAAGAGTTGAGTTGATGGGTATGGAATTTATGAACAATTGAAATTTCAAGAGGAAAGGAATCGAAGAATCATCAACTGTATAACTGAATTTTGCAGAGAAATGGAGGAAAACGTTGACTAAGTATATACTGTGATTTGAGGAAGATGCTTCGTATTGTATCTGTTCTTTATCATTCATTTGTGTTGTTTATTTATAATGTTATTTCCCAATTTGCTAATTCCAAAACTAATGCATTAGATAGCTACCTAAAATTTCCTGAAGTTTTCTTATGTGTAAGTGTGTGGAGAAGGGAGAAGGGTGGGGGGAGAGAGAGAAGAGAAGGAGAAGAAGAACAAGGCAGTGGTGGCAAAGAAGGGAGTGCAAAATGCTACTGACACTTTGGAATAAAGTTTCACAGTTTCTTACAGAGATTAGCATCTGGTGCAGCAGTTCCACTAAGTATTCAAGCAACTGATCTGAAAGCTTATGTAAAGCCTGAATACGAATGTTTATAGCAGCTTTATTCATAACCACCTTCAGTAGATGAATTAATAAATGGAGGTACCATAGAGTGACATCTAATTTAGAAAAAAAGCCACAAAGAGACATGGATGAATCTAAAATGCAAATTGCTAACTGAAGGAAGCCAGTCTGAAAAGGCTACATACTGTATGATTCCAATGGTGTGACATTTGAGAAAAGGAAAACTACAGACACAGTACAAGATCAGTGATTTCCAGGGATTCAGAATGGAGGAGCGGAAGGAGTAGTTGGAGTACAGGAAATATTTGGGTGCTGAAACTCTTCCATGTGGTACTGTAATGGTGGTCACATGGCATTATGCCTTTGTTAAGACCCATAGAACATTCCAACTCAAATCATGCATATTAATGTATGCAAATTAAACTGTAAAGAGGTCAGAGCATTAAACCAAGTGAGGGCCAGTGTGTGCAGAGGCCCTGTAAGGGCCAGGCACAGTGGCTCACGCTTATAATCCTAGCGCTCGGGGAGGCCAAGGTGGGAGGATTGCTTGAGCTCAGGAGTTCGAGACTAGCCTGAGCAAGAGAGAGACCCCGTCTCTATTAAAAAAAGAATAAAAAGATTAAAAAAAGAGTAAAAAGAAGAGAAAGGAGACCCTGTAAGGCTGCGGCCCCACTCCCGTTTTGCTGGTCAACCTACTGGGCTTGTAACCACCCGTACTCCCCGGGTGTGACTGCCTCTCTGAGCAAACAGGGGCCCTGGGCTGTGGCTGCCCCTCTGTGGGAAGGTGGAGGCTGAGTGGGAGACCGGCCATCGCACCCAGGACAGGGGAGACAGCAGCGATGTTTGCAAATGGCGCACTGACTACGGCTGAGGCTCTGTAGCCGTGGGTGGTGGCACCGTCACCGGGAATACTCCAGCCTGGAAGCCAGGGAAGCGCCTGATGCTGAGACAGCAGCAGGGTTGGTGGGTGCGGAAGGTCAGTGAACGAGTCCACTGCATGGGAAGCATTGCGTGTCTCCATCACTTCACTTGTCATGGTCCCCTGCGTCTCTCATTCAGCATTTAACGTAATATTTATGAGAATATTTTTGAGAAATTTTTGCTGTTTTCTCTGTCACCAGAGGTGTCCAATGGTGACCTAAAGATTTTCTTGTGAATCTTTTTCACAGACACAAATACATGAACCCACTTTTAGTCTCAGGAGGCTGCCGGGGTTGTCACCTGGACAGCACTGTCCAGCCTTCTCTTGACTGAATTTTCCTGAAAAGGGAGAGGTGGAATCACCGAGGCTAAAGCAGCCCAGATCAGTCTGCCCAGGACAGAAAACAGCACCCAGAGCTCCCAGGGTCCACGTGTGCTGATGAGAGGGCAGGGAGACAGCAATCGGAGGAAATATTTCTAAAGTGTAGCCAGATTTTCTCAACTATGAGAGAAAGTCTAAAATGTACAGAAATGTTCCCAATTGATTACTTTTTCCAAATGTTTTTTGAGACCCTATGCATTTTGGCACAGTAGTAAATGGTGGAGTCACAAAGAGAAATTATAGTTTCTTCCCTCAAACTCCCATAGAAAGAGAAAATAAACAAATGACTATAATGCAAATGAACATCTCTGTTTCTAGACCAGAGGAGTCTGCTTGCTATTAGCCTCGGGCCAGGAGCTCCACCTGCCTGCCCTACAGGAAGTGTGTTCCCTCAATCAGCAAGCAAGGCAGATGGCAGCCAGACGGATTCAGCCCAGGATGTGAAGTCAGTCTGAGGCTAGAGGCTGAGCCCACTTGCATTTGCTCATCATGCCGTGTTATCCAGGATGGGCAACACCGTCAACAAAACGAGAAATAGAGCTGTTTTCTCAGGGAAGCCAATGACTAAAATCACAAACGTGCCTGAGAGAGGACTGGGAATTTGAACCACCATTCTGGTGGCAAATAGGCCAGTAGTAGCTGCATCCTGTGCATAGTTGCAAAGTGTGACACAAAGAGGGGACAGACCTCGGAAAGACCGATTACTGTACTAGGGCAGCTGCCTGAAACATGCCAAAGCACAGAAAAGCAGTGATAGCATAAACTCTACCCATTAAAATATTAAGTATGTGTATTATAGAAACCTTGTTCTGGCAAGAAGAAAATGCCCAGGAAGGCCGGGATCTCCTCTTGCCAAGCAGAGAGGACAGAAAATTGGAAGAAAGTGCTCTGAGAATGGAAACAGCCACCCTCAAGTGAATGCCTTTACTCCCCACACGACTGCCTTTCCTTTCTTCTCTTTGTGGGGGTTTGGTCAGGATTTACTGGGCGTGAGATTGAAATTCTGTGGAGCGGGAGTTGCACAGCAGTGGTGGGAAAGCGTGCAGAGCAACCCCTGGCCCCGGGAACTCCTCCCTAGGTAACGGATGTCACCTTGCAGAGCCATAACTTCGCCATGGGTGACCGGCACAGCACAATTTTGGAAGTTCTTACTTCTATTCTTTGTTTTTGGTGTTCTTCAGTTAATTTTTCCACATAGGCTTTTAAATGAAGGACTGAGAAACCACAGAATCACAGAGCTCAAAGAAATATTAATGGCCATCTCGTCGGGAGGTTTTGAGGAATGAGGAATGGATCCAGGGTTCAGGGGTTAGGAAAAGCAGCGGCAGGCAGGGTGGCCAAGTTCCAGGTCACCCAATCTTGTTGCAATCAAAGTGTTCTTTTTGGCTCCCTTTGGTCTACTGGGCTTCTCTATGACATCTTATTTGAAGAAAAGGTCTAGTTACTTCAAAACTTTGGATGTAATCTAGCATTTATAGGGCACTAGAAAGGCTTCTTTTTGCTTCATGGGAAAAGTGCTTTAGAAATTTCTGAGTTTATTTGAATAATGAAAATACAGTGTTTAATTTAAGAATGACAAATAAAGCTACTTAAATTTTAATAATTAGGGATTAGATTGGGATGGGGAAAAGAAGGATCCATCTATTAGCAACCCATCCCTGCCTGGATTCTACTAGAAGAAATATAGCACAATATGGCTTCCACATCTAACAGAGTATCTGCAAACCAGGGCAACTCTGAGGCCTAATCGCGTAATCCTAAGTGCCTCTGAACTTTGCCATAGTCCTCGAGAACCCATCCTGGGAACTTCTTTAATAGGCAATCTGCATGTATGCATCCAGTCCTAAAATTCCATGATTTTCTGAGGTGGGAGGATCACTTGAGCTCAGAAGTTCGAGATCAGTCTGAGCAAGAGCAAGACCCCGTCTCTACTAAAAATAGAAAAAATTAGCCAGGCAGGGTGGCACGTGCCTATAGTCCCAGCTACTCAGGAGGCTGAGGCAGGAGGATCACTTGAGCCCAAGAGTTGGAGACTACAGTGAGCTACAATGACACCACTGCACTCTAGCCAGGGTGACAGAGTGAGACTCTGTCTTGAACAAAACAAAACAAAAAATTTCATGATTTTCATAGCATATGAAAGTATATTAAAAGACTTTTGTCACTTTTATATCATATGTAAGCTTAATTTAATACATCAATATATACACAATATACTTTTCAGTATTAGCACTTTTTGAAACATAAAAGGTAACAATGAATTTTATGATTCTCACTAAAGCCACACTGCAAGTTCTTGGCCTGCCTGGACATAAAAACTCAAAAATACTTTGACAATTTATCAGAAAAATAGATTTAGTGACTTCAATCCTAAGCTTTGGCAGCCAGGTTCTGCACCTTCTAATGAATACTTTTCCTTCCGAAAGTATTGCTTGTCCTAGCACAAGGTCAGAGACCACATTGATCTTCTACCTGCACCACGCGTGCTGACTTTCTCTTTCTGAAGGTGTTTTACTAATTTCTTACTTATTCACACCTTGCTCTGAGCAAACAAAAGAGAACGTGACAGTTACCTGGTCACTTTGCCGGGTTCCCCCGCGGGTTGTCGCACACCTGCCCTATCCGGGACTCCACACGCACCGGAGTGCATGACTCCAGTTGTTATTTTGATGAAAGGTCACTGACCCCTTACTAATACAGGAGGTTTTTGAAAAACTAAATGATACTTCTTATTCCTATGAACAGTGCTTATGAAAAGAACAACATAAACTCGATGTGGTTGTTTAAACAGATATCGTGGAAGGATACATCCAAATGCTGTCTAACCAGGACTAAACACTGGAGTATGTTCTGATTGTTGCTACACTTCCCAGAATAAGCTATTTTTAACAATTTCCATTTTTATGGAACAGAGAAAGACGCTTCAGAAGGTTTAATATCAACGAAAACAATTATCTCATAGGAATGTAGAGAAATGATTATTTTTGCATTAATTTACTCATGATACCTTATTGCAAAGTAATGTTCTTACTTGAATTTAGGGAGAGCAATATTTTCCTTTGCCGGGGTCACTTCTCTGGCAATCTCCTCATTCTGGAGAGCAATCTGGAGGCAGAAATAGAAGAAAACAACATAAGAAGTCCTATGAGCATTCAGAGTAGAAGCAATGAAATGTATACACTGAAATGTGTCTGCTTTATCCATGAGGAAGACATGCCTGTCATTTATACTTAAAACACCACTTTACCACACTTCCTTGTCAATTTCTAGAAGTAGCTAAAATCCCTGAGAATCCTCAAGAGGGGAAATAAGATAATATTTTCCAAATAGCTAATGTGACAAGATTAAGTTCTATAGAGTACACTTTGGGAAAATTGATTTTAGAGGAAGTACAAGAGGGTATTTGGTAATCTGCCCAAATTTCATTTGCTAGTAGCTGGCATTTGTATCTACACTGCCAACATTGCAGCCTTTAGAATGAGACTCCAACTTTAAATTAGTGTTAATACTTAAAAGCATTCATTGTGAGGAATAGTCTATTGATTTGATGCCAATGAGTGATGACTTTTTTATGAGACTTAGTTATTAACTCAGTTTTATGGCAGGGTGGGGGATTGGCCCCTTAAGAAGTAGTGTAATCCAAGGCATGAGCAACAGATTGCTAATTCTAGAGGCTAGAATGATGTTCCTGCCTTTGTCATTTAATTTTTAATGATCCCATTTATGTTACTCAACCTCTCGTGAACTCAACTGTAGTTTGAAAATGCTTTAATACCTTAATCAAATGACAGCCAGGTGAGATGTCTAGGTTTAATAGAGCAGTGGTTATCAGAAGTCCCAGTGGCAGGGGGCTGAGTGCACAGGAGTTACTTGTGCAGCTTATGAAAAGATACATATCTGACTCAGGGGACACGATCTGATTCTGAATCTGATTCAGATTTGTATAGAGGCCTATAAATATGCATTTTGTAGAAAGTTCCCCCAAAATCTGAAGCATAGCCAAGTTGGAAACCCTGAACTAGAATGAAACCTTGTGAGAGGGTAAGAATAATTCTTGGGTGACCCCAGACCTCCCCTCCATGGCACATCCTTTGATTGTGGACTGAGCTTGTGACCATGGCAGGTTTCACTCCTGTAATGAGGTTCCATTAGGTGAGAAAGTAAAGAGGTATTGCAGCCGTGCTCTCCCAAGTCAGTTAACTTTGAGTTAATCCATTTGAAGGAGCTTATCCCGGGTGGCCAGACTTGGTCGGTTGGGAACTCTCACAAAGGGGCAGAGTTCAGACTGGGGCAGGTTCTCGTGCAGGCTGGGGGAGGTGAGCTGCCATGCTGGGAGAGGGCCGCCTGCCAAAGTCCTCCTGAAGGCAGAGGCTGGGAGCCCAGAGCAACCGCAGGCCAGCACACAACAAGAGAGTGGGGACCTCAGTCCTGTGGAAGTGAAGGACTGATTCTGCCAACAACCTTCATAGGCTTGGGAAAAGCCCCGAGCTCCAGATGCAAAAGAGCCTGGCCGGTGCCATGATCCCAGCCTTGTGAGACCTGAGCATAGAACCAATCCACTTCCGACCCAGGGGAACAGAGAAAACAAATGAGTGCTGTTTTAAACCAATAAATTTGTGGCATTTTTTAATGCAGCCATAGATAACCAACATGAGACAAGACTTATGTGTCACTCTAACTGTATCCCAACATCTCAGCACAACGCATGGCATATGCTATGTGTGTGATTCACTTTTCTTTTTTCTTTAATAAATTATAATTTAAAGAATTCAGAATTATGTATCATGTCAAAATAATATTAATTGCACTGACATCATCATCCCTTCAAATTCTAGTTTTTTGCAGGTTGTTTCCTTAGTTATATAACATAAACCAATAATTTTAGCCTCATCCCATTTTCTCTATTTTTTTCTATGTATGTATTTTATAAGTTTTATTTCTGAAATGTTGATTGTAAATATACATTAAAGCTCTCCGTAAAAGAATGTGTCTTTGTTCTACAGGACCAATGCTGAGATGCGGAAGTAGGAACTTTCCTTAAAGAGCAGCATGCCATCCCCACTGAGGCGGGTCTGTACCTGGTTGCTGTGGAAACAGAGGGGAGGGGGTATTGGAACTAGATCACAGCAGCCAAAGTCCAAACACTACCACGTATGAAGAGCAAAGAAGGGAAAGGGAACGCAACAGCTCGATGTCTCAGCTACGTCTCCTGGTCACATATTTACCAGCCTCAAGTCCGCAACGACCCATTTATTTTTACTGTGGAACAATTGCTGGGACCTAGGTAAAGAATTGAGTGTAGCGCTGTGAGGGAAACAAACCAAATAAAAACTACAGACCAAAGCAACAGACACTCCAAAGGAGGCTCACTATAGCTAACGAAGTAAATAGAAACCTAAAGAAGGTGGGTGGAGGATCCACTGCTTAACAGGGAAATAGAAGAAAGGAGGGAGTTCAAATTTCTACCCGGCCAGGGTATCCAAGGCAGGACGGAAATCCTGGCTATTACCACCACTTACTTGCCTCAGGTTCTGAGCTCCCCACCGGTCCGTAGTCTTCTCTCTCCTTTCCTGAGTCTCTACACATTTGTCTAGATGTGCTACCCAAGACTTTAGTCTGCACTTAAGTGGGAGAAAGATGCAGAACTGCTCCTACTTCAGTTTGCTCAGAACCAGAAGTCAGTTTCCATTTTCTATGTACGAATTTAACTGGAAAATTTAAATGTGAAATTTAAGAGTATATATATGACTTTTTAAAAAACGTTGCTGACTTCAGTTATTCAGGATGTATCTTTTAATAGGGATACAACCATACTATCTGTGTGCCTTATAATGTCTTTTCATGAAATAAATTATTCACTGAAAATCCTGAAACACGAATATCACTAAGGAAAACGAATTCAACCTAAATGGTAACTATGAAAATGTTAAAGAAAGAAAATGAAATCAATAAAATATAAAGTATTTTGGAACACTACTCATCTGCATAAAAATTTAAAACAATCACTTGATCTGGCATATTATTTAATGAGCTAAGCCTTCCTCGAAGTCCTACTTGGGTTTCATCACAGACTTTGTAAGACAAAATCAACATGATTCTTCTGGAGAGCAAATTTTGATGTGTTTTCAGAACCAATTTTTTTTTCCTATTTTATGAACAATATGCATCTCACAAGTCAGCGCTCTGTATAAACAGAATGTCACTACTTCAAAAATGCCATCAGGTTGGACATTACAAAAAGAAGAAACAACCTCTTATACAATTGATGTCAGGAGGACTTCACTACACTTTCTCCTTACCAAACCCACTCCAGCACCCTGTTAGAGTTAACAAAGATACCTTTGTGTCCTCAAAACATCAGAGTCTTTTGTTACAGAATAAAATGTCTTGTAGCAGAATTTCAACCTCATATGAAACTTACTGTCAGTAGCTGTAAACGTTCATACTGCAGCATGCTAAAAGTGCAGGGGTAGGATCGGTTAGCAAGGGGAAGGCTGTGTGCAAAAATTCTGTGTTGCCTGAGCAAAGTAGGAATATTAGTAGTACTACTTTAAAAGTTTTTTCTTTAAGAATATTAAAAAATTAATTACTATTTTATAATATTTATAGAAAAATAATAGGTTGTTCAATAATATTTTTTGACTATCTTTCATTTCAGACTGTGTTTTGTCAGATTACTGTGCCGTGGCAGTGAGCTGGTTTGTCAGACCCGGCTCAGGGTGACAGGGGCAGACAGATCCAGGGAGAAGTCACGGTGTTCAAAACCACTGTAGGGACTGTAAGAACAATCACAATTCTTAAGTCTCCCGGAAAGAGTGTGTAGCACCTGAATCCCTGCTGGGCTTGGCCAGTGGTGGGCAGCCCCGAGAAAGTCCTGGTCCCAGGAGCGGCCGGGAGCCTGCACAGCTGCACCTCCCTCAGATCAGCGGCTGTTCCTAGGAACAAGCCTGAAATAGCCTGCGGGGAAGGAAGCACGGTGGAGGGAGACCAGCTGTCCCATCTGAGGCCCCGCACGTTTGAGAGCTTAGTTAAGATCAGTTAAGATCAGCAGAGACGCTTAACTGACCCATGCCAACCACCAAAGCAGGCAAGGGTGAAGATGAGAGCCCCTCAGCTGGCCCACAGACTGCGGAGCAATCATAACTATTTATTATTAAGTTACTCAAATTTGGGGCAGTTTTGCTATACAGTGAACACAAAATGATACAGCCATAGAACTGGGATAATTATGGGTGTCATTGCATAATTGAAAGACAAGGTCACGAATCTCATTTTTGTCTAAATCATTTACGTTGAAATTCTTAAGTAATTATTATACTTGCCTCCGCTTTTTATGTTCAAAGAACCGTGTTTGTGGATGTGCGGAGGTGCCAGGCTGCGAAGTACTGGGTGTTCTTCTGACTCATACTCTATCAGTGTCACAACAAGATAAACTTTTACATAATCACTGCAAAAATCAAAAGTAGTGGTCAATGTCCTTCTCTAGAGCCACATCGATTCATCTTGTAATCCCTGGAACTAATGCAGCATCTGGGAAACCAGTTTGGTGGCTCCCCAGTGTGTGAAATGAGCATAGATGCAGCGTGTACTGTGTCCTGGTGTAAACAAAGCTGTGCAAAGGGAGCCTGTGTAGGTCTTCAAAATGATATGCTAAATAACAGTCTCAAAAGAAACTTAAAAAAATACATTATACTAAATGAAAATAAAAATAGAACATCAAAATTTATTGGATGTGCATACAGCCAATCTGAGAGGAAAACTTAGAGCATTAATTACTCACATTAGAAAAAATGAGGCTGGGGGCGGTGGCTCACGCCTGTAATCCTAGCACTCTGGGAGGCCGAGGCGGGAAGATCACTCGAGGTCAGGAGTTCGAGACCAGCCTGAGCAAGAATGAGACCCCGTCTCTACTAAAAATAGAAAGAAATGATCTGGACAACTAAAAATATATATAGAAAAAAATTAGCCGGGCATAGTGGCGCATGCCTGTAGTCCCAGCTACTCGGGAGGCTGAGGCAGAAGGATCGCTTGAGCCCAGGAGTTTGAGGTTGCTGTGAGCTAGGCTGATGCCAAGCACTCTAGCCCGGGTAACAGAGTGAGACAGAAACAAAAAAAAAGAAAAAAGAAAAAATGGAACATCTCAAATCAATGATCTAAGTTCCTACCTCAAGAAACTAGAAAAATAAGTATTAATAAATAAATTTAAGTAAAAAAAAAAATGAAAGAAAAGACAAAAACAGGTAAATGAAATTGAAAACAATAAAACTATAGAGAAAATTAGTAAGGCAAAAAAATTGTTCTTATTAACAAAAAATCAATAATATTGATAAATCTTTAGCCAGGTGGACAAAGATAAAAAGTATGAAAACACACATCACAAATGTATAGAAGGACAGATAATGTCACAACAGATCCTACAGTCATTAAAAGGATCATAAAGGAACACTTTGAAAAACATTTCTGCTCATAAATTCAACAAATTTTAAGAAATGGACTAATTTCTTAAAAACTACAGACTACCAAACTCAGCTAAGAATAAGTAGATAAACCAAATATTCAATAACCATTAAATAATTTAAATTTCCAATTACAAACTCCTAAAAAGTAACCTCTAGGTCTAGATGGTTTCATTGGAGAGTTTTTTTACATAACCTCTTCTAAAAAATTGCAAGAAAAGGGAACATTTTCCAACTCATTTTATGAGGCCAGTATTAGGTTGATGACCGAATCTCAAAAAACCAACACCCAAAAAAAGAATACTAAAGAACTATGTCGCTCCTACATTTAGGAGCAAAAACAAATTAGAAAACCAACTCAAACAATGTATAAAAACAATTATATGACCCACTAGTCCCACTATGACCAAGTAGGATTTATTCTGAGTATGAAAAGCTGGTTCAATATTTGAAAATAAATCAATGTTATCCACAAATTAACAGGCTAAAGAAGAAAAAAAAATCACATGATACTATCAATAGCTGCAGAAAAAATAATTTGACAAAATTCAACACGCATTTGTAACAAAATCTCTCAACAAACTAAGAATAGAGGGAAACTTCTAAAAGACATCTGAAAAAATACCCCAAACCCCCAAAACAAAGAACAACACAAAAAATACAGCTGAACTCAAACTTAATAGTGAAACACAGAATGCTTTCCTCCAATATTGAGAAGAATGCAGTAATATCTACTCTTACTACACTAACTAAATATAGCAATTTAGCCAGTGCAATAAGGCATGAAGAAGAAATAAAATATAAAGAATTGGAAAGAAAGAATAAAACTGCCTCTATGTGCAGATCACATGATTTTCTATGTAGAGAATCTCAGGGAATATATAAAAAGTAAAGTAAAAACTACAACTAACAAGTGAGTTTACTAAACTCAGAAGATACATGGTAGATACAAAAAGTAAATGCATTTCTATACACTAACATCAAACAAGCACAATAAAAGGCTATTTACTGTCACCCCAAATAAAAATAAATATTTAGATATAAAAAAAAAATATGTACAGGACCTGCAGGACTTACATAAATGGAGGATATGCTATGTTTATTGATTAGTAGACTCAACATAGTAAAAATGTCAGTTCTCCCCAAACTAATCTACAGGCTTAATGAAATTTCTGTCAAAATCTTAGCAAGACATTCGGTAGGTACCAATAAGATTTTCTAAAATTTATTTGGAAATGAAAGGCTCTAGGATGGCAAAAACATTTTTGATAAAGAAGAACAGAATGTGAAGAATCATTCTGTTTTATGACTTACTATCTATCTGTAGTAATCGAGACAGTTTGGTATTGGAGGGGTCGACACATAGGTCAATAGGACAGAACAAAGAACCCACCCATAAACTTACACAAATGTATCCAATTACTTGTTGGCAAAAAATAGCCTTTTTAACAAATGGATATCGATAGGCAAACAAAAAAAGAAAAGAAAGAAAACTTGGTGTAAAACTCACACATTAAAAAATACTCAAAATGAATCACAGACATTAATATAAAAATTTAAATTATAGCACTTTTATGAGACTGTCATAGGAGAAGAACTTCAGAATTGATAATTAAGCAAATAGTTATTAGATTTGACAACAAAACCGTGATCCATAAAATAAAAAACTGATAACGTAGATCTCATCAAAATAAATAACTTTTGCACTGCCAAAGACCCTATTAATATGATTAAAAACCTGTGAAAAATATTTGCAATTTGCATACCCGAAAATGGACTTCTATGTATAATACATAAATTTAAACACTCTCAAAATTCAACATTACACAACATAAGAAACTCTAGCAATCCAATTAGAAAATGGGCAAAAAACATAAACAGATATTTCACTGAAGAGATTATGCAGATGGCAGCTAAATACATGAAGAGATGTACAATATCATTAACTATCAGAGTAATGCCAATTAAATCCACAATGATATATCACTGCACACCTATTAGGATGGCTGAGGAAAAATGCTGACAAGGATTTGGAAAAACTGGGTGATTTACATTGCTGGAATGTGCAGTGATACAACCACTCTGGAAAATAATTCAGCAGTTTCTTTTAAAACTAAAAGTAGACTTACAATATGACCTAGAAATTGAACTCCTGGGCACTTACCCACAGAAATGAAAACTTATTTTCACTCAGAAACTTGTACCAGAATGTTTGTAGCAGCTTTATTTGTGATAGACCAAATTGGAAACAACCAAAATATTCTTCAGCTGGTGAATGGTTAAACTTGTGATACATCTATGCCATGGAATGTACTCAGCAGTAAGAAAGAACAAGGTCTTTGATACACACAGCAACTTGGGTGAACCTCAAGGGAATTACGCTGAGTGTAAAATGCCGTCTCAAAGCACACACGGAATATGATTTCATTTGTGTAACATTCATGAAGTAGCACAGTCATAGAATTGGAGAGATCGGCGGCTGCAAGGGGTGAGGGATGAGCTGAAGGAATGGGAGTCTGGACCTAAATGGGTATAAAGATGGAGTCTTTTCCTGATGGCACAGTTAGTTGTCTTGGTTGTGGTGGAAGTTACACAAAGATACACATGTGATAAAATACACACACACGCACACACAAAATGTTAAATTTGGATAAAGCTGGGTGAAGAGTATACAGGATCTCCCTGTGTATCTTTTTGCAATTTCCTGAAAATTATGAGTATTCAAAATTTTAAAAGTCTTTTAAAAAGCAAAGGAGTGAAGAATACAAAATTCAATTAGTGTTATCTATTAAAGAAAGATAGAACGGGATACAAGAGCGGTGAAAAGCTATTTGCATTACCAGTCTTCATGTTCCATTTCTTAAACTGGGTAGTAAATTCACAGATTCTTATCATAGCAATATGTTTATAACAAATATATATACACATGTGTACATGTGTATACACACAAATATGTTACTTACATTTTTGTCTATGTCAACTATTATATTAAAATAATTTAAACATAAGACAAAATGATATGAATGCATTTTACACTTTATTCTCTGTGTTTTTGTGTATGTATTTCTTCAAATTGAAGGTACATATTTTCCCTCCTTTACTGTTACAGATAGGACCAAGTTATTCCTTAAAAGGCAAAAACATAAGGAATGCAATGGTCTAGTCTTAATAGTAAATCTACAATTTTGTAGTTGTATTTACATTTAATTGTCTTTATGTTAACAATGTAAAATGGTGTGTGTTTGTATGAAGCATCTAGCAATAAAATTAATAGTTGGGGATTATATTTTTCCACAAATCTAACACGTTCTAAAGATGTATAGAATATTGAAGAAATTGGGAAATATTAAGCATCCTAGAAAATTGGTTAATAAATGTTTTAACTTGTTTAAGTTTTATGACACAAATTAAGAAAACAATTATTAAATTATATTTTTACATTTCAGTAAGTAGGAGAAATAAAGTACAAGAAGTAGCCACATAATATCAAATTATACTTAAAATTTAGCTTCTTTCATTAAGTATTCATGTATTCTATAATACTTATCTAAAGTAATTTTTAAATAATTAGAAAAAATTATAATTGGTATATAAACTAATTAATGGCTTTCTTAATCTCTTGAAGGTAAAAAAATATCTGACTGAAACAATATTACTTTCTTATGAATCAGGACTGTTATATCTGATCACTGTCCAAAGATATCAATGTGATCTAAAAGAATGTGATATGAAAGCTTTTACATTTACAAGACTGACATAGGAAAAAATTAGCTTACAATCAGACTCTTTTGCTTAATCAATTTCAAAGATATTTTTATTTATATCCGGATGACTTTTACATTACAATTTGGCTTTAGCTACAGTTAGCAATGCCCATTAGTTATATGACAAATATATAGAGAGACATACAGGCTGATTTTTTTAGAAAATGCTAAGGTTCTCCAATACTGAGTTTTTGTTACATTCTGAAATTTATAGTTGTAAATCACTGAAAAAGGTAAATAAATATGGCATGAACATACTGGAATCAATATCCAAGCAGATAATATGCAGAGCAAGGTAGATGAATGTCCCTGACTGGGAATGAAAACCATCATGTAACTAACTGTAATTGCTTCACTTAGTTAAATTAAGCTATATTAAGTCAATTGTACTCTTTCCAGATATAGAAACTCTGTCTGTAGATGAGTAAAAGGAAGATGTAGTGAACATCAGCATACAGGGCACGAAAAGACTCTTGGGTTCATTTTGACAAGTTTCCTTTTCCTGGTCCTTGCTTTGAATAAATCACTACCTACAAAAATGATATCTGCACACCCACGTGTCAGTTTGCTAACGCCTCATCCCCGACACTGACTGCACTGTGACATAGAAAGCTAAACTTTCCACTTGGACAAATTGCTAGAACAAGTTAAATGGAAGTCCCTGGCTGTGGATGTATACTAACTTTTAAGTTAAATTGACTTCACTTAATTACATTTAGCAATATTAAGCCAGTTGCACTCCTTTCAGGAAACAAAGCTATACCTGTGAAGCCCATCAAAGGAGACTGTAACATTGCTCTATCTTAAATAGTATAAACATTTGACACAAAGTTCAAAAAAAATTTTTAAATGAAAAAAAAAAGAGATTATTTTTCCAAGGGGAAAATAAAAAGCTTAGTTTTTATGGGTTAAAGTCACCATTTTCTTAAACCATGGCACATGTGAGATAAGCTAGAAACAATTTTTAATACCTGTAAATAGGGATGACTCATTCTTTGAACAGAATTTTAGAGTAATATTCAGAAGAATGAACTTTATCTGCTGATGTTTTATAGCTATACCATTTAATATAGCCAAGGAGCATAAAACATTTTTAGCAATAGAATTAACAGTTGGGGATTATATTTTTTCCAAACAGCTTCCAAACTATTACATAAGAATTGTATATTTTGAAAGGTTGTCTCTACTTAAACATTCACCACATGTTTGAGTGCCTTGTAGGGACCCTGCACTGTTCTAGATCTGTGAATGTAGCAGAGAAAGAAAACAATGATTAAACATATAAATGAAATTTATATTATGACATATAATATGATATATGAACCAAAAATAATTGCAGCCAATATCCCTTAGTGATTTAAAACATGTCCATTTGTAGTTTACTTACATACCTATCTGCTTTTAAATATCTTTTGATTTTGCAGAGCTAACCTTTCATTTCAATGAGAATGTCTGATGGTTAAGGCTTTAACCTGACAAGTACCAGTAAACAGGGTTTGCCATGTCATCTGCTCTTCATGCCTGTCAATAGAGAATTACATGTTCTTTGAAAAAAAGCTCTGCCTTTCAGAACTTGATACTGGAACATAACATGTTCATGTGCAAATTTCACCGTACCACAGGTCATACCAGCCATGGCAAAACATCTGAAAAGCACAGAGTAATATTTGATTCTCCTTAACCATTAGAGGTATCCCTGTGAAAAAGCAGTTTTCTGTTCAGTTTTACTTATGACCATATTTTAAGCATACTCAGTAAGCCCATGGTGCTATAGAGCACACAAGAAAATCTGTCTTTCCATCAAGGTGTCTGAGATCAATAGAAACATTTAAATGGAAGGAAAAAAGGCAAGGGAAGAAGGCAAATACAAGAGGAAGATCAAACCCACAGATTTAAATCTGTCAGTTCAAAGATTTGTAGTGCTAAAGGTGGCAATTGTAAAGATACAATCATCTTGAAATGGTAGGATCTGACATAAGTCACATTTTTGAATTTTTAAATTTGTGATTTTGCACTTTTTTATTTTTTATTTATTTATTTATTTTTATTTCAGCTTATTATGGGGGTACAAAAGTTCTGGTTAAATATATTGTCCATGTCCCTCCCATCCCCCCGAGTCTGAGTTTCAAGCGTGTCCATTCCCCAGACAGTGCACATCGCACTCATCATGTAGGAATACACCCAT
>CM052438.1:88840834-88854371 GCA_028533085.1 Varecia variegata
AAAAAAAAAAACTCAGTGAGAAAAAAATTAAGAATAAAATAAAATGATCAAAAGACTTAACAGCCTCTTAACCATAGAAGACAGGTGGATGGCAAATAAGAATATAGAGGAGTCCATATTTCCCCACATGGAAAGGCCACCACATGAACTTTAGAATGCCTAAAATTAAAACAAAAACCTGATAATATCAAATTCTGGTGAGTACAGGGAGGCACAGGAACTCCACGCAGTGCTGACTGGATGCAGCGTGACATAGCCACTGTGGGTGACAGTCTGGCAGCTTCTTACATAGGGAAGCGTGCCCTGCCCAGCAATTCCACTCAGGTGAATTGAAAATTTATATTCAAACACACACACAGAATGACAAAAGATTATTATATTAGAAGTTTTTTTCCATCATCGTATAAAATAACATTAAATATAGCCATTTAAAAATTTTTCCTAGTTTCCTTCCAAAATACTTTAGTAAGTTCAACTAAATCATTTAGATATATTTAGCTATATTTCTTCAAATTTTCACCTAACATTTTAAGATAGTTTGTCATCCATATATTTTACCAGAATTTGAATAAGCATATTTTATTTACCCTTTAAACACATTTGAATTTTATTATTCATATATATCTAATTATTCAAAATTAAACATAGATTTTTAAATTACTTAAATGACTAAACTTCTTTGCTACTTTGTAAAATATATGAAAATATAAATATAAAGTGGATATGATAATAAAGAGATTTGTTATTTCGGAACCATCAATTCTGCTTTCCTTTGTCTACATTTTGTTGGATGAGTGATAACAGTATTTCAGTGTATGTTACTATTCCTTAAAGCAGAGTTTATGTCAGCACTAGCTGCTCAGCACAGTCCCACAGCCATGCCTCTTTTTCTTAAGGTAGTAGAGGCATTCAGGCTCCCTCCCTAGAGGTTCATCTTCAGTAAGTCTATAAAGAGGCTCAAAAACTCACATTAATAGGCTTCTTGTTTAACTCTGATCTATAGCCAGCATTGAGAACCATCTTAGGGCCTTGGTACCTATTTTTGGATAATAAATGGCTATGTATGAATTATTAGTCTAAAAGTAAGGATTAAAATATTAATAAATATTGAGAGTTATTTCCTCCACATACAAAAAAGCAAGTAAATGAAACTAAAGTCAATAATTCAGTCTATCCGTGTGTGTGTATGTGTATATATATATATATATATATATTTATTTATTTCATATTTATCTGCTTCAAACCTTCCTGAAATATTCATCTATAGTCATTGTCTCCACCTGCTCCTCTTACGGACTCTCCTCAATCCATTCCAGTGAGATTTCTGTCCCTTCCCTCCTAGGATTGCTCTCTTCAAGTCACCAGGGCTCTCGTCGCTGTCACAGCCAGTGGCATACGTGAGCAGCATCGACACTGTTGGCACCACCTTGGCTCCTGCAGCTCTGCAGCCTCTGGAACATCTTAGTGTTCCTCCTACCTCACTCGGTGCTTCCTCTCATCTCCGTTTTGTGTTTCTCTCTCATCTGGATCTCTGAAAGCGGGAGCACCACAGGTTTAGGAATAAGCCCTCTAATCTCTGTCTAGACTCTCTCCATACAATCCCCTCTGGTCCCGTGAGCTTAAACTTCACTTACACATCAGTGGCTTTCAATCCCTGCTCTCTTTCCTGAGCTCTATTCGAGATGGCCAAGACTGCTTACCTGACAACATTACTTGAATATTTTATAAGCATCTCAAACCTAGCACAAAAAATAGAACTATTGATTCTTTCCCTTCATAAATAAAGAAACAAAATGTGCTGCCTTCTGCTCCCAGTATGCCTCAATATATGAATAGAATCCCCATCCACTGACTTGCTCAAGTCCCAACTTACAGTCTCTCCTCCTACCATGCCTCGCTTACTATCCATTCATTCTTCTCTGTTTGCTTCTATTTCCTCAGAAATGGAAGCACGTGGTTCCCTCCACAGCCATTGCTGCCCCTGCTGTGTAAATCCCTAGCATTTCCCTGGATTCCTGAAGAAGCTTCCTTAGTGGTTTCCTGGACACCGTTTTCAACTGCTCCAGTTCATCCCACAGTGCTAAAACATGCGTCATGTGCTCACACTCCCCACCTTGAAATTCTCCAATGCCGTCTTACTGAATTTGTGATCAAATTCTCACCCTTCACTTACAACACTCTAAAGGACCTGACCTCTGTCTGAACCACTAACATTCGTCCTTAAAGTCTGTACGTAGCCAGCTCTTTCTCCTCACCCTTGCCTCAGTTTCATTATCTCCTACTCAGCAGAGCACTGCTCTGGATAACCTAACCCATGTGGTGCATGAACTCTTCCTCCTGGCCCTTCACCCTAGACTCCTCTTTCCTTATGGAAATCAGTACAATGTGGAATTAGTGTTTTCATTTGTGTATTTTCTACCTAGTTGATCTTTCCTTCCTCCCTCTGTCTGTAGCTCTGACATGCAATAAATCCTAAACAATTTGTTTAAAAATGAGGTAATTTCATCAGTGACTTTTCCGAGCATTTCAAATTTGAAAAACTGTTGTCTTGCATAGCAGAACTTGGAGTAGCATTGCTCAAAGTTATGCTTGAAGTAGGCATTTCATTCAATCTGACAAAATTGTCCAGGTTAATGTTTCTAGCCAAGATCCTGGGAATTAACCCATGTGACCATATCCTTTTGTCAGTGCTTCTGATGAAATGTGGTGTCACCCTTGCTCTCCAGCTTTCACTAACACGGAGGACAGATGGTGGGCTTTCTGGTGACATGCTCTTGTTCAGTGTCCCAGTTACCTCATTTCAAAGGGAATTCCAATTTTTAATACTGGTTAAGGTATATGGTGTCACTGTTAATTAGCAGCATAAAATAGCTCTATTCTAAGTGCTGATCTAGGAAATCAGTCTTAAATCTTTCTCTTGTCAAGAAAGTGAAAAGCATCTTTAATGGAGGTCTTACTCAGGAATATGTGACACATCCATTCTTTTAGCTACACTAAAGTATACTCTAAAATTAAACCAGACCAATGGAGTTATGCACCCAAACAGTAACATATTGGTTCTCCCTAAATTGGTTTTGCAGATTGTTTGCTACGTGATTCTTATTAAAACTTGCATCTGAGCACATGTTGTACATATGTACGTTAAAAAGTAAGAGAATATCTGATAGAGTTTGGTAGAAAAAAGTGTTCATAAAGACATTTTTAAAGGGCATCTTTAATGTGGATAACTCTGATGCACTGAATAAATTTCTACCACCTCACTTACTAGGTATCACCCTATTTGGGAAATATTTTCCAGAATCATCCTTTCTGCTGCTAAAATGTAATTGTTTCCCCCTTCCATTCAATATTTCAATGTCAAGGGAGGAAAAGAAATAATCACAACTTTTTTTCTCAATAAATAATTTAGCAGTACAAAATCTAGCAAATTTTGCCTGATTGAAAGCCAGACAGAAAATTTTGCTTCAAAGAGAAAGTGATATTATTATAAGAGTACTGGAAATCAGAAGCACATAAAAAAATTTCCAACCAGGTGAATTTTCTATCAGATGGAGGCTGTGTGTGAATACAATGCCATTGTTCTGGGCAATGCAAGGCTCTGTGGACTTTATTTATAACCTGTCTTGCTTTTTCAAAATTTTAGTGAAAGTTTTTAACAAGATGAACTATATCTATCAACCTGTATTCATATGCTAATCACACTTTATGGAATAAAAATGCAAGTCATTAGGAAACTTTATTCCATTTTCCATCAGCTTCATTAGCGAAAGCTTATCTCTTCCTAAAGAAACCTAAATACAATGTCACAGGCATTCATTATTTTCTGGTTATCTTTTCTTTAAAAATAAATAAGTTCTCTTATTTAGCCAATCACTTAACTCACTCAACCCAAATACTAAAAAAAAAAATTTTAGGTTTGTGTTAAGAAGAAAAAGGCAAAATTTTTATGTTTGCTATGAAATTTATTGTGAATACTTCTTTAACTTCCTACTCCATTCTCACAACTTTCTTTGTTTCTAACTCTAAGTTTTATGCCATTATATTATAAATCATATTGTAGCCTTTATCTTCACTACTGTCTGGATTTCTGTAGAAGAGAAATGGTGAAATTCATCTTGTTTTCCCAGACCTTTGCAAAATGCCTATCATATGTGGTGTTAAGAAATATCTGTTTCCTGGCTAACTAAATTTGAAAATGTTTAAATAACAATATTACAGCTATACTATAAAATACAATGAAGCCATGAGAAATAATGAAGTAAACATACACAATTATACAAACATACACAATTATAGTGATACAGAAAGAAATGACATAATGTTTTTGTGAAAAAAGCAAGTTAGAGATCAATAAATACAGTATGAGCTGATTTTGTAATAATCAACTTCTTTAAGGGTGAAGAACTGAAACATCCATATGTTGCTGGTGGGGGTGCAGAAGTCTCTTGTAAAGTCAAATTTACACTCGCTGTATGACCCAGTAATCCTACTCCCTTATATTTAAATAAAATAAATGAAAACACAGGTCCATAGAAAGACATGCATAAAATATTTATAACATGCTAATTAATCATCGCTTAAATCTGGAAACATCCCATGTATCTTTGAACTGGTCAATGGAGAAAAACATTTTCATACATCCATACAAAGTGAGTCTGGGCCCAGTAATTTGAATTTTTAAAAAGTTTTCAGGTCATATAAAAGCTGTTGCTTTGGAAACCAGATAATGAGCACCATTAATTTAGAACATAACTATTATAATGAAGAGTTAGGAAGTCAATCTCTCAACCTACTTCTTTGCAATGGTACTAATGTGAACAGGTATTTGCACAAGGACGTTTGGGATGAAAACAATTATCTCTGGTCCAAAAATGGCTATACCATCACTCATACTCACATACACTCACACGTACACACAGATACCACACATACACACACATCATACATAAACACCCTCTCTCTCTCTCTCTTGGTCTCTCTCTCTCTCTCTCTCTCTCACACACACACACACACACACACACACACGTACGCGCGTGCGCACTCAACATAAACAAAATGAACCAGAACAGAAAATTTAGCAGAGGAAGGGAATACCACCTGGAGCATTTCATTAGATGCAGAAGACTAACCATGGATATAACTGGAAAGAATCCAATCCTGTGTGTGACAATCTCGGTCCCTCCAGGTGCTTTCCTTCCTAACTACCATAACAACAATTGAGGCAGTTGCTCCCTCCCTAAATGTTGGAGTTTTGTCTCACACGTCTGCATGACTTCCAGCATCAATAGAACAAAGGTTTGCCTCATCAATGCTTATCAACTGAACTGGGGCTTTATAGAACAACATACTGTCTTAATGGCATCATAAATTGTGTGACATTTTATTCCAACAGCTATCTTAATTTTTGAATTGTTTTCTTTACAATATCAAACAAAAACAAAGCTTTCTTGGGACGTGGGAAAAGAATCAGATATCAACTTAACTTGGAAAGGCTAATCCAAACTGAACTAAACTACTGAGCTATTTGAGTTTATTCATCACTAAACATCACTGTGAACGTTCCTGCAAACTGTCTCATCTTCTTTAAACCCCAGGGACTCACTCTCAGCTCTGGTGCTGTGCAGTCTTGCCAGGTGTCTGGGGAATGTGCACAGTGGGCACATGAAAGATAACTGTCTGTTTCTTCAATGGACTCCATTGTGGAGTCCATTAAGTTAATCCAGCGTCCTATAAACAGAGAGGCCCTTTTTCTTTTCTTTGCTGAACCATCCAAGAGCTGGGTAGACCATGACACAGCAATTAGTCTGTTCTAGTCTTGTAAGTCTTGACTAATGGAATCTTAAAAAAAGAATTAGAGTCATTTTAGCATATATTTGGGGATTTTAACTGAGTGTAACATTGGCAGACATGACACAAGCGTCAAGCATTCTGTTTCTAGGTGAATGATATCTTCTCACATATT
This sequence comes from Varecia variegata, assembly GCA_028533085.1. Lineage (NCBI taxonomy): Eukaryota > Metazoa > Chordata > Mammalia > Primates > Lemuridae > Varecia > Varecia variegata. The sequence continues at coordinate 88,846,797 of CM052438.1, forward strand.
ACACAATTCTGAGAGGTCATTCAACATGTGTTAAAGCCTAAAAAGTTTATACCCTCTGATTAAGTCTGTCCAGATTTAGGATTTGCCTTAAGAAAATGAGCCATATATAGAAATCATGCACATAAATACCAATAGAAATTTTATAGTTAAAAAATCAAATTGCATATTTAAATATAAACGATTGGTTGGATTAATTTTGGTATGTGCATTCAGTATAATATTTTGCCATTCAAAACTGTATAAATAATTTTTTTTATTTCAAAATATTAAGGGGGACAAATTTTTTAGATTACATGGAGCACTTTGTAATGCTTGAGACCCAGCTATAGGTGTGCCCGTCACCCAAATAGTGTTCATAGGACCCATTAGTTAGGTTTTTTTCCCCATCCCTCATACTTCCCCCTCCCTGGTTAATTTCCACTGAATTTTACTTCCCTATATGCACATGTGTGCTCATTGGTTAGTTCCAACTTAATAGGGAATACAGGTGGTGTTTGTTTTCCATTCTTGAGATACTTCACTTAGGAGAATGGTCTCCAGTTCCATCCAGATTGTTGCAAAAGGTATTAATTCATATTTATTTATGGCTGAGTAGCACTATGAGATACATATACCATGTTTTATTAATCCACTAATGAATTGATGGGCACTTGCACTGATTCCACATCTTTGCAATTGTGAATTGTGTTGTAATAAACATTCAAATGCAGATGTCTTTTTGATGAAAATTTTTCTTTTCCTTTGGGCAAATACCCAATAGTGGGATTGCTGGATCAAATGGTAGGTCTACTTTTAGTTGAGGAATCTCCACACTGTTCATCATTCTTTTTATGGCTGAGTGGTACTCCATGGTTTACATATACTACATTTTATCAATCAATTCATGTATTGCTGGGCACTTGAGTTGATTATATATTTTGTGATTGTGAATTGTGCTGCTATAAACATTCCAGTGCAAGTGTCTTCTTGATTAAATGACTTTTTTATTTTGGGTAAGTACCCAATAATGGGATTGTTGGATCTAAAGGTAAGTCTGCTTTTAGTTCTTTGAAGTATATCCATACTATTTTCCAAAGAAGTTATACTAATTTGCAGTCCCACCAACAGTGTACAAGTGTTTCTTTCTCTCTGCATCCATGCCAGAATCTATTGCTTTTGGAGTTTTTAATAAAAGCCATTCTGCCTGGAGTAAAGTGATATCTCATTGTGGCTTTAATTTGCATTTCCCTGATGATTAAAGATGTTTAGCATTTTTTCATATGTTTCTTGGCCATTTGTCTTTCTTCTCTTGAGAAGCTTCTGTTCATGTCATTTGTCCACTTTTTAATAGGATTGCTTATTTATTTCTTGCTGATTTGCTTGAGTTCTTTGTAAATTCTGGATTTATTGGATGTGTAGCTTGTGAATATTTTCTCCCATTCTGTAGGTTGTCTATTTACTGTATTGATTGTTTCCTTATCTATGCAGAAGCTTTTTAGTTTGATCAAATCCCACTTATTTATTTTTGTTGTTGCCACGATTGCCATAAGGATCTTAATCATAAATTCTCTGCCTAGGTCATTATCTAGAAGATTTTTTCCTATATTTTCTTCTAGAATTCTTAGTTTCATACCTTAGATCTAAGTCTTTTATTGATCGTGAATTAATTTTTGTGAGTAGTGAGGTCCTATTTCATTCTTCTGCATGTGGCAATCCAATTTTCCCAGTACCATTTATTGAATAGGGCTTCTTTTCCTCAGTGTACATTATTGTCTGCCTTGTCAAAGATCAGATGACTGTATGTGGATGGTTTTATATTTGAGTTCTCTGTTCTGTTCCATTGATCTATGTCTCTACTTTTGTACTAATACCATGCTGTTTTGTTTATTGTAATCTTGTAGTATAGTTTGAAGTCTGGTAATGTGATTCCTCCAGTTTTATTCATTTTGCCTAAGATGGCTCTGGCTATTTGGGCTCTTTTCTGGTTCCAAATGAAGCATAGAATTATTTTTCATAGATCTGTGAAATATGACTTTGGTAATTTAATGGGGATGGCAATGAATTTGTAGTTCACTTTGGGTAGTCTGGGCATTTTAACAATGCTGATTCTGTCTATCCATGAGCATGATATGTTTTTTCATTTGTTTGTATCCTCTGCAATTTTTTTCCTCAGAGTCTCATAGTTCTCCTTGTAGAAATCTTTCACCTACTCTGTTAAGTATATTTCTAGGTATTTTATTTTCTTTGTAGCTATTGTGAATGGTGTTGAGTCTTTTATCTGACTCTTTGCTTTACTGTTATTAGTATATAGAAATGCTACTGATTTATGTACACCGATTTTATTTATCAACTCCAGGCTACTGTTGGTGGAATCTTTGGGATTTTCAAGATACAGGATCATATCATCAGCAACAAGTGATAGTTTGACCTCCTCTTTCTGGACTTGGATACCTTTATTTTACTTCTCTGGACAGATTGTTCTGGCTAGGACTTACAGCACTATGTTGAATAGAAGTGGTGACAGTGAGCATCCTTGTCTTGTTCCAGTTCTTAGGGCAAATGCTTTCAACTTTTTCCCATTCCGTATATTGTTGGTTGGACATTTGTTGTTTATGGCTTTTATAATTCTGGGATATGTCCCTTCTATGCCTAGTTTTTTGAGGGTTTTTATCATAAAAGGGTGCTGGATTTTGTCAAATGCTTTTTCTGCATCTATCAATATGATTACATGGTCTTTGTTTTTGCTTTTTTTATATGGTGAATCACATTTATTAATTTCTGTATGTTGAAACCATCTTTGCATCCATTGGATGAAGCTCATATGGTACTGGTGGATTATTTTTTTGATGTGCTATTGAATTTGGTTTGCTAGCATTGTGTTGAGGATTTTTGCATCTATATTCAGAAGGGATATTAGTCTGTAGTTTTCTTTTTTTGTTGTATCATTTCCTGGCTGTGGTATCAAGGTGATACTAGCTTTGTAGAATGAGTTGAGGAGGATTCCTTCCTTCTCAATGTTATAGAACAATTTCTGCATCAGGGGTACCAGTTCTTCTTTGTTATTCTATTGAGGATATTTGCATCTATATTCAGAAGGGATATTGGTCTATAGTTTTCTTTTTTGTTGTGTTATTTCCTGGCTTTGGTATCAAGGTGATACTGGCTTCATAGAATGAGTTGGGAGAATTTTCTCCTTCTCAGTATTATGGAATAACTTCTGTATTATGGTTACCAGTTCTCCTTTGCTGTTCTGATTTAATTCAGCTGTGAATGCATCTGGTCCAGGGCTTTTTTTTTTTTTTTTTTTTGCCAGGTTTTTTACTACTGTTTTGGCCTCACTGTTCATTATTGGTCTGTTCAGGAGTTCTATTTCTTCCTGTTTGAGTCTTACAAGGTTGTGTATTTCCAGGAAGTTGTCCATTTCCTCTATATTCTCTCTTTTACATATGTAAAGATTTATGTAATATTCATGGACATTTTGTGTTTCTGTTGTATCAGTTGTGATGTCACCTTTTTCATTTCTGATTGAGCTAATTGGGTCCTTTCTCTTCTGTTCTTGGTTGATCTAGCAAGGGGTCTGTTGATTTTCTTTATCTTTTCAAAGAATCAACATTTTGTTTTGTTAATCCTTTGTATTGTTCTTTTGTTTTGTTTTGTTTTATTTTCCAATTCATTTAGTTCTGATCTGACCTTTGTTATTTCTTTTCTTCTGCTGGCTTTGACTTTGGTTTGTTCTTCCTTTTCTAGTTTATTGATGTATGACATTAGGCTGTTAATTTGTGATCTTTCTATCTTTTTGATGTAGGCATTTAAGGCTATGAATTTTCCCCTAAGGAATGCTTTTGCTATGTCCCATAGATTTTGATAGTTTGTATCCTTTTTGTTATTCAGTTCAAAGAATTTTTTGATGTCCATCTTGATTTCATTCTTGATCCAATAATCATTCAGCAGCAGGTTGTTTAATTTCCATGACTTTGTGTAGGATTGAGTGTTTTTCTTGTTATTGATTTCTGTTTTTATTCTGCTGTGGTCTGAGAAGGTATGTAAGATGATTTCAATTTTTTAAAATTTGTTGAGACCTGTTTTGTGGCCTAAGATATGATCAGCCTTGGAGAATGTTCCATGTGCTGCTGAGAAGAATGTGTATTCTGTAGTTTTGGGGTAGAATGTTTGGCAAATGTCTGTTAGGTCCATTTGATTTTGAGTTTGGTTTAAGTCCATTTTTCCTTACTTATTTTCTACCTCAATGATTTGTTAAGCTTTGACCGTGCTATTGAGGTTCCTGGCAATTATGATGGTGCTATTTATTTCTTTGCTTTGCTCTAGTAAAATTAACACTATGTATCTAGCAGCTCCTGTGTTGGGTGCATATATGTTTAGGATTGTTACATTTTCTTGTTGAATTACTTTCTTTACCATTATATAATGAAACCCTTTGTCTTTCTTTACCTTTGTTGGCTTAAAGTCAATTTTATCTGCTATGAGAATGGCTACACCTGCTCTCTTTTGATTTTCATTTCTGTGGAATTTTTTTTTCCATTCTTTCATGTTGACTCTCTGTGTATCCTTGTGGTTTAGATATATTTCCTGCAGACAGCAGATACTTGGGTTGTGTTTTCTTATTCATTCAGCCAACCTATATCTTTTGAGAGGAATATTCAGTTTGTTCATGTTAGTTGACAGCATTGATATGTGGATGTTGGTCTGTTCATCCTGTTGGATAGTCCCTTATTGCTTTGTTTTATCTCTTGTTCTATTGTTTTATAAGAATTGTGAGTTTTGGGGGGTTTTAGGTGAATTTACACTGGTGGGTATCTGTTGTGCTGATTAGTGCATAGTGCTCTTATTAGTATTTCATGCAGGGCTGGTCTGGTCATGGCAAATTCGTTCAGTGTTTGCTTTTCTGGAAAAGACTTAATTCCTCCATCAATTGTAAAACTTAGTTTTGCAAGGTACAACATTTTAGGCTGGCAGTTGTTCTGTTTAAGTCAGTTGAAGGGGGGTCCCCACTCCCTTTTGGCTTGGAAGGTTTCTGCTGAGAAGTCTGCAATTAGCCAGATCAGTTTTCCTTTGTAGGTCATTTGATGTTTTTGTCTTGATACTTGCAGAATTTTCTCCTTCATTTTGACTTTGGACAGGTTGGTTGATTACTGTTTCTTAGAGAATATCTATTTATTATGAATCTTCCCCGTGTTTGATATCTATCTTGTATGTCTATGTCTGTATTTCTGGTGATACCCGGGAAGTTGTCCTTAATAATTTCCTTAAACAGGTTTTCCACGTTTTTAGCTTTTCCTTCTTCTCCCTTAGGGATACATATAATTTGAATGTAAATTTGCTTCACAAAGTCCCATATATCTCTCAGTGATTGCTCAGACATTTTTATACTCTTGTCTGCCTCTTTGAATTCCTGGGTTATCTTGAGAGCCTTGTTTTCAAGCCCTGAGATTCTTTCATTTCTTTCATTGATTTCCTGAAATTTTTTTGGCTTCTTTTTGTCAGTTTTCAACTTTCTCTTCAATTATATTCATCGTATTTGTCATCCATATTCTGAATTTTGTTTCTGTCATTTTGGCAATTTCCTTGTGTATGGAGTCCACTACTGTAGCTCCATTGTGTTCCCTTGGGGATTTTGAACTCTTTTATTTTTTTCATGCTGCCAGGGTTCTTTTGCTTGTTTCTTCTCATTTGGCTTCTCTCAGCTCTGGGCTATTAGGATTGTAGGGTACATGTTCTCCTTTGTTGGGGACTCTCTTGAACAAAGTCCAGAAGTGACAGCTGCTTAGGGCTGGAGGGTCCTGAATGAAGTGTTGAACCTCAGAGAGGTTCTGCCTGCCCAGTGGTAGTGGTGGGGACTCAGTAGTGGGGTCTTGGGGTCCAGGCACAACTCTGAGTCTCAGGGGTGGAGTCACAGGCCTGGGGTGCCTGGAGTTACAGGAGTAGAGTTTTGGACTCAGGCACACAGAGAGCTTCAGAACTGGCTCTGGGGATTTCAGGGGCAGAGCCACCCATATTGGGGGCAGTTCCACACGGGACTGCTGATCCCTAGTCACACAGGCAGAGGTTTGTCTCAGTGGCCCAGGGTCTCCCCACACCTACGATCCACTGAGACAGACACCCCACAGTTTCCAATTTGTGCCTGTGGCATCTGGGGCTCCTGCTCTGTTCAGCTTCCATGTCTTAGAGGAGGCACGCTCGGCCCCCCAGTTAAGGGCACAACACAGGGGAGTGTTTGTTCCCTCCCTGGCCCAGTTTAGGTGATGCAAATGCTACTGTTGAAAGGCTGGGTCCAGAGTGGACCTGGCTCCGTGCCCCGGAGTGATCAGGGTGGCATCAATTGCAGAAACGTGGTACTGGCAGGCACCAGATCTCTGCTGCACCTGCTCTCTGGTGCAATGTCTCTGCACAGACTCTCAGCAGCTCCCCCATCAGCCCAGAGGTCTGCAGTGGAGGAGGGAGACCACATACACATTGAGCTGCCTGTAACTTTTGTCTCTCTCCTAAAAAGTCTCTATCCTGCTGTCTTTACCTCTTCCCAGCAGTGTGAATTGTATTGGATGCCCCAGGTTAACCTCTGAGATGGTGGGTGATGCTTGTGAGTAAGGATCACGCCCTGTTTGACTGAGTTGGTAGACGCTGTGATGAGCTATAGAGTTGTTTTCCCTGTCAGTGGTTGATGCTTGCAGGTAAGAGCCAACTGCAGAGATTTTCTTTTGTGCCTGTGTTAAGCTCTAGTCCCTCAGGTGGAGCACTTGAATGTCCCAGGCTTTGGGAGGGGCCTTGTAGCTCCCAGGGGGTGGCTTCATCTCCTTGACTTCAGAGGTGGGCGGAGGAGCCAGGCTGGGTGTGGATAGGTTATGTGAGCCTGGAAAGCTTTGCAAAGCCCCAGCAGGGCTCAGAGGTCATTTTCACAGCCTCTAGGAGAAGCCGCTGGGAGGAGGGTCAAGACAGGCTCTCCAGACTGGGAGAGCTGTTCCTAGGGAAGAGGCTGCATTCCCCGACCGGCAGTTGGGCGTGAGCTCTGCTCCTCTTGTGTTACCCCTGCCTTCCTGTGTCTGGTTGCGGACAGGCACTCCTGCAACCACCGCACTCAGTTGCTATGGTGCCGCAGGCTGGGATCTTCCCGCCAGAGGACCCACCCTAGTCTGACAGCGTGGCTTTGGCGGGGGCGAGGGGGGGGGATGGACACTCCCCCAGATCGCCGCGTCTCGGACCCCCACAGTAGTCTCCTGTCATTTCTGTCTATGTGGGCTCCCTTGCCTTCTGAGTCCACCTCCCAAATCTTCCCCTGTCCCGCAGCAACCTGGTCCAGTCCAGGGAGCACGGGATCCATCCTGCATGTCTGACCCCGGGTGTGCATCTCCAAGAACCACTGGTGGGCAGGGAGCTCCCAGATCAGGCACCCCAGGTCCACTGCAGGCCTCAAGGGGAAAGGCATGGGCCCCACTCTGTTTAAACCTCAGACTGGAGGTCGCACCAGCTGGGGAGAGGCGGCCACTCACCAAATTCTCGGCTCCAACTGCTCTCCTGGTTGCAGTGGGTGGGGAAGGGGCAGACGGAGGAGGAGGAGGAGGAGGAGGGAGTGGACGGGGGGGG
>CM052438.1:88854471-88870611 GCA_028533085.1 Varecia variegata
CCCCTCACCCCTCCACTGGGCTCCGAGCCTCTCTGGGTTTGATCCTCGCAGATACCTTTTTTTCTTTTACCCTCTTCCTTCTCTGCTTTGCAGTTTTCCTCCAAGAGGTTCCCGGTAGGCTCTGGCACTTCTTCCTCTGACCTACACCTGAGCTGTGTCCCCTCTCCGCCTCCTTTATCTGAAACCCTTCCTTCCCTCTGGGACAGTCTGGCAAGCGATGTCTCCAGTCAGCCATCTTAAACAATTTTTAATAATAATTTTTCCCTGCTATATGCCAGAAGTGAGGTACAAAACAAGGTTTTTATTATAATCTCAGTTTTGTTATCTTAAAATAGTAGTGTAAATATCTGTAGATAGATGCAAATAGACACAATTTTCTAGACAAATACTAGAAATAGATACATCAAAGTGATATTAATAGCAGCATTTGTGTATGGCAGGATTACAAGTGACTTTTATTTTACTTCTCACTGTTTTACTGTTGTTTCTAAATTTTTAGAGTTTAGTAATTTTATTATCATATAAACATAAAATTTAAATTTAAAGAAGTCCGTATGAAACATTTATATCAGACAAACATAATTTATAATTTTTATTTGCTTCTAAAAATCTGGAATAACCATACCCGCATTAATGAAATCCAACATTTTATCCAAGTAATTAGGATTTTCCATTTAAAATAGACACCTAGGCTGGGCGTGGTGGCTCATGCCTGTAATCCTAGTACTCTGGGAGGCCAAGGTGGGAGGATCGCTCGAGGTCAGGAGTTCGAGACCAGCCTGAGCAAGAGCGAGACCCCGTCTCTACTAAAAATAGAAAGAAATGATCTGGACAGCTAAAAATATATATAGAAAAAATTAGCCGGGCATGGTGGCACATGCCTGTAGTCCCAGCTACTCGGGAGGCTGAGGCAGAAGAATTGCTTGAGCCCAGGAGTTTGAGGTTGCTGTGGGCTAGGCTGACACCATGGCACTCTAGCCTGGGCAACAGAGTGAGACTCTGCCTCAAAGAAAAAAATAAAAAAATAAAAATAAAATACACACCTATTTTATTAGAACAAAACATAAATGGCTGCAGACAGTACTCACCAGCAAGTATCTGCGGCATGCCCACCAAGGCCCAGACGGTGCATGAGTCTTTCAAGGAACTTACTATTAAGGTTGTTATATTAATATTTTAATTGGCATCATGCTGAATTATTTTAATGGCTGTTTATCTGGACAGGCATTTTCAATGCTTTCTTTATGAGTGGAAAATATATACGTGACTTTTGTGTGTGCAGTGGCAGAGGCCTGCGCCTTGCCCTGAGGTGTTTCTCCCAGAGCGTTGACAAGGTAGTCATACCAATGCTTTCTTTGAGGTTCGTATGAAGTCACAACGATCAGAATCTATAAAGACATTATTCCTCTATCAGATAGGCTGCTTAGCTTTAGATAACAGAAACAAACTTAAGCAGAAGATTCATTGATTAGAAGGATATTGGCATGATTCTGTAAATAACAGAAAGGCTGGAGAATTGGACTCAGAACACACATGCTAGCCCAGGAGGTGTGGCATGGTTGACAGGTTAGTACAGAAACACTGTCCTGAGGGAGGAGTCACCCTGACTGTGGTCACCACTGGTCACCTACTGTGGGCCGGGCTGCTGCGTCTCTGTGCCGTCACCTACACAGTGACCTCCCCCAACCAGAGTGCCCAAAGCATCTCCATGTAGAAGCTGCCTCAGGACAGGAAGTGATTCCTGCCTAGGGCGCCTCCTGGAATCTTTCCCACAGATCCTCAGGCTTCACTTCTTGTCATTTCCTCATGTCACTGTCAGCTCTGACATCCTCATGGAGGCCTCCTTGTAGAGTAGCACACTGTCACTCTGCTGCCTTCTAACACACTATTTCCACGTTTACTTAATTAGTACTTTCCTCTTCCCCTGGAAGATGAACTCCTTAAGCACAGAGTCTTGGTTTCATTTGCTGCCTGGTTCCCTCACCCCTGAGCATAGCAAGCACCTATAAACCACTGCTGAATGAAAGAGGAAGAACTGACTACAGAGGCTGAGGGAGCACTTCTAAGGCTCTCAGATGGGGGCTCAGCCTGCCATCTGCGTGACAGTGAAGGGAACAGGCTGATTAAAAGCATTAAGAGTTGCAGCCTGCGGGGGCCTGCAGGCTGGGCAGAAGCCCAGAGCCTGCACTTTGAGGGAGGGATAACAGGAACAGGAATTTATGCTGGGCAGGGTGGCCAGATATATATATTTAACAAGGTATAGGAGTCATGAATATTTATGAAAGGAAAAACTTGTGCTTGTGCAACTGAATTTCCTGTCCCTTCATAGGTTGCATGTACAAAAAATGGTGGCATTAGCATGATCCAGGGGTGGAGTTTTGGGCCCTCTGATCTCAAAAGAAACAGAGAACATGAAAACCCTTAATGTGCATACTCTGCAGTCTGGTTAGACCCACTCCATTCGGTTCCCCTTATCAGAAGAATGCTGGCCGGTTGTGCCAGAGCACAAAAAGGGAGGCAGTAGACTGAAGTCGAGGGTGGGGCAAGGCGTTCCAAAGGGCTGCTTCTGTCTAGCCATTAGGGAAGGATGCTTGACAGAGGATGATGAGGGAAAGGGGAAAAGGAGCCAGATCCTACCCCCCACGTTGTCATGGCTGGGAACTCAGTTTCAAGGTTTCTCTGGGGTCCCCTTGGCCAAGACGAGGTCCATTCAGTTGGTTGGGGGGGTTAGGATTTTATTTTTGTTCACAATACAACACATTAACACTGGACATGAGACAATGTTTCTCTTTCTTAGAGTGTCATAGAGGGTCCTCCTGGCAGCTACTGTGCTGAAACGGACGTCATCCTGAGCAGTTATTCCCCCAAATGTGCTGCCCTGTTTGAGGTTATCCACAGGCCCTTCCCAAAGAGCACCATGGGGCCCCAAGTGCATTGTGCCATTTTCTGCTTGGTGAAAATCCTGTCTCATTCAATAGAGAGTTAAAATGTGTCCGTTTTAAAGACTCTGTTGACCTCTTCCCATTTGGGTAGCACTGGCCACAGGTGTGTGGCCAGTGTGGCCCTGTGTCCCCGTGTGTGTGCTCTGTCAGAGTTCCTGTTCCTTACCAGCTGGCTGGTAGGTCTGTCTTATGACATCCTTGAACACAGGGAAGATGTATTAATCTCTGTTCCCTTTGCAGCTCAGACCTAAAATAGCATTCAACAAATATGAAGTCAATACTCCAGGAAGGAAATGGAAGGTTGGCTGTGGCTGGCCCTTAATGAAAAGGGCGAGGAGGGAAAGAAGAGAGGAGGCCAGGGAGAACAGACAAGGAAAAGGAGAGATAAGGGGGGGCCATTAGTTGAAATTATGAGGAGTTGATGCAATAATCCTAACAGAACATGTAGACTATGAAGCAGAAGGGGTTTCAAATAATTCTGAGGAGGAGTCCTGACCTTGTCAGAGAAGATAAAGAAAGATGTATCACATACGTGATAAAGACAGTTAGGTCAGAAAGTTAGAAAAGAAATAAAGATTGCCCAGGATGGTCGAATCCATGGTCAAAGGGAATATTATTTTATTTAATCAAAAGATTCAAAAAAGAAAAACTATTCCTATAATTAAAAGATCTAGAAATTAGTTATTATATTTTCTAATTTAAAGGTAATTAGTAATTTTGAGATTGTTTTAATTTTGATAGAATGTAAAGAATCTCTTTTCCAAAGGTTCCACATTTTCTTTTAAATTTTTTTTTGTCTAAACAAGAACATTATAAAAAAGCCAAGGAAAATCCTGAAAGACCACGTATGGTGTTATGTGAACACACCATATACTCATGACCAGACATGAACAACAATAAAATAGAATAGTTCTTGCTTCCCATTAATCATTTTGGTATATTACATATTAAATATTAAATTTTATATATTAATGGCAGCTGTGAACAAATTTCTATGTTGGTAAACACACACATAGAACTAATAACAATTCAAATAATGACAAGTGCCTACAAAAGTAAAAATAAACATAAAAGACGGCTATAGTTCTTTAGTCTCATTCCTTTATGTAATATTTGATTTTTTGATTCATCTGTTTATTTATTTGTTATCACATTATGGAATGTTAAATAAGAAATTTCTGTATTTTAATTTAGAATCAGATTCAAATATTATGCACATAGGTAGGGTAAAATAAAGCCCAACTTCATTCAGAAAGCTTTGAAAACAGAGTCGTGGTAAGGGGGTGAATTACCATGAAGAAGATCAAGTCACTTTTGATCCTTTTTCTTGTTGACCGGGCTAGGGCTTTGAAAGAGCTTAGCTTGTCTCACACTGCAGCATGCAGCCAGGCAGAAGAGGAAATCTGAGTCTCAGAAATGTTCATGTCCAGGCTGACTGCCGAGCTGACATATTAAAACCTGTGGAGCTGTTTCCCACTGGGATCACAGAAAACAACCAATTTAGGATCAGATCTATGCTATAGTTTCTATTTTTTGACCTTTCTTTCATTATAAATACATGAAAGAGTACTGGAAATTACCTTATAGCCATTGAAGAACAGCATCAAAGCTGGATCCTTTTTTTGTAGTAAGTTTGGATCACTCTAGTCTCCTGTCCAAAGCAAATCCCTCCATCTGTGCTCTGAATCTCAATGCTTCCGGGAACCACATTCCCCTGGTTATTCAGCTATGCCCCTCCTCTGCTTTTCTGTTATTTGTAACCTCTCAACTATTTTTTTTTTTCCTTAAGTGCATACATATGCCTCAGTATCTATCATTTTTAAAAGTTAAGGAAAAGGAATGTACTTTATCACCCACACATCCCCCCAATCATCATTCTCTCTCTCCTTCTCACCACAACAAAGATTCTTAAAATTGCCATTTACATTTGCTGATTACATTTCCTCCAAATTCCACTGGAACAGTTTTCCCTGATTCGTGAGGAAAAGCCTACTTACCAAATCCAATGTGCATATGTAAGTCCTTCCTTTGCCTCACATCTCTGCAACCCTTGACTTCATGACCCACCAGCTCCTTGGATCAGCAGTAGACTCCTCTCTTTTTATTTCATCTTACATCGCAAGCCCCACTTGAAAGCTTCTCTTCCTGTGCCTTTGCCACAGGTGTGGGTAATGTCCAGGTTCCATGCCCCTTTTCCCTGACCAGCCATACATATCTGATTAACCTGGGGGATTTCTACACTTCTGGAGGCCTAACTATAACCCCTGCCATAATAACTGCCAGAACTACTTCCCATGTTCCTAGCAATTTAAGGATCTCCTCATCTCTGATATTAACCCACCACTGGCAGTACAGGTTGAGTTTCACGTATTTTATATAATGTATTGAATATTTAAAAAAAAAAAAAACAACTCTTTTCTATACATTGGTCTTAAGTAATTCATACTCAACAATATAGGTAGTTTAAGCACTACCTTCTTGAAGACTTCCTTGCTCAGCACCCCAGTTTGGAGTAGCCATTGCTTTCGTCTGCTGCTATAGTGTCCTCTGTTAATTATACTGAAGCTTCTTGTTTTGAGTTGTACTGTGTCCTCAAAAAAGGATATGTTGAAGCTTTAACTCACAGTACCTCAAAATGTAAACTTATTTGGAAATAGTTATTGCAGATATAATTATTAATAGTTAAGATAATTCATACTGGAGTAAGGTGGGCACTTTATCCAGCGTGGCCTGTATCCTTTCTCTAAGAGGACAGACACACAGGGAGAAGGCCACGTGACGACGGAGACAGGGATCGAGCAATGCAGCTGCAAGGCAAGACTCAGGAAGGGTAGAGGGCTCCCCCAGAAGCAGGGGAAGGGCGAGGAAGCACTCTACACAGAGGCTGGTCTTGGGCTTCTATTAATAGCCCCAAGAAGTCTGAAAGAGCAAATTCCTGTTGTTTTAAGTCACTCAGTTTGTGATTCTTTGTTGTGGCAGCCCTAGGAGCCTACTACAGATGCTGGTACCAGAAAAAAGGGTGCTGGCCTAACAAATACCTAAAAATGTGCAAGTGGCTTTGGAATTGGGTAACGGGCTAAGGCTGAGAGAATTTTGAGGTGCTTCATAGAAGAAGCCTAGGTAGTCTGGAAGAGATTATTATTAGAAATGTGGTCACTAAAGGTGCTTCTGATAATACCTTAGAAAGAAGTGACAAACATGTCATTGGAGAGCAGAGGACATGGGGGAAGGCAATCCTTGGTATAAAGTGTCAGAGAACTTGGCTGCATTGTGTTCTAGAATTGGGTGGAAAGTAAAAGGTTTAAGTAATAAACTTGAACATTTAGCTGAGGATATTTCCCAGGAAAGCATGGAAAGTGCAGATTGGTTTCTCATTGTTGCTTACAGTAAAATGTGAGAGAAAGAGATAAACTGAAGAATGGACTATTAAGCCAAAAGGAACCGGCGCTTGATGATTTGGAAAATCCTGGCCTACCCAGACAGAGTGTGCTAGAAGCAGCATCAAGGGTTTGGCTGGACAGCTGTTTGGTAAAGAGGTTACTTATATAACTCATGGGTCCAATCAATCAGACACTGCTACAGAAGCCAGGGATATAGACGCACTTAGCCAGGAGCCTCCCGTCTGATGGCTTGGGTCCCGATAATCTGCCCAGGAAACTGACAAGGCTTTGGAGAATTTTATGGCAGCAAAAACACTGCCAACTTATACTGAAGGGCCACAGGTGGGACAAAATAAAGAAAAAAATATATCTTAGAGCATAGCCATGGATGCAGAGGGCTGACCCAGTGGGACCTCCTTGGGCCAAGAGCAGCTGCTTCCACAGAAGACACAGAGGACAGATCAGGAAGACACACTCAATTATTTGTGGCCTTGAAATTCGATGTAATTTTCCTTTCTGGGTTTCAGACTTGCCTGGGACCCGTGATCACTTTTTACCTTCCAATTTCTCCCATTGGAATGAGAATGTCTCACGTTTGTATCTTGGTGATACAAGATATACCAAGATACAATAGATACAATGATACAATGGTATATCTTGTATCACCAAGTTTCACAGGTCCACAGATGAGATTTTGCCCCAGGATGAATCACACCCTGAGTCTTACCCATAACTAATTTAAATTATACAGATGATGAAATACAGGGCTTTTTGAGTTGATAATATGTAGATGGGATTTTGGACTTCGAGGTTGATACTGGAGTAGTTATAACTTTTGAGAATGTTGGGATATGTAAATATATTTTAATAATGATTTAAAGAATACATGACATTTTCACTAATAGAAAAAACAATCGTACAATTCTTATGGCACCACAATAGACCAGAAATAGCAAAAGCAATCTCGAGCAAGAAGAATAAAGCTAGAGACATCACATTTTCTGGTTTTAAATTATATTACAAAGCTGAAGTACTCAAAACAGTATTGTACTAACATAAAAATAGAAAAACAGATGGATAGAATGAAATAAAAAAAATAAAAAACACAGAAATAAACCCACACATATGTGATCAACTAATCTCCAATAAGTACATGAAAAAGTGCTCAATATCACTAATTATGCAAATCAAAACCACAGTGAGATATCATCTCAAACATGTTAGGATGGCTATTGTCAAAAAGTCAAAAGATGTGTTGGCAGGGATGTGAAGAAAAGGGAGCCATCGTGCATTGGGGAATATAAATTGGTGCAGCCATTAAAGAAAACAGTATGAAGTTTCCTCCAACATTAAATACAGACCAACCATGTGATCCAACATTCCTACTTTGAGTATATAGCCAAAGAAAATAAAATAACTATCTTGAAGAGATATTTGCACTCCCATGTTTATTATTCACAATACCCAAGATATGGAAACAACCTACGTGTCTGTCAATGGATGAAAGACAAAGAAAATATTGTGTGTGTGTGTGTGTGTGTGTGTGTGTGTCATATTCACAGTGGAATATTATTCAGCCTTACAAAAAGTAAATCCTGCCATTTGCAACAACATGGACGAAACTGGAGGATATTATGCTGACTGAAATAAACCAGAAACAGAAATAAAAATATTACATAGTTTCACGTATATGTGGAATCTAAATAACTCACAGAAACAGAGTAGAAGAGTGGTTATCAGGAGTCGAAGGGTAAAGGAAACAGGGTCAAAGGGTACAAACTTGCAGTTATAAGATGAATATGTCCTAGAGACTCAATGTACAGCGTGGTGATTATAGTTAATGTTTTATATACTTGAAATTTGCTAAGTGAGTAGATCTTAACTGTTCTCATCACACAGAAGCACAAAGGTAACTGTAGGAGGTGATGGATATGCTATTTAGATTGGGAAAATCAATTAAAAATGTATATGTATAACAAAACATAAAGTTGAACACCTTGAATACATAAAATTTTTATTTGTAAATTATATCTCAAAAAAGCTGAAAAAATAATATGTGAAATAATCACTTGCCCAATTTCCAGGTCAAATATAAAGCTTACCAAAATAGCTGTTCTTTGTAAATGATTCCCCAATCACAATTACTAGCCTTCACCCTGCAAGCAAACATTATCATAAATTTGTTGATTTATAAGACCCCAAAGGCAATCCAAGCAACAAAAAAAAAAAAAAAAAAAAAAAAAATGGGACCTGATCAAATTAAAAAGCTTTTGCACAGTCAAGGAAACTATCATGAGAGCAAACAGAAAATCTACAGATTGGAAGAAAATATTCG
Organism: Varecia variegata; assembly: GCA_028533085.1. Taxonomy (NCBI): domain Eukaryota; kingdom Metazoa; phylum Chordata; class Mammalia; order Primates; family Lemuridae; genus Varecia; species Varecia variegata. The sequence goes on from CM052438.1 coordinate 88,863,129, forward strand.
CATGCTGCCCATCCCATAAAGGGCTGATAACTAGAATCTATATGGAACTCAAGAAAATCAGCAAGAAAACATCAAACAACCCTATGAAAAAGTGAGCAAAGGACATGAACAGAAAGTTTTCAAAAGAAGATAGACTAATGGCCAACAAACATATGAAAAAATTCTCAGTATCTCTAATCATCAGGGAAATACAAATCAAAACCACAATGAGATATCACTTATCTCCAGTGAGAATGGCCTTTACCAAAATGTTCCAAAACAACGTATGTTGGCATGGATGTGGAGAGATAGGAGCACTCATGCACTGCTGGTGAGACTGCAAACTAGTACAACCTATATGGAAAGTTATATGGAGATACCTCAGAGAACTAAAAGTAGAACTACCATTTGATCCAGCAATCCCATTACTGTATATCTGCCCTAAAGGGAAAAAAGACATTATATGTATATGATATCTCCTTCGAATGTTTATACAGCACAATTCACAATTGCAAAGATGTGGAAAAAACCCAAGTGCTCATCAATACATGAGTGGATTAATAAGATTTGGTATATGTATACCATGGAGTTCTACTGAGCACAAAAATCTATGGTGATCTAACACCTCTTTTATTACCCTGGATAGAGCTGGAGCCCATTCTACTAAGTGAAGTATCCCAAGAATGGAAAAACAAGCACCACACGTACTCACCACCAAATTGGTACTAGTTGACCAACATTTATGTGAGCATATGGAAGTAACATTCATCAGGTGTCAGGCAGGTGGGAGGGCTGAAGAGAGGATGGGTATATTCACACCTAATGAGTGAGTTGTGCACTGTCTGTGGAATGGACACATGTGTAGCTCTGACTCAGGCAGTGAAAAGGCAATACATGTAACCTAAATGTTTGTACCCCTATAATATTCTGAAATAAAAAATGAACACAGCAAGGTATTTCCTTGCTTATCATTTAACCACAAGCATCATTTTGTTTATTAAAATACTTTGTACCTGGAGTACGTCTTCATCTTCATTCCTGTCCACTGTCAGTAATGGAGGGAGATAAAATTAAATCATTGGCACTGATCCTGAGATAAGCAAGTAGTTTCTCTGAACCTTTCCCCTCCAAAAATATTTGTGAGTTGTTTCCTAATTACAGAGTAATTAGAATTTCACATTAGAAACGTAACATGCAGTGCTACTCAGTTTAATGATTTAAACTTTGATTCCTCCCGTTTGTTTGCAGTGCCAGACATTTCTCTAGGCTCTCTCCCCAATCTAATGGCTAGTTTAGCATGATAATGATGCACATAAATTTAAAGGCCACCTATTGAATACAGAAGTGATATTAGAAGGTGTGTTTAGATGCAGTGTATGACCATACAGAGGCAGACACAGTCAGGAAAGAAAAACAGTTGGACTTACAAAACAGATTTAAAATTAACAATAAAAATAAATGAAGAAACCATTTACTGAAGAATATATATCTTAATGGTATAGTTTTGGTCAGAGAATTTATAGATTCAAGTAACATTGAAAATGTAAAGATAACAGATTTGGGTGTTATGAAACAAATAATTATGAAGAATGAAACAAAATACCATTAATGAAGATAGAGAAGTTACTCTGTGTCTTTTAATTTTTTTTATTTTTAATTATTATGGATACACAACAGTTGTATATATTTATGAAGGATATGTGATGTTTTGAGAGAGGCATACAATGTATAATAATCAAGTGAGGGTATTTGGTGTATCTATCATTTCAGGCATTTATCATTTGCTTGTCTTAGGAACATTCCAATTCCATTATTTTATTTTAAATCATACCGTAACATATTGTTGACTACAATGTGTTGTTCTATTGAATATTGTTCATTTTATTTCTCTAAGTACATTTTTGTACCTATTAACCATTCTCAATTTTTCTCCCCCTACTAGCTACTCTTCCCAGTCTCTCGTAACCATCATTCTACTCTCTATCTCCATGAAATCAAATGTTTTAGTGTTTAGCTCCCATATATGAGAACATGCAAAGTATGTCTTTCGGGGCTTGGCTTACTTCACTTAACACAATGTTCTCCAGTTCCATCCATGTTGTTTCAAATGACAGGATTTCATTCTTTTGATATGGAACCACAAAAGGCTAGAATAGCCAAAGCCATGCTGATCAAAAAGAACAAAACTAGGGTAATCATATTACCTGACTTCAAATCAAAACAACATGGAAGTGGCATAAAAAAAAGACACATAGACCAATGGAACAGAGCAGAGAACCCAGAAATAAATCTACACATCTATAGTGAACTCATTTCCGATGAAGGTGCCAAGAACTTACACTGGGGAAAGGACAATCTCTTCAATAAATGGTGCTGGAAATACTGAATATTAATATGTAGAATATTCATATACAAAAATCAAATCAAAGTGAATTCAAGACTTAAATCTAAGACCTGAGACTTTGAAACTACTAAAAGAAAACATTGAGGAAACATTCCAGGACAGTGGTATGGTCAGTGATTTCTTGAGTAAAACCTCAAAAGCACAGGCAAACAAAGGGAAAATGGACAAATGGGATCTTATCAAGCTAAAAAGCTTCTGCACAGCAAAGAAAACAAATCAACAGATTGAGGAGACAATGCAGAGATTGGGAGAAAATATTTACAAACCACCCATGTGACAAGGAACAACTCAATAGGAAAAAATCCAATTAAAAATAGGCAACAAATCTGAATAGACATTTCTCAAAAGCAAACGTACAAATGGCCAATGGGTATATGAGAAAAATATTCAAAATGATTAGCCATTTGAGAAGTACACCCTAGTTAAAATGACTTTCACTTAATAGATAGGCAATAACAAATGCTGGCGAGGTTGTGGAAAAAGGGAAACCCTTGTATACTGTTTATGGGAATGTAAATGACTGCAACCACGATGGAGAAAAGCATGGAGGTTCCTCAAAAAACTAAAAATGGAACTACCATATGACCCAGCAATCCCACTACTACCATCCCACTACAAAATTTATGTATTCAAATCCTGACCCCCAAGATAATGGTATTAGGTGGTGGAGCATTTGGGTGGTGATTAGGTTGGGGGGGCATAGCCCCTGTGAATGAAATTAATGCCCGCATAAAAGATCCCAAGAAAGCCCCCCTCTCCCCTTCCCCCACATGAAGTTGTCATCTATGAACCACAAAGTGGGCCCTCAGACTTTGGCACCTTTAGACTTCACAGCCTCCAGAACAGTGAGAAATAGATTTCGGTTGCTTATAAGCTACCTAGTTTATGGCCTTTTATTATGGCAGCATGAATATCCTAAGACAGTTATCACTTAAAATTACCTATTAAAGTGTGACTTCAATATATACTTTCTGTGGCTGCCTAATGTGAAATAATATAAGGAAAAATGGTTTAATAAACACTAACAATCATTGAATATGGTGAAGATGATGGTGATTATCACCTAAATTTGTTTTCCAATCCTATCTTATGCCCTCTAGGATATACTCAAGATAAACATTAAAAACACTGTCAAAATATCCCATGTATTTTATCTTCTGCCTGACTACCCTCTCATATTTTCAAGTATTTCCAGATGAATATTTAAGTGGTGATGACTTCTAATTATTAATCCATGACCATTTGCTATAAATCAAGAGTAATAAGTACATATTGACATTTATTAAGTGCTTGCTACATGTGAAGAATGCTGCTAGGTATATTTATATGAATGTGCTCGTTTAGTATAAACCCTTGGAGTAGAAACTGGTCTTCCCTTTACATAAGGAAACTCTTCTACACTGAGAGTTTACATATTCTGCCCGACTTTACCAGCTAATAAAAGGTAAGTATGGGCTGAAAATCAAACCTTGGCCTAACACTAGAGTCACAATTTTAAGTATTTTACATATGGTGTTCATTTCATTCCTTTTGCAGATCAGGGAATGGTGGTTCAAAGATATTAAATATTTTGACCAACCTCACAGCTGTTGAAAAGGAGTAGAGACTCAACTTTGGCTTGTCTGACCCAAAGTTTGGGCCTTTAATTTATTGTTGAGGGGCAGCTAAAATGTTACCACCTTTACAAAACATTCCTTAATCCTGCCCATAGTGATATGCCTCTTATAGTCCACAGACCCATATACATAGCAGTCCATACAAAGGCACGTAGCGCGCTCTACACTGGGCATTGAGCGCACCGTATGATGGGCGTGGAGCAGACCACATAATGGGCATTTAGCACACTATGCTAAGACACTTAGCAGGCCATCTGACTGACATTTTGTGCAGCACATAATAGGCCCTTATCACACCACCACGACTGGCACTTAGAACATCTTACTGGAGGAACGTAATGCAACATGTGATGGACACTTAGGATACAGAGGAGACTTGAGCCCCATGAAAGCAAGGCTGCGTCTTACCTTTCTATCCACGGAGCTTGCACAGTTCTTAGTACATAGTGTGATTTCAATAGCAGAGTACTTATTACAAAGCTTGTCTTGGTTTATAAAAATTATATTTTGTGTGCTTTTCACTAAAAAAATGTATGTTCTAATACTACATATTTAAAGTTATTAGACTTTAATTAATACATAGTTTAGTGATTACTATGTGGCACACTCATAAATAAAACCTAATGCCTATTTCAAAAAATGAACAAAAATGGTATTGGGACAAATTCTTCTATTTGGTTAATATACTTTTAAAATTATTATTATATCATTTTGAGACTGTTTACAGGATGGAAAGACAAGTGGTGGTTTTGCATATATTTAGAATTTCACCTGTAATTGCCTCAAATGAGGGTTTATATTCTTAGCCAGGAGGTAATGTCGTATCTAGAGGAGAAATTGATTACTGACTTTCTGACATTGAAAGTGTGCATGCTCGCTCTCTTGTCCACCTACCTTCCAAACGAGACCTCTGCAGTTTGCTTCTTATCCACAGGATCTCTGTTAAGAACTCTAAGCCAAAAACTAAATGTGCCTTTCAAGAATAAATACCTGGACTCTTGTGTAGTGACAACAGCAATCTGAGTGCTTTCCGACATGGCTATGTTAGTAATAAGTAATTATTTTACAGTGTCATCTGTGAGATACTATGCCATGGAAATTCGAGAACATATGTTCAATGCAAGCAACTGCGTACCGGCAAGGAGAATTCGTCTTCCAGTTACAAACCCTTTAACAGAGCAAATACTTGGAAAATTCTATGGAGTATTTAATCCAATTCTCATACTTTCTTCTGTCTAACACTCAAATTTTAGCAATAAGCTTAAATGACTGGGCCAATTTCTTTAGGAATTTGGCAACAATTTTCTTCATCACTGCCCAGCACAAATAGAAGGAGGGAAAGCCCCTTGGAAGTAATTTGGTATGTGAATGGGATAATTTTCTGCCTTATTCACCAATAATTTGAAGCTATATCAATAATTTATAAGCAGATGATTAAAAATAAAGCCTCAGTGCCTATTCCCTTCATGTATAGGACTATATTGCTCTTTTACATCTTATGTTTAGATGTCAGCATTATTAACATACAGTGTTAATTTTTTTAAAAACAACTTTTATGTTTTAGAAGCATCAAATACTAATTTACACTGTCTACAAAAAAATTCTAAACAATTATTTTTTACATCCGTCCTTTAGCAGAAATACTATTCATACACCAAGAAGGCGTTTTAGTTTGCTGGGGCTGCCATGGTGAAGTAGCACAGACTAGGCGCTCAGACACCTGACATTGCCTTTCCCGGGGTTGGTTTCTCCTGAGGCCTCTCCCTGGCTGTTCAGTCACTGTCTTCACTTGGTCTTCCCTGTGTGTTTGTCTTTGCCCTAACTCCTCTTTCTAGGACACAAGTTATATCAGATTGGTGCCATCCTAATGGCCTCGTTTTAATTTAGTCACCCCTTTCAAGATGTTGTCTCCAAGTACAGTGACATTCTGAGGTACGAGGGGTCAGGACTTCTACTTATGAATTTGGGTGACACACAATTTAGACCATAACTGAAGGATTTTGTTGTTGTTGTTATTTTAATGCTACTAAGAAAAAGACACTGAAAATCCTACATACATTTATTCATATTTACTTTTGTTAACAAGAAAATTACCCTTGGAAACAAACGGATGTCTAGGTTTGAGTTCAAGCTCTGCCACTTACCACATGTGTGACCTTTAACACGGCACTTAACAAAGCAAAGAAATGTTGAACTTTGCACATTTTTAATTGTGACCGGTAGGTTACATGGCTACTTGTCATGCAGGACTGGTTTGCTGAATGTGTCCCTTCCTCAGATCTCCAGGACATCACTATTTCTAGTGGGAAAAAGAAAGTAAAAGAAAACAAAATAACCAGTGCTTTGGAAATAACCAAAAGGCAAATTTTATTCTCAAAAGAAGTTTTTGTTTGAAAATTATGTGGATATGAGAATTAATGAGGGATTATAAGAATCTCTTAGCAGTTTGACATTTCATCATTTGTAATATATATGAGAAAAGATTACACTTGTGCTTTCTTGATATAAAGGTATTCTTAAATACCTGATCTGTATATTCTTGGCAGCAGTGAATGAAACTATAAAGAGATTTTAGCTGAGCTTAACTGCATCATTTTCTCGCTCTTGTACAATTGGTTTATCTACTCATCATTAGCAATCCACATAAGACCTGTTTAGCATCCTACTTTCTCCTTTCAGGAACACTGAAACCAGCAAACAGATTCATTTTCTCAGATTAACTGTCTGACAGTCTAAATACCTATCTACGCTTTCATGCACCAGCATAAGTGTGTGTGGAGCGCTGAGCAGTATGATCACCACCATCAGCAAATAGTTTGTATGTATGTAAACCCCTGCCATGCCTCAACAAAAACTGACACTTCAGGTTTTCGGTGGGTCACAACTTCTCAGAGGCATGTAGAGTATGAAATCTTAGATGCCACAGACACGTCCAAGAGTTCATACTCCAGTGACGTAACTGTCACCTTCAACGTTGAGGACCTTCCCCCGCCACGTGCTTCCACTTCATTCTTGCATCTTTAACACTTGCTCAAAGTCATGAGCCCCTTGAATCCATGGAGTGTTTGTGTTTAGCACACAGCAGGCCGTCAGTAAATGTTTGTTAAATATACTGCCATCCGTAGTTTATAAGCAAGGCAATTAGAGTCTTTTCTCTCCTCCTTGGTGCATTCGTTCGTCCTGTGGGAGCACATGCGATTCAGTTTTCTAGGAGAAGAACCGCTGACATGGAATCTCACCAGATACATGTTTGGAATTTCTCCTCTGTGTTACGCCTAGTCCCCTTTGGCTAGTCACCAGTTGTTTCAAATACATCTCCTTGTCCCCATTCACAAGCCCCTGTCTCTGTTGAGGTCATAGTGCCCCTTCCCTGCCAGCCGTCTCCCCATGGTCCTGAGCTTCAGCCTCACCCCTGTAATTAGTTATTGACATCGCAGTCAGAGCTCTCTTTCTGAATATAAGGTCAAAGTGTCATTTCCCCGCC
>CM052438.1:88870711-88891503 GCA_028533085.1 Varecia variegata
CAAGGGGCAGCAGGGCACATGTTGCCAAGGATGTCTTGAATATTTTTACATTTATCCAATGGAAGCAGGAATTAAAGAAGTTGAGAACACTTTTCTACATGAGCAGGGACACAGCCTGGGTGGCAGAGGGGACGTGGGGGCCGGAGCAAAGGCAGCAGGCACTGAAAGTTGGACATGTTGAGCGTGGAGGTGAGAGACTAGTGCAGACATGCCCTCCAAGCAAACGACTTTACCCAGGGTTTGTCCCCATCCCAAGACTTTTACCACCAAAAACACAGTTCCTATCAGATTTCCCATCCAGAAATCTTAAATTTAGGATTTGGATTTAAAACAGACATTCTTGCCTTATTGCATTAGTTCTCTTTTCTCAAGTTTCAAGCTCAAACACTGCATTATTTTCACAAATTAAAATTCATTCTATTTTTTTGATACACTCATACTGTCCTGGTTTAAAGCCGGGACAAATTCTATGTCTGTGTTGCTAGTCTGACAGCTTTTTAATTTTTCTAAAATACTTTGCACAATACAATCAAAATTAGTTTGTACCATTACTTACTTGATTGGATCACATTACGTCTCGTGTCTAACAGACTCACTCCCTTCCAAAGCACATTAACATTGTTTCTGACAAGTTATTATTATTTAACATTATTTTTATTTTTGTATCTCAAATTTTGTATGTGTTGATAAATACATGAGGTTAACCACTCTATAATGTACTGAGTTTCTGTGCATTGTATGTAGAATTAAGAATGTCAGAACTTCAAGGAGCCTTAGAGACTATGTAAAGTGTTTTATTTTACAGGTATTGAAACAAGGACTCGGAGGTGGTAATTTGCCTAACTATACTGAAATAACAAAGGGCAGAGTTGAGTCAGAAGCCAAAATTAGCCTGCAAGCATCCAGGGCAATAAATTTTAATTCTATTTTAAGATGTTGTTATAGTCAGAGGCGCTTATGTACAGAAAATGCTGGTACATATGGCAAGCGTGTATTTATTGGCAATAATAGCAGAAGTCATTCTAATATTCTCTAGATAAAAATAAATCTAACAAATAAATATTTTCTTTTCAATATCTAGTTCAATTTGATATGGTCATGAAGTATGAGCAAAAGAAAACGACACAACAGGGAGAAAAAGACCATCTCAGTGTTTCCTGTAGGCCAAACTCTCCTCCGATACGTTCACGCGGAATACTGAGGCGCAGCCCGGGGACAGGGTCAGCTGTCGCGCATGGCTGCGCCCGCCCCACCGATGTGCGGCTCGCTCCTTCAGTACACATGGCACCATTTCCCCCCAGTCTAGTGCAGGCTAAGAACTTGACACACACTTCTTGACTAATTGAAATGAGACACAAAAATAAAAATAGAATGTGGAAATTAAAATGTGATCAATAAAAGCAGTAGCTTCAGAAGGAAACTCATGGTAGTATAGTAGTGGTGGTGTTGATACTAGGAATGGCAGTAACACAGGTGCTGGCAGCTGGAGTGGCAGCAGTAATGCCAAGAGTGGTGGTGATGGTATCAGCACTAGCTGTGGTAGTGACAGTGGCAGCTATCAGAGTAGTGGTGGTAGTAGCAGCACTAGCAGTGGTAGTGACAGTGGCAGCTATCAGAGTGGTGGTGGTAGTAGCAGCATTAACAGTGGTAGTGACAGTGGCAGCTATCAGAGTGGTGGTGATGGTAGCAGCACTAGCAGTGGTAGTGACAGTGGCAGCTATCAGAGTGGTGGTGGTGGTAGTGGCAGCACTAGCAGTGGTAGTGACAGTGGCAGCTCTCAGAGTGGTGGTGGTAGCAGCACTAGCAGTGGTAGTGACAGTGGTGGCTATCAGAGTGGTGGTGGTGGTGGCAGTGATGGTAGTAATAGCAGTGGTAGTAGTGGCACTAGTAATGGTAATAGTATTGATCACAGCAATATTGATAGTAGTATCAGTAGTGCTGGTGGTGGTAGTGACAGTGGCAGTGGTAGTAGTAGTGATAATAGTAGTTAGTAGCAATAATAGTAACTATTTCTTAAGTGTTTACAAGTGTCAGGCATTATTCTGATATTACAAGTATTGATTCATTCATTTTTCCTCACAATAACGCAAAAGGCAGGTACTATTACTATTACCTTTGACAGGGGAAAAAAAGACACAGAGATGTTGAGCAGCATGTCTAAGGTTCCAGATCTGGTGAATGGCAAAGCTACAGTTTTAACCCAGGAAGACTGGCTGGCTCCATACTCTCAGCTCCTTCCTGTCTCCCAGGGCAAGTTCCGGAATCATCCTGAGCAAGACTGATGGTGAGTAGCTGCCAGTGCAGAACGTGGGGTGTTTCCACAAATCCTGCAGTTCTGAATCTGACCCGCAGGTGCGACATGTGTCCTGTCTGAGATCCACGCCGTCCTGTCAGAGCAGGCGTGCTTATATTGTTATCGTTTATTAGTCATGCCTCCTAAACTTCCTAGATATGAGCTTTTGAGGAGCTTATTTAATATCCCTCTTCCTCAGTTTCTCATCTGAAAGGGGGGTATTAAATGTCCTTACATCATAAACCTGTTATGTGGGCTGAATCAATACTAGGGCTTTGGTCAGAAATGACAGCTAGCTAGCTCAGTGCCAGCTATTATTATTTGTTTACTTATCACCTCATTTAATTATCACAATATATATGCTAATTTAATTAATAGGTTCTAATTAGTTAAACTAAGATTTGGATCACTATTTCTTTAAAGCTCAAATCCCATGTTCGTGCCACCACACTGTGCTGCTTCCTGCTGGGCCGCGACGTGACTTAGCGTGGGTCTATGGGGTCAGACCCACACCACTCCCCTGTCTGCGCGGATCCTGGGAGCCAGCAGCCCTTCTCTGCCCCCAGGTCCGCTGAGCACAGCAGTGCCTCTGATGGTGCTCCAGTAATCCAAGGAGGCCATTCCCCCGCGATGCCAACCTGAGTGCTTTCCTGAAATTGCTCAAATTGCAGCTGAAAAGAAGAATCAGTCTTCTTTCAGTGGTGGCAGTGATAAAATATAAAACTGGGCACTTTCACTGGCTATATTTTTCCACCATGTGGAGAAAACCAGTCAGAGAGAGAAAAAAGCAAACTGAGGAAGAAAATCAGAATTAATGAAAGGAAAATGTGTTCTAGAAGTAGTCTTTTTGGCTTCCAGTTGCTTCTGAGACCCAGCTGCATGCCTCCACTCCCAGAAGTTTGGGGGTCTAAGCTGTCACCAGTTTCTGTGAGCCGGTACATACCCCCAGGATTTTCCTGAGCAAGACAGAGGCAGGATTCTAACACTTAAGCAGAACACAGGTATCTCTGTCTAAGTCTAATACACACATGTTCTAGATCACATTACTCTGCCTCCAGTTTTTTTAATTTAAATAGATTGATTTTTGTGTCCTAAATGTGCATGGTTTTAACATCAACCTACATATGGCTCTTTATAACAATCACAAAAAGCTGGTGATTTTGTCATTTGAAAAACTAACAACTGTGTGTATACCTACATGATGAGTGCAATGCGCACTGTCTAGGGAATGGACACGCTTGAAGTTCTGACTCGGGGGGATGGGGGTGGGGAGGGGATGGGTGTATACCTACATAATGAGTGCGATGCGCACTGTCTGGGGAATGGACACGCTTGAAGCTCAGACTCGGGGGGATGGCAGGGGGCATGGGCAATATATCTAACCAGAACTTTTGTACCCCCATAATAAGCTGAAATAAAAAAAAAGAATGAATTTCAATTTTATAAGCTAGAAAGGAAAAAAAAGAGAAAACAATGATGTGTTTAAAGATCATAGGCTCTCCATTTTTCTTTGAAAACTCTCAGGATTCTTCAGAGCCATGTGGAACAGGAGGATGACCTGGGCCCTTCAGTTAGCAGCTCACATAATCACCTGGCGATTTGTTAGCTGTGTGGCCTGAGCGAGCAACTAAATCCTTCTTTCTGCTGTTTCCTCATATGCAGAGATCACGATAGCATCTGCCTCACAGGGGCATCCTGAGGGTTGCAGAAGCTATATATGCAAAACACCTAAAGCACCAAGGACAAGGCTTGACAGTTCATGAATATTAATTCATGTTATTATCATTTCCTACATATGCATTTGAAATAAAATATTGCAAATTATGGTGAAAGAAAAAAAACTGAAGAAGTAAAATAAACTGTTGCTTCTTGGAATTATCTTACTTTCTCTAGTCACAGAAGCATAGTTTCTATGCTTTGGGTCGGAGTGCATTGATAATAGACTCATCGCATCAAACACCTCAAATGCCCGAACTATTAGGAAATTCCCAGCTGACAGTGAGAATGGTCTTTATCAAAATGTCCCAAAACAATAAATGTTAGCATGGATGTGGAGAGATAGGAACACTCAATACACTGCTGGTGGGACTGCAAACTAGTGCAACCTCTGTGGAAAACAATATGGAGATACTGCAAAGAACTCAAAGCAGAAATACCATTTGATACAGCAGTCCCATTACTGGGTATTTACCTAAGGGAAAAAAAGACATGTTATAAAAAAGACTTTTGCACTCGGATGTTCATAGCAGCACAATTCACAATTGCAAAGATGTGGAAACAGCCTAAGTGCCCATCGATACATGAGTGGATTAATAAAATGTGGTATATGTACACCATGGAGTTCTACTCAGCCACAAAAAACAATAGTGAACTAATACTCCTTGTACTTTCCTGGATGGAGCTGGAGACCATTCTTCTAAGTGAAGTATCACAAGAGTGGAAAAACAAGCACCACATGTACTCACCATCAAATTGGTAATAACTGATCAACATGTATGTGCACACATGGAAGTAACATTCAACAGGTGCCAGGCAGGTGGGAGGAGGGAGGAGAGGATGGGTGAGTTCACAACTAATGTGCAATGTCTGGGGGTTGGGCACGCTTGTAATTCTGACTGGGGTGGTGCAAAGGCAATATATGTAACCAAAGTGTTTGTACACCCATAATAATCTGAAATTTAAAAAAAGAAAATATTTTCAAGTTGCAGATATATAACCAAGGTGCAGTACCAATACCCTTTATTATCAAATGGATTGTTCTTAAATCATAAGTTTGGAAAACAGAGATACGAGTAAGTGCTTTCTGTGAAATGCAATCTAAAAAGAAGGTGTGCAAAATCCTCCGCGGAGGTGAGGGTGTCTCCCTCCTCCAGTGCTGACCTTCACTTCACTCTTGCAAAGTCACAGGGGACTCAGCACAGCTCGGTTTTGCTAATCCCAAATCCAGTCAACACTTGTTAGATTGTGACTCGAAACCAAAACATAACCTGACTTCAGACCTGGTAATAAAGAAGAAAATAAAAATGAGTAGGGGAAGTGTTGCCTTCCTTCTAGTTCCTGAGACTTTTCAGTGCTAGGTAAATGCTTATTCTGTAGTCTGGCGGCAACAGAGAGAATAACTAAACTTGGTGACTGGGAGAGGGACTTCAGTACTCACTGGATATTCAGTGAGAGCCAATTCTGTGATGCTAATTGAAGTGTTTGGAAAAATTATTTAAAGATAAGCAAATTTTAGGATTCAGACAAATTCATCGTAGATGATTTTGCTGAGAAGCCTGAGGGCAGGCAACATGCCCTAGCTTCCTCCTCCATGACCATTTCCCAGTTTGCTCTGAAACACTGGCATTTTCTTGTGTGTGAGTTGAATCACACACATTTTGATCATACAGGATAAACAACCTTGCCTGTTTGTTTTTTGGCACGCTGGACTCTAAAGTTATATTAAGGCATTAACTGCCACGTGAGTTGTATTTAACTCATGCTAGTTTTGCACCTGGGACCTTGTGAAGCATATGTATCTCGCACTGCTCTTTACCTTGGGAGCCGTGTGGTGCACAGGCAACTCACTCAGCCACGCTGTAGCACACACGTTATATGATGGGTGCCCCTGGCAAAACCCTGCAGCTGGTTCATGAAAATCTTACTTGCTGATGTTCGTATTGTTACAATTAATATTGACAATTTAATTGCATATAACTCAGGCACAGAAAACAATAAAAAATAAAATTTTCATTAAATTAGAAAGGATCATTTTGTTTTCAAAGTTTTTATTCTATTTTTATAATAAAACACCGTGGCCCCAAGGAAAAAAATTGTTTTTCTAGTGTGGCAATGTAATAATAAATTATATCTGTTTTTAGGGCTAAGTGTTTGTTTACACTATAACAAGTCAGAATTGTATGCATGAACTCTGGAAATAATGTCTATTGAATATTTTATGCATATGTGAAACAATGACAGAAAACGGTTCTCATTCAGCTGAGTGATTAGAACTTTTTCAAGCAGAAAGAATGGAATATGTTGGTTCCAGTATTATTAAAATTGTTTTACAATATGAACCTTGATGATAAAATTGTCAAATATAATATTCTTCATGTTGTTTCATGCCTCATTCTCCACTGAGAAAACGAGTCTTACCATAAAAAAGAATCTAAGTTCTCAGCAGCTCTGGTCTTCTGTAAGTGAAATATAAAGTTTTCCACTTAACTCAAAATGTTGGAATAATTTATGATTCTATCTTTCGCAGTTCTGAAGGTTATTCTGCTAATGACATGACCAGGTAGAGTCATATGTAAATTTTGAGAATGGATAGAGTAGAGCTTAGGAAGTCATTGGAAAGTGGTTTCTGCGTCAGCATGGAAACAGGAGCAACAGTGACTTCAAGCCTCACACTAAATGCTCATGGAAAGTGAGTCTACAGTAAAACGGTTCTAGCGTACTAACTCCCTAATCTAAGCAACAAGAAAAATAAATAGACCAGATTTTAAAAATGTAAAACTTGACATAGGAGTGCATCCAATGAGCATGCTGTGTGCATACAAAGATGGCGTATATTCAAAATTTTTATAAATACACAAACTTGAATGCGATGGACAATGACTGAGGATGGAGAAGTGGGTGAGAATTTTATCCTGTCTGGTTTTAAAGTTCTTTCCAACACAAAGTCAATGATTCTTAAAAATTACAAGCAAAGTAAACCAAAGGCCAAGTAAGAATCACAGAAATAAAGATGTAAGAATGGAGTTGGGGAAAAGTCAATGCCATGAGAAGTCAGAAAGAAAGACCAGTGTTATGCTAAAACTGACTTTGGAGTGAAATCCTACTCCACAGAGTTGTTGTGACTATTACATTAAATAGAAAAAGGCATTTGGAAAGTGTAAAATGCTAGATGGTGTTAGTTATAATGGTTCAGGGCATGGGGCCTGGAATCTGACATCTTTTTTTTTTTTTTATTTCAGCATATTATGGGGGTACAAAAGTTTAGGTTATGTATATTGCCCTTGCCTCCCCTCCCCGCCCCCAAATCAGAGCTTCAAGCATGTCCATCCCCTAGACAGTGCGCATCGCACTCATTATGTATGTATACACCCATCCCCTCCCCCCCACATCTGCCCGACACCCGATTAATGTTATTCCTAAATGTGCTCTTAGGTGATGATCAGGGAAACCAATCTGATGGTGAGTACATGTGGTGCTTATTTTTCCATTCTTGGGATACTTCACTTAGTAGAATGGTTTCCTGCTCTATCCAGGAAAATGCAAGAGGTGCTATATCACCATTGTTTCTTATAGCTGAGTAGTACTCCATGGTATACATATACCACATTTTATTAATCCACTCATGTATGATGGGCACTTGGGTTGTTTCCACATCTTTGCAATTGTGAATTGTGACATCTTAAATTTGAGCATGTAGTAGTAATTTAACTACCGGAAGTCAGTAATTTCTGCCCATGTTGCATTTTCTTTCAATGTGACCTAGACATAAAAATGGCTCATATTTCATAATTGATTAAATAAAAAGACATCTGAAAGCTTAACACAGTGCCCTGAGCCTCAATAAATGCTCAATTTACACCTGTGGCTTTCTTACCGTGAGCATGGTGCTCCTGATTATTGTTTCTGGGGCACGTGGCGTATCTTACATGACCTCAGGACTGGGCTAGTATGATTGAAATTTAATTTACTTTAAACCAAAATTCTCTCCAGTGGAGGAGGGAGAGGTTTTTCAACAAATGCTGCTAGATCAATTGGATATCCAGAGGCCACATAAAATAAACCTTAAACTAAATCCCATACCTTGTAAAAAATGATCTCTAAATCGGTCATGGACTTAAATGTAAAATATAAAACTATAGAAGTTCTCTAGACACACACAAACACACACACAAGCACAGGTACACACATTTCTTTTTATCTCTTAGCCCTCGTTTGTCACCGAGTGTCTTCTTAACTGTGGGCCATCATAACCTCCCTACACAGCCTGCACAACCTCAGCCTCTTGCTCATACTGCAAAACCACGTCCTCAGCGGATCCAATCCACATTTCCTCCAGCCTCACACCTGACCATCTGGGGGTCGTGAGAGAATGTCAGATAGTAAGCTGATTTTTAAATTCATGATCTCCAACGTGGACTTTCATTATCAGCCCAATACATTTCCAATTAAATTCATTTTTATTTATTTAATTTTCCATGAACAACTTTTTTAAATTTTAAAATATTTAATTGGCAAATAAGTACTTTATATATTCAAGGTGTCCAACATGATAACTGGATACCTGTATACACTGTGTCATGATGATCCCAATCAAATTAATTAACACAGTCATCACCACTCCCGCTGCGCATTGGCTCCCCAAGATGTGTTCGTCTTGCAACTGAGACTTTGTGTGCTTTGACCCTTCCCAGTCCCCTGCAGCCACCATTCTACTCTCTGCTTCTACAGGTTTGGCTCTTTCAGATTTCACATGCAAGTAAGATCCTCCAGTGTGGGTCCTTCTGTGTCCGGCTTCTGTCACTCTGCACAATGTCCTCTAGGTTCATCCATGTCGTTAAAAATGGCAGGATTTCTCTTTTTTAAAAGAACTTTTAGCATGTTCACTATTAGGAATGAGTTACATTCTTTTACTGCTTATTGTTAAACATAAAAAAAACTAAACATTTTACATATTTGTTTTGTAGATAGCTATCTTATCAAATTGTCTAAAATAACTCCATTTGCTTTTTAGTTGTCTTTGATTTTCTGGGTGTGAAATAACATAAATAATAATAAATAAAGGTGACTCATGCAATATAGTTTTGTCTGTATTACTCTTGGGTGACTTAGTTATTATGTCTTTGTACTCTCAATCTATTCTTAATTTATTGGCCTTTAAAAGAAATGGTCACTTAATGTTATCAAATGTCATTTCTCAAGTTAAGGTTTTTTTCGATGATAATTTATTTAAAGTTGAACCATGCATGCATACTTAGCATTAAATACTTGGTCAGGCTACATAATTCTTTTGATAAATCTTTTCATTTTATTAATTAGTTTTTTAATTAAGATTTTTATACTTGTATTCTTTGTATTCTTAGGTCCAATTAGTCTACTACTTCATTTTTATGTTATCATGTTAACTTTCTGATTTGGGATTATATTAACTTTATTCTTTTTTCTCTATTTTAATATGTTTCGAGTTAATTTATTCATGTATGCCTGAAATCAAACCTATCTGGTTTGCTATATTATGCTTTTGGTATAACTTTAGATTTAATTTACTAGTATTTTATGTAGGATGATTACATCCATATTCTTAATGCAATTTTTTAAAATATATATATATTTTTTTTTTGAGACAGGAGTCTTGCTCTGTTGCCTGGACTAGAGCACAGTGACATCATCATAGCTCACTGCAACCTCAGAGTCCTGGCCTCAAGCAATCCTACTGCCTAGGTCTACCAGAGTGCTTGCTAGGATTAAAGGCATGAGCCACTACACATGGCCACAAATTTAGTAGTTTTAATCGTATCTTAATAACATTCCCATATAAAATATATGTCAACTATCTTTTCTGTGACCTCAAATTCTTTGGAAGATGAACTAATCATGTGTTCTCTGAAGGTTAACACTTATCTTTTGTATGAGATTTTTTTTCCGGTATTATTGCATTATTCAAGTTTATTACCTCTTCTGCAATAGAATTTTATAAAACATAATTTTCTTAAAATAATCCATTTTCCTTTTCAAATTTATGCCATAAAGTAACTTACATTGTGACTATATTTTTTGGCCTAAAGGATTGTTTTTGTTATATCTTCATATGTGAGTTTTTTTCATTTTAAATATTAGAAAGTTTTCCTTACAGCCTCATTTTTTTCTTATTCTTTCTTTTTCTTACTTTCTATTTCACCACCTTTTATTTGATCATAGAGCTATCCTCCATATCTTGTTTGTCACTCATAATTTCCATTTCCTATGATTGTGCTGGGGGCTGGGGCCCACGTCTTCCACGGGGCCTTGGCAGACGCTCATGCAGCTTCACATGCAATCATCGGTTTCTCTCCTCATTAAAGGTTTCAGTGTGGGAGAGTGTTGTATTGGTCTGCTCTGGCTACCATAACAAAATACCTTAGACTGGGTGGCTTAAACAACAGAGATTTATTTTCTCACAGTTCTAAAGGCTGGAAGTTCAAGATCAAGGTACTAGCAGATTGATTTCTGGCAAGGGCTCTCTTCTTGACTTGCAGACTATTTTGCCTTCTCACTGTAACCACACAGGGTTTTCTTCTGTGGGTGCAAGGAGGGTGAGCGAAAGAGAAATAGAGAGAGACAGACAGAGGGCCTGCTCCCTGATGTCTCTTCTTATAAGGACACTATTTGTATTGGATTATGACCCACCCTCTTCACAGAGCACCCCCACCCCTACAAATCCAGTTACATTGGGGGTTAGCCTTCAACCTATGAGTTTGGGGGGAGACAGTTCAGTCCCCGGCAGGAAGGTGCAGTAACCTACTTGGTAGGTCATCCCTGGAAGCAAATGTAAGGGAGCTAGGAGAGTAACACAAGAAAAAAAAAGAAAACCAAAAAAATAACCAAAAATCCACCAGTATTCACATATACTTATTGTCACTGATGTTGTAATTAATACAGTTGTGATCCTTCGAGGAGTCTGGAGAATCTTACTGGATTCCCCCCCTAGAAAATCTGCCTAAAGCAGAGGTCGTCTAAACACAACTTGCTGGTAGGGTAGGCAGGTAAACTACAAGATTCCCAGTTAAGTTTTAATTTCATATAAACAACACATAATTGTTTAGGACATACTTATACTAAAAAAGTTAATTGTTATTTATCTGAAATTCCAATTTAAGTAAGATTCTGCATTTTTATATGCTTAATATGGCAACATTACCAGTTGGCCAAATTTAGCCTGGAGCCAGTTTTTGTAAATAAAATTTTATGGGAACACAGCCATATCCTTTCACGTCTGCATTTTCCATGGCTGTTTTTGCACTTGAGGGCAAAGACTAGACTGTGTGGCTAGCAAATGCTAACGCGTTTACTAAAATATTTAACAAATATTTTAAAGGGCAAAACCCCCCGTAGCCCAGTGGTTAGTGTTCTTCCATTCTCCTAGGCTCTGTGTGGCTGCTGGAGGGCTGACAGGGCTCAGGGTTGGAGAGACCGAAGGTTAAAAGACAGTTTGTCTGAGCTCACACAGACTGTCTACTTGTGCTGCAGGTGAAATCATTAGTGTAGCACACCAAAGACCTCTGCCGCCACAAGATGGCAGCTCAGGAAGACGAGTGACCATCACTGATGTTAATAATGCCTGCCCCTGGACTTCCCATTGAATGAGATGACTCAATTGCTCGGTTTTTTAAGCAACTGTGGTAGGATTTTCTATTCATTAAGTTTGAGTACAATACTAACTGATACACATACACACATTCTTAAACATTGCAGAACCTAATTTGAGAACTCTTGCCCTAAATGGAAAATTAGTGCAGATGGTTTTACCAACACTCCTTACTGTGGTTCCTCCGTGTTTTGCACTCTCCACTGAGGCTCTTGATTCTGACTCTTTGTGTCGTGTTTTTGGTAATGTGATTTTCTACAGGACATGAGAATCCATGATTGCAGAAACTTATAAATAAATGTGAATTGCATCTTCTTAGAAATTCTCATTAATTAGATATTAATGGTATCTTTGTATACCTAAATCTTTGCCTATTTATGTCAGTGGACTGTTGGGTCTTTTGGAAAGAAAGGCAGTTGAAGCTCAAGGGTGAGATCTTCCTCTTGAGTTTCTGTGGAAACTCAACCGAAATAGCTGGTGTCCCGCAGAGCTGCATCCAGAAATCCAAGGAGGGTCCCCTTCCCTTCAATAATGGGATTTCCTTAAGTCATGTATTCTCCCCTTTCACTCTCCCCTCCTCCTAGACTACACATATACACAGACGTGATGCTAAGATTGCTGCAAAAAACATCATTTCATACTTGCAAAAATTCTAGGTCTCTGATCTGTCCAAAGTCGTCTTCAGACTCCAAAAGTAGACCACAGTTCTTTTAGTGTGAGTTTCCCTAAGCAGTGTATTAGATATAAAAAAATTATTAAAAAATTGTTCAGACCACTGTATGACCAGAATCCCACTATAAATAACTTAACAAAGGACCTGACACATAGGTTTTAAACAAAGATTCTGTAAATGAAACAAAAACATGTAAAGTATTTTAGCTTCAAGAAAAACACAAAAGAAATAAACTATCAAATTTTTGCTGTTGTTTTCTTTAAGTGTTTCTTTAAGTGTAAATCTTAGCTAGAGTTTTGCGATTTTTCCCTTCACGGACTTTTGTTACAAAATAAATCTTGCTTTTTTTAGAGAATCATCTTTACAGCACTGGAAAGCCTTTTTCTATCTTCTTCATCCTCAGTATTGTTCTTTGCACATCATCAAATTTAATCCCAGGCCCATGTGAAATTATTGCCAAGAATGACAAATATAAATTATTCTTACTACATCAGCCTTTGACTTGCCCTCTAAAATACCACAATATAACCTGTCTTGTATTTTGCAACATCTCTTCATTCTTCTGAAGACAACCTAATTTACTCAACATGTCAAGTCAAATAAGTAACAGTGCTCTGTTCATTTGCTTGTTGTTGTTTTCAAAATAAAAACAATTGCTCTATTTCACTTCAATGTTTCCTCAACAGAGTTCTGTTTTGTTAGCAAATGATGTGGCCCATGCAGTTGACAGAAATCTATGTGAGGTCAAATTTGTATGAGCCATGTTAGAGGTTACCTCCTCATAATCCAGAATCTTGCCTGTTGCAAATACTTAACCTACAACCGTAGGCAGGTAGGATGTGATCAACAAAGCAGACACTGACTCATAATTTAACATATGACTTGGGAAATACTCATGGCAAATGGAAGAAAACTAACATTAACAATGGAATTATATGAAACTAAAAAGCTTCTGCACAGCAAAGGAAACAATTAACAGAGTGCAAAGACAAACTACAGACTGGAAGAAAATATTTGTAAACCTTTCATCCAATAAGGAATTAATATCCAAAATACACAAGGAACTCAAACAAGAAAAAATCAAATAATTGGATTATAAAATGGACAAAAGATCTGAATAAATATTTCTCAAAAGAAGACTTATAAATAGCCAACAAATATACAAAAAAAGGTTAACATCACTAATCAGCAAGGAAATGCAAATCAAAACCACAATGAGATATCATCTCACCCCAGTTAGGATGGCTAACAAGAAAGAGACAAAAAATAACAAATGTTGATGAGGATGCAAAGAAAAGAGAACTTATATACTGTTGGTGGGAATATAAACTAATACAGCTACTATTGAGAACAACATGGAGTTTCTTCAAAAAACTATAAGTGGAACAGCCATATGATCCAGCCATCACACTTCTGAGTATTTATCCAAAAGAGTATACCCAAGTATACAGAAGAGATACCTGCACCACTGTGTCTACTGCAGCACTATTCACAATAGCTATGATATGGGAATATGTGATTTTTAAAGATTCCCCTTTTATCCAATGTTCTCAATTAACCAATAACTTTGTTCCCTGAATTATTGTGTGTCTGAGAGAGAGAGTGTGTGTATGGCTGTGTATGTGTTTTAGAAATACATACTATTTAAAATGCAAAAAATACTAAGTTCTGTATAGAAAATAAAAAAAAACTACCTAAATTCTCAAAGACCAGCAGCAGAAAATTTACTTGTATGGTAAGGAATATAATTAACAATGGAGTGAGAATGGAGATCTACATGTTCCTAAATATCTTTCTCATTCAGGTAAAAAAAACTCTGAAATTGTACCATTAGAGACATATCCCTTTTGTGTGATTCACCCATTTTTTGGTGACATGCTTTTAAATATTTTTAAAATTCATTATAAAATGTCAACAATTTTAAAACTCCTTTCATACCTTCTAGATGAACTGTGATCCCTTGTTCTATATCTACATGGAATATTGTACACTTCCTACAAAAGAACACTAGTGTAATTTGTCACTATTTTATGTAAAGCTATAGTAAGACTTATATGCTTTGTTAGATTATGAACTCCATTTGAAAATGCACTTATGTTCCACAGAATCTCCAAAATCTAGAACATTGCCTGAGGAATAGATGAATGCATATATCCATGTTAAATCCTCCCCCAAATTATATGATTTATAATAAGAACTGATGTTCAAAGAAATAATTTGTTCATGATCACATATTATGTGGATCTCCTTCTGAAATGGGCTGGTCTAAATCCAAAATCCACACTTTCTCCACAGTGTTAAGAAACATTACAGTCATTCCTCATTATCTGTGAGTGATTGGAGATCTCCCACAGATACCAAAATCCATGGATGCTCAAGTCTCTGACATAAAATGTCTTAGTATTTGCATATCATCTACACATATCCTCCAGTATATTTTAAATCATCTCAAGATTACTTATCATACCTAATACAATGTAAACGCTGTGTGAATACTTGTTAGTTTGTATTTTATAGGGAATAATGACAAGGAAAAAAGCTGGTATGTATTCAGTAGAGATGCAATTTATTTTTTTAATATTTTTATTGAATCCAAAGATTCAGAACCCACTGATATGAAGTGTCAACTGTATGTTACTCTCTTTTGAAATGTAATACTGACTGGAAGAATATTTTGTTCATTAAATTGGAGTAAATTAGTTTGGCACATGGTCTTTTCTTCATCAGCAAAATAAAATTAGTAGTAACACTCTGAGATCTTGGAAAGATGCTGAAATCATGAAAATAATTAAAAACAATATCAGGAGACAATGAAGATAAACCTATCTCCATCCCTATTTTGCCTGGGGTAAATTCTATGTTGTAATTAATCTGAAATTGCTACTCCCATAAGAAAAATAATAATGACAATTATAGGATTTGGGAAAAGTAGGAAGCAGAAAGAATTCCAATAGATTCTCACACACCAAAACCAAATATTGACAATGTTAGAAATATTTATGTACAAAAAGTCACATAAAAGTTTATGTAAGCCAAGTATAATCATTGAAACAAAAGCTGTGGCATAAAGAAGTGGGAACAAAATACAGCATACTTAGCAAACATCTGTCTTACATAATTTCTTTTGTATCTGTTAATTGCCAAAATTCATGATGGGTGGAAATTCTCTTGTTTTTTCACTCTCAATCAGAATTAACTATATTTTCTTTATGATCTTCAAAGTATATACAATATGTATTTTACTTTTAACTCTCCTTGGCTTCAACATTGGCTGAGAAGAGAAAGCATGTTTCTCTTAAGTCATAAATTATCTTTGGAACTACGAAATCCTACAAAGAAGGAACTTTGTGATTGTGATTATGGTTTAAACTACTCTAAAGACTATAAGAAAGAAATTATTTTATCTTTAACTTTTTATAATGCCAAATTTGTCTAAAACTATTAATATTAGGTCCTAGCAGAATTTTTAAAAAAATTTTTTTTAACATGAAGTATACTAAATTTACAATTATATCTGCAGGTACTTTTTAGTTGAATATTACATTAGCAATTCAAACAAGTTATAGTAAGAATTTAGTGTTTCATTTTTTCCTGCAGTAATTTCTATGCTACTGCTTTAAGCACTATTTCTTTAGTCCTTATACCTATTTTTATGTCCTGAATGGCTACTTTGAATATGACAACAGGCCCTGGCACAAAAGTCAGCACAGTTCATTCATAACTTTAGTGGAGAATCCTAGCAAATCTTTGACAGCTGTTCTAAAAACACAGCCAAACTTATAGGTGGCTATTCTTTCTGGAAAAAACAAAAGCAGTAAATTCCCTATTTTACAAATCTATCTTCTAGTTCATAAATATGTTATCATGTCTTACCACCTTTTTATGCACATTTTATGATTTCCATTGACAGTGGGTAATATTAGCAACAGACAAACACACAGAGTCCATTCACTTGAAAACACATCGCTTCACAATTCAGTTTTCAGTAAGATTACAACTGTGTTGTAAACTCAAGGAAAGCTGTTATTTACTTCCAGGGCAGGATCATTTGAATCTCAGTGTCTACACTGACAAATCTCTCTGAACCTCCTTGACAACTACACTCACTTCCTCTATCTTACAAGTTGCTTCATGTTTTGCAGAAGCTCCAAGATTTCTAGAGCTACACTTTAGGGAAAAATTCAATGGAACAAGCTTGAATTATTGAAATTTTAATACTCTGCTGAAATCCTCCACAATCACATTATGGTATTATTTTTGTATCCCCTTTCATCCAACTCCCAAATAATTCAACATTGTCAGGAAGTGTGGTTGAATGAAACAGATATTAACATGGGTGGAAATTTGCATCCTGGTCTCAGGCTCTGCCAATTTCTACCCACCTGACCTTGGCAAGGCAACATAACTAAATTGCAGTTCAGTATGAAGATTAAAAATGGCAAAATAAATTGCAGTGAAATTTCTAGGTTTAGCACTTACTTGACTGGGGCTCTTTTGTCCTTAAAAAATGTTTGTCATTCATGGAATCATATCTTAGATTTAGGTAATAGTCATTAGGTAATAATTCACAATGCTTTATAAATTTCCACATTTCAAAATAATTCATGCATGTTAGGTCTTTTGATTATCACCACAAATGTCAGAGATAGGCTCATGCTCATTTTGGAGAATCTGGAAAGCAGAGCCAGTAAAGACACAAAGGAGAGATCCTGAAAACAAAACAAAATCTTAATCTTCATTCAGAGGTTTTTGTTCCACTTTTTATTTATCTGTATTTAAAGGCACCCAGCAGAAATGAACAAAACAAAACAAACAAACAAAAAACTTTCCTGGTACAATATTTCTCTACATTCTCCTCTGGATATTAAGTGTGTATTACATTGTATATAACAATAGTAACTTTCACAGTTATAACCTATTGTCTTCTCGGTTTGCAAGCAGAGCTGTTATGGTTGTATAAAATTCATTGTGCCACCACAAGCAGAAAAGCAGAATTTATCTCTTCTTTAAAATGCCAAATGATCTCAGTGCTATCCACAGTGGCTTCCTGAAGCCACATCCACTAAGAAGGTTTCAGTTCTTATGTTACTAAATTTCTATGCAGAATTTGACGCTAAGTAGCCCCTTCTCTTAACTTTTTTCCTGGCTGATCTGTCAGTTCAGTTCTATCTTCTTTCTCCTAGTGCAATAATTTTTCATTTTTCATTTCCTTTATACATGCTCTATCTCTGTTCCCTCTTGAAATGTTGATGTTTCTCAGTGCTGTTTGTCTACTTCTTTGCACCCTCCCTTGGCAATCTCAAACTCACCCATGATTTCAGCAAACATCTAGAGGAGACTCAGAAATCAATATCTTCAAGGCATATATTGCCTTAGACTCCAACTTTCTCCAAAAATATATAAATAAATGAAAAGCAACCACATACCCAAGAGGCTTCTCCTTTTCCTTTGTTCTATCTCAAGTAATGGACTCATCATGCTCTCAAATTCACTGAGCTGGAAACTCGAGTTTTATTTCAGGGTCCTGTTTCTCTCATATCTTTCTCTGAATCTCACAAAGTTGTATTCATCTTTCTAGCTCATGTCTCTTGGCTTAATCTTATGTGATGTCCCTCCACCACCTTCAGATAAAAGCCTAAACTCCTACATGGAACATGGGCTTTTCAAAGTTTGTTCACAGTCTAATTCTTCATCTTAGTCTACCACCGCTACACTTTTCACCACATTTGTGCTAAATATCTTGAAGGTCCTTTAAGGGAACATATTCTTTTACAGCATAACGTCTTCGTGTATAATGCTTTCTTCAGGGGTTTATAATCAAATCTGAGTGACATCTCCTTTTTCAAAACTCAATCCATGTCACTCCCTGGGATTTTCTTGTAGCCTTTTCTTCCGGGTTCACCTAACACTCAGCGAAGCCTCTGTATGAAAGAACTGTAGCCAGGAGTGCGGTTGTACCTGGCCATGAAGCCAGAGTTATGTGGAATTCTGGTTGCTACTTCACTTAGCTTCACGGAAACCACTCAAGAGTGGTCTAGTGTTACTTGGTGCCAGTCACTGGTGA
Organism: Varecia variegata; assembly: GCA_028533085.1. Classification (NCBI taxonomy): domain Eukaryota; kingdom Metazoa; phylum Chordata; class Mammalia; order Primates; family Lemuridae; genus Varecia; species Varecia variegata. Next base: position 88,889,082 of record CM052438.1, read on the forward strand.
ACCTCCCAACCCCTTTGCACCTTGATATTAAAAATGTGATTTGCATGATGAATATGTTCTCATTTAGATAACAGTCAGGATTGTGTGATTGTGAGCAAGCTGAAAAACATAGAATTGTACACTTTAATGGGTGGATTTTATGGTATGTCAATTATATCTCAGTAAAATTGTTACTGACAAAAACATACGGTCTCAGACCTTATCCCAAACCTACTGTGTTTCACCAAGACTTCCAGGTTGTTTGTATACATATTAATGTTTAGAAATTACTGTAAAATATGGCAGGGATTGGTAAACCTCTTACTTAGGTAGAATCATTCATGAGTGTCCACCTGCATATGACTCTCATAATCAGGTATATTTGCTCCTAGACTAGGATCTGTGTGCTGCATGGCTATCTCTAGATGGATAAGTATTAATATTCTTTGCTATTCAGAATTCTCCTCCAACAAGATACATTGGTGCATTGCCACCAGCCACAGCACTTTCCTTTTGGAATAAATCTATACAACATAAATTATTAGACTTTTAGTGTATTGTACCCTTTCTCCCAATGCAGTATGATTTCATTAGGAGTGTTATTTGTCTTTCTTACCTTGCATTACTAGAATCTAGCACAGTAGCACTGTATTCCACAGACATGGTCAAATGATATTAAAATAATTTGTCAGTGTAACATGATTGTGCTGGTCCTGTTCCTCGGAGAAGCAAAGGCCATGATGGGACTCAACATGCAAGAGTTTCAGCAGGGAGACACCTCTGGGAGAAACTGCAGGGCGGCCCAGGAGGTCTATGCGACCCATCAAGCCCTGATGCAAGGCTGACTCTGAATGAAGAAAAAGGGAAGATGGAGTGACTTGTCTTAAATAGCCATTTACACTGATACCAGGGAGTCCTCAAGCCAAAGTCGGGTGTGAGACTGATCCCATGGTTTCCAGCAATGGGTCTGCCTACCGGTACTCCTGCCAGTCAGGAGTCCTGCCAACGGCTGGGGGTAGCCCATGGGAAACAGGGTTTGGGGGCACACAGAGCAATAGAATTCAGAGCGCAGAGATGGGGCCCTACATTAACCGCAGAAGGAGGCGATCAGAGGGTCACTTTCATGGTGGCCACAGTGGCTTTCATAAACCTCCCAAATTGTGAGTATTTAAATTGTCCACAAGGTGTTCCCTGACAGCAATAAGCGTCTTATTTAGGTCTTTGCATTTGGCTTCGTTTGATGTTGACTCATCCCCGCTCACGGAGCACCTGCCGCGTCCTCATGGCAGGAGCAGAGCACTTCGCCAGGCCGGCAGGTCTCTGCCCGCAGAAGCCTACAGGCTGTAAAGCCGCAAACCTTGTGCAAGACGTTTATCGATAATAACATAAAAAATAAATGCATTGTAATATTTTCCTTAGAATAGGAAAAGAAGACAAAAGTATTTTACTGGTTTTGTTTTGTGTTTAGGCTGAGAGTCCCTATGTGACAGATTTTATGTTTTGTCACCACTGTTGGCTCGCAGCTGTCGCAAATATCATACTGTGTATTTCACGCAAATTGAATTTGACATTTTAGTTAAAATTATAGTGGGACTTCTAGAGACCATCAAATAGAAGAAAAAAATCTTAAATTTAAAAAGTTAGTTATTTGTTTATTATCCTGTTTATGGATTATGCACAACTTAACTTCCTATCAATCAGTCTTCAGGGATTCAGGCCTGCCGTCAGCCTGAGTACTTTCAAGAAAGACAAATATATTACCTTAAGTGCGATGTACTTAAAAATATAATCGTGACACAGACATACACACAGTGGCCTGGAGGACACTGTGCTTACGGAAATTAGCCAGACACAGAAAGGCAACAATACGCATAATCTCACTTAGGTGTGGAATCCAAAACGCTGATTATATAGAAACCGGGTAGTAGAGGAGAGGTTACCAGGGAGTGGAGGGGCGGGGAGAAGAGGAGATGCTGCTCAAAGTATACAAAGTTGCAGTTCTGTGGGGGAGTAAGGCTACGGATCTCATGTACAGCGTGGTGACTACAGTTAACAAAATTGTATTGCATATTAGAAATTTGCTAAGAGAGTACATTTCAGATGCTCTCAGCACACACTTACACACATTTAAAAGAAAGAAAAGAAAAAGGTAACCATGTGAGGAAATGGACAAATTAATTTGTCTGACTGTAGTAACAATTTCACCATGTATATGTATATCAAAACATCATGTTGTACCCGTTATACATAAGAAAAAAGACAAAAAGAAGAAAAGTATAATCTACTTTTTATCTAAATTCAAACTAAGAATAAAAGAAATATTTTTTTTTAATTATTTCACTATGCAATTACTTCCATTAAGATTTCCATTCATTTTTTTTTTATTTATTATAGCTTATTATGGGGGTACAACCGTTCTGGTTAAGTATATTGCCCATGCCCC
>CM052438.1:88892003-88915328 GCA_028533085.1 Varecia variegata
TAAGAACTGAAATAATAAAATTAGAATAAAATATAGGTGTAAATCCTTGTGATTTAGGGTAAAGCAACAGTTTCTTAGATATAATACAAAAAGCACAAGCTACAAAAGACAAAATAAACTGGACTTTATCAAAATTAAAACTTTTGCACTTCAAAGGACATCATAAAGAAAGTGAAAGACAGTCCATAACATAAAAAAAATTACAAACCATTTACATAAGGCACTTGTATCTAGAATATATAAAGAATAATTACTCAACTACTTACTACTCAATGATAAGTAAACAAATGACCCAAATTTTAAAAATGGGCAAATGATCTGGATAGATATTTCTCCAAAGAATATATACACAAGACCTACAAGCGTATGAAAATATACTCACTCACCATCATTAGCCATCAGAAAAATGTAAATCAAAACCACAATGAGTTACCACTTCACACCCACTAAGATGTCTTTAATCAGCAAGACAAAATTACAAATGTTGGCAACGATGGGGAGAAATTGGAACCTCACTTACTGCTGGTAGGAATGTAAAATGGTGCATCTGCTTTGGAAAACCATCTGGCAGTTTCTCAAATGGTTAAATATAGAGTTACCATATGATCCAGCAATTTTACCTCTAGGTATATACTTAAGAGAAATGAAAATTTGTGTGCATACAACAACTTGTACACAAATACTAAGAAAAGTATTATTCATGGTAGCCAAAAAGTACAAATAACCCAATTGTCCATCTACTGATGAATGTATAAATAAAATGTGGTATAGTCACATCTACTGATGAATGCATAAATAAAATGTGGTATAGTCATAGTGAAATGTTATTCAGCACTTTAAAAATCTTGATACATGCTACAAAATGGATGAACCTGGAAAACATCATGTTAAGTGAAAGAAGCAAATCACAAAAGGCCACATATTATATGATTCCATTTATATAAAATGCTTACAATAGGCACATCTATAGGGAATAGGAAGCACATCAGTGGTTGCCTAAGGCTTGCAGAATTTTTTGGAGGGATTAGAGGGTAATGTTTAGAGATACAGTGTTTCTTTGGGGAAAGTAATGATAATGAAAATGTTCTAAATTTGATTATGTTGATGGATACACAACTCCATGGATATACTAAAAAACATTGAACTGTATGCTACAAATGAGCAAATATATACTATGTGGATAATATCTCAATAAATTCAAAACAAGAACAAAACTAAACTAAGGTAAACATGCAATTACCATACAATCCAGCAATCACAAACTTGAACATTTATCCCAGTAAAATGAAAATTTATATTCATACAAAAAATTGAAATGCACGTTTATAGCAGCTTTATTCATAACAATGAAAAAGTAGAAACAACCCAAATATCCTTTAATGGATGAATGGCTAAACGAATTGTGGTACATACATACTACCGAACACTACTTCGAAATATAAAGGAATGAACTATCGAGACATGCAGCAATTTGGATGAATATTGAGGGAATGATAACTGAGTGAAAAATGAAATCCCAAAAGCCAAAAACCTATACCTTGTTTTGACTCCATTTATGTAACATTCTTTAAATAACAAAGTTATGGAAAACAGAGAACAACTTATTGCTTGCCAGGGGTAGGGAAGGCAGGTGGGAGGGATAAGAGAGGGTGGTATGATTATAAAGGCACGACAGCAGGGATCCCTGTGGCAATGACTGGTTTGTATCTTGACTCAGGTGATGTACACAAGAACCTATACCTGTGATAAAATTGCACAGCACTAAACACGCACACATGTACATACACATGAATATAAGTAAAACTGTGGCTCTGTAAATGATTAGTTGATTCTATCAGTGTCAGTATCTGGGTTGGTTTATTATACTGTCATTTGAAAATGTTAACTGAGGGAAAATGGGTAAAAGGTACACAGGATCATTACATATCCTTTCACAACCACATGCCAATTTAATATTATCTCAACATTAAAATTTTAATTTAAAAATTCAAGCTAGGTGTGGAGAGGACATTGGACAGTGTGTGAAGACATGTTTTCTAAACTCTTCAGTTTCCTCCTGGGAAATGGAGGATCTTAGATAAGGCATGTGATTTCCAGCCAATTTGATAACTATTAATTATATAACATAGCAAAGCATCTTATAGACCCTCCCTTGCCAACACAACCGTCATGAGTTTATTTAGTTAGAAACCACTGATGGAGATTTTCACACAAAAAAAATCTCATCTGTGTGTTTCTGCTTTTATTAATCACATAAATATCTACATAGACTTGAAATAAGTGCAGGATTTGTTGTGAAAATATTACAATAGGCAGGAGTAATATTGCAATACAATAGGCTTTCAGCCTGTGTGGGTCCAGGGCCCCTTATGATGATAACTCCTCAGCTCCTCGGGGTCTATACTTTATGGTTTGCAAATGTAAAAAGATGGGTTAAAAAAATCTCAAAGATCTCTTTCAGACCTAGCACTCTGAGGTGGAGTTTTAGATTTTTCAACTATAGAAATTTATAATAATTTTTGACATACCATCAACCACAGACTTTGCATATGAATCATAGTTTCCAATATGTGGAAGTACCTTATCAAATTACACACAAATAACATTGAATAAGTTATAAAGCACAAATAGACTTATCACTGTCTGAAAGACATATCATCAGTCAAAAATGTTTCTGCATATCATTTCCTAACTTCAAATGCCATCATGGGTCCTGGGATCCTGAAACAGGATCCATAGCCCTGAGATATGATCATCTCCGTAGCAATATCCATGAGGTGAAGGAAAGGGACTGAGCAGGTGCCACTGAGCAGCACAGACAGCATGGCCACAGGCCCAGCTCACGAGTCCCTGAGTCCAAGGACCGAGGAGGAAGAAGCTCACATTTGCACCTTATCCTACGCACACAGTACTACAGACCTTAGCATATGACGCGTCTAATCCTTAAAGCAATCCTTAAGATTACACGTTGTCTCCACTGATGCTTGGGGAGGTTATATAATTTGCCCAGGTAAGTACCAGACCTTGAATTTGACTCTAGTTGTCTCTCATTTAAAAGCCCACCCACTTTCTGCTGTACTGTGACATTTTATATAAAGTCAGAAATATTAAAAAAACAAACAAAAACTCTAAGTCTTCAAAAGGAGAAAAAGGAAAATGAAATGTCCAGGCTCAGCCAAGGCCCTTCTCCCAACACGATGCACCCCGGCTTCCATCTATGAGCTGAACTCACCTGCGACAGCTGCATTTCTACTCAGCACCGTCCTCTGACAAGTGCCACAAAATACGTGTGTGTCCGACAAACCACCCCTATCCCTGGCTAGAACACCACATTCTGAGTAAGCCAGTCAGTCCTTGCCCCAGAAAAGAAATGGGGGGTGGGGAGGAAGGGACAGGGACAGAGAGAGAGAGATTCTCCAAGTAATCCAATTCTCAGTAACTATCACAATTATAAATGTTTTCTTTAAATTATGTTCTGCTGAATCACCAAAGAAGTATGTGATGAAATATGACTTACTGTCTTATCTCTTGTGACAGTGTATGTAGGTTAGATGTAATAAATTATAGGTTAAACCTCCAAATGCAGTGCAGATTACAGTCAGTCTCTGTAAACCTAAGCCTGGAGGCTCAGTGAGGATTTGCTGGCTTGCTTGTTTATTTTGAAATAAAGCATGTCTGCCCTTGATCCTGGCACACAGCCCCACGCCCTGCTGCTCTGGCCGTCCCTGCTGCCTCCACAGGCCCATTCACACATTTGTCTGGCTGGACATTGTTGGAAAGTGAAACCTGATAGCAATAGCTAGTGCTGATTGTGACTTGGTACCAGACGGTGTTCTAGAAGACACAATAAACCACGCAACGTCCTAGGAAGGAAGTGCTATTCTTATCATTCCTGTCTTGCTAATGATGCGACTGCTTACACAAAGTAGTTAAGAAATCTGCCTTGTGTGGTTTACAAACAGATTTGAACGACTTGGGTGTGTATTTTGAAAGATGACTTCACTAATTCCCGTGGCTTTTCTGCTGTGTTATATGGCTGGCCTGGATGTTTGATAGAAATACGAGGGAAAGGTTTCCATAGCAATAGAAGGAGAAAGATGTTGTAGCCTTGAGTAAGGTCCAGGCCCTTCTCTTTCAGACAAAGGGCCCAAGGCTAGTCCTAGGTCCACAATCTCCGCGCCCACTCAGCCTTGACCTTTACGACTAGGCTTCATGTCTTATATGCAGAACATAGTAGGACACGTGGTCTTTGATTAACTTGCTCTTGCCCCTATTCAAGCCCAAGGACAGACAATCCTTAGACTAAAGCAGGAGTACCAGGGGAACCAAAAAAAAGGTCATGATGCTGATAGAAATTCATGCTTTAGCTATTGTGAAGTGAAACAATATGAGGCTATTTTCAAATCCAATTTGACAATCCAAAATGCATGTACGGAAAGGCGATGATTCATTCTTCCCTCCCTTTGGAACTGCTTCCAAGCCCTTGAACACAGAAAGGATAGAAAAATGGGGTCAAATAGAATTATCTGGCATGATACATTATCCATTGTTTTCAATAAAAAACATAGTAAAATATATTTTCTAAGAAAAATAGACACTGTCAAATCTATAAAACAAAGAATTTTAAAAATAACAAAATACATTGGTCTGTTTATTTCCCTAACTCTTGCTCAGAATTAGTGCAAAGGACTTGATTTCTTATGCAGGTGAAAAAGAGAATGAGTTAGGAGTTAGGAGAAAGCTCGGAGATGCCCTTTCTCCAGACTGACCATGTGGGGAGAAGACTGAGAAGATGAGAAAGGCGCGGACTGCCTAACGAGCCCGCGCTTCGCAGACATTTCCTTGTTATTCATTTATTGGTTTTGGTTTTAAAATCTCTCTCTCTTAACAAGACAGATTATTATTATTTTTTATTTTAATAGGGGTACACGTGGGTTTTTGTTACATGGATAAATGGTACGGTGGTGAAGTTGGGTCTTTTAGCGTAGCCGTCTCAGAAATAGTGTGCATTGTACACGACAGGTAACTTTCGACTCCTCATCGTCTTCCCACCCTCCCCTCTTCTGAGTCTCCAAAGTCCATTACGCCGCTCGGTGTGACCCTGTGGACCCACCGTTTAGCTCCCACTTCTACGTGAGTACATGTCGCATTTGTTTTTCTGATGGAGATAACAAAGGAGACATTTAACCAGTTCATGTGTTACTGATTGGGAACTATTGGAGGCTTAGAGCCAACTATCCTGGATTGCCTCTCTCTCTCCCCCACACCCTGTCTCTCCATATATATATATATATAGATAGATAGATAGATAACTTTTAAACAGCTTTATTGGAATTTAATTCATATATCATAAAGCATAAAGTTCATCTTTTGAAGTCTACAATTCAGTGATGTTTAGTATATTCCCAGGGTTGTGAAACCATCATCAGTCTCTAATTTTAGAATATTTTAATCACAAGAAAGCAAACAGTCATTCCTCATTCACCCCTCTCCCTAGCCCCTGGAAACTACTATTTATGTGTCTATGGATTAGCCTGTTCTGGACATTTTATATAAATGAAATCATACAACAGGTGGTCTTTTGTGACTTGTTTTTTTTAGCTTAATATTTTTAAGGTTCATCCATGTCATAACATTTATCAGTACTTCATTCTTTTTTATTGACAAAAAATATTCCATTGTAAGGCTATACCACATTTTGTTTGCCCATTCCTCAGTTAATGGTCATTGTACATTGTTTCCATTTTGTGACTGTTATGTATAATATTACCATGAACTTTTTCATAAACATATTTTGTGGATATGCTTTCATTCATCATGGAAGAGGAAGTCCTGGGTCACATGAGAACTGCAGGCTGAAGATTTTGAGGTCCTGCCAATGGTTTCCAAAGTGATCCTGCCGTTTCACATCACCCTAGCAATGTGGGAGTGTTCCAGTTTCTCCACATCTGGTTTTTGATGATGGCCATCTTAGTGGGTGTTAAGTAGTATCTCAATGTGGTTTTGATTTTCATTTCAATTATGATTAGTGATGTTAAGAATCTTTTTGTTTTTATATGGTTCATTTGTAAGCCTTTTTCTGGAGAACTATTTAATCCTTTTTATTTTTAAATTTGGATTGTCATTTTATTGTTGAGTTAGAAGAATTTTTTATACATTCTGGATATTAGGCCCTTATCAGAAATGAAATTGGAAAATATTTTATAGGTTTTTTTTTTTTACTTTCTCAATGTGACCACTGAAGAACAAAATCTTTTTTTTAATTTTAATGAAATCTAATTAACCATTTTTAATTTTTTTGCTTCTGATTTTGGTGGCGTAGCTAAGAAAATGTTGCCTAGCCTTAAAGCATGGAGATTTATTCTTATATTTTTCTCTAAGTGTTATAATTGTAGCTGTTCCATTTAGTCCATTTTCAGTTCATTTTTATTTGGTGTAAAATAAAGATCCAATTTAATTCTTTTTGTGGATATATGGAAATTCTAGGGCCATTTGATAAAAATACTACTATTTATTGAATTGTCAGCCACATTGATGAAAATCAAATGAATTTAAATGTAAAAGTGTATTTCTCAACTCTCAGTTCTACATTGGTCTATATCTATCTTTATGTTAGTAGCACACTATCTAATTACTGTATCATTTTAGTGAGTTTTGAAATCAGGAAATATGAGTCCCCCAAATTTGTTTTACTTTTCCAGTATCATTTAAGCTATTCTAGGTCTCTTGCATTTCCACATGAATTTTATAATCTGCTTGTCAATTTCTGTTAAAACAAAAAAAAAAGAAAAGAAACACAGCTAATTTTGGTAAGGATTGCATTATTTCTTTAGATCAATTTGGGAAGTATAAATATCTTAACAATATTAAATCTTAAAATGACCATGAGATTTTTTTTAATTTTATTTAGATCTTCTTTAATTTTATTCAAAAATATTTTGTGGTTTGCTGAATACAAATTGCTATTGATTGGATTGTGTCCCCCTACTAAAAATAATCCATTGAAGTCCTACCCGCTAGTACCTCTGAATGTGAACATATTTAAAAGCAGGGTCATTGCAGATGTAATTCATTAAAATGAAGTCATGGAATAGGGTGGACCTGTAATCCAATATGACTGGTGTTTGAATAAGAAGACGTCTACATGAAGACAGAGACCTACAGGGAGAGCACCATATGGCAATAAAGGCAGAGAATGGAGTTATGTAGCTGCAAGCCAAGGAATGCCAAATGCCACTGTCAAACTGCCAGATGCTGGGAGGAGACAAGGAGGGATCCCTACATGTGTTTCAGAGGGAATATGGCCCCACTGACACCTTTATTTCAGACTTCTAACCTAAGGAACTGTGAGACAATACATTTCTGTTATTTTAGACCATCTAGTTTGTGGCACTTTGATATGGCAGCCTTAGGAAATTGATACACAAACCTAGCACTTCTTTTGTTAAATTTTATTTATTTATTTTTATTTGTATAAATTTATGGGGTAAAGTGCAATTTTGTTATATGGATTTATTGTATAGTGGTGAAGTCTGGGCTTTTAGTGTATCCATCACCTGAATAATGTGCATTGTACCCATTAAATAATTGTAATTGGCCTTGCAAAATGACCCTTCTCCCTAAGTGATTTTTTGCTCTCTCAGAATTTATCAGTCAAGCCTAACAACCAGATTTAAGTAGCCTCTCCATGGGACTCACCAGCCATCACCAACAGCTGACTCTTGACTCAGACACTTGAAGACCCTATAACTTCAAATCCTGCACAACTTGACCTGCATTCCACAGCTCACTCCTTGCCCTTAGTTGGTCAGGGAGATGGATTTGAGACTAATGTCCTTTGCATTACAATTTCTTTGTTAGCAATCCTGTCTCATTAATTGGCTCTTTGTGCATTGAGTGACTGGACCTAGGCTGGACCCCTTTGTGGGTTTGGTAACAATTTTGGAGGCTTGTCAAGGATTGTGTTGCTTGTGGCTCGATGGCTGCAGAGTGGGGAACATTCCAAAAGCCTCCTAACAGGTGCCCGGCCATGTCTTTCCTGGAGATTAGTTTCAATTTCTCTGACCAGCTTGGCCATCACCAGCTTCAAATGCATCCCTGATTGCCTAACAAGGGATTTCTGAATTTTGGCTTTTGTACCCAGACAGGTGAGTGCTGTTTGAAGGTACTACACAGTTGGGGATGCCCCTCTCAATTAGGTGAATTCAGAGGGGAATTCCTGTTGGGGTTGGATAAACTCTCGACTGTTTGTGAGAGTGGAAACCAATCTGTCTTGATTTGGCACTCCCAGGGCTTATGAGGTTGAACTGTGGTCCATTTTCTGGAAACCTCTCTTTATACTGAGTGTTCATCTGCATTGGTGTGTGGCATGTAAATGTGCAGTCTGCGAAGCTCTTTATCTCTATTTTCTTTTCCCTACTTCAAACTTGCTGTCGATGGTACTATAAACATAGTTTAAGGTCTGGGACATTGAAAGACACAGTTTCATGTGTCTTTCACGTTGAAAGATGGCAGTTTCCTGTGATAGGTTCTAAGGTCTAAAAGGTTAAAAGACACCTCTGTCCTAAGGTCTGGGGGATTAGAAACATCTCGGCCCTCAGGCCCAGGAGACTGAGAGACACCTCTGTCCATGGCGGCAGCCTGGCTCCGAGCAGAAAGCCTGCTGTGGGAAAGCGGAGGAAGAGAACGGAAACACAGTGTTTACAGACATATGTGGAACTTCAGAGGGTGTCATGGCTAGTGTTCTGAGATAAAATCTGCTGAAACCGTCTGTGTGCTTAGATGTGTTTTGTATATGTACATGTATTATATTATCTGTTATGTCTACATGGTAACAATTTGGCTTATAAAGGGGCACTCATAAATTAAGTAAATAAACTCAAATGCTTTTCAAGTTTATGCGAATTTAGTAATCTTTGGTAAATAAGCTGTTTTTTTTAAAAAATTTAGAATAAAATTAAGTCTTAATTTATCAGCATACATTTTTGCCTGGGTTTACTGGTCAGTTTTATGTTTGCCTCTACAAGGTGTTTTAAGGTGCCTTAAACAAAGGTCAAATGATGGCAGCTAAATCTTCTGAGTTATCAACAAAAATACCCTTACACATGTGTTTAATTTTAATGTCCTTACTTAGTTAAAAAATGTAGGCATTCCTGAACAAAAATAAGTGTCAGTATATTAGAATAAATAAAATCTCAAGTAAATGACAGCATAAAACCAGAAACCTATGGTTAAAGTTTTATGAAGATATTTTGGCTTTGGTCTCTTTAATCCTAGCTGTAGATGCAGTTTCTTCCATTGACTTCAGTATCTGTGGGAAGTACACACAATCCGTCTCTTTCTTTCTATCATGTGATATTAACAACACTGCTAGGGATTTAAAGCCGCGTAGAAGATGTAGCAACATGAGATTAAATCAAAAGGGAGACTTCAGTTGTCCCTTTGGTCTTGGTACACATAAGTTGAAAAATGTTTTGAACTTACTTGAATACTTATGTTTGTTTCCTCAGTAGGTTTTTTTTTTTTTTAAGTTTAAAATTAAACCCATTTTTGTGATTGTTTCCTGGTCTGTGTTTTGAAATTCTTTTCCCCAATGTTGTTTATGAAGATGTGTTTAGATATTGAATTTTTTTAGACACTGAGTAATGTTATGGCACAACTAATAACATGTTTATATCAAAGCTATAAAAATGGTTAACAGGAAAACAATTTGAAATGATAACTAGCTTTGTCCAACATATGAGTTTTCATAAGCAATATAAGTAAACTGTTAAAATAAATCAGGTAAATGCAAATGAGATAAATGATCATGAATAACATTTTTCTCAAAATTACAAAATAGTTTATAGAGTCATGTATTCCCCTGTTCAAGGTACTAGTTTCCAGTTGCTTGTTTCCTTTATAATGTCCACTCAGGATTCTGGACATACTCTTATGTCTGAGTAATTCAAGTGCAGAACGTTTTTCTTTACCATTTCGTAACTGGCCTAAGAAACAATGATTTTGTTTTATATAGATAATTTTAAGTTGTTCTTATTAGGTTTCTGATTATTTGGGAAAACTGAGATTTAATAAGTTAAGGTTTTTATATCCACGTCACTTTCTGTATTGCCTTTAAAGTCCTTTGATTATCACTTTTGATGAACTGAATTGCTATCATTTTGCAATAACCTGTCATTCTATTTTGATCAAATGTTTTGAAACCACTTAGATTTTAAAATAGCTTGATCTTGATCATGATTTGAAGTGCTAAGAGTTGATGTTGAGGATTATTCAGGGCCTCCTAATGGGTGATGTAATGTCAATAAATTTTACTTTGGGATGTTGGTATTTTAGAAAGACCTAATTAGTTAGCATCATTAAGCAGCATGTGTTTTAAAAGTTCTATATTTATAGAACTCAGAAAAGATGTTACATTATTCGGAATAGTAAGTCATTTAACATATTTGCCTAAATTAAGTCTTTGACTTAGCTCTCTTCCTTCTCTGAGGCTAGTCCTAAAAAAACTGGGGATATCATCTTTCCCTCCTGTACCAAAAAGGGTACCCAATTTGGCTGAACGAATTTTATTAACAGAAACATACAGATGTAGACCTAAGGAACCCTGAAATCTCACGGCTGATTAACATGACCTTTATTGGTGAAAGCATGCCTGATAGCCAGCAAAAGTTACAGAAATTGAAAGGTGCTTAACCTTGCCAACTTCTCACTTGGTTGAAGTAGCCTGTAAGATTTTTCAGACTAAAGAACAACAAAAGGAAAAGTACATGAAATGAAACAGCAGGCTGAACCTTGGGCAGCAGCCCTGAAAGAGTAAGGTCCTTGGAAGAAGGGCTACTGAGCTGGAGCAGAGGGCAGTGGGAAGGCTGCCCTGTAACTGGCTGGGCTAGATGGAGAAAAGAGAGACTAATGCGACCCTAGAGCTCCCCAAAGAACATCTCCCATCAGGAGACTGGGGTACAAGCTGACCTGACATTTAAAGTGGGTGACAGAATGGCTGATTTTTTTAAATTGAATACTGGTGATCAGAAATTAGTTCCAGAGTTCCCTCTCTCATTACTGGGTTGAAATCTTCCAAGTTACAGGCCGAAGTGAACTTTCAGCCTCCAGAACACATCTGTACCTTGCAAGCAGCGCTGCTCACTCCCTGGGCTGTGTCTCAACCTCTGCCCAGCAAAGTTCTCGATCAAGTCGACCCTGAGGTACGGGCTGCTGGATGACCTGGAAGGGCTCATGTGGGCCCCATTAAAACTGAGATCCCCCCCAGCTAAGTCAGTACCCTTTAAAACTTCAAGCTAAGGAGGGCCTTCAACCCCTAGTTTCAGTCTTTTTGGAACATGGACTTCTTTGAATTTGTGTCTCCTTACGATACTCTGAGTCTGCTGGTTCAAAAACCTTGAACCCAGCAAGACTGGTTTGTTCAAAATCTAAGGGCCACACTTTAGTAGTATCCCAGGTCTACTTTCTGCCAGAATCCTCTTTGCTGCTCACCAGAGGAATGGCAGGAAGATAATGTGGTGGAATGTGAGCAGAGAAGCTGTGAATCAGACCTACAGGAAGAAAAACTTAAAGAGGAACTTACGACAAGCAGGGTAGAAGTACTGAGTACCAAAGCTTCAGTAACAGATAAGGAAGAACATAGCAACTTCATGAAAGCTACATTTGAACATGGAGAAAAAGTGAACTGTCTCTTGGTTATAAAAGTCATTAGGCTTTAGTATAAATTTCTGACTGCATCTGAGTCTCCTGAGATGGGTGCTTTTTGGCTGATTTTGGCTGCAGATGGAGAGATCAGGGCGGCTCTTCCTATAGCAGGACCCTTTCGGTTACTGGGATGCCAACTCAGATACTTCAGATTTTAATAAGACATCACTAGATTTTTGATGTCATGAGTGTGAAGCAAGAAACCAGCTTAGACTTGGATAAAGTACTGTCCCTTGCTCTGTTGAGAATTCAGGTGGCAAATTGGCGCTTAGCCCTTTTGAAATTCCATATGGGAGACCATTTCTGCAGGCCTCCGGTCTGGTATTGTCTAAGAATGTTCTTCCCCTAGAAATGAAGGCTCATTCTTATGTAAAGTAGCCAGGTGATGTGCTAACTATATCTCTAAGTTGGCTTCCGTTCCTCTCCGTTCACTGAAGCCGGGAGACTGAGTGCTGCGGACGACCTGGAGGAACCAGCACCCTGAAGATCGGTTGCAGCTACGTGGGTTGGTCCCTTTGAAGTGCTCCTTCCTTAGTCGAGCTACAGGAGTGGAACCGTGGGCTCACCATACTGGGGTAAATTTTCCCCCTCTGAACCTGACCAAAGAATGAAGCCAGCCTGGTCTTCTAAGCCATTAAATGATCTTAAGATACTTTGAACTAAGCCTGCTAACAAACACACAAGGTGTGTGAGGCCTGTGAGCGCTTTCAGTCCCAGGCCCGACTTTCAACCCTCCTCCTGCCCCAGCTGTGTGGCGTTTCAGCAGGAAGCAGTCAGGGGCCCTGATTCCCTGAGATTGGGGAGTGAACAAAAATAAAAGGGGGGTTGCAATCTGCCTTGCGAAATGACCCCTCCTTAAGTTACATTTTGTTCCCTTAGCCTTTACCAGGCAAGCCTGGTCACCAGACTTGACCAGCCTCTCCACAGCACTCACCAGCCATCGCCAGCAATTGGTTCTGGGTCAGGGCACCTCAAGACCCCATGACTGCAAACCCCACACAACCTGACCTGCCTTCCACAACCCACTATAATAGCCTTTGCCCTTAGTCGGGGAGACAGATTTGAGACTATTTCTTTCATTCTTCCAACAGATGTCTTTTGCATTAAGATTTCATTCTTCCTTGGCAATTGTCTCATTCATTGGCCCTCGGTGCAGTGTGTGATGCCCCTGAACCCCTATGTGGGTTCAGTAACATAATTTCTGATATCCCCACTCTCACACCATTTGGAGTCGAACGTCCATCGTTCCATACTCTATGTCCATGTGTACACATTTAGCTCCTGCTTGTAAATGAGAACATGCCATATTTAGCTTCCTGTTTGGGTTGTTTCACTTAAGATAATGCCCTCCAGTTCCATCATGTTGGGGCAAAACACATAGTTTCATTCTTTTTTATGGCTGAATAGTATTCCATTGTGTATATACAGCATATTTTCTGTATCCAATATCCATTGATAGACACTTAAGTTGATTCCTTATCTTGGCTATTGTGAATAGTGCTATAATAAACACACAAATGCAGGCATCTTTTTGATGTTGTGATTTATTTTCCTTTGGGTAGATATGCAGAACAGGGATTTCAGGATCAAATGGTAGCTTTACTTTTACTAATCTCCATACTGTTGTTTTCCATAGAGGTTGTATGAATTAACATACTCACCAACAGTTTATAATCATTCCTTTTTCTCTGCATCCTCACCAACATGTTATTTTTTGACTCTTTAATAATAGCCATTCTGATTAGTGTAATATCTCATTGTGGCTTAATTTGTATTTCTCTGATTAGTGATGTTGAGCAATTTTTCATATGCTTGTTGGCCATTTGTATTTTTTTTTTTTTGGAAATAGGTCTATTTATGTCCTTTGCCTACTTTTTCATGGGGTTATTTGTTTTAGTTTTTGGTTTTTTTTTGATGACTTATTTGAATTTCTTAAATTCTGGATATTAGTCCCATATCAGTTCTTTAATTTATTCATAAGCATATTATTTTTTATGCTATTGTCAGTGGCATTTTTTTCAATTTTATTTTTGAATTGTATATAGCTAGTATACAGAAATATAAATTATATTTTAACATTGCTGTTATATACTGCTATTTTGCTGAACATATTTGTTAGTTCAAAGTTGTGTTTATGTAAGATATGGTTTTCAATATAAAGATAATGTTCTCTGCTATAGTCTTACTTTTTCCTTTCCAAAACACATGTGTTTTATCTCTTTTCCTTGCCTTGTTGCCCTGAACAGAACCTCCATTGCAATGTTGAATATAAGTGACAAGAGTCTGGTTCTGAATATAAATGGCAAGTCCCTGTCTTTTTCCTGATCTTAGGGGAAAAGTATTCAATACACCACCGTAAGTATAATGTTAGCTATGGGTTTTTCATAGATGCTTTGTTTTCAGGTTGAAGAATTTCTCTTCTATTTCTAGTTTAGTATTTTTTTCATGAAAGGGTACTGGATTTCATAAATCTGATTTCTCCATATGTTAAGAGTATGTGGTTTTTAGGTCATTCTATCGATATGAAACACAAAACTCAATTATTTTCAGATGTTAAACCAACCTTACAATTCTGGGACAAATGAGTTGCTGGATTCTGTTTTCTTGTGTTATATTGCAGACTTGTATATCTACATTCATAAGGGGATTGACTTGTAATTTTCTTCTTATATGATGTGTTTATCTACTTCTCATATTTAGATAATGTCCACATAGAATGAATTTTTATATCCTCCCTCCTCTTCTATTAACATTTTTAAAAGATTTTCTGAAGAACTGGTATTTCTTCAATAAGCAGTTGGTTGGATTTACCAATTAAGTATCTGGATCTAGGTGTTTCTTTGTGAAAACTTTATTTACAATTCCATCTGTTGACTTCCTTGAATTTGGGGGAAGAATTTACAGGCCCGGTACTATCTGTTTTGGGAGACAATTAATTATTGATTCAATTTATTTAATGGATATAGACTTATTCAGATTATCTATTTCTTCTCTTGTGAGTTTTGGCACATTGTGTCTTTCAAGGAATTGGTTGATTTCAAATAGGTTATTAAATATGTGGGCATAGACCTGATCGTAATATTTACTATTCTAGTAATGTCCATGTGATCAGCAGTGACGGCCCCTCTTTCATTTTGGATATTACGTATTTGGGTCCTCAGTCTTTTTCACTTAGTTAGCTTACTAGAATTATATTGATTTTATTGGTTTTCTTTTTTTTCAAAGAGCAAGCTTTTGGTTTCATTGACTCTCTATATTGATTTTCTGTTTTGAATTTTATTGATTTTGGCTTTAATTTTTATCATTTCTTTTCCTCTATTTATTTTGAATTTACTTTACTCTTTTTCTAGTTACCTCAAGTGAAAGTTTAGGTTATGAATTTCAAATATTTTTTCTTTTCTAATATATGATTCAATGCTATAAATTTTCCTCTATGTATTCCTTTTTCTGCATCCCACAAATTTTAACAAGTAGTATTATAATTTGCATTTAGTTCAAAAACCTTAGTTTTCTTAAGAGTTGTTTGGCCCATGTGTTATTTAAAGTTCATTAATCCCCCAGCATTTTAGAGTTTTTCAGCTGTCTTTCTGTTATTGATTTCCATTTTAATCCCATTGTGGTCTGAATATATAGGTTGTATAATTACTGTGCTTTTACATTTGTTAAAATGGGCTTTATGGCCAAGAATGGAGTCTATGTGGATGAATATTCCATGCAAACTTGAGGAAAATGTGTATTTTGTTGGATAAAGTATTCTATAGATGCCAAGTTAAGTGATGCCAATCAAATTTAATTAAGTGAAGTGTTAAGTGTTTAGTTCAACTCTGCACTAACTGATATTTTGCCTCCTGGATCTGTCCAGTTCTGATGGAAAGATGATAAGTCACCAAATAAAATAGTGAATTCAAATATTTCTCCTTAAAATTCTATCCTTTTTTTGCAAATTTTGGTCCCCTGTTTTGGGGTGCGTCTATGTTAAAGATTATTATGTCTTCTAGTGAATAGACTCCTTTATTATAGAATGTCCTCCTTTATCCCTGATTACTTTCCTGGCCTTAAAATATGTTTTGTCTGAAATTAATATAGCTACTTCATCTTTTTTTTTTATTAGTGTTAGCATGGGATATATTTTCCCATTCATTTACAAGTAATTTCTCGTGTCTTTATATTTAAGGTGAATTTTTTGTAGATAACATATAGTAAGGTCTCATTTCTTTTTCCATTCTGATAATCTGTCTTTTAAATTATGTATCTAAAACATTAAAAATTAAAGGGTTTGATATAATTGCCTTAATATGTACCATATTTGTTCATCTTTACTACTTGTCCTTTTCTTCTTCTTTTGTCTCCATTCTACCCTACCTTTCTTAGCTTTAATTGAATATTTTATATAATTACAATGTATATTCTCTGAGTATAACAATTACACTTTAATGTTTTTTTAAAAAGTTGTTTAGAATATTGAAGCACTGTTTATCTATGTGACAGAGCTCTTGCCTTCAAGTATTCTAAGTGACATACTGTGAGAATCAGATATCAAACTGCAATTTAAAGAATAATCAAATTGAAATGCAAACCAGTGCTATTAGAGCAAAACTCAGTTGACAATTGTCACCATTCATAACAACGCTAAACTAATTTCAAGTCACAAATAAAATATTAAAGTCAAACATAATAAAACAGGTTTATTATATTGCCAGTGATTAAGTAATATTAAAGAATATGAGCTAATGTTTATAAATTAAAACTAATGAATTAACTGAAAACTAGAGTTTCATCACTTTTATTTAATATTTGCTTTGTTTATTAGGGGCCAATACCTTTGTATTTTATGAAAAATATGGTACTGAAAAAGAATATAAATGTGTAAAGTATTTAAATTAATAACAATTTTAAAAGAAGAAAAGAAAATAAACAGGGTATATTAAAATTAATGAGCACATTTGGAGGTACAACACAGATAAGGCAGGTGCAGATAATGCTGCACGTGAGGATCACGGATTCTCCTCATGCTGTGCTATTCTGTACATGGCTAGTCACAGTAAACAAAGAGACACGATGCTGGAGTTCTCATTTCATATGTGCAACTATTTTACTGTGAATTCTGGGCATGTCTTTTTTTCTCTCTTTATCTTCTTCGAGGCTTCAAATTTTCCTCAATCCCAGCATTTTTAATCTATTTTAACCTTTATTTTTGGGAAGGATAAACTAAAATCCAGAGAAGTGAACAAATTTGCCTGAAACATCTTAATTGATTGTTTAAGGGAAATTATTCCATCTGATAAATGAACTGATATATCTGTAACATAGTTTCTCATGGATGCCAACATTAAAATAATTTTATTTATGTTTTATTATACTTATTAGGAGGACTTATTGGTGCTAGGTCCTAAAATAGTCCATCATATATGCTCTTTCATTTAATCTTCTAAAAAATACCTTGAAATTAGTATTATCTAATTTTAAAACAGAAGAAACTAAGACTAAGATCCTTAACTCTTAACTATTAAACTGGGGTTTACCAAACTTGCCTGATTAAAAAAAATTATCTCAGCCACTTGTCAAAATGCAGATTCATTGGTCTATCTTCATCTAGAATCTTCAAGGTCTGTAAAGTGTTTAATTTAACATGTGGTCCCCACAGTCGTTAGGGTAGCTACATTTGGTAAACACTACATAAGCTTTGCTATCACCACTACTTTGAGGAAGGAGAGTGGGAGGATATTTCATGTTTAGCTTATTAGATAACATTTTTAATAATGACAGCTATTTTGCTAAAGTTATAGGACTGGAAAGTTTTCCAAAATGGCAATTATTTCTTCCATCATTTTGCCACAAGAAACATTCTGATTATATGACTATTCTGGTCATGTGCCTAAAATAGCTTTTTATAATTACCAAATCTCTTAATTTTGAATCCTTCCTTGGATCTAACCTTTTTCTCACATTTTACATAAAGCCATTTTTAACCTAAAAAGCTTTTTAAACTCATAATTTTAAAGTAGTTCTGCATATACATAAATGATAGTATTTATGATTCTACACTTATCTCAAAAATGTTTCTTTTAGACTTATACCATATAATCAAAAAGAATCTAATATTCCTAAAAACTAGAATAAGAGTAGGAATTTTGGAATTTAGGACACTCAAAGTCATTTATCCTAATAATAAAAATGACACTTTAAATTTCTTTGGAACAATAGGGTCTAACTAGAACAAAACTAATATGGATAAATCATACTAAAACTTATTTTTAAAAAGCTAATTCAGTTATGAATGAACACAAAATTCTATTAGATGAAAGTAAAAGCAAGATAAAAATACAACACATCAAAAGAATCAGATGCATGGGAAAATCTGAAATAACCAACCACAAATGTTTGTTGATCAATAGCCAAAAATTGAACAACCAACATTTGTGGTAGAAGAAAGTCATTTCTCCCATTTACATAAAGAAACACATACAAATAAATGCTGAGATTATTTCTTTGTTCCTTATGTAGATTGCTTTATTTTAGGCTTATTTACTTAAACTAAGGTTAATAAGTGACTACTCTTGGCCCAACTATTGGTAATATAAATTCACTTTGGAATGAGTTTAGCTAGGATTACAGATTTCAGAAGAATATTTTAAAAGGAAGAGAATTACTTTGCTATTTGAATGACACGGAGTTAAATGTGAGAGAAAAAAAATGTTCTATCTTTGTTTACAACTGCCCTTCAAAAATTCTGAGCTTGCAACTATAAGGTGACTTTTGGAAAGAATATCAGATATGTAGAAATAGGGGTGTGGGTATGAGAATGAGAAAATAGATTGAAGAGATGCAGTCATAAGAACAGGATCAAGAATTTAAGCATATAGTGGCCCTTGGAAATGATCTAGTTTTGGGGTCAGCAAACACTGGCCCTAGCACCAAATCCAGTCTGCCACCTGTTATTAATATTTATGGCTTGCAGCTAAGAATGATTTTTACATTTTTAAAGGTTGAAAAAAGTCAAAGAAGGACATTGTTTAATGACAAGTGGAAATTATATAAAATCCAAATTTCAGTGTCCTTAAATAGTTTTATTAGGTCATAGGCAGGGGATGATTTGTTTATGTATTATCTGTGACTGCTTCCTCACTAACAAGGCAGAGTTGGATAGTTGCGACATATACTATGTGGCCCCTTAAAGCTTAACCTCCTTACTTAGCCCTTTACAGAAAAATTTGCTAACTCTTGGTCTAGTTGAGCTTCTTCACACAGCTAGGAAGTTCTTAGCACTTTGCTGACCTGCCCAAGGTCCTGCAAATTGTTCCCAGCAGAACCAGAATCAGAACCCCAGATGGGCTGCCTGTCTATGGGCTCTTTGCACTATGGACCACTACGTCCTTGCATCTGTTTGGTCCTAACAGAATCAGAAATCTGTAGGATTTAGTGCTAAAATTGAGTTTGAAAGTTTGAAAAATCACCCAATATTAGTCCTACTATATGTATTCATTTTATGAGGTATGTTATTTTTCTAATTTGATCATTACAGCACATATTTTTGATAATTTTTATAATCTCTGCTTTAGAAATGAAGAAACTGAGCCCACCCCCCAGCAAAAAAAGAAATCCCAAGCTAGTTAAGGGGTTGGGCTAGTTAAGGGGTTGGACTAGGATGCTGAACCAAGTCTTCTGACTTCCAACACCTGTGACCTGCCCTGCATCCTGCTGTCTCCCTACTGGGAGCTGTTCCTCGTGTATTGGACCAGAGGTAGAGTCCACATCATATGGACCTGCTGTCTCAGTCTGTCTTATATCTCTTACCTACCTATCTAAACCAACAGAGTGCTTCCTATATTGTAGATGCTATTGTAAGTGCTTTGTAAATATTATCTTGTTTAATTCACATAATAATTGGAAAATTTATTTATAACCATATTACCATCTCTTAAGTCCTTATGCCTAGAAGTTCTTGAAGAATCAATAACTTTTTCTGTCCTCATCAGACCAAAAGTTTTCAATAGCTAATTTTATTAAAGACTTTGTTAGTTTTGCTAAAAATGTTAGATAGATCTGTTTATACATATGATTTTTATGAGAACCAAGAGGAAATCCCAAAGCTATATCCCTAGACCTCTATATAAACCTATGGTTCTCAACCTAGAGTGCATTTCAGATTACTTTATAGAGCTATTAAGAGGTACAGGTTCCAGGCTTCATGCCACACTTCTTGAATCATGATCTCTGTGCAAAGTCAGGAAACGCTATGTTCCAAACAACAGTGACACTCATGTGCCCCAGTAGAGAATGAGCAAACCAAGCCTTTTTTTTTTTAGCTCAATCTATCATTAGAGGGTATTGATATCATAATTTTATTTAACTTTATTTTAATATGCTTTATAAATCCTGGTTTAATTTTGGCAAACAAGAAATACATTACAAAGGCACTCAGGATTTTTAACTGATGTGTCTAACAAGCAGGATTCATGATTCCCTCTAAAATATATTTAGAGAAATTTCTCCTCTCCTCTCAGATGAAAATATTGGCATTCCCATGACTTATCTGATAATTTTTTATTATAAAATTCTATCATAACTTTAACTTACATATTATTAACCTAGCAATTAAATATTTCTGATCTTACATTATATTCAAAACATTGAACTTGATTTAAACTTGTATCATCTTCTTTTCTTAACTGGGGTCCTGGTGAGCTGACCTCTGGAGGGGAAAAGTTGTTACGGTCTTTCTCTTCTTTGCTATGTCCCCAGGTTGCAAATTGTGTTTTGTTTTATTTTGTTTTGTTTTTTTAAATCTTTTCAGTGTTATATGGAAGTGGCAGCGTGCAGGGAAGAGATGTCAGAAAGATAAAGTTCCTATGTGATTGGCGTTACCATAGATGATTTCTTTTTCTTTAGACCTGGAAAATGTTTAAAGCTTATTGATTCTCTGGTGGTTCTTAAGAGGTCCTCACTGAGAACTTCTCCCTAGACTTGCTATGATGTGCATAGTGCATGTATTTCAGGATGGCAGTGTGCCCCCTCAGCCCCTGCTGGTGGTTCTTGGGGGAGGGGGGCGGAGTGTGTGCTTATCTCCCTATGTTGTAGTCTTCTCATTCCACAAGAAACACTCCCTAACACAGCAGGAATACAGTTCGATCTCAAAGCATTATAATTCTGCTTTAAGCAGGAGCTACACAATGTCTCAACTTATACGTGTCTGGGCATGAGTCAAACGTGTGTCCACTAGGTTCCTTAATTGCAGGGACCCATAGTCATCTGTAGGGGTGGTTCTGTTGAGGCCACTCACACTAGCTTGAGGTAAAGAAACTGGTCACTCCTACAGCTCTGTCCAAAGAGTTCTCTTATGCAAATTATTTTATTAATCAGATTGCTTTTACAAATGCAATGTGAGTAAGGTGCCAGAAATCACCTAAACAATTTTCAGTTATTTCTTTTTAAACTTTTCATCTTGACCATGCTGGGATGCCATATGCAGGCATGCCAGCACATTTGTGCCTTAGTCAAAGGCTCTAATTTAACTTCCTGCTATGCAAGGAATAATTCCAGAAGCCACAGGGGTCTCTGTATGTAGAAACTATCTATTAAGATCGTTTGCTTTGCTTATAAAAAATCATATTCCTGGCTTCATTTGAGACTTGCTTATATAGACTCTCTACTGATAATGCAAAATTTGTATTTTAACAAGCTCTTCTTAAATGATTATTTTACATATTAAAGTTTGATAAAGTGCATAAAACTGTGTTACTTTCATTCTTTTAGAATAGGAGAAAAGAAAATAATAGAAAGAAAGGAAGAAAAGGAAGGAAATAGATTAAGATAAAGATTAAGATAACAGTACCATAAATCAAAACACAGGTTTTTTTATGAATCAATGACTGGACACAACACAAGGTATTTTCATTGCTTTGATTGCTAAATAGAATATTATTAGTGAAATAATCAAAATGAAAACATATGCACATCTGAATTTCAGAAAGTAGGAGTTTTCAAAGATAACTGATATCTGAAAAATAATCGGTTACCTTTAAAGATATTTAGTTCAAACTCTTCATTACTTAGGTACCAAAAAGATTAAGAGCAAAATTAATAGCAATTCTAACTACAAATACAGAAAAGCCCTATGATACGTTAAGACTACACAAAACAGATTCAGTATAAGCTTTGAATTTCATCAAAGTAACAAAGGCCAGTAAATTTGCAATGCAAAAACCATTAATAACACCCTTTCAGTGAACTTTCACAATAAGCATGTATTATATATAACAAGTCCATTTCCATAAGACTTTTGTTTTATTTTATCCCTGCATTATTGTAATTTGGATATGAAGGTGAAAACAGACATTTCTATTAGTAGTGATAATGAACTTTTCAAATTCCTTAATCCTGACATATTTATATCTTCTCTTATAAATATAACCCCACAAAAATTACTGAGATTAAATTATCATCAGTTCTATACATAAAGTTTTAGTATGATTTCTATTCTGTAAAACCCAATTATTAGTTGAAATTACATGGATCTTTGGTTAAATGGCAATGTCACATATCAGACATTCCATTTTATCACAAGAAACTAAGAACTGACACAAGAAATGGTGTTTTTCAGATAAGAGGTATAATCACATTCTAGAGTTTTCATTGCTTTAAAAAACACAAAATACATCTTTTTAACTTCAGGCATTTAGTAATTTAGAAGATTAATTTTTTTTCAGGAAACCTTATAGTTTTTTGTGGATTTTGTAAATGTAAATCTCTTACATATAGTCTTCCAGCATTAATCTCAAATTCTGGAGTCTTAAGAAACCCAGGAACTGATCTCATTGAGCTTTCGGTCTAGCCCAATGAAAACATCCATTAATTTAGTGAACATTACAAAAGGTGTGACTGATATGATGGTAGAGAAGATTCAGTATGCTGTGGGTATATATACCAGAATGTTCTACACTTGTCCAGGAATAAAGAGGAATTTCCTGAGGAAGTGTGGTTTAAGCTAAACAGAGTGATCTTTTTATTTTATTTTTTTTAGAGATGGGGGTCTCACTCTGTCACCCAGGTTGCAGTACAGTGGTGCAATCAAAGGTCAGTACAGCCTCAAACTCCTGGGCTCAAGCGATCCTCCTGCCTAAGCCTCCAGAGTAGCTGGGACTACAGACATGCGCCACCATGCGTGGCTAACTTTTTTTTTAATCTTTTGTGTAGAGACAGAGTCTCACTCTGTTGCCCAAGCTAACCTTAAACTCCCAGCTTCAAGCAGTCTTTCTGCTTCAACCTTCCAAAGTGCTGAGATTACAGATGTGAGCTGCTGACCCAGCTGGAAGAATTTTTCAGAAGGGCATGTAGAAATGTGCAGAGGCTAATAAGAACCAATGCCTTGAAAACATTGTCATAATTGTAACTGGAACATGGTAGGTCAGGAAGACAGCAACAAGAGAAGCTGGGAAAGGAATTGGTCAAAATATACAACAGCATATATCGGTGTCCTCATTCTAACAACAACAAAAAAAAGATAGGTCTACTTGAATCTGTTTAAGGTATCTCCATAATGCTTTCCACTGGGGTTGCACTAGTTTGCAGTCCCACCAGCAGTGCCTGAGTGTTCCTGTCTCTCCGCATCCACGCCAACATGTA
>CM052438.1:88915828-88931211 GCA_028533085.1 Varecia variegata
TTTTTTTGAGACAGAGTCCTGCTCTGTTGCCCTAGGCAGAATGCTGTAGTGTCATCATAGCTTACAGCAACTTCAAACTCTTGGGCTCTGGCAATCCTCCTGCCTCAGCCTCCCGAGTAGCTGGGACTACAGGTGTGCACCACCACACTCAGCTAGTTTTTTTCTATTTTTAGTTGCCCAGCTAATGTTTTTTTTTTTTTTTTTCATATTTTTAGTAGAGACAGGATCTAGCTCTTGCTCAGGCTGTTCTCTAACTCCTGAACTAAAGCGATCCTCCTGCCTCGGCCTCCCAGAGTGTTAGGATTACAGGCGTGAGCCACTGTGCCCAGACAGAAGAATGTTTAAGATATTCAGTTCTCCAAGTTCTTTCCAGAACTTGATATTTCCATTATATTTTTAACTGTTCAGGTCTTCCAATATGTGAGACAGAATGCCTAAATGTCTAATGGTTGTTTTAATTTACATTTCCCTAATGGATAGAGATGTTTAACATCTTTTTGTGTGTCTATTGTCCTTATGTGTATGTGTGTGTGTGTGTGTGTATATATATATTCTCTTCCTGAAATGTCAGGTCATGTCTTTTGCCCATTTTCAAATTGGAATTTTTGTCTTTTTAATGTTGAGCTTTGGTA
Organism: Varecia variegata; assembly: GCA_028533085.1. Classification (NCBI taxonomy): domain Eukaryota; kingdom Metazoa; phylum Chordata; class Mammalia; order Primates; family Lemuridae; genus Varecia; species Varecia variegata. Next base: position 88,916,461 of record CM052438.1, read on the forward strand.
ATTCTTTATGTGTTGTAGATACAAATGCTTTGGCAGATATGTGATTTGAAAACATTTTCTCTCAGTCTGTAGTTTGTAGTTTCATCCTATTAACAGGATTTTTTGTAAAAGATATAATTTTGATGAAGTCCATTTTTCAATTTATTTATTTATTTATTTTTATTTCAGGATATTATGGGGGTACAAACATTTTGGTTACATGAAATGCATTTGCCTCGCTCAAGCCAGGGCTGTAAGTGTGTCCTTCCCCCATACAGTGCTCCCCGTCTCCATTAGCTGTGGGTTTGCCCCTGACCCCCTCTACCCTTCAACCCCCCACCCACCCCACCACCTTCTCGGCCTTTTGGCTAAGATCAAGTGTAGCATCTGGTCTTATCAGTTTAATACATTTTTCAATTTTTTGAATGAATTTTGATTTTGGTTTTATGCCTAAGAACTTTTTATCTGCTGTAGATCCCAAGGGCTTTTACTTAAGTTTTATTCTAAAAAATTCATAGTTTAAATTTTTACATTTTAGGATATGATTCATTTTGAGTGATTTTTTTATATATGGTATAAGGTTTAATGTTAGAGGTTCATATTTTTGCCAGTTGTTCCTACACCATTTATTTGGACTATACTTCCTGCCCTGATCGTCTTTGCTCTTGTGTCAAACATCAGCCGTGGACCTGTTCCTGGATTCCCTATTCTGCTCCACTGATCCCTGTGTCAGTCCTTCTCCCAACACCACACAGTCTTGATTAGCATACAGTGTCTTCTGAAATTGAGTGGAGTGGTTTCTTCCACCTTGTTCTTCTTTTCCAAATTGCTTTAGCTTTTCTTGATTCATTGCCTTTCCATATACATTTTAGAACAACTTTAAATACATCTACTAAAAAATGTGGCAGTATTTTGATAAGAATTGTGTTATGCCTGTATGTACATTAGTAGAGAACTGACATCTTTACTATGTTGAGGCTTCAAATCCATGGACATTGCATAATATTTATTTTACATCTTCAATTTTGTTTTCAACAGTTCTTTATTGTTTTAATGTACAATTCTTATACAGTTTTATTATATTTAAACCTAAATAATCTTTTATTCACTATAAACTATATTATAGTTTAAATTTCTGTTTAGATGTGCTATTACTAATATATAAAAATACAATTTATATTTTTCTTACTGAAAAATTTATTATTGTTTTAAATTTTTTATTATACTATTGATTTTTGTGTGTTGAACTTGTATCCTGTGATCTTGGGAACTAACTCACTTATGAGTTTTAGTCATTTTGTATAGGATTCTCAGGGTTTTCTATATAGATCATCATGTCTATTGTATTTCATCTTTCCAGATGTGTATGCCTTTATTTCCATTGCTTGCCTGATTGCACTGACTAACCGTGCAGTTCTGTGTTGAAGAGTAGTGGTAAGAGTGGATAACCTTGCCTTGGTCTCTACCTTTGGGGTAAACATTAAGTCTTGTACTACGTGAGCTGTATATTTTTGTAGATATTCTTTACCAAATTAAGGAACTTACCCCTCTATTCCTAGTTTACCAAGAATTTTATTATGAATGGGTACTGAATTTTGACAAATGCTTTTCCTGTATAAGTTGATATGATTAACTGATTTTTCTTTTTTAGCTTGTGGAATGGTATATTATATGAATTTATTGTCAAATTATATGAATTTATTGTTGAACCATATCCCTGTATCACTAGAATAAACCATGCTTGATCATGGTGTGTAATTCTTTTTTTATATTGATAAACCTTATTCACTAATATTTTGTTAAGAATTTTTATATCCATATTCATGAATAATATTGTCTGAAGTTTCTTTGTAATTTCTTTGTCTGGTACTGGTATTGGAGTAATACTGGCTGCATAAAATGAGTAGGGAAGTGTTATCTCCTCTATTTTCTGAAAAAGAATGTGTAGAATTTATATTAAGCTTCTTTACATACCTGGTATAATTCCCCTTGAAACTACTGAACCTCTAGATTTCTTTTTTGGAGAGTTTTTAATCATAAATTCAATTTCCTTAGTGGTTACAGGGTTGAAATTATTTTAGATGAATTTTGTTAGTATACTTTTCCAATAATTTTTCCATTCTGTCTAATTTGTAAAACTTCTATGTATAGAGTTTTTAATAGTAATCCTTTTTACTCTTTTGATGTCTGCAGTGTCTGTAGTAATGTCCCCCACTTTATTCCTGTTGTAACTTGTGTCTTCTTCATTAACAAATTCAGTTTGGAAAACTGAAATGAAAATAACATACTTTTCCTTTTTCAGTCTTGCTAGAGCTGTGTCGATTTTATTGATATTCCCCAAAGAATGAACTTTTTGTTTATTAATTTTCTATTTTATCTGTTTTTAATTTTAGTATTTTGTGTTCTTTTGTTATTTATTTCTTTTTCCTGATTGGAGTTTATTTTCCTTTTCTTTTTCCAGTGGGTTGAGGTAGGAGCTTTGATTATTGATTTGAGTATTTTCCTCTTTTTTAATATAAACATTTAGTGCTATAAATTTTCCTCTCAGCACAGCATTTCCTTAGCTGTGCCTCACAAATTTTATGTTTATTTTCATTTTTATTCAGTTTGACCAATGAATTTTTAGAATATGTGTCTAGTTTCTAAGTTTTTGGAGATTTTCCTGTTATTTTTTTGTTATTGATTTCTAGTTTGATTCTATTCTGGTCAGATATTCTGTGTGATTTAAATTATTTTCAATGTTTGTGATTTTCTTTAATAGTTTAAAATATGACTTATTTTGGTATGGGTTTCCCAAGCACTTACACATCATATGCATTATGAATTTATTGGGTGGAATATTCTGTGCATGTTGATTCAATACTTTTGTTTGAAGGTTTTGATGAGTTCTTCAATTATTGAAAAGTGTTGTAGTCTCCAAATATAATTTTTGATATGTCAATACTATCAGTTTTTGCCTCATATACTTTGGAGCGCTGTCATTTCGTGTATATACTAAAAATTGCTGACCTTGACTCTTTCATCATTATTTAATGGCCGTCTCTGTCACTGGCAATTTTCTTTGCTCTAAGATCTGCTTTATCTGATATTAACACAGACATTCCTGCTTTCTTTTGATGAATGCTTTTGTGGCATACCATTTTTTAAAACTATTTCACACTAAGCTTAGAATTCTTACTGCTGTTTATATCTCTTTTAGATCCCTCACTTATAATTGTCTGAATTCTTTAAAGTATATTGAGAGCCACATTCTAAAACCACTTTATCCTTCAAATTTAACTTGGAAAACTTAAATGAAGATAACATATTTTTCCATAATTTTGTTTTTTCCATATTCTCTTTTCCTTCCCCATTATCCATGATTTTTAAAAAATATGATCTTTCTCTTTTGAGAGCTTTCTATACCTATTATTTTAGGTTAAGTATGTGGGTGACAAATTCTCCTCATTTCCTTGATCTGAAAGTGTCCCCATCTTGTCTTCATTCCTAAAGGATATTTTCATTAGGTATGAAATTCTGGACTGGCAACTCCTTTATTTCAGCCCTTGATATATGTTGTGCTGTTTCTTTGTGACTTCAAAGACTCTGAAGAGAAACTTGCTATCACTTGATTTGTTTGTCCTTCTGCAGTTAATGCTTCAATGGCTACTTTCAAGGGTTTTTTTTTTAATCTCCATCTTTAGTTTTTTGAAGTTTTAGAATGACAGGACTTGGTGTGATTTCTTTGGGGTTATCATGCTTGGGATTCTCTAAGCTTCTTAAATTTGTTTGTATTTTATTGTTTGTATTTGGAAATTTTCAGCCATTATTTCTTTAAGTATTTATTTAGTCTCACCCATTTTGAGCTCCTTTTATAACTCTGATTATAAGAATATTAGATCTTTTGTTATAATCCTGCAGATTCCTGAGGCTCTGTTTATTAATTTTTTTTAGTCTATTTTCTTTCTGTTTAGGTTGGGTCATTTCTATTGCTTTATCTAAAAGTTCACTGATTCTCTTATCTGTCTTGCCCATCTAGTGGTTGAGCTCAGCTATTAATATTTCTATTTGTTGTATTTTTTTTCATTTTTAAAATTGCATTTGTTGTTTCTTTATATTTTCAACTACTTTGCTAGACTTTCTGTCTCTTCACTGAGGCTTTCTAGTTTTTTTCATTTGTTTCAAGCATTTCATAATTGCTTGTTACAACATTTTGAGAATGATTGCTTTTAAATTCTTTTTAGATAATTCTAACATCTGTGTAATTTCAGTTTTGGCATATGTTAATGGTCTTTCTCTTTCAGTTTGAAATCGTCCAGGTTTTTGTTATACAGGTTATTTTCATATGAAATCTATGTATCTGGGGTATTGCTATAGTCTGAATGTTGGTGTCCCCCAAAATTTGTACATTGGAACTTAATCTCCAGCTGTGATAGTGCCCTTGGAAAAGAGGTGACAGGAGGTCCCTCCCTGCTGCCAGTGAGGAGGCAGCAAGAGGCACCATCCACACAGCAGAGAAGCCCTCACCAGACACTGAAGCTGCTGGCTCCTTGATCTGGGACTTCCCAGCCTCCAGTACTGGGAGAAATAAATGTCTTTTGTTTATAAATTACCAAATCTAAGGTATTTTGCCATAGCAACCTGAGTGTACTGAGTCAGGTATTATGAGACTGAATCTTATTTAACACCTGTTCGTTAGCAGTCCCTCTCAGACACACTGCTGCTGGGTAAAGGGGGCTCCTCCTGGATCCTGCCAATCGGGTGTGCGAGAACGGGTCCCCACTCTGCCCTCAGCTGGAGAGGGGCTCTTTGTCGATACAGGGTGGAGGGGGGAGTTCATGTTCCCACACGGGCCTCCACCGATACCTCCTGTCTGAGAAGGGGACGTGAGCACCTCCTTGGACACTATGGGAAATGGCCTTGTTACTGTTGAGTGATGACAGAAGTCCTGAGTCTGTCCCGAGGCCTCCTCTGACACCACCAGGAGCGCCTCATTGCTGCTGGGTGTAGATGGGAGCTCAGGGTCCCCGGTGGGCTTGTCCTCACTCGTACTACGTGTGGAGAGCTCCTTACCTGATGGTGAGGATCACATTCCTGGTTCCCCCTCAGTCTCCCATGACACCAGCCCAGCAAGGGTGTCACAGCCTCGTGCGGCCTGAAATGGGTGGGTGTGGAGGCCCCCACTCGACTCTCACTGACATGAGTGACAGACGTGGGGACGGTTTTTCTGTGATGTTTGGCTGGAGTAAAACAGTCATGGTCTAAAAGCCCTCTGTCTTGCCAGCCTGCTCCTTTTGTGGTTCTTTGGCTAGAGAGAGCAGGCTTGTCTTGGGACACTTTTGGTCTGCACCCACAGACGTTGCCAGGTCATTGACTTGTCCAGTAACCAGGGTTCCAGGCATTCCCGAGTTCCTGGCTGGTCTGCATTCTTCTCGGCTCACTGTGTCTGCTTGTAAACATATTTCACATGTACAGTGCTGGAGTTTTTAGTTGTACATTGAAGACAAATAGGGAAAGTACGTCTACGCCACTTTCCAGGAAGGAGAAGTCGGTATTTGATTAACCTTTTAACACTGCATTTTTCATGCTGCTCACCTCCTAGAAAGCCCAAGAACCACCCACTGGTTAAAGAATATAATCAAATTTCTAGCTTGGTATTTACGGGCACCACTAATCTAGTCCCATTCCAAACAACCACGCCTCGGAGCTGTCCTCTCTTCCTCAGGCGACTGCTCAGAATCCCCTACACAGACATTTACTGGGCCTGGGTTTATTCTTCCATTTGCTCAAGTCATGGGTTTGTTTTAGAAAAGGAAATAAGATTCTGTAGATTATACTGCTTTGAAAACTGCCTTGCACAGTGCTAGGTATCAGTAATTGATTATTCTTGATAGTAATTGATTATTCTTATTAATAACTGATATATATAACCAGTGTCCCTGTATCAGTTTGCTAGGGCTGCCATAAAAAATTTCACAGACTGGGTGGCTTAAACAACAGAAATTTATTTTCTCACAGTCCTGGAGGCTGAAGTCCAAGATCAAGGTGTTGGAGGGTTGGTTTCCTTGGAAGCCTTTGCTTGCAGACGGCTGCCTTCTCTGTGTCCTCACGTGACCTTTTCTCTGTGTGGTGCCTCCCGGTGTGTCTGTGTGTCTTACTCTCCTCTTCTTATCATTAGGATACCAGTCAGACTGGATTGGGGCCCCCAATAATGGCCACATTTTAACTCAATCACCTTTTTGGAGGGTGATGTGGAGGATGAAGGTCCTGTCTCCAAGTGCAGCCACGTGCTGGGTCAGGGGGTCGGCACTGCCACATATAAATGGGGGAGGGCGCGACTCAGCTCATAACTGTTCCTAATGTTATTTGTAATAAGAAGATGCTCCGTAATCTCTTGAAATGATTTGTTAAAGGTCACAGATGGGAAAAGGTAAGCAGTAGAAGGGAGATTGTTTTTTCAGCAATCACTCTTTAGATTGTGATAAAAAGATTAATTAATTGCATTTTTTAATTATAGAGGCTGCCGTTCAATGAAGAAGAGGGTGGCAAGGATGAAAGATTTTCTACTGTTAAGTCTGTACCATAAAAATCTGGAACAATCAAGCACATTTCCCTAAGGATCTGGGCTTTGGGAGAAATTAGAGTGCTTTTCCTTCTCAATCCAAATAAATTCAGCAATTGGACCATCAAACTTGTTGCCAGAATGCTTACAAAGCATTAGAAGAAAGCTTTAAAACAGGCAAGAAAGGTAATAAAAAAACGCACTCCTATATTCATTTCATTAGAAGAAATAAGAAATGATGCAACCTTGATGAAGTGTTTCTTAGACTTGTTACCTAATGTACTTAGAAAACAAACAAGGTTGTCTAAGCTCCTAGAAATAAACGCTCTTTTCACTGTTTAAGACATTTAAATACAAGGCTAACGCCAGCATTTTTAAATCGACGCTAATTTTGTTTGAAAGTCCTACAGCAGAAGTTATTCACAAGGGTATGGTTGGGGAGAGGGAGTCTGAGCTTTCACTTGGTGTGAGTCTTTGCCCCACACCCGGGCATTCATGCCATCCTGCAGAGTAGTGTTGTAGCAATCAGTGTCGTTTTCTGAAAGCACTGTTAGTCTTAGGTTGCCGTGATGCAGATGGGAGTGGATCACCACCAGCAGGCCAGCACGTCTCAGCCCAATGTCCCGCAGTGGGGTGGAAGGCTCCCTTGCACAGAACAACCTGCCCTCCATGTAATCCCTCTTCCTGGGCGATGCCCACTAAGGAAGTCACTGTTCTGTTCTCTCCTACTTGTCTGATTTGAGATTTCCTCCTGGCTAGCTCCTTCCTTAGCACGCTGAGCACCGAAGTCTTCCCGAGGACACCCTCAGCGGGAGCCTGATTCACCCTACTAAGGAGTCCTGAGCTTTTTGCAATGTTTCCTATTGGAAATACAGTTCCTCTCACAGAATTGGTGTTATTTGTGGAATAAACGAATCAAATTACGTCTGCCTCATCTGCTCGCTAACCGGGGAGCAATCTTCCACTCACACAGCCCCCCTCTGTGGGATCCCTTTGTTGTCTTTCGCAAACTTCTCACACCACGTCCTCTCAAGATGAAGCTGCTTGCCGCTCTTCCCGCCTGGCTTGTGAGCACTCTTCTCCTGCATTTCGGGAAGTGTCGGTTTGGGCCCACGTAGCCTTCTTTCTTGAGTACGTTTATTCCAGAGATGGCACATGAATAAGAATGCGAAGTTTTCAGAAAGATACAAGTCACATATTTTGAGGGTTGTTAAAATTCTCACTTTCTTGTGAGAAATGTTTGTGTGAAAACTAAGACTTTCTCTCAGGAACAGTCCCAGTGTGTCCTCTGGTGGTCAGCGCGGTTGACTTTCTGTCCCGTTGGTCAGTCGGGGTCCAAATTCAGGAAGTGGAAATGGCTGCTGGCCCCTCCCAGCAGCCTAGGCTCGCGCGGATGACCGTCTAGCGCAGACGTTCTCGACGGATTCCAGGCAAGGCTGTCTGAGCAGCAGTGACACGAGAGAGCATCTGTGACCGGGCTCCAAAGCAAGAACTGACAGCGACGAGGGCCAGATGGAGTCCGTGCGGAAACGATCTGGGTTACGCATTGGGACAGATGTCCACGCGGCCTGCACCTGCCATAACCAAACTAAAGGACAACTTGGTGAAGGCCAGTTTTGGGTTCATTTCAGAGATCCTGTGAGGAAAAATAAAATCAAGGGAAAAGATAGGTCACAAAGAATCAACATTGCAAATTGTAGAAAAATTGTCCCTTCGTGCATAGCTCTCTCTCCTCACAACAACTCCACTCAGGATTGCTTACGATGGCTGAAATTGGTATAAAATGTGCATGAACATGAAAATCAATTAGATTTGTTCCATGGGAATGCCCGGCAATGTGAGTTAAGCGTGTCCTGTTTCACAGACAGGCTTTCACATACATGGGCTCTCTTGAACACTCAAAAGAAGCTACAGGACAGACTAACACCATTTTACTGATAACAAAAAGAAAAGTGACATCTCTATGCAGCTTCTGCACAATCTTTTTGGTTCTTCAGTGTGCCGTGCCCAGTGTCACCCTCGATTCTGGGTATGTTCTCTTTTCTCTGCCTAAAACTCTGTCCCACCCTGACACTCACTGGGTTCATGCACACTCACTCATGAAGCTTCTTTGTAGGCTTGCGTTTTTCCAGGGTGGCTCCGCAGTCTGGGCTAAGTTATTCTCAGAAACACTGCCCTGTCATTACACCTACTGCACTCTGTCATCACGGCGTTTCCTCGTCCACCTCCTCGCCAGCGTGGAACTCCCAGTGGGCAGGGAGAACGTTCGCTGCTAAGGCTCCCCAGCACATAGAGCTGTGCCCGGAGCACATAGGCAGTTGACAGTGGTCAAATGAATGGATGGCATAGCTGATAATTTATTATATGTCAACGTGTATTTATTTGCTATGTATAAACAGGCGAAAAACCAAGCTGCCCTTTTTAAGCCAAAGCAAGTATTCTCTACAAGTTTAGAACTACGGCTTCATTTCCTCAGAAGTATGTTTTATTTTGCCTAAAATTGTGTTCTAACACTAGGTATTGTTTTCTGGCTGACACTTTTTGGGGACTACAGACTATGAAATATACAAGAACTTAAGTACGAATGTAAAATAAAGGTTATATCACCTGGAATCTGGGGACATGAATATCTATGTAAATCTCAATAATATAAGTTAATAGATCTGCTGGCTACTTTAGAGCTTGTCCATTTACAGCTCAGATGCATAACTGTCCTCAACTTGCCTGTCAGTATCAGGTGGCCCTGGTTCCTTTCCTAAGTAAGTTCACGTGACAAGCGGGTTGCATAGTCAGTACATTTATTTTCCAGGTTTAGGAAATTATAAGCATGGTCTATATTTCTACAATTTAATTAGTGGAAAGTTTTGTTAAAGTACAGATATTTTTAAAGGTATTATTTTAACATAGGGATTTTAATGTAGGGTATTTTCAAGGTTTTTGAGGAGTGTCTGATAAACCAGTGCTTCTCAACCTTTATCTCAGGTGAATGGTCTGGAGATTTTGCTGAAATGGCAATTCAGGGTGAGCAGGTCTAGTGCGGGGCTTGAGATTCTGCATTTTTTGCCAGCTCCCTGAGACGGCCATGATGCTGGCCATGAGCCAGGACTTCAAAATGGGAGTTCTTCTCTGTTTCCACTGTGCTTCCTCATGCCAAGTGGAATTAATAGTAAGTTTGGGAATAAGAGTACAATTGATGAGTAGTTAGAAATGGCAGTGCTTCAGATGATTCTGTTAATGTGAATTAAATTTACCTTGCTTCTCCTAATACTCACTGTGTATTTTAAGAGAAGAGGTGATACAGTGTGAGTTTTAAAGCCAAATTTCCTGGATTTGACTCCTGGATTGTCCCTTTTGTAGCTGGTTGTTCTTGGGCAAATTCATTAATTATCTTGTCAAATTGCAAACACTGGGCTTGTTACTAAACCTCAGGTCCCTTAACTGGGAGTTGTTTTGAGTAAAATGGGTAAATTTATATAATAGCAATATGCATGGGATATGGTAAATGCATAAAAATCATAGTCATTATGATAATAATAATCTCCCTTTAGAAACTGATGAAAGAGTAGGGAAGAATCATCCAATTTGAGGGGTTAAAGGGATTTTATGGTTTGTCTCACTCAAACCTTCCTCTGACATTCAGGTCCCCTCTGATACACCATCCCTGCCTGCTCTCTTTGCACTTGCTTTTAATTTAATCGTCAGAAACTCCTTCCACACTCCAGCTACAATCTAGTTTCCTTGAATTTCCACCCTGGCCTGGTTCTTTCTTATGGATTCATACAGAAATGACCCCTGATTTTTCCTGGTGCTTGTCCGCCTGTGTTTGTTGCCAATAGCTTTCCCCCTTGCCTTCTGTGCACATGGAAACTCTCCTTTCCACCCTGCCTCTGGTGCTCACCAATATTCTCTATGTACCTCTTAGAGTAGAACCTCCAGAGGTGATGGCGTGACTCTGGGTTGCACTAATCCCAGATGTGTACTGGAGAAAGGGCTCTTCCAAGTCTCTGGATATGGGAAGTGTAGTTCCCTTCACACCACCCAAGATCACCTGGGTGCTGTGGCCACATCACAGTAAGGACTCAGTGGAAATCCCAGCTGACCGTCTCCATGGGCGACTCTGTCACTCTCTCTTCAGCCCCCCAGTGCAGTGGGTTTAGGGGCCCCAAAGACCAGTGGATCTATTGCCGTCATCCCTGTCAAGGGTGTTCCTGTTAGGTTCATGTTACACTGGCCTCATGCCAGTGCACATCAATTTGGAGATTTGGAAATTTCCACCAACTAAATTTCTGTTCCTCTCATTTTGTGTCAAAGGTAAAGCAAAAAAGTCAGTCTGATTCCAAAGTCCTTAGCTAAATCATGAATAAAAATCATGAAAGGGAGAATTCTAAACACACAAAAATTATAATGACCAAATGATACTTTATTTTAGTGTTATCAGAAGGATAAAGGATTAATGCATATTTATTTAATGGGAAATTATCTCATTTATAGATTGATTGGTCTCTTGATTTTTCTCATTTCTATCTTTTTTATTTAAATTATAGTGCACCCTTCGATAGCTCAGCTGGTAAAGCGGAGGACTGTAGACTGGACAGACATCTGCCGACATCCTAAATTATAAATATTTTTAAAAAGTTTTTTAGTAAGCTGGTGAGAGAACATGCACTCAGTTTAAGACTATCTAGCAAATTTTGTTAGAGGTCAGAAGGTACACATTGAAATGACTGCATGTTAATTCCAGTTACTTTCTGCAATTAGATATATTGCAATATTTTCTTGCCTTCCATTTTCCATGTTAACAATTGGCTATAGTGATATAGAAAAAATATATTGGCTTAAAGGTGCCAATGTTACGAATGTGGCCGGCAAGTTTAACGTCTCCTGTTCAATGTTCTGACGGTGTGGGTGATAGTTTTGTTTCCTATAATCGTGAGGCCAACGGGAAACTTCAGTTCTCGCTGTCAGGACCTCACAGCTAAGGAAAACCTAAGGGTACGATGGTGGGTGGAGAGGGTAGAATGCAAAAGGGTTGAAGTAAAACCCAGGAGAAGGAAGTGGCTGCCAAAGGTGAATGGGGTCTCCCCACATAGCGATAAAGACAGCGGTAATCGCTCACTGGACCTCGTCGTGTGACAGCACACGACACACCAGGACTCCCTAGACTCTGAGCTTAGCAACACCCAGGAGGCAAGAGTGTCCTTCACACATTTCATCTTGGTGACCCCGGTGTTGGTCTGCTTTTCAGACTGGCTGACCGTGCCCCTCGGGTTGCATATAAGGACTTCGTCTGAGTGCTGGGCCTGCCAGGGGTTCTTGGGGTGCTCAGGTGGGGGATAAGGATGCCTTGTGCTTTTGCACGGAGTCCCACTGCTTCCTGTGTCCCAGAACAGCATGGCAGTTCATAAAAGGGCGCTATTTGCTTCCCATTGCCATCGTAGGTCCCTGTATTTACCTTAGTCTCCGCTTGGGTGTGATTATTGTGTCTGATAAATAAGTAACTTCTGGAATAAAAACTCAGTTTGGTTACCGGGTCATCTCCTTGTCTAAAATATGGATTAGCACGGGCGGCGAAGCCCTCTCACTGGGGCATAGTAACAGATCCTTTTTATGCAGATTTAATGGAAAAGGTTATCTTCCTTTAATCTTTCCCCCACCTTTTTAAATTAATGGTTTACTTTTTATTTGCCTATTAACTATATTTCTTATTTCCTATATCAACTCTTATTATTGAATTCCTTTTAATGCTTTAATAGATGTGTATTTTCTAGTTTCTATGCTTTGGTTTTATGCCAAATTGGTCATATTTGTGTTATGTCTTTTCTAAGAATATGGGTGGCATAAATTTAAATCTCAGACCCATAAACCATGATTCAAAAGACACCAACCTTGCTTGCGGTGGGAGGCGGGGGTGGAGCGGCCTTGGCCTGCTTGGGCAGCCTGTGTGGACGACAGCCACAGGGCGTGTGGGGCGAGGCCTCCGTGTGCCCGCGAGGAAGGCATCGAGGGGGCCACACCACACGGACTGTGGAAGCCCCACTGAGTTTCTGAAATGAGATCGTAGATGAGTCATGTTGAGTCAAGGACTCGTGCAGCTTATTCGACAGAGAAGCAGAAAGGTGAACGAAGAGCAGGAGGCTTGCTTAGGACACCTTTGAGCAGGCACCAGGAAGCCACCTGTGCAGCTCAGGCTGTCACTGGTCGTCAGCACCAATGTCTGAGCCTTGCCTGAAGACCCAGAGAGCACCTCACCATGCACTTCAGGTAGAAATATTTGCACCAAACATTAAAGCCCACCAAATTTACTTTGGTTTTTTATAATTGAATTTGTCAAATGTTGTTAGAAATAAGTAGGACATGAGTCTTTTTTTACTGCGAAAATTATAGCATTTTTTTCTGTCCTGTTATTGGGCATCTGTTATCTTTCTTATTAAGCATTTATAATTGGTATAGGTTAATTATAGCATAGGTCTTCAATTGTTAGTGGTCATTTGGAATACATGAAACCTACAAAATTAAAAACTTATCTGAGAAGAGTGACTTGTGATTAAGCTAATGTCAGGATTGTTAGGTGTTGCAGGTAAATTCACATTGTGAGGTGGTCTATAGCACAAGCAACCCTATTTCTTGAACTAATAAATGGCATGGAGAAAAAAGGGAAGGAGATGATGGTTGTAGACATAAGACATTTAAAGACAAAGCAACCAAATAGAACATGCGGGCCTTGTTTAGACCTTGATTAAAAAAACAATAAGAAATCTATGAGACTTGTAGGAAAAATTTAAAAACGACTTGGGTATTAGATGGTATTAAGTAATCATTATTAATTATATTAGTAAGTTTCATGGCATTTTTATTGTTTAAAAATGTCCTTGTCTGGTAGACATGCACAAAGGGACATTTAGAGTTGAAATTAAATGGTACCACGGAATTGCTTTAAATTCAGCAAACAACAAAGGGGACGGGGAGGAGATGAGGGACAAGTGGCCAAGTTCAGACTGCGTCGGAGACGCAGGGTGGGTACGGGCAGGGTCACTGCACCATTCTAATTTCATGAATTTTTGAAACTTTTTATAATAAATTGTGTAACATAAATTAACAAAAGAACATATACTAAAAACTTTAAACATTTAATGTTTTAAGATTAATGACCGTGTAAGTCACTGTGAAGCTAGAGAGACGAGAGACAAAAATGAGAATTATATTCAATATAAAAAAATTAGACTTGGGATTAAAAGGGATTGAGCTCAGTAGAAGCCGTAATTGCCAAGACTTTTTTCTTTTAAATCATCCTTATTATTTCATTAAAATTTATATGTCTTTTACAATTTATACCTTCTTTTATTCAGACATAGTAGCCTCAGGAAAGCTATTAAGGGGCTGTGGAACCATGTTTGTGCCCTGGGTTGAAAAGCAAAAACTTCCCTTTTGATTCATGCCTGGCTGTTATGGAATTGGTTCCTAGACTTAGTATCTGACAGCCTTTCTAATCAAGAGAATATGAACTTTATCTTTCCTCCTAACGAGTTTGGCCAAGAGCAAAGTAGAAATATCGGTTACCATTCCTTCCTTCAGAAGGGGTCTCTGCTCCTTGCAGAAATGGTTATAAAATTCACAGCTGCACATGGATCCTTCGTACTTCACACTTTGGAATATCTCCACCTTATCCTGTAAAGATGCTCCTCTACTTACAGTGGGGTTATGTCCTGATAAACCCATCTTCTGGAAATGCTTTTAATATCCTGATATGCCCATTGTAAAGTTGAAAAATTGTAAGTTTGTTTAACCATTGTAAATCAGGGGCCGTCTGTATTTACAATCTTTTCTTCTCATATTTTGTTATCAGTCTTTATGCACGAGATAATTTCCTCAGTCTTCTTTGCCTTCAGTGCACAAGAATGAAGTATAATTTACCACCCAGCTCCCTCTGGGATCTGTTCCCATCTCTTCACTCCCAGGGCAACCTCTCTAGTCTCCCTAATCAGGGTCTCCCTGGTGACTGCTGATGTGCTGAAAATCGTGCCCCTAAACTATTCTACACAGAGCAAGATAAAGAAACTTTCAAAAATGTGACCCTGACAATAATTCTCTTGACATAAAATCTTCTGTTGGACCAATTTCTTTCTTTCTTTCTTTTTTTTTTTTTTGTATTTTTTTTAATTTCAGCTTATTATGGGGATACAAAAGTTCAGGTTATATATATTGCCCATGTCCCACCCATCCCCCCGAGTCAG
>CM052438.1:88931711-88967142 GCA_028533085.1 Varecia variegata
TTACAATGCACTGATTAGGAAGTTATTTCCTAAGGTAATAACAAAGTGAAAGAATAGTGTGAGTGGTTCTAATGTTTGTATCATGCTGAGATTTCCATACATTTTTTTTCAAAAAGGAAAGCGTTATAAAAAATATGGGATTTTCCTCAACATCTGAAATCTTGAATTGCTGTTGAAAGGCTTAACATATCAACACAGATTTTTGTGACTCCAGGAGATACCATGACCATTTCTTTTCCCACCTACCCTCTTCAAACATTTTCATTTCATAGCTCTTCTCTTTGATTTATTATATGTCTTTGAGTAAAATTATAAAAAGAAAATATACTTCTTGCACTGAAGATATCATGTCATCTCAGAGAATTAAATTTCTCACCTTCCAATAATTTTGGAAGGGTAAATTTAACATTCTAAACTAATTAATAATGTAGCAGACACAGTTTAATGCATGATAAAGTCAGCAGAGAAAAAAAATACCTAATAATTAGAATTTTGTATGAATCAGGATTAAGATTAATGATAAAATGGCCTATTATAGATGACTGAAATTGAGTATACCCTTTTTTAATGTGAAATAGTTTTCTACTTAGTGCTAGAAAATTCCAGAGTAAATTTTTTTATATTTAATATATTCATTAAAAATGTCTTTTCTTGATTTTCCATATCTTCCAGAGTGTTAGCTGTGAAGAAATATTGCCCAGAAGTAATGTGTAAAAGATTACATTTCAATGAAGGCAACTGTATTGCTAGGTAACGTAGGCTAGTACAGGCCTCCCCACCTTATCTGTGGTTTCACTTCTGAGGTTTCAGTTACCCATGGTGAACTTCAGTTCAAAAATATAGAATGGGAAAGTCCAGAAATAAGCAATCTATGTTTTAAATTGTGTGTGTTCTGAGTAATGTGACGTCACTCTGAGTAATTAGCTGTCCCTCTCCACCCACCCAAAATGTGAGTCATTCCTTTGTCCAGTGTCTCCACGTCACGCACACCCCCACCCACCTGCCGGTCACCCGGCAGCCGCCTTATCATCCCACATCCTCACGAGAAGGATGAGGACAGTACAATCAGATAATTTGAAAGGGAGAGACCACGTTCTCATAACTTTTATTATAATATATTGTTTTAATTGTTCTATTTTATTATTATTGTTAATCTCTTAGTGTACCTAATGTATAAATTAAATTTTATCATAGATATGCATGTATAGGAAAAAACATAGTGTAAAAGGATTCAGTACTGTCTGCAATTTCAGGCAACCACTGGGGGTCTTGGAATGTATTCCTCACTTAAAAGGGGGTCTACTGTATTGGCATTTGGACAGAAAACATGATTGAGAGTAATGGGATATGACTAACAGGAAGTAAGTTATTTTCATTTGTTTAAAAATAAGCTTTCCTAAAAGAAAACTCATATGCATGATTTTGCAAGTTTCCTTTAGTAAATGACTAATGCCATCTTGCTTTGATGTTGCATAATCATTCTTTTCCCTAGTTCTCGATTCTGTTTGATAACTGTAGTTCTCAAACCTTATCATGCATCAGAATCACCTGGACAATTTGTTAAAATAAGCAACTGCTAGGCTATACTGTCAGAGTTTCTGGTTCCGTAGCTTCAGGATAGCACCCAAATTTGAATTTCTAGCAAGTACCCAGGTGATGATGATGCAGTCGTTCTAGGGATCACTGCTGGAGAACAAGTGGGGTCAAAAATGAGAATGCTCTCCTTTTTACCATTATGTAAACTAGATCCAGACTGATAGAAGAAACCTTAACATAGAATCAATCTGGAATTTAAGTGCATTCTCTCACCATACACATTCACCTGTTCATGGCTTACTGCAGTTCAGAGAATAGGGCAGACAGCCTGAGACCATGTGCTCAGGAGGCCAGGGACCCGGTGGACCCACAGGAGTGCTCATGCGGACGGCCAGGAGCAAACAGGCACAGAGGCCCTCAGTGGAGTCTCCCATTCATTTCAACGACTACTTGCATTTCACGGAAATCTCAGAGGCATTTTTGTTATTATTTTCATTCATTCTTTTAATTTAGGAAATACTGACTCTCTGAATATATTGGATATAAGGGAAACTGCATTTTCTTGGCTCTGAGGCAACAGGAGTTTTTGGAAGCCATGGGAAATGTTGGGAAAAGAGCAGGGAAGAGTCTTCCCGGTAAGTTTTGTGGTCCAAATACTTTGAAAATTGTCCTTAGAACCCTGGTAAATTTCATGGAAGAAATCAAATTTTTGACACTCAAATTTGCATATGTGAATAAGCTTTTTATGACAATAAACTTTAACCTTTGCCTTCTGAGCCTCATACTAGTGACCGAAGGACTTCTACTGTTTTGGGAAAGCTACCATTAACAAAATCGTGCCACCTTAAGTGCCACTTTCTTTCTTTTACATTTGTAAATCTGCTATTCTTGATAAGGATAAAACAAACTCCTCCCTCTCTTTCTTTAGCTATTCTAATCTATGACTATTAGTCCCCGCAAACTCAGACCATCTCACTGAAGGACAGTCCTAGAGGAAATGGTTAAGAAATAGAATACTGGCTGATTCCAATTCTAATTATTAATGTTACTGCTGTGCCTCGAAAGACTCATTGCTCCCCTCTCACCCTTCTCACTCGTTTCTCTCCACTGGCTCCTTCCCAATGGACATCAAAGAACTTTAGTTCTTCCTGAGCCTAAAAAGACCTTCACTTCACTACCAACCACGTTGATCTTCCACTGATGGCCAGGCTTCTTAAACTGGTATTGAGATAGTTTTCCTGCCATATATTTACATGAAACATTAACTAATTAAGTTGTTTGCATGTTTTTACTTGCTGTTTTTGTTTTTTGGGTTTTTACTGCTAAAATCACTCTAATTAGCTACTTACTCCTATTAGAACAATTCTGAAATATTCCCCTGGCATAGAGATCCTGGGACTCCTTCTCTGCCCCTCACCAACACATACACCAAGTGAGAATAACTAAAAAGTCAAGAGCCACCCACACGATCCTTCACTTGACCAAGAACTGCACATTTTGGCCCCAGTGGGAACGTGGGTGACACGGACACTAATTCTGAACCCCACATATGCTCTGGCACCAGAGGATTTTCTGAACTACAGATTAAATAGTCCTGGACAGGCAAATAAACAAAAAGAACAAAATCAGCACACAGGAAAGCAAACTTGCAGGCAGATTGGAGCTAATCTATTTCATTTAACTAAATCCAGTTTCATCCAGTATAGTGCATTACACAGTTCAGACATTGACCAAGTTGCAGGCCTCCTTCGAGGAGTTGCCTCAGTGCAAGGGAGGACCTGCAGCTATCATTGGTCTAATAACCTGCCTCGTTCTACTTTCTCTGCTTCCAAGATTCGATAGCACTTGCTCTCCAGCATCTTGTCCCGTAACACCAGTGTGTTCACAAGACTTCCCACGGCAGTGTCCGACTCGAGCCCAGCTGCCCTCTCAAGCCTGCTGACCTTTCTCCACCCATCTCAAGGCATGATTGGGCATTTTACCGCCTGTGACCCAAAGTATTTTGTACAAATGCCAATTATAGCATTTAGAGGCATTATGATCTCATTTACCTGCATAGCTGCCTCAAGAGTTTGTTCTTATCTCCATCACAGGGGTGTTACTTCCCCCATTACTGAGTCCCATAGAGATCCTATATCTTGCTAGAGGTGACACAACAAGCAAGCGACAGAGCTTGGTACCTCACACACCACCACTTGTGTTCTTTACACTATGATGTATCCTGGGTGTATGGTGATTTTTTTAACGTTACTGTTTTGCTCTTTAGAATTAGATTTCCTTAAAGTAACTATGCAATATTCCTTCTTGTTATCCAACGCATATGTACTGTCCAGCACATAGAAGATGCTTGATGAGGATTATTCCTGAACATGGAGCCACATAACTCACCACGGCCTTGATATGGGACTGACTCTCCATGTCTACCATAGTTCCAAGACTTCTCAAGTTAATTAATACCTATAGAAAATTTCATTAGTTTCATTAACTCAATGGGGAAATACATTGATCAAATTAAATGTTACAGTCTAACAAGGATTTGGGGAAACCAGTCATTGACCATATACATGATATTAGTGGGAAAGATTAAGAGACATTTAGAATCTGGAAAGGATAAACTAGACTCTGTACTAGTTTTGAAAGGATGGCAAAACCAAAAGAGATTGAAAATGAGAGGACTCAAATAAAAGGGGTGAGAAATGATAACAATGGAGGCAGAATTAAGGAAGTCAATAGGAAGAGCATTACCATGTTGGAAGATTGTAGACATAACTTGAAGTTCTGTCCCTAAAAATCCACTCGGGGAACACAGAGGTTTGCCCATGTTTTTCATGTAGGCTCAGCTCTGATGAAAGCCTATAAGCAATACCTGAAACTGTGATTCCAGAGCAGCCTCCTCTGCCCCACCCAAAATTTCATCACGGTACATCAAGGAGGCCCCTAGTCACATGCATTGCTAAGAGGCATTTTGAGTGAGTCTGAGTTAGCAGACCTGCAGACCATAATTTGAGAAACTCGTGATTTTGCTTGCATCTAAGATTTTAGATCAAGATGAACAATCTGCTCATAATAGAGTTTAATATTTCCCCATAAAATTTCTTAGATCTATGAGCATATTAACTACACAAGTAAATTCCTTTTTACCCTACATAAGGAACAGAATAAAGTGAAAAATCTCATGTGCTTTGGATAGTCCATTTTTAATGTGAGAAAGAAAAGCATTTTCAGTTTCCTCACTATCATAGCTTACCAGAATACAAATCATCCATTTATACAAGGGAGTCATCTGTATATTTTCAACATCTGCTCTCCAATAAAAAGTCCCTTTGTAATATATATGTGATCAAAAATAAATAAAAAACCCACACAGATTAATGGTGTGTCTAAATAAATTAGACACCAATTATTAAAGGAAGAAAATATTTTACAGATAAAATATATTTGAAAGAGAATGCAAGCAAAAGTTTATTACTCCCAAAATGATTGCATTGTACACAGTAAAGTTTATTACCCACAAAGGTGATTAACAAACTGAGGTAGGCTGTGTTTGTATTAACTCAATGATTTAAAAGTACAGTGAATAGTAGCCTGGCAGCCATAGAGGAAACTTGTTTCTGCCTCCTACCTCAGAAGAGCTAGTGTAAATATGTCAAAACCAATCCAAAGAAAGCAGAGGTATTTTATTCACTATTGTGGCAAACTTTACCTTTTCTAATTAAATGAAAAAGCAAGGAGTAAAAGATAAAAGAGGAAGAGGAGAGTAGCTTTACATCAAAGCAAAATATTTTTCTTTCAGATTTCAGATATTTCAACAAGCAGTAAGAAATAATCACCCTACGTTCCGCTGAACGCTCCGTTAGAAGGGGAATCCCATGCTGAATGATGGAGCAAGGTGGCACAAAAGGTCTGGTTGGTTTCTGATTTTTTTACTAAAGGTTAACAGTATGGGTGGTTATGGATTCTGTTGTCAAATTGTCATCTGTTTTAATATCATAGTCACTTTTGGAAAGATTACAGTATTTTCACAGCATCTCAATTTTACATGTGGAGCAAAATAACACCCCTGTCTAGAGATCACTTTTATATCTCCTGGCACACATGTCAGCACTTTTTATGATGTTTTACACACAGTGGAACTTCAGCAGGGACAAAAGCCATCCAAGTGTCAATGTGCACCATCTATTACCGTTTCCTCATTGTCATATTGTACTCTGCTCTGAATGTATCCTTGTTTATTTGGGGGATATTTGACTTTGTTTATGTTTTTACTGAATATATGAGCCACATTTTTATCAGGGCACTCTTGTTTTTTGAACTAAGAGGTACATAAAGTGTATTGAAAGGATCAACCAAAAGATAGATGAATGAATGGGTGCTTAGATCTATGATGAAGGGATGAATGATATGGAAATTAAGATAAACTAAGAGACTTTACTGAGAATAAGTGGAAAGTATAAAAAAGAGCTTGTTTGGATTTCACTCAATACAATGTTCTTTCTCCATCTTAAGGTAATAAAATGTATTTCATATACTTCTGTACATTCATTTGTATTTTCCATGTTTATAAGTCTATCCCTGACAACCACTTTTTCTCAAGACTGGATATCATATCAGATAAGAAAACTTACATAGTTTTCTTCAAATATATCAGAAAGACAATGGAAACTTTTTCTGGAGCTTTATTGAGAAACATTTTGCATACCATGAAACTCATGTATGTAAACTGTTCACTTTGGCCTTTGCAGTTTATTCACAGGGTTGTGCAACATTTACTGCAACCAAATTTTAGGACTTTTTTCAGCAACCCAAAAAGAAACCTCACACACATTAACGATCACTCTTCTTTCCTCCTTTTCTTCACCCTTTCCCCAGATCCAGCCTTGTCAATCACTAAGCTGCTTTTGTCTCTGAGTATCTGCCTATTTTTGATATTTAAAATAAAGAGTATTAATATCATACAGTATGTCCACCAATGTGACAGCTTTCATGCAGTTAGCATGTTTTCAAGTTCCATCTATGTTGTGCCACATGTCAGTACTTCATTCCTTTACATTTCCAGCTCTTATTTCATTATATGGGTATTCCACAATGGATTTAGTTCATCCACTCATCAGTTGGTTGACATTTAGAATATTTCCACTTTCAGGCTATTAAAAATAATGCTAGGAGGCTTCAAATACAATGTTTTGCATGGATATGTTTTATTTCTCTTGGGTATATACCTAGGAGTAGAATTGCTGGGTTACATAACGATTCTATGTTTAACATTTTGTGGAACCTCCCAACTGTTTCCACAGGGGCTTGCACCAGGGTGCGTCCTCAACAGCAATGTACGAGGTATCCAATGTCTCCACATTCTGGCCAACACTGGTTATTTCCTGTTTCTTTGTTTATAGCCATCCTGTGGATGTGAAGTGAAGCTGTGGTTTTAATTTGCATTTATCTAGTGGCTAATGATGTTGTTCATCTTTTCATACATGCTTATTGACCATTTGTATATCTTCTCTGGAGATATATGTAGTCAAATCCTTTGCCCTATTTAAAAATGTGATTGTTTTACTTTTTGTTTGTGAGTTGTAAGAGTTCTTTATATTCTAGGTACTAAACCCTTAAATATATGATTTAAAAATACATTCTCACATTCTGTGCCTTGTTTTTTTACTTTCGTGGTCTTCTTTGATACACAGCTTTTTAGTTTTGATGAAGTCCATTTAATCTATTTCTTGTTTTTTCTTTTATTTTTGAAAATAGAAAAACATTGCCTAATGTACAGTCATGAAGGTTTACTCCTGTTTTCTTACAGGAGTTTTAGAGTTTTAGCTCTTACATTTTCATTTATCATCCATTTTGTGTTGATTTTTAAATAAGGTGAGAGGTAGGGGTCCAAACTCATTCTTTGCATATAGATATCCAGTTAAATTTGTTAGCAAGAATATTCTCTCCCCATTGAATGATCTTGGCACTATCATCATAAATGAGTTGAGTGCAAATGTGAAGGTTTACTGCTGGGGTTATCTGGGTCTATCTTTAGGACAACACTTCAGTGTATTTATTACTAAAGCTTTACAATAGGTTGTGACATTGAGAAAGGTGAGTGCGACAACAATATTCTTTCTCAAGACTATTTTGACTACTCTGAGTCATTGGCTTCGCAAACAAATTTTATGAGCAGCATAAAAATATATGTAAAAAACACTTGCTAGGGATTTTTATAGGGATTATGTAGACTCTGTAGATTAATGTAAGGAATATTGCCATTTTAATAATGTTCAGTCTTCTGATTGATGAGCATGGGTTTTCTGTTCATTTATTTAGAAATCTAATTTCTTTCACAAAGTTTTGTATTTTCAGTGTTCCATGTGCACTTGTGAAAAATTTAAATTCTGCTACTTGTAAGTATTGGGTTCTATATATGTCTGTTAGGCCTAGTTATTTTATAATGTTCAAGTCTTCTATTTTCTTTTTGATCTTTTGACTAGTTATTCTATCCATTATTGAAAGTGGATATCGAATCTCCAAATAAACTGTTGACTTATCTATCTCTCTCTTTAGTTCTGTCAGATTTTGCTTTATTAAATTTGAGACCTTATTTTTAGATGCATGTATGTTTATAATCATTTATATTCCCAATTAATCAGTTGTTACCATTACAAAATGTGGGGGCTTTTTTGCCCCTAGTAACATTTTGTCTTAAAGTATATTTTGCCTGATATTAGTATTGCTATTCCATATCCATCTTGGTTAAATCTTGCATTGTGCATCTCTTCTATCCTTTTCTTTTCAATTTATTTCTGTCTTTAAATGTAGAGTGTTATTTCTTGTAAACATATTATTGAATCAAATTCATTTTTTATCCATTCTTCCAATATCTGCCTTTTGATTGGGATGTTTAATCATTCAAACTTAGCATATTTACAGATAAGGTTGGAGTCATATCTATGATTTTTCTATTTGTTTTCTGTATGTCTTCTGTCTTTTTTATTTCTTTATTCATCCATTTCTGTATTTTGTGTTTGTTAAGTAGACATTTTCTAGAATAGTTTTAAAATTCCTTTATTACTTTTACTGTATTTTTATAAAGTTATCAAGAAGTTTTATAATTATTGCTTTATGCAGTTGCATTTAAAACAGATAGGATAAGAATTGAAAAACACAACTCATCAATCTGCCTTTCGTAAGAAAAATGTAGTAACCTTGACAGGTTGCCCTCTATTCCTTGGTGTGTATTTAAGAAACTATCTGCTGTCCTTTCATTTCAGCTGAAAGGATTCACTTTAATGTTTTTCGCAGGATGTGTCTGCGAGGCTCTCAGTTTTTGTTCTTTTAGAAATGTTTAATTTTTCTTTGTTGTTGAATATGAATTTATTTAACAGCTCGATGGAGTTCTCAGTTGACAGCCTTTCTCTGCCAGCACTTTAACTGTGTCAGCTCACTTTCTTTTGGATTCCTTGATTTCTGATGAGAAGTCAGCTACTAACCTTATTAAGGCTCTCTTGGACATAAGTCATTTTTGATACGTCTGGGGGATTCTCTTTGAGTTTATTCTACTTGGAGATTGTTGAGTATCTTGAATGTGGAAGCTAACATTTTTAATTGAATTTAGAAAATTATCAGGCTATATTATCTCAGATATTTTTCTGTTTCTCTTCCTCTTCTTCTGTGAGTCCCATTACACACATATTATGCTGGGTGGTGTCTCACGTTTCTCTGAAGCTTTGTTCATTTTTGTGCATAGTGTTTTTCTTTCTGTTCTTCAAATTACATAATCTCTATGACCTGTCTTCAAGTTCCCCGATTCTGCCTCCTTTTTAAATCTGGTATTGAAGTCCTCTAGCAAATTTTTCATTTCAAATATTTTACTTTACAACATCAAAATTTCTATTTGGTTCTTTTAAAATTATTATTTATATCTCTTTATTGATATTCTCTATTGGGTAAGACATTGTTTCCTTACTTTGCTCTATTTACTCAGACATTGTTTCCTTTAGTTTTTAAAATATATATGTAGCTAGTTTAAAGTGTCTTTCTACTAGGTCCAAAATCGGAGTTTTACATGTAAGATGTTTTTTATTGTCTCCTTTTTTTGTTTGTTTTTGTTTGTTTGTTTTTGCCTGTGCATATGTCATATTTTTCTGTTTCTTTGTATGCTCATGATTTTTTGCCAAAAACTGGACATTTTAGATTATAACTCCTCTGATGTCAGATTTTTCCACACCACAGCCTGCAACAAGGTCTCTTGTTACTGTTATTTTTCTTGTTGTTCCTTATTTGGAAACTTTCCTGAAATAATTCTATGGAATCTGTATTTCCTGAAGTGTGTAGCCACTGAGATCTCCTCTAATAATGTTTTTTAATGTTCTTGGTATTATTTTTAAGTCTAGTTTCCTAGGAGTCACATCTTAACCTCTATAATTTAGTAGTTAGCCTATGATTGGTTAGAACTTTTCTACATATACTATGCCTTGCCGTTATATTTTCCGCCCTTTGCCAGATCTGTGTGTGAATGTACATCTTCCAACTTAAGGCAGTTTTCAAGACACACTTAGCTTTCCCTTCCTGTTTGTGCAGAGCCTTAAGGTCAGCCAGAGTCAATGACTTATGCCTGCTTCTTTCTCAGATCTTCTTTCCTAGGCACGTACATGGCCTTGCACAGGCATGTGTCCTCTTAGATACCTAGGAATATGCGAGAGCTTTTTGGTAGTCCCTATCATTGTGTAGTTCTTAATATTTCTTTGTAAATTCCCAGCCAGGCTCATGTTTTCCCCAACTGAAATCATAGCCTAGGTGCCTAAGACGTTACCAGCAGTTTTCTATTGTTTCTGTAATAATATTGGGGTAGACTTTTGTTTGTCCTCTCTGAGCTGAGCGCTGGGTCAAATCAAATAGCTACCATACTGAGATTTCCCAGGGAGCTGCAAATTTGTGCAAAATATTGACTGTACTCTCGGGATAGTGTTTTTAATGGAGCTCCAAAATGGTTACATGTCTCCATTGTCTGCAATGCTTTGTGCCTCTAAGCTAGTGTGTGTCTGTGTGTGTGTGTGTGTGTCTGTGTGTGTGTGGTGGGGAGGGTGGAAATAACACCAAGTTAAAAACACAGAGCCTGCTGTCATACTGTGATGTAGTATTTTCTCTTGGATAGATGATTTCCAGTTCATTCTGTGGGCTTGGTTAATTTCCAGAGTTCAGAAATGGGTTATTTAGCTGTTTTGTTATATTTTTGTTGTTTTACAGGAAACTGAATTAACCAAGTTGCCCTCACTTTGCCGTTCTGGAATTTTTTTCCAATGTTAAGTTTTCAGATTCCAAGTCTGCCCTCTTTTAGCATGAATGTCAATAAAATCCCTGGGCCTGTGATTATGTTTATTTTTTTCTCTTAATAGTTTTCCCCAGGAAAATATGCTGGATATATGTAAAGTTTTATAGAATAATATAAAAGCACCATTAAAAAACCACAATATACTAATTACCCTGATCTGATCACTTACATGTATTGCAGCATCACTATATACTCCATAAATGTGCACAATTATTGTATGTCAAATAAAAAATTTTTAAAAATATAAAATATAATACTTTAACCTATTTTTTCCAGAGAATTACTTCCACAGAGAGCCCTATTGATAAGTTATGCCTTATTCTCAAGGTCATAGGTTTAATAAAAAGGAAGTTTTACAAAGTAAAGAAGAAATTAATAAATAAAAGAAAGTTGTTGAACAAATCTCTCACAGAAAATTTGATTTGAGAAATCAAATTGCAAATAAAAATCTATTATATAGGTCTATTTTTCCATTTCCCATTTTTATGAAAAAGCCAATCCTAAGCCTAAGTCTTCTACATATATTTACTGAACTCTTTATCACTCTGTTTATCACTACTATTTCTTTCCATGAGGATGAAACACTAATAAGATTACGGTATGATGATTTGTGAATCAGTTATTCCTTCATTTATTTAACAAATATTTATTGAGCAAAGCACGTGGGCCTGTATTAAGCATATCTTTTCCTTGTGAGGTTTTGGCACCTGGGCCTTGCTGGCGCCGCAGGCTGGCCCTGTCCCCGGACTCCGAAGCGACCTCCCCGGAGCCCGCCGTCCTCCACCTCCAAGCTAGCCCACCCCAGCCCACGCCCTCCGCTGCCTTTCTCTGTCTCTCGAACCCAGATACGCCATCCACCTGCCCTAATTACTCCAGGATCAGGTACTACACAATTGGGGGCAGCCCCTACATCCCAGAGCCCAAGGAAATTATTCAAACTGGTGGGTCCTAAACCTGCTTACCCAGCTTCGCCCATCTCTTCGGGCAGAAACCACAGCAGACACTCGCGCGTGGTTCCCCTCCCCCTCTGCGTCGCACCCCCCCGCCGCGCTCCCCCGCGTGGCCGGCTGCGGCATAGCATGCCTCCTCTCGGGAACCGTGAGCAGCAACTATTTTTTCTGTCTTCTGATCTGTTGGCTTCACCAAGCGTGAATAATAAAACTACATTTTAAAACAGGGCTTAACAGTCCGGTGAGTTTAATAACCTGATTTTCCAGCCTCAGAGTCATTGTGCTAGGATGAGATGATAGCCAGCATATAATCCCTGAAATTATAAAGTTTGTACAAATGTAATTATGAAGATCCTGTACTTCCCAGGGTTTTGCTGGTTCACTCAATTTTCAGTCCCACAGGGTAATGATGATATTTATTATGTTGCAGCAGAACCATTTTTCCATCTAGAACAAACAACAATCCACCCTCAACTCCCACCAGCAATTAAAGCACACGCAGTAAACACCCTCATGCTGTTACTTGCATGAAAATAGGAAAACAGGAAAGAAGTTACAGGCAACATCCACCTGAGAGAGCCAATGTTCTCACATGAGGTCTAAGCAGTAAAAATTTTTAAATAAAAACACATTTTAAAGGTGAAATTAATATGTATGTGGAAATAATAACTCATCTTTTGCCAACTTGATTTAACTTTTTGCTACAATTGTATTTAATGTTGCTCTTCAATGTGTAACAACCTGAATCTACTATTCCCAAAGACCTCCTTGAGAAATGTTTTGTGGACCATGCCATGTTTCCAAAAATGAAAAAATGAGGATGGTAAAGTCTTTCCCCCTCTGGCCTTTTCCCATAAAAGGGAGCACTGAAACTTGCTGATGTTCAAGTTCGCACCACCTCCATCAGTACATAAGGTGTCTGTGCGAGGGCTCTGCTCCCTGGGCTTACTGCTGTATTCTCAGCACACAGCACTAAGTCAGGAAACTTCGTTTTTGAGTGTCAGAAAAAAAAAACAAAAGACAATTTCACAAAATATATTCCTCCCCATTGATGTTAATTGGCAATCTCTGAACAAAATTGAAATAATACCATAGTTTTCAAAAGAAACATAGAAGGACCAAGGAAGGCTCAAAAGACCTTTCCTTGCCTTGGGACAGTGGCCTGAAATCATACAGAAAAATTAAAACTTGGCAGCACTGGATTATGGCCTATAAATTTAACATTTTTCTTGTAAAGGAATACTTGAAATGTATAAAAATACCATTTAATGTTAAATAACTTTATTAAAGCCCCCAAATTCTGAGTTGACACACATCTTTGGAAAGAGTTAGAAATAAATGTGCTTTTTAAAATGTGGAAGGGTTCATGTGGCATCCCTGCATTGGACTAACAATAAGTATCGTGTACTAAATGTCTAGGTCTGAAAATGCTATAAGAAATAACAGTGATATAGAATCTCTTATGTTCTCCTAGAAAGAGTTGGAATCCATTCTACTAAGTGAAGTATCCCAAGAATGGAAAAATAAGCACCACATGTACTCACCAGCAAATTGGTTTCCCTGATCATTACCTAAATGCACATTTGGGAATAACACCAATTGGATGTTGGGCAGATGTGGGGGGTGGGGAAGGGGATGGGTGTATACCTACATGATGAGTGCAATGCACACTGTCTGGGGAATGGACATGCTTTGAAGCTCTGACTGGGGGGGGGGGCATGGGCAATATACATAACCTAAACTTTTGTACCCCCATAATAAGCTGAAATTAAAAATATATATATATAAAGGATAACTAATAAAAATAAAAAATATTAAGTATTATTTTTATCTTTCAAAACTCTAATATGGATTTTTTATCTCACTTAATAATTGAGATTAAGAAAGATTTCCTAACTTGTTTAAGATTAGAAGCTGTAAAAAATGGAATTCAAAATAATGTTTACCATGTTCTAGTTCTCCAAATAACCTGTCAATAAGATGAGGAGACTGATTCAATCAACCTCCATATTTATTGTAGAACCTGTTTCATTTCAAAGCAGTGCCATATGAAGTCACATGAATATCCCTAATCCCACATTTAATGGAAAAACCAGATATATTTCAGGAATCATTTAAATTAGTTTCCATTTGATTCATACTCAACAAGTCAAAATGGCATATATATTTTCAATTTAGGGAAAATATTTCACTATTATTAAAATGAATGAGAAACAGTGTGACAATATGACGACATAATATATAAAGAAAGTAATAGAACTCTACTTTTGTTGAAGTGAGCAAAGGAATTTGAAACAACAGCAACTAGTTAACCTCCTCTCCTCCTCCACCCAAGGAAAAGAGATTGAGAGAGGCCTGTGCTCTTGGGTATTGCAGTTAAATAGTTACTCAGTTCATACACATCTGGCATCTTCCTCTTACTCTCCACTAAAAAACTTATAGCCAGATGTCACAAATTATTACATGTCTAAAAGACAATACCCTATCTATTTGAAGCTATGGTGACTAAAATGTGAGTTGAGTTTTCCTAAGCAAAGAAATGTTCTAAAAGTCTCTACAGGGAAGTTTTAGGTAAGGATTTTTTTTTTAATTACCATTTAAGAGAATTTCTCAGAATTCAAGAAATTGCATTAATGTTTATCATGGGCACTTCCCGTGTCAGAGTAAGGGACATAGCCTGGGTTTAAAAATTTATCATTCTTTAGAAAAGAAAAAGCTATACCACTGATTCTTTAGGATATATGATTGTTTATCTATATGCATTAGTAACCAAATGATACATTCATATTTTGTTTTACAAAGTTAAACACTTGGTTAACTTATCACTCTAAAATTAGTGAATTAACAATGGTTACTATAAGAATTAATTGCATCAGATTCTTAAAATTAACCAAATTAACCAAAAGCATCCCTTACTAACTTTCTATTGTAGGAAAGTTCCTAAAACTCTCTGTGCTTCAGTTTCCTAATCTGTAAAACGAGGGTAAGGTGTCAAGGGCGCTTGTGGGGATTAAATGAGTTATTCTAAGTTATACACCTTGAATAATGTCTGGCATAGTTGAACACAATTATTATCATATATTGGTATTGAGTAGACATTATTCTAAACCAGTATAGAGAATACCAGGAAGTGCCAAATCTTTAATTTTATATTAATACATTTTAGTAACTTTCTTTTAAAACCAATAGATTGAAAACAAATTCACTAAGAATGTAAACTTAATCAAGAAGACTTGAGGGAAAGGGAAAAAAAGAGGAGGATCAAGAAATAAGCAATAGGATAGAGTTAAGTACTTCCCATATTCTTATTTGAGTAAATGCTGATTGATAGTTTGCAATATTTTTTTTTCTTCATCATAGCACAAATGAACCTTTTGTTGATTTTGGAATATTGACAACAAACAAAAAAATAATTCAGGTAATTTATTCCAGACAAATGCAAAAACAATGGCCATGGCAAGAATTTGTTCTCAGACCAGGAACATAATGAAACAAAATGTCCCCACCAAACCTCCCGGCAAAGATGTTCAGACTAATGCTCAGATCATAGACCTCCTTCCTTCCGGATACATTTATGAGAAAAGTAACAAACATATGCCAAATTACATTTTCATGCTCTTTAGACCCAGAGAAAAAGTAGTCCAAGTTTACTCAATTCCTATCTAGCAGTACTTACATTACAGTTCCTACACCATGCACAATAAGAACATTCATCTCCACAAATTCCCAATATTTAATTTAAAATTCACAAAAGCATGGCAACTAAAATTAAAGTATACATTTTAAGTGGGATCAACTAGCTATATAAAAATCAGTCCCCAGACAACAAGCATGCAAGCCGTATGAAATCAGTGTGCAGAAGAGTCCAGAAAGGACAATTGGGTAGCTTTGCAAGTTCTCAAACAGTCACACACAGCATCCTTAACAAACAGGCATGGGAAACCCAAGATATGATAAAAAAAATTAGTTCTATCAAATAATTAATTAATTGATATGCTGACTGGGAAACTGATTCCCTAAAACAGGCAAATGGGGTTGAAGAATGAAAATTAAAATTATTTTGAAATTACTCAAGATAACAACTTACATGTGAAAAAATGCCATAGTGCCTTTTTAATACATTGATTTAATTTTGTGACTATGAAAAAGCATCTAATTAACAACAGGAGCTACATATAGCATACATTTAAGTAATGCATCTATATAAATCTTAGCATAATCATTTTAAAATCTTATGAGGAATCTAATTTACTTGTTCTAACAAATCAGCAATATAACAAAACATGTGGTGGACACATAATTTGATTTACTGAGACAAGCTGTAGGCAGAATTAAATCAGCTAGCATTCTCTGGCATTATCCACTATAAGTATGATGGAATTTTTCTTTGTTTCTCCATCCACCCAGCTGTCCATCCATCCATCCATAATCCATCCATCTATAAGCCCACCTACCACATCCTGGATCATTAAAAAAATAACCTCAAAATAATAAACCTTATATAATAAGAAAACTAGACCTGATTGGTAAGAAAAGCAATAGCTCCCACCGGGTATGACTAATAATTGAAGATAACAACTGTCAGGTACTTACCCAGACACACTAAAACTCTGCACATATTAACTCATTTAATCCTTCAAGTACCTTTTCAGGCAGTATTAGGACTGGCTAAATTTCATACAAGGAAACTGCAGCAGAGAGAGTTTGGTTACCTTTGTGAGGTCAGCCACTGGGGGAAGAGTGAATATTACACTCCAGAAATCTACACTCTAGAGCTCCTACTATTAATCACTAAGCAGCCCTTTCTACATTGAAATACATTTTTTCTATAAAATCTTTGAAACTCTTCTCTGTTCCTCTAAATTTCTTCCTAGGAAAGCTGAGACGCCCCTCAATGGAACCCCACCCCACCCCCCGGCTCACTGTGACTCTTCTCCTTCCCGAAACCCTGAGGAACCCTCATCATTCAGCCCCCACCTCCCGCCCGGCGATCTGGTTATGTGGTTTCTACTTTCCCCCCCTTTTAAATTTTGTCTAGTCAGCTCTCAGTATGTTGCATCCCAGATCTTGCTAATTGATTTCCCCTCTGGGGAAGGAGCGAGGGACACAGCCCTGGCTGGAAAGGAGCCGCGGTCTCCGTGCAGACAGCGGGGAGGCCGCTCCGCGCCCGGTCCCGCGCGCAGCTGGGGACACCTAGGAAAACGCCAGCGGTCGTGGAAGAGGAGCTCTGAGAGGCAGAAAGGGGAAGGAAGTTGGTCGGGGACCCGGACTGGAGGAGCGGCACAGAAGGGGCTGTCGTGTCTCCCCACCACAGAGGACAGACACCCAGGCTGGACATTTCCGGACCGCAGCACTGCAGAGGGCGGACCAGCCAGGCTCACGACGTCTCTGGATGGAACCGGAGTCCCCCCACACCGGGAAAGCTGGGAACAGCCGGTACAGGGAACTAATCAGAAACCCTAGGACATTCAGTAGCCACTGGAGGTGTCCTCCTTCCCAGGCTGGGACACCACCCCTGCCAGAGACGCCACTGACCAGGGACACCAGCAAGGCCAAGTGCGATGAAAAATGCCCAGCCTCGAAAGCCACTTAGTCCCCCAGGCCCTGCCTGAGACGCCTTCCTCCACCCAGGAACATCACAGCGTGGGGACTCACCCACACGAGTGACCCCGCCCCAGCGAGAGCCTCCTGAGAGCTGTTCCTGGCCACCCTGCTTCTTCCCAGGGGCGTCCCGCACAGGCACTGCCTGGACAGGGCGTCCTTTCTCTGATTAGTGCACCAGGGGCTGACTTGGGTGGCTGCTTCTGTCCCCTCCAGCAGCACCAGCAGGGACCAGTGGATGCCCCTTTGGCATCAGATAAACCATTCAGACGGAAGAGCACCACACAGGCTCAAAAAGTAGAGCTAACAGAGCCAGACAACCAGTCCATGGAACCGGGCCAGGGCTGTGTGCTAAACAGGTGAAGGCCTGCTTAAAGCAAATCTTAAATGGTACCCAGTGTCTCATAACATAATAAGCGAAAAGACAATGCAATAAAAAATCATGTGTTATACTGAGAAGCAGGAAGATCACAACTTGAAAGGTAAAAGACATTCTTCCAACACCAACAATTAGGCAAATCACGTATTGCAATTTTATAAGAATTTTAAAGCAATCATCAAAAAATGTTGCAACGAGCAATTTCAAATGCTCTTGAAACAAATGAAAAAATAGAAAATGTCAACAATTAAACAAAAGTTACAAAAAATATGTTATGAAATAAAAAATAAAATAGTGGAAATAAATACAGTGAACCAGATGGGCTCAGTTTTAGTGTAGAGATGACAGAAGACAGAGAGCTGGCGGACAGGTCCACAGAAGTCGATCTGAACAGCAGAGAAAAAAGGACTGACAAGACAGTGAGTGTAGCCTCAGGGACCCAAGAAACAGTAACAAAATATTAACATTAACATAAGCAATCCAATTAATTCCATCACGTGGAGTTTTATGTCTGAATTTCAAATGTTCATCATGTAATGAATGCCTAAACGTAGGATCTGACATGTAAATCAACATTTTCATTCTACTTCAAAAATAATGTAATAAGATAAATATAATTATGTCTTTATATGCATATAGTATACATCAACATTCAAAGCAACATTTGAAATGCATTCTTTTATTCCTGAATTTAAAGTTACCTTTTAAGCTAAAGTAGAATGTTTTTATTAATAGTTCAAAATCTTAATAAAAAATGGTAATTTTTGCTAGTTTCCATGAAGATTTTTCTAAAGCATCTGTTTTCACATATTTAATCCTTATTGCACAGTTTGAGTTTATTTTGGATAAAAATCCATTTGAATTTTATTCAACAAATATGTATTGCTGAAATATACAACTAAACCACAATTTTCATTTTTGCAGCAATACTTGTGGGCTATGTCATTGTATTGAAATAATCTCTACTCTTCTTTTTCACAAGAAGAGAAACATAGGATATATTTAAATTCCTTTAGGATGCATACATTCAAATATGTGACAAGTTTGCACTCAAAAATATATAATCCCTCTCTAAATATTGTCCATTTTTATTATCTTAGAAGAAATCACAGCATTTTACAAAATAAAATAATATTTTACTTTTATTCCTATGGCACTCAGAATAATATATACACTGTGCTCTATATTATTGTTGTTTCCCACCTTAGAATGTAAATTTTTCTTTTTTGTCTTAATGCATGTTTTAATCATTATCATTAACAGTATCAAGAGAAAGATTTTATACCTTTACTAGACTATGTCTTTCTAAGCATTAGTATTAGAAACAATACAAAAAATAGGCCGGGAGCGGTGGCTCATGCCTGTAATCCTAGCACTCTGGAAGGCCGAGGCGGGCGGATTGTTTGAGCTCAGGAGTTTGAGACCAGCCTGAGCAAGAGCGAGACCCCGTCTCTACTAAAAATAGAAAGAAATGATCTGGACAGCTAAAAATGTATATACAGAAAAAATTAGCTGGGCATGGTGGCACATGCCTGTAGTCCCAGCTACTTGGGAGGCTGAGGCAGACGGATTGCTTAAGCCCAGGAGTTTGAGGTTGCTGTGAGCTAGGAGGACGCCACAGCACTACTCTAGCCCAGGCAACAGAGTGAGACTCTGTCTCAAAAAAAAAAACAAAAAAAACAAATATATATATATATATATATATATATATATATATGACTCTATCTGGTATTTCAGTATATTTTCTTTTGCTAGAAACACAACAAATAATGCAAATATAATTCAATCTGTCTCATGCAATGAAGGAGATTTATTGGCTTAAATAATGGGAAGTCAATGGGCAGGGAAGTTTCACATCCTGTTCAAGCCAGCAGTGCAAAAATGTCACAAAGACTGCGATTGTGTCCGTTCCCTCTGCTTTGCTTCATATCATGCCAGGTTCATTCTAATGGTCGTTCCCTTTTTAGTTCTAAGTAGCGTTAGGGCTACTTGCTGCTGTTTCTACTTTGAAGGATAGAGGATTTCTTCTGGAAGTTATCTGAGGACACTAAGGAAGTTTATTTCTCCAAGGGCCCCAGAAATCTCTGCATAGAAATAATTGGAACACATTGGGTCCTATGCCAAACACTGTAAGAGCAAATATTGGAATGGGATGTTAAGTCTGAGCAATTTGCCCTTTTCTGCAGGGAAGATGAAGGCACCTTTAAAAGTAAATTGGGAGGGAGGTGTGGGAGTTAACAAGAGAAGGGAACGAGGTATTGGGTGGGCAAGTACAACATCCATTGCAGAGTTACAGTACATGCAGGTGGCCTAATCCTGAAAGAAAAGTAATTCCCCACAACTGTGACATACCTTTGTCCCCTTTCCCCTCCTGAACTTTGGCAAGCTACCAGTGTTTGTTATGAAAGTTTAAAGTGACCATGTTTTCCAAATTTGTTAGGAATTCCAGAATAAACATCTTTTGGAAATTAGTGATCCCTAATTTCTGTGAGGTGAGTTGGCCTAACGTAAAAATCCATAGGGCAGAAGACAGGATAGAAACTAAGTGGTTGTATTTTCATTATTACAATTACTTGAGGTAGTTATGCTAAAGCTTTATGCACGTTATCATATTGATCCTTACAGAATCATTAACAGTAACTTCATATCACTCTAACTGAAGATTGCAAGTTCAGGCCCCAGGACACGGGGCGGGGCGGAGCGGGGGCGGGCACTCCCATGATTTTCGTGGGCATTACATCGCTTTGATCTCAATCTATGTGCTGCTCACCACTACCATAATGTGTACCCTTTTTCAAGTCTTGAAGATTAAACTAAAATTCCTAACACAATTTTGGATCTTTGGCAAAGTCTTTTAACTAGAACAATAACCCTGGGTCAACCACAATGCAATCTGCCTCCCCTCCATTGTTTTGGATCAAGACCAGACTCCAGAGAACAGGACGG
The DNA here is from genome assembly GCA_028533085.1 of Varecia variegata. Lineage (NCBI taxonomy): Eukaryota > Metazoa > Chordata > Mammalia > Primates > Lemuridae > Varecia > Varecia variegata. The sequence continues at coordinate 88,952,440 of CM052438.1, forward strand.
AGACACCTGCAAACATTACTTAATTCTAGCTGGTAATGCCAAGTGAGCAAGCAATTTTCATTTGGGCATTTTCCAGAAAGAAAATGACAAATCAGGTTTATTCCCCCTGGAGTCATTAACACAATGTTTTAATATATAAAAGGACAGATCCTCTTGCAGGAAAAAAAAAATAATTCCAACAGAAAAATATCTAACTTCTAAATAGTTTTCTTCTAAGAAATTCTTTAGGGTAAAAGCAAATTTCAGAGTATAATCTTGCTTTTCAATTAAAGTAAGAAAAAAAAATCTTTCTATAATTACATCAACATTTGAAATGCATTGTTTTATTCTTGAATTTAAATGCATCTTTAAATTAAATAGCATAGAATGTTTTACTTTAAGAACTTAGTAAAAACTGACAATCTTTGGTAGTTTCCATGAAGATTTTACTAAAGCATCTGTTTTTCACATAGGACCACTGCAATTGTTTGAGGAAAAAAAGCATGGATACTTAATCTGTTATATTTTATATAGTAAGAAAAAATAATTTTCTTATCCTTTATTTTCAACAAATATAAAATGCTATTATATTTTATTATAACAACTCTACTGATAATTCATATACCATTAAATTCATATATTAAAAGTGTACAACTCAATAGTTTTTAGTATATTCATAGACTTTACAACAATCACCACGATCTAATTCCATAATATTTTCATCCCTCAAACAAAAACCTTGTACCCAATAATGATCGCTCTACTCGCCCATCCCGCTAGTCCCTCACCACTACTGGTCTACATTCTGCCTCTGTAGATTGGCTCCGTGTAAGTGGCATCCCATAACACATGGCCTCTGTGACTTGCTCCTTTCACCCAGCGCAGCGTCAGCAGCATCTGCCAGTTTTGTGGCCTGTGTCAATCCTTCATCCCTCCTCACGGCTGTGTCCTACTCCACTGTGCCGATACACCACAGCTTGTTTACCCCTGTGTCTGTGGCTAGATGCTGGTTTGTTCTTACCTTTTGGCTATTTTAAACCATGGTGTCACAAACATTATTTGCACAAGTTGTCGTGTGAGTGTATGTTTTAATTTCTTTTGGGTTTATCTGCAGTAATGGAATTGCTGAGTCACATGGTACCTTATTTTGTTATTGCACAAACAATGCTCACGTCTACTGAATTTGGAGGAGGTGTTGTATGTAATCTCTTGAATAACTTCAGGAATTTAAACCTGAACAAGGCTCACAGCAAAGAAACAGAAAAACCAAGAAACCCTCCCAATATACTTTTATATTTCTTTCCAAAACAAAGGGAAAAATTGTGCTAAGATATTAAAATTTTATTTATAATTTTTTATTGTTGAACTTAAGTGACTGTTCATATTATAAAATGTTTCATGCTTATTGAAAATACTTCAATCGCCTCACAGAGAAATAGTCCCTATTAACTTTTTCAAGTTTTTTTCTTTTTATTTCTTTATTCAAAGTATAAGTTTTAGTTATACTATACACCAAGTAGAAAACCTGTTAGTAACTTGTACGCATAAGAGATATCACCCTTATCTTCAAGAAGATCACAATGTAGCTGGGGAGAAAACACAATATAGGGAAAAAAGAAACGGAAAAACATACAGTAGATTATCCTGATGGGAAACAGAACTGCCACGTGGTGCTGTATCTAGAAGAGAGAGGAAGCATTTGAAGTTGGGCCTTTAAAAAATATGCCTATTTTGTGATAAGTCACTTTTCTTCAACTACTTATTTGCATCACTTTAATTTGTTCCCACATTTCCTCTGTAATAGGGCTTTTAAATATGATATGTCTAGTGCTGGAGTTGTCAAACGCATGACAAGCTTGACAAGGTATTAGGTGCGACTTGGAAACAGCGTTGGTCTAGGAGGCCCCAGCCTCCCTTCCCCGCCAGACCCTAGCTTCACTGCTCGTGTCACCCCTGGCAAGCACTTACTTTCTCTGAGCTGAGTGTTCTTATCTACAAAACATAGTTCACTTCTCTGCCTTCTTCCCAAGGAGTTTGTATAAATCAAATAAACTGATACCTATGAAATTACTTTATAAACCATGTGTTTTGTTGCAAACTAGCTGTTTGACCTTGAGCAAGCCTCACGGTTGCTGGGAGTAGGACTCGGTGTGCTCTAGCAGTGTGCTACTTCCTGGCACTGAGAGGGAAGTTTCTGGAGCATTTCAACAAATACTAATGAATCACAGAAGTTTAGAACAGCGAGAGAATCTAACGCTTTCATTTTACGACGATCTAGCCTATTACATTCAGTGTGGTGCATGTGATAGGAGGCTGTGTGTGCGCAGAGGAGTTGTTTAAAATCCACGAAACACTGAGAGTTGTTGGTGCCTCCGTAGCAATGGTGAACCAGAGGTTTCAGTCACATTAGGTGATAAATGACAAGGATTCTCTCCTTCACCAAACTCTAGCCAGGCTCCCCTGGGCCCTCATTTCGAGGAGGCCTCAAGCTTGGCCAAACGCTCACATAGTTTCTGACAGCTCAAGCACTGGTCCCCAGGCCGACCCTGGCCCCCTTCTGTGCTTCCCTGGGGAGGCGCAAGGCTGCCCAGAGAACCTACTGCTCCTTCTGGCCAATGCCTGAAGGCGAAGATGGGGCCCCTGTACCCAGCTTCTGTGGGAGGGTGGGAGCCCAACTTCAGTGAGCGCCAGTTAGCAAACCCAGACGGGTTTCACAGGGACCAAACCCCCTTCCCACTTCCTGTAATTTCTCATTTCCCCACACGCCCCTCCCTGCCCCCTCATCCTCCCTCTAAAACGCCCAGTCACCTGTGCACAGATCAGTTCCCGCTGAACACTTTTCCCTATTGCAATGGTGTGTAGTTGATTAAAGTCTGTCCTTACCACTTTAACTGGTGTCCTGCTTTGTTTATCTTTGTGATAACTTTTCTGAAAAGAAAACAGAGGGCAAAAGAAAAGCTTTGACAATTATATCTCTTGGCTGTGACTATGCTCTGATGCCTTCAAGGGCCAAAAGTTCAGATGTGGTGAAATAGATTCACTCTATCTCCTAAAATAAACAAATTTTTCTGCCACTGACACAAAGGATAACTAACCTCTTGTCCAAACCTGTAGGAGACTAACAAGAATGGAAAGAAATACATTAAATAAATAGCAGGAAGCAGTTATTTCTGATGTATTTGTAAAGCGCAAATGCATTTCTCATATGTTTATGTGACATTTGGGGGCAGAAAAGAATAAAAGCTCGGATGGTTGGTCCAAAGAGAACGTTTGGCGTCGCTGACGAGCAGCAGCATCGAGCTTGTGGTGTTGCCCGTGAGCTGGCTCTGCCCAGGGCAGGCTCGCACCCAAGTTTGTTTCTTTTTACAAAACCGTAAAGCTCCAGACACCGCGCGTGCTGCGTGGGGCAGCCACAAGAGGCACACAGAGCGAGACAGACACGCGGCAGAACTAAAGCACAATGTGAGAAAATGGAAGCCAGTTCCAGAACACGGGGGGAGCAGGTGTTTGCAGGGTGCACACAGGCTCTTCAGCTTTCTGTGATTTGGAAACATGGAGTAGAGATTGATAGATTTTTAGAAATATGGTTGATGACACTTGTGCTTAAATTTGAACTGGAATAATGTCAGCAAGAAAAAAAAGGGAAAACTCTTTGCGATGGATATTAAAAGCCCGGATATAAGCAATCAATCATTTCAACACAGCAACAGGAGGAAAAAACAGAAGCAGATCATGGAACTGAAATATGGAAAGATGACATCTGGACTAGCTTGGCACAGTGCTAGCTGTTATGGTCAGCACTAAATGAAAAAAAATGTCAGATGAGTGAACAGACTTTTTCTTGGCTTTACCAAACTATGGTATTACTTCTCTTGTAGGAGGAATGATTAGAAGTTAATAGCAGCTACAGTTAATCTATTCAACAATATTATTAAGCCAGGAACTGATTGAGTCCCTGGGGATACAGCCGGAAACAAAATAAGGAATCCTAGTTATTTTGGATCTTGGGTGCTATTGGGGGAAGGCAAATAAAATTAAGGAAAATATTTAAAGTAGTTAGCACACCAGTTAGCAGCAAACCCCACGGAGGAAAATCAAGCAGAAAATGGGAAGAGGAAGCACCGACTCAGGGAAAGTCAAGCATCGGTATAGGCAGAGGCACCTGGGCAGGCCCGGCTGAGAGGTGGGCAGTGGAGCCGGAGGAAGCAGAAGAACCACGCAGACAGCGAGAGAGGGCTCCGGCCAAGGCAACAGCAAGCGCAAAGCACTGCGTTGAGAGGCCTGGGTGGCTCTAGAGAACATTCAGACTCTATGAGTGGTCAGACTCATCACAAGCCATTGAGACAACTGCAGCTTTCAGGAGAGTGAGATGGAAAGTCATTGGGAGATATTAATCAGACTGGAATTGACTTTATTTTAACACGATCACTTTGACTTTTGTGTTAAGAATAGATTGGAGGAAGGAGGGCAAGGACAGGGACAAGAAAGCACTCTGCCTCCAGCGAGAAGCCTGTAGTAGCGATCCAGGCAGATGATCGCTTTGGCCTGGATGAGATTACAACAGAGAGGGAGTGAGGAAAGGTTGGGTTCTGACTTATTACAGGAGATGAGCTACTTTTTTAATTGAGCACGTCTAAAGGGAAAGAGAAAGAAGAAAGATTTGTGACTTCAGCAACTGTAAAAATGGGCACAAGGAAAGGAAAACGCAAAAGAAAAGGTCTGAGAGGAAAAATCAAGAATTAGATTTGGGCACATTGATTTTAATATTCTTTTGGACATCCAAGGAACTATTTTGAGCTGCATGTATAGCCATGCACCACATGACAATGTTTTTTTCAATGACAAACACACACACAGCACGGTCTTCTAAGATTGTAGCACAAGCGTTTGTGGTGATGCCGGTGTAAACATGCCTCCTGGGCTGCCAGTCATATAAAAGTGGAGCACATACAATCGGGTACAGTACATAATACTTGATAGTGGTAATAAATGATCATCGTACAGGTTTATGTATTTATTATACTGTACTTTTTATCGTTTGAGAGTGAATTCTATATATAAATGAATATATATATATATGTAATAAACTATAAAACAGCCTCAAGCAGCTCCTTCAGGAGGTATCCAGAAGAAGGCATTGTTGTCATAAGAGACAACAACTCTTTGTGTGTTCCTGCCCCTGAAGACCTTCTAGTGGGACAAGATGTGGAGGTGGAAGACAGTGATGTTGATAATCCTGATTTTGCATAAGCCTACATTAATGTGTGTGCTTGTATCTTCACTTTTACCATAAATATTTAAATAGTGAAAAAAAATTAAAAATATTATAAAGCTTATATTCAGGATATAAAGAAAAAAATATTTTTGTACAGCTGTATCATGTGTCTGTGTTTTAAGCTAAGTGTTATTTAGCTTCAACTCTACACTTTAGTAGAGTCAAAAAGTTAAAAAACAATTTAAAAGTTTATAAAGTAAAAAAGTTTCAGTAAGTTAAGGTTAATTTATTATTGAAGAAAGAAAAATATTTTTATAAATTTAGTGTATCCTAAGTGTCCAGCGTTTATAATGTCTAAAGTCATGTACAGTAGTGTCCGAGGCCTTCACACTCACTCACCACTCACCCACTGACTCACCGGGACCAACTTCCAGTCTTGCAAGCTCCACTCATGGTAAATAAATGCACTATGCAAGTGTACCATTTTTTATCTTTTACACCATATTTTTACTGTACCTTTTCTAAGTTTAGATATGTTTAGATACACAGACTCTTACTATTATGTTACAGTTGCCTACATTATTAAGTTGAGTAACAGACCATATAGCCTAGGTATGCAACAGGCTACTTACCTTCAGGTTTGTATAAGTGCACTGTATGATGTTCACACGACAAATCACCTAACAACCCATTTCTCAGACCGTATCCCTGATGCTAAGGAGCACATGACTGTACATTACTCTGGACTTCAAGTGAGAAGTCTATATCGACTATAAAAATTTTAGAATAACCATAGTTTTTAGAAGCAGAAACTAGATGAAATAATGGATCTCTGAGGATTAAGCCCTAGGATACTACATGATCTCAAGATCAAGGTGCTAAGAATAAAACAATGCCATCACCCACCCCTGCCCCCCTCACCAAAAAAAAAAATTAAGAGAGTCACTAGTAAGATTGGAGGAAAACCAGGACAATTTTTTTTTTCTGGAAGTCAAGTTATAAAATATTTCTAGAATAAAGATGTGCTCAACCTTGACAAATATGCTAATCATTAACTCATTAACTGTCACTAAAGTGAATACTAAGAATGGTTATTGTTTTGTCAGCATAAAGCTCAGTGGTGATCGTGAGAAGTTTCAGTGATGGAATGAGGGAGAAACACGACTGAAGGGACTCACAGTGAAATGGCAGAGGGGAAGGGATTGGGGACAGGAAGCATATAACTCCATTGAGTTAAGAGGGCAGAGAAATAGGCAGTAGTTAGAGACCATAAATTTTCAGCTTTTTTTGATGGAAAAAATAACAATATGTTTTTATACTTGTGGGAAGAATCCATTAAGGCATAAGGATAAAGGATATCCTAGAAAAGGGAAGAACTTCTGGAGAGTGATGTCCCTGAATAGGCCAGAGGGGCAAGGGGCAGCACAGCGGTGGGTGGTGTGGCTTTAGATAGAGCTGTGACACAAACACACACACACACACACACACACACACATAATTAAAATAAAACGTGTAGAATTCTCATTCCACAGCATTAGTTTAGACAGAGTACAGCTTCATGGAGCCACATAGTTGCCCAGTTCAGGTAGATCCAACTTAAATCTTATATTCTCAAAGGACAAACTACATAAGTAGCTCATAGAAGGCTGCCATTATAAAAGCTAATTATATTGTAGGGGTGTCACTCATGGCACCCACATAGGATAAAATAAGTACATTAAATACAATTATTCCAGGATTGCCACAATCTAAAAAGTATACAATATGGGCTTCTATCTTCAAATACAGGTCAGAAAGCAGGAAACTCTCATAGGTCCCTGCTAATATGAAGGTCACAGATATTAAAAACTCAAGGGCTGTGAAATTATAGTTATTAGCACAATAACCCTCTGCTAGTACTAAGTACTGCATTGGCAGCCAATCTAGATAATGGCCGGATAATCTAGATACTTTTAATAAGCATTTTGATCATCATTCGGTCATTTGTTCAAATAAAATTCTTTTTTTAATGTTTAGCATTTTAAGAAGAATCTTTAGAAAGTATGTTCTATATTTTAAGTTTGTCCTTATTTCCAAGCTATAGAGTGACAAAATAATTTTCTCCGAAATGCATTATGAGGCTCTTAGATAAAGTTAGAACTGAAGGAAAAGGAGAAGGCAATTACACGGAGAAAGAAGTGCTCTTTATTTAATGACTTTCAGCAAACATTGTGGAGGAAAAATAAAAATGTATTGCTCCTGCTTTAACTTCTCACCTTGATACATGTATCCAAGGATGAGCAGTACAATCCTTATTTCCAAGATTTTTAGTACTGTCGGTAATTTGGCACTTGCCTAGTCCTGTCCCTTAGAAAAGTCACATTACCCTAGAACAAGTAAAGCAGTTGTCATAGAATATTAACTACATACTTCTATTTTATTTAGCCTTATGTATAAATTTGGGGAAATGGAAGAATGAAGGAAGTTTTCTAAAATGACAAAAACAAGGCAAACCAAAATAGTTACTTTAAACATTAAATTGAATAACATATATTCTCTAGTTTTCAGTAACTCTTAATTTCTAAAGTCTTTTTCTTTTTCCTCAAAATTTAGAGTTGACATATTTTCCTTCTTCTCCTTGGCTATCAGCATGAAGTTATAGATTCATTAAATCATAGCCAAATCTTATGTTTAATGATGTGGACATTTAGGCCTAAAAAATGAAATCCTTAGGGTATGAGTATCTTGATCATCAACTAATTAAAACCTGAATAAATGGTATTTAAGTAGCAGAGAAAAATGGGGATGTATTGGGAAAGCAGGAAGTAGTGCCTGAACCCTGAGAGTCAGGAGAGGGTGTTCTCTTCTGGAGATGAGTGTAGGTTTTGATATCTACTTTGTCAATATCGCAAACATTTTTGCTACAGTATTCTTCTTTTACACTAACCGAGTACTTTGTGTGGGGAACCTCAGCTGAATAAATCTGATTTCTATACCAGCTTCTGCAAAACTCTGAACTTCCCGACCTATTGCAAAAAAATCAAACAACTGCACGCATCGGTTTCCAAACTCAACGAGGTTCTCAGCTCTGCCCACCAGGCCTTCTGTGTCGATACTCTGCCCAGTCCTCCTCAGCAGGTAAGGGTGGAGACCAATTTCTGCACTCTTCTCAAACTGATAACCCTGTGACCATCCAATTTATTTTCACCAGATAACCTTGTTTCCAAGTTTTCTTTTTTAAAAGGCCATTTAAAAATAAGATCATCAACATTTATCCCAAACTCCACAAAATCCCTGTGGCTGCATCCATCCTTTCTTTTCCTGGATTTTCTGTTTCACACCGTATTGAGTGGCTTTGCCTGCTCATCTTCAAGTTGACTCCATCAGAGTTGGGATCTTACTCACTCCAGAATTTTTGAAACCTCTGCCAATTGATTATTTCCTCTTCTCTTATTTCATATGAATAATATCTTTACTTCAATTAGTCTTGCTCAATATCTGGACTCTCCCATCTTAAAACAAAAATAAAGGTCAAATCATCTTATCATTGGACCTCAATATTCTTATTTAAATTATGAAGTGATTTGATAAGGCAATTACTACATTTTTTTCTAGCATGTACATTCTATTAATTATAAGACCCATGAGAGTGTCAAGGACATAAAGTATCCTTTACTACATTTTAAAATCTCGAATGATTCTAAATGGAATGAAAAGGTAGCCATTATTAACTCTAATACCCTATCTTTGGGATGCCCTATAGCCCATTCAATGTCTTATGTTCCTTACTTTCCTACCATAAAATGTTGTCATTTTCATCCCATTACATTGAGATGTTCCTTGGGTTGCAGGAAAAACATGCGCAGCAGAATTCCAAAGTGAGGGATTGTATCACATAGCTTGAACAGTTCTTTCAGCTATGAAAGAACATTCTGTTGGGTCATCCCAATTTAGTGCACAGCTCTTTCTAATGTTCCTTGGTAAGAATAATGATCTTGAGGATCCCACTCAATATCATTTAGACAGTAGGAAAGAAGAGTTTGTTTTTTTCATGTTTCATTTATACTAAGGCAAAGCATATTATACTATAGAAATTAACTTACATATGTATATTCATATACTTATACATATACATACACATTCATAAAAATTTCAAACCACCGAAAGAGGTATGTAGTAAAATGTAATACATTATAGACTGTATAACGGATATACTAACAGACTAGAATCTTATATGTTACTAGGTAGAAAGTAGAAAGGAATATAAGAGAAAGAGAAGTTTTCTTACATTTGCATGTGTAAGAATTCAAAGGTGTTCTCAAAAGGAATATGATAGTTCATCTAGTGTTCCATCCATTCAATAATCAACACCACTCTATCCACAACACAAAGCCCAGGGAAAAGTCTTTTTTTTACCTTTAGGGTGAAAAGACCCTCATGTATCGTTCTCCTTCATCTTCTTAAAGACATAATAATTTTAAATGCATATGCATATATATAAAAGTATGTATATAATAATTAGTGTTTTCTTCATGAAGGAAGATTTTCAGGACATGCAAATGTTAGATATGGGTAATACATTTCTGCAAAAATTATACTCTACTTTCAGCTTTCCAATGTCTGTATGTATTTAAGTTCTAGCCAAGAAAGTGAGTGAATGCAAAATCATAATATAAATACCACTGGTGGCTTTTAAGAAAAGCTGATTGTAGTATCTCTGTGAGCATTTTATTTATAAAGAATAAATTTTTAGTATTATACCTTGAATCATGTCTGTAAATTAATTCTCAAAGCAATACATAAAACTTAATTGATCTCAAGAAGTCCATTACTAAATGCACCGACTTTTGGCCCCACAGGGATGGTATGTGTTTTAATCAGCGGAGCACACTACTTAGAATCCCACCTTTCTGCTGATGATGAGCACTACCACGAAAGGCAACTGCAGTTCATTCCAACAGTACTCATTCATCAATGCAGATATGTGGTGGTTTGTTTCTGAGGCTCTCTGTGTGTGCTCAAGATTTTTACCCAAGTAATCTTAAAGCTCGAATCAGTTGTGCAAATCTACTTAGAAAATCCTATCTAATAAAATAATAGTTTTCAAAATAGAAAACCTCTCCCAAATCAAAAAAACTACATCAAATCCTAAGATGTGAGATTAACTCCCAATATGTAAAATTATGAAAAGGCGGTGTGTGGTGTCTGCCCTGCTGAAATCGAGTCACCATAGTCCTCACTTCTTTGCAGCTCTTACCTCTGCCACCCACACACCCCAATCTAGTCTATGTTTCTGGAAATTCCTTATTTTCTTACATTCCCAGTCTGAAAGTTATTACAATAATGTAATTCAAAACTTATCTTTCTACATGATGAGTGCAATGTGCACTATCTGGGGAATGGGCACGCTTGAAGTTCTGACTTGGGGGGATGGGGGTGGGGGAGGGGACGGGTGTATACCTACAAGAAGAGTGCGATGTGCACTGTCTGGGGAATGGACACGCTTGAGGCTCAGACTCGGGGGAATGGGAGGGACATGGGCAATATATCTAACCAGAACTTTTGTACCCCCATAGTAAGCTGAAATAAAAATAGATAAATAAATAAATAAATAAAAATAAAATAAAATGGATTAATATTAAAAAAAAAAAACTTATCTTTCCATACGGAAATCTACATTATGTAGCTCCAAGAATACAGGTCATATATGTGTTGGTTTCAGACACGTGTGAGTCCTGCTCCTGCACTGGCGTGTTGTAGGGGAGGCATGGGAACAGTGCAATACGATGGGAGCTCAGGGAGAGAAAAGATGAAAGAATTCTTTAAGACATTATTTATTTTTTAACAGCTTTAATGAGATAGTATTCAGCAATTTAAATGTTACAATTCATTGTTTTATAATATTTATAGAGCTCTGCAGACATCACCACTGTCTAATTTTAGAACATTTAGTCACGCCAAAAGAAACATAGTGCCCACGAGCAGTCATGTCCCGTTCTTCCCTCCCGCAGATCCTGGCAACCGCTAGTCTTCCTGTCTCTATGGATTTGCCTGTTCTCACGATGACATATAAATGGAACCACAAAATATGTGCTCTTTTGTAACTGGATTATTTCATTTAGCCTATTGTTTTTTAAAGTGCATTGGTGTTATGTAGCACATCTCATCATTTTCTTCTTTTTTACTGTCAAATACTCTTCCATTGTAGGATGTACCACATTTTGTTTATTCCTTTGTTGGTTAATGGATATTTGGGTTTTTTGCACCCTTTGGCTATTATGAACAATGCTGCTATAAACATCTGTGTACAAGTTTTTCTGTGGATATATGTTTTTATCTCTCTTGGGTATATCCCCAGGAGCAGAATTCCTAGGTTGTGTGGTAACAGTTGAACATTTTGAGGAAGTGCCAGACTGGTTCACAGAGGGCTGCACCATTTTACAATCCCACCAGCAATGAGGGCTCATCATTTTCCTCACAAGGGCTCCGGATTTTCCATATGCTCATCCACACTCATTATGACCTTTCATTTTGGTTACAGCCATCCCAGTGGGTGTGACGTGGCATCTAAGTGTGGTTTTGATTTGCAATTGGCCAACAGAAAAAGGATGGTGATCATTTTTCATGTGTTTATTGTCCATTTGATACCTGCTTCAGCATAGTCTGTTCAGACTCTGTCCATTTTAATTGGATTATTGTCTTCTTATTATTAATTTGTAAGAGTTGCTTCTATATTCCATATACAAGTACATTACCAGATAAATGATTTTCCAATGTTATTTTCAATATTCTAGGTTGTCTTTTGATTTTCTTAATGGTATCTTTTGAGAAACACAAGGTTTTCATTTTGATTAAGTCCAATTTATCTATTTTTTCTTTTGCTGCTTGAGCTTCTTTGCTGTATCTCAGAAGGCTTCATATAACCCCCAATCATGAAGACTTTTCCCTATATTTTCTTCTAAGATATTTATAGTTTTAGGCCTTATAGTTAGGTCTATGATCCACTTTGAGTTAATTTTTGTGTGTTGTGTGATAGAGTCAAACTTCATCTCTTTACATGTGTCCCAGCACTGTTTCTTTACAAGATGCTTCTCTCCCCATTAAAATGCCTTTTCACAACTGAAAATAGATTGACCATAAGTATAAGTGTTTATTTGTGGACAGCCAACTCTGTTCCATTCATCTGTATGTCTATTGTTATGCCACTATCACACCATCTTCATTATTGTATTTTTGTAATAAGTTATGAAATCAGGAGGCCTCCAGCTTTGTGATTCTTTTTCAAGATTATTTTGGGTATTCTGGGTCCCTTGCATTTCATATAAAATTTCAGATCAGCTTGTCAATTTCTGCAAAAAAAAATTATATACATAATTGAGCTGGATTTCACTAGATTGCATGGAAACTTCTGGTCAATCTGGGAAGTATTGCCATTGTAACAATATGAAGTCTTACAATCCATAAAAATGAGATGTTGTTACATTATTTTAGGTCTTCTTCAATTTCTTTTAACAAGTTTTTTTAGTTTCATGTCCACTCTTTTTGTTGCTGTTGTAATTGTTTTCTTTCTTAATTTCATTTTTGGATTGTTCATTGTAGTTCATAGAAATACAATTGATTTTTGCATATCGATCTACTAACTTGAAACTTTGCTGAATTCATTAGTTCTAACAGTTTTTAGTGGATTTATTATAATTTTCTATACACAATGTCATACCATTTGCAAATTGACATAGTAGCCTCTCTCTGTTTCATTCCTTTTCTTTTCCCCTTAATTCCCCTTGCTGGAGCTTCTAGTTGACCAGAAGTGGCAAGACCTTACATCCTTGTTTTCTTCCTGTCTTAAGGGGAAGGCATTCTCTTTTTCTCAATTAAGGTATGTTAGCTATGGGTTTTTCATAGATGCCCTTTATTAAACTGAGGAAGTTCACTTTTATTCTTAATTTATTCAGTGTTTTTATCATGAAAATTTGTTGACTCCTGTCATATGCTCTTTCTGTGTATAGTGCTATGATCATGCAGTTTGTGTCTATTATTCTGTCAATATGGTGCACTACTTCAATTTGCAAATGTTAAACCCAGCTTGCATTCGTCAAATAAATCTCACACGTTTATGATGCATAAACCCTTTAGTTGGGGGCTCAATTTGGTTTATTAGTATTTAACCAACGCTATTTGAGTCTGTATTCATAAAGACAGTGGTCTACAGCTGTCGTTTCTTGGGATGTGCTTGCCTGGTTTTTCATATCAAGATAACACTGGCCTCATAGAATGAGTTGGGAAATGTTCCGTCCTCTTATGTTTTAGAATGATTTTTATTAAAAATTACGTTAATTTTCATTACAGGTTTAGTAGAATTCACAAATGAAGTAAAGTGTAGTAAAGCCTGGACTTTAATTTGCGAGAAATTTTTAAACCAATAATTCAAATTGTCAATTCAGATTTTCTAATATTTCTTGAGCCAACCTCTGTAGTTTATATCTTTTTTAGGAATTTGTTCATTTCATATTAATTATCTAATTTGTATATAGTTCATAGTGTTCATTTATTATTCTTTTTAATTTTGTAAGGTTATTATTGAAGTCCTTCTTTCATTACTGATTTTAGTAATTCGAAACTTTCTTTTTTATGGTCATTCGAGCTAAAGGTTTGTCAAATTTTTACAGTGATTTCAGAGAACCAACTTTTGATTTCATCAGTTTTCTGTATTTTCTATTTTATTATATTTTTGCCCTTATCTTTCTTATTCCTTCCTTCTGTTTGTCTTTATTTTGCTCCTTTCTCGCAGTTTTTAATGAAACAGACTAGGTTACTCATTTGAGATCTTCTCATTTGAGATTTTTTATATGTGATAAAATAATCTATAAAATTGTCTCTTAGTAGCTCCATGCGTAGATATATTTTGGTGTATTGGTTCTTCATTTTCATTCGTCTCAAAATACTTTATACAAGTACTCCTGTTATTCATATGCTGCTTATTCTCTAAAGCTTTACCCATGCTTCTTCATTCATTTTCTGTGTTCTTCAGATTGCATAATCACTATGAGTGTACCTTCAAATTTTCTGATTCTTTCTTCTGCCAGCTCAAGTCTACTACTGATGCACCCAAGTTGAATATTTTTCATTTCAATTATTTTTTTTATTTATTATAGGTTATTATGGGGGTAAAACCGTTCTGGTTAAGTATATTGCCCATGCCCCTCCCAACCCCCCGAGACTGAGCCTCAAGGGTGTCCATTCCCCCAACAGTGCACATCGCACTCATCATGTAGGTAAACACCCGTCCCCTCCCCCACCCCCAACACCCCAAGTCAGATCTTCAAGTATGTCTATTCCACTGACAGTTCGCTTCGCTCTCATCATGTAGATATACACCCATCCCCTCCCCCCACCTCTGTCCGACACCCAATTGGTATCATTCCCAAATTTGCACCCAGGTGTTGATCAGGGAAACCAATTTTCTGGTGAGTACATGTGGTGCTTATTTTTCCATTCTTGGGATACTTCACTTAATAGAATGGGTTCCAACT
>CM052438.1:88967642-88982934 GCA_028533085.1 Varecia variegata
ATTCAAGTAGACCTTCCATATGATCCAGCAATCCCATTATTGGGCATCTACCAAGAAGAACAAAAGTCATTCTATAATAAAGATACTTGCACCCGAATGTTTATAGCAGCACAATTCACAATCGCTAAGAGGTGGAAACAACCCAAATGTTCATTTCAATTATTAATTGTACTTTTCAACTCTAGAATTACCATCTGGTGCTTTTTAAAATAACTTTATCTCTTTATTTATATTGCCTATTTAATAGGACATTGTCATTCTACACTCTTTTATTTTGTGTACCATTTGTATTAGTTCTTTGACCACATTAATAATAGCTGCTTTGAAGTCTTCCGCTAAGTCTGACATCTGACAGTTACTGTTGCCTGTTTTTTTTTCCCCATATGTATGGGTCACACTTTCTTCTTGTTTGTGTCCTAATTTTTTGTAGAAGACAGCATAATACACTGTTTTAGGTAATATACTGTAATAACTCCAAATACCAAATTCCACCTCTGTTACCCCAAGGCTTCTTGATTTTGCATCTGTTTATTTGTCTAGTTACTTGGATGCACTATTCCACGAGAGTCTGTTTCCCAGCCATGTGCCACCTCTGGTGTCACTCCTCCCAAGTCATGGCCCTGAGCCTGTGTGCACTCACCCTGGGGCAATCGTGGCTGTAATAGACCTGTTCCAACTGTCTCTTTTCTTGATCATTTTTTGTTCTGTCAAGCTGAGTCTGTTTATACTATGCTTAGCTGATAGCTTACACTATTTTCAGGCTGATTGCTTTATCAAAAAATGTCATGGGCATAAATTTTTCCACAGTCAGATCCAATTAAATGTGGGTCTCATTTTGGAAGTAGACTTGAGGACAGATTCCAAGGTTGTTCTGACCCCAAGAAGGCTCTTTTTACCTGTATCTTTTCTTGCTGTATGCTGTTGAGATAATTTCCAGAGACTTTAAAGCACTGTTTATTTACTTATTTGTTTAAAATTTTAACCAGGATGGTTGTTTCACACTGTTATTCTGGAAATAATTCTCCTGCTTCATCCTTATTCTTATACTTTTCATACACACACTTAAATTTTCATGAATCCCATGATTTTGTATTTAAGCCTCTTCTATTTTCTTTTCAATATATGTTCACTCTCTGCATAGAGGTGACTCCCAGCTTCTTTCCTGGGACCCAAAATGACACTGCAACTTGATTATAAATATGTTTTCATGGAAACCAACTTGCTATTCAAGATCAACATTCACTAAACGGGATTTGTCAAACATCCCCAAACATAACCCATTTCTTATTTGCCAATATAAGTGAAGGCAAATGGAATTGCTCATTTCAGTTTGAAATTTTGAGCTGTTCTTGGATTTTAATCCCAACATCCATTATAGAAGATCTTTCTTCTCCATTCCCAGTGCCGAGATGTTTATCATTTAATCTGAGCTATGCTGAGTATGTACCATACTCACAACTCTGCTCTGATAAGCAGCTAGATAAGAAATTATAAGTGATTAGTTTTGCATAATCCCAATGATTTGTTCCATGTGATGCCTCCAGTTTAACCACAACTGACTTAATCAACGATCAAGATCTTACTCAAATTCAGGTCAGTCATGTGAGAGGGGGCCTTAAGGAGACCTCCACCAACACTGCAGAGCACTGTTCATTATCTGAAGACCAGTGAGCCAATTAGATCTCTTCTCAGAGAAATGGGAGTAAACATATAGAGTACTGCTTAACACAAGAGATTCAGATTATGACAGTCTTCTGTTGAACTGAACATCTTTTTATTCCCCAATCAAGTGAAACTGAGATCACCTATTATGAGAGAATATGCCACCGAGAACTGAAGACAAGCATCCCCTCTGCTGAATTATTTAAAATAGCAAATTTGATTGTCAAAACTTATATTTCTTTTGTCTAAATATGAGTCTTCTTTGTATGTACTGTATCTTATATAATTTATATGAACTATTTTGAGTCATTAACCTCTCAAATTGTAAGTACAAAGAAAAACATTTCTATTTTCACCTCTAACTAAAAGCCTAACCTACATTAAGGAAATTCTATGGTAACTTAATAGCATTAATATCCTCTAGTGAAATTAATAAGAATTGTGACTTCAATATTAACTTTAATACAATAAAAATATTATAGTTGCTTCCACTTTCATAACATGTTCAGTATATTTTAGCCATCAATTTGTGCCTCTTTCATTCTCAATCCATTATTATGGAGTTTTACTTCCTTTGGCACCAGGGGGAAAGCTGATTATTTAGAAGTCAATCAAAAATACCTCTCAGACAAGTTTCCTTCTGGAAATTGATAAGACAGAGATGAGAAAATGTACTCCAACAGAAGGACAAATTGCTTTCTGCTACAGACGCTTAAGAGTTTAAGATTATAGAGGCAACTTACTTTCCATGACACACCTCCAGCCAAATATCTTTAATGGCATTGCTTGGGGAGTATGCCATCTATTAATGAAATCAGCTAGGTAAGGATACTTTAAAGCTGCCCTATACTTAGCATGGTCATCTCTTCCTATTACAAAGTATCAAGTCTTCAATTTACTTCTCATGGAATCTAGCCAGGATTTTGTGTGTTGTTTTTTAAAGCAAATCATTATTGCAATTGAGCAATATGAACTATACATTAGGTCTGAAACACTAAGGAAAACATTATATCTCAAGTAATTCATTTGATGTTATTGAAAATAATTTATATTTGATCTCCAATCCAAGAGAAATATACTGTTTAGAAATAACAAAACAGGAAATGGTTACAGCATGAGTTATATTTTTAAATGCTTGTGCTTTTTTCCAAATCAGATTATTATTTTATCTACTGTTTGGAAGATAAAATGCCCGAAAAGGAAACTAACAGCATGGAGACTAGGAAAAATGACGGCTATAGAAGAGAACAGGACAGGATTGTGTCTCAGAGTAATAGACCGAATTTGCACATTCCCCAAAGTGAAATCCCACCAGGGCCACAGGACAATAGTCCTCCCGCTTCAACTCACTGGGATTAAATTTTCTCTTGAATAAAATGAAACATAAAGTTCCAAATTTTCAGTAGGGCAGTATTCTCTGCTTACTGCAGGAAGGTGACAATGGAATGAGAGTGCAGGCACTGGGGTTCTTTCTACACAGCCCTCCTGCAGGCCTTTTAAAAGCATCAGGACAAGGACATTGAGGACACACTCCTGGCAACCCTGGTGGCGCCAGCTGGCTGCCGTGGCTGACCAGGGTTCATGTCGGCCTTTGGCGGGTAAGCTAGGGGTATGAAGAGCAAGAACAGTATATTATGGGACATTCAGGCAACACACTGAGTGCTCCTATATAGGTTATCACATTTGGTTACTTGAATTTCTGCCTCTCATAAACTTCTCAATAATAAAAGGCAAATGAGATTATTTATCTAGTATTTAGAGATCCAAAAGAGAAAATAAAAGGATTCCTTACATACATAAAATTTATATTCCTTATATTTAATACTGAAATTGGTCTTTTTTACTGAACTCAGAATAAGTTATAGCATATATATAGAGTCACATTAAATGTATAATTTTATAAAGAGGTTATTTGATTTTGAAAAATATAGAAATGTTTTGTTTTTATTCCAAATCATCTGACCTTTTACTTGATATATAGACAACTATCTCTTAACGAAGATTAATCAGAAAGTTCTTTATGTTAATGTTTTTCCCTTGTCAGTTATATTATATTTGAGTTTCCATAAAATATAATTATCCATCAGAGACAAGTTGTCAAGCATCAAAGTGATTGCATAACTGTGGGTGACACTTGAGGTTTTATAGTCCTTGAAATGACTGTGGGATAAACTCTCCTCTGCCTGCATCATCTCGTAGGTCGGTACGAGAGGAAGCTATATTTACAAAGGTTAGTGGGTCTTTCTTTAGCGAAACATTATAACCTTTGAAAAACTTCATTAAAAATACATACACTGTATAATGGTTTTTGCTTTTTCAAAATTAATAACTTTCCAACTCAATTGAATGGAATTACATCAATTGAATTGTATGTCCTGTCTCTTATGGTTTAATACTAATTCTGAAGTATTCTAACTTTTTCTGTGAGTGATTATAGAAACAAGTCGACATAAGTGTTACTAGACAAACATCCATTTGATTATTTTTCTAAAAAAAACCGGGTATGATCTAAACTAGACTACATTAAGCCATCTATTTTTTTAAGATAAATTCAAGGTAAAGTAACATCCTTAGTCCTTGTCAAGAGCATATAATTTTATATTTATAAATCTATACACACTATGTATGCATATATGCATAACATTTTGCATTATATATATTATGTATATATATTTATAGATTCAAAATTGTTTAGCTATTAGAATTTCTTTTGTATTTCCCTATTTCCAGAGCTTAGAACAGTGCCTAGCAAATAGAATGTGTGCAGAAAATAATTTACTGAAGGAATCAAAGTCACTTGAACCCACAAATATTTTGAACTCTGCAAAATGAAGGATTCAAATGCCAGCTACTTGAACAGTTGCATACCACTGAGACTTACGAATTTTTATGTGATCATACATATTGTAACTGAAAGAGCCAACTTAATCATTGGGTACCTCTCCAGACCAGACTTTTACTTTTTCTTCTATAAATGATTTCATGTGGAAGGTAGTGTCTTCAACTTAAAGGGGACATGAGACTTCGATTGGATCAAGTCATTTTGAGAACCATACTCATTTTGTTCAAAGACTTTTATGTCTAAAGCTATTATTGTGTTATCTATTAACTATTTCAACAAAGATCTGTGGTAAAACATTCATAATAATCATACCCCAAACAATAAAATTAAAATGAAGATATTCTGAAGATAGTATTTCTTAAATACTTTTATTTCACTACAAAGTTTTTTTTTAGAAAGTCATATTTTCTGAAAGCCCAAAGAGGGCAAGAATTGTTAGCTTCATTTATAACATATTTAATTTCTTAATTGAAAGCAAAATATTTTCATTCAGCTTTAAGGGTCAGGAAAATACTTTTATATACATAAAAATGTATACAAGAGAAACTAATTGTATCATTTCAACTATTGATCACTGCAAAATAATAAAACTATTCAATTTCATTCATCTACCATAACAGGATGTGATGATAAGACATCCATATTCTCTTTCCTAAAGTCGCGTTTAACATAGTTGGTGGCAGACAAACCATAATATAGGTTTGTCTATATTAATAGACATAATTAATAACCATAATATAGGACAGACTAGAACAAATTATATTGGTTCACCTTTTTGCCTAACTCTAATCAATAATGGCCTTAAAAACAACAGTGCAATGCTGTGAACCTAAATGTCATAGAGTCCAAACTCTTGCATTTCAGTCTATCCTGCCTCCGAGATAGATAAAACAATGCCTGTCAGGGTTCCGTAACATAATGGGCAAAGTGTCTGAGCCTGAAGACACATGAGACTCAGGTTGCGTATTTGCATTTGTGTTATTTGACTCCTCTAGTTCCGAGTCTCCCACAGGGGTCTCTGATGCCAGTCTGGTTTTTCCTCTCTCTTTCTTCCTTGCCTTTCAGCTGTTATTGCTAAGGTTACTGCAAGTACTGTTGTTTGCTTTTGTTCTGTGAGACTTCCTCTTTCAACTCACTTCCTCTTTCAACAGGCGTTTCCTTCCCCGGGATCAATATCCCGGCCTGCCTTCGGACTTAACGCAACGTTTACCAGGACCCTCCCCTGCACAGGTGTTATGCACTTAGTGGCACCCATTATTTAGCTCCCTCAAGCCTGCAGGTTGGCGTGTGTGCACCCGGCTCAGAAGGGCACTTACAGGACCAGACTGAGGTACGGGGACGTCATTCCATCTTTACTGGAAAAACAGTTCTCCAGGAAAAGATTTTTTTTCCCCTCAAGCGAGAGTGAGAAAAACATGAATAGAAGTCATAAGAGTGTGCAGTTTATGAATGAACCCTTAGCACGATGAGTCTAATGGCTGACAAACATGTTTCCTTAAAGAATGTTTTTATTGAATTTTTAATTTCTCAGTACAAACCCCAAAGCCACATTACCAAAAAGCACCCGAAATTAAATTTTATTTCCACTACACTCTAGTATAATGCATAACACCCAAATATAATTTTTATTTTTTACTTAAAAATATGCAGGGGCACAAGCTGTGCCTGTTATAAGTCCTGCCGGTCGGGCAGCAGAGAGGCCGCACAGCTGCGGGCCGGGAGCTCGCGAGGCCCACGCAGCGCGTCCCGCCAGCGGAGGGGACGGGCCCGAGGAGGAGGCGGGGTGCGGGGGTCAGGGCAGGCCGAAGCTGGAGGGCCGCGGATTTTGTGCGGTATCAGCACATGCCTAAGTCGGGAGACTAAGGCCTGGTCTGCTGGAGGTAAGTCGCCAGAGGAATGCCAGGGTGACTGGAGCGAGCGAGGGTAGGTACAGGAACGGCTGCTGCGCCAAACGTTTAACTTCTGCACAACGTGAAGCAGGTTGTAATTGAAATACGAAGACGTATCTGCAGTAATGAAATTCAAAGAGACGGAAAGTAGAGTGGCGCTGTCAGGGGCGCGGGAGGGACACGGGCGCAGTTTGATGGGCGCGAAGTGTCAGTTTCGAGAGACGGAAAAATCCTGGCGACTGGCTCGCAGCCATGCGAACGCTCACTGCTGCTGGACTGGACACTTAAAGATAGTGAAGATGTTGGATTAATTTTAGGTTACTTGAATTTTATCACTGTTAAAAATGGGAAACATGAGTTAAGATCTGACACGATGTTCTCAGTTCAACAGTAAAGGAAAACAAAATTTAAGGTGATTATCTAGAAAATGTAAATGCAAAATACATTTGTCAAACACCTGGAAGAAAGGACAGACAAGTCCCTGCTGTGTCTCCCCACTGGCCTGCCCCTGCGTTTCGCACAGACGCGGCCTCCTTTCCCGTGTCTTGGAGCGCGCCTGCCAGCCGGCGCTCAGCCTCGAGTTCGAGCCTTCCAGCCCGCGCAGGGACTGTGTTGCAACAGCAAACTCTCTTACCAGGACAGAATTTTCCCCACAGAAATAATCTGAAGATATAAATAACCATGTGCATCTGCCTGGCTGTCTCTCTACACACACACACACACACACACACACACGCACACACACGCGCGCACGCGCGCAGCTATAAACTGAGGCACAGGCGACTTGCACCCTCATAAGCTGTGGGTACGGACGCTCGCGGTTCTCCCTGCCCCTTTAGCCTCGTGCTTGCCATACACGGTACACACACCGGCGCACCTGCCCACAGAGAGCCCGCCTGGGGACATGGGCCGCCGAGCCGGCCACCGTGCAACGGCCCCGGATCCGCAGCAAGCTGAGCGCCGGGTCCGCAGCCAGACCAAGCCAAGGGCCTGAGAAAGAGGGAACTCTAAGGACGCAGGTGTGCAGACAGGTGGAGGGGCGGCATATAAAAATGACCAGGGCCAAGAGAAGATAATGTCTTCAGAAGCACAGAATCTTGATTGTGAGCCACACCCTTTGGGGACAGGAGGTAAATCCGGCCGCGGGACAGCCGGGCACCTAGACACACAACCCTGCCGGGCAGGGTCTGCGAGGCCGCGGAGCCCAGTTTCGGAGCCCTGGTGCTCAGTGACTCCCCGCACGGGGCAGGCCTCCCTGCATTTACTTTCACTGCAGAACTCATTCATTTGGCACCAACACATTAATAGAATAAACCTTTTCGTGTCCTTCAACTGAGTAATTTTCTGGTTGTCCAGAGAACTATAATTCAGCCTCTCTCCGGCTTGCGATTTTACCCAACTGTGGAAGAAGATAACGTTTACTCATAAATTATCTTCTGTATTTTCTTATTAACAGCGGTTAGGAACACTGATCTTTGGGATCAGACAGACCCAGGATCGAATCCTGATGTCACGTAATACCTGGGGCGTATCTGGACAGTTGCTCAAACTCTTAAACATCAATTTCCTCATTTCCAAAATGCAGGTGATGCACACATAGCACCTGCTGCGGAGGAGGCTGCGGGGCTTAACACCGCCTAACACAGCTAATCACTCAATAAAACGGCTGTGCTGCTTCTTAGTGTTATTTTTGTTACTATCGCATTTGAATTTAAGTAGTGTCCTCATACTCTGGTAAGACTATTAAATGAAACATAGATCTTTACAATAAAGGTAATAATTTTAATTGTATGTTTAAGAAAATCAAAACAAGCCCATAATGTAACATGTCTTTAAGCCACTTCAGTGATCAAGGCCACGAATGAAGACCACCAGGCTATTTTAGAAGCAATCTCCGAAACAGCAGAGCACTGCTCCCTTACATATGTGAGTGGCTTCTTCTCCACTGGGTTTCTGTCTTGGCCTGCTTTTTGTTTGTTTGCATTACTTTCTTTTCTTCCTCTTTGGTCATTTTTAGCTCCTGACAACCTCATTTCCATTCCTCCCCTCTGTTCTGCCCCTTTTCCTCTGTGTCCTCCTGTTCCCTACCCCTCCCTCCAGTGCATTCAAGTCTAACCTGAGCAACTAGTAGCTCCAAATCCCCTTCTTGTGCCAGCGTCTCTTTACCTCACAGAAAAGAAGAGCTTTGAAGAAAAGGGCAGCCTACGTTCCGATGTCCTTTACAGTGGACTGGACAGTTACTGAGCTGGTCTGCCAACAGCCACTGCTTGGAATATCTCACAGGTATTAGCAAACGATCCTCCAGCACCTATGCAATTAAGTCTCCCAGGAGTTGGCCTGTCTGTGGTCATGGAGCTTGGTAAGCAGCTTTCCCAGGAAGCTAACTTAGGACCATCTGGCCCCCAAGCAGTGTTCCAGCCACTGTGTCTGGACCTCACAGGCTGTGTGTGTTGTCTTGTCTTCTAACCTTGTCTTCTAGCTTTATCTTGTGTTCACTCGTGCTGTAAATTCTCCCCTTCCTGTCTTTTACCTATGAAGGGGTCTACGTGGAAAAGAGGAGTGTAATGTGTACAGAGAGGCCTGATACGCTGGACAGGGTCTCAGCAACCACCTGCCAGGGCACTCTTCTGAGCTTATGAGAAGCTAATTCCTCCCTTCCAAGCACCATTTGTCGAACAGGTGAGACAAACGTGAGAGAAGCAAATCCGTGCTCCAGCCACAGCGCTGCACAGACTGCCTAGCGGCACGCCCAGAGCAACCTAACCCTCAGCATTCAGGGACAGAAGGAGCCCTGGCTCCTCAGAGGTCACAGAGTGAAGCACACCATCGCTCCAGGAGAGGGTGATGGTGAGGGGTCAGGTGGCGGCAGAGACAACAGTGATGACAAAAGGCAAAAAGGACACAGGGCTTACAGATATCTGTTCTTCCGTCATCCTTGCAGGGAAGGTGAGTGAACCCAACAGACCCTCACGAGGATCCTCTGCACCCCAGGACGCCCGCCCAGATGCCGCCCAGACCGACGGGCCAGCCTCTTAGCCTTGGAGGCTTCTCTTGTCCTTCTGCTCCGTGTTCCTACTTAACTTTTCCTTTGAAAAGTTTCTGGATTTTAAACTATAAAATTATTAATTCAAAATATAAAGATGAGGTTAATTTGCAAGAGCACTGGACGGGGTGTCAGAGGCCCAGGTGACCACGTAGGTGCTGTGCGACCTCTGTGTGTGTGAGCATCCTCGTTTGCCAAGGCGGAGGGTTGGATTAAACAACCTTTCATATCCTTCCTGACTTCAAACGCAGGATTCTGCATTCACAGTGAGAATAAAGAATAGCACAGTCTCTGCATTTTCTTAATTGCTTTATTTGACTGATTTTTTTTTAATTTCTGAAGAAAATAAGCTAATTTATGGGTATAGTACAGGAGTTAAACATGTTTTACAGCCGTATGTCCGCTTTTATGTGTTGAGTCTGCTCAGGGCTGCTGAGGGGGTTTGCAGTTGACCCTCACCGCATGTTCCAGGGCACCTCTCAGCTCTGCTTCCCGCCCACCTCCCTCTCGGGCTGGCCTCTGCTCTCTTTGAATCAAGTGAATCCGAATGACTGTGCCTTCCCACACCTCATTATTAAAACATGAAATCAAAGCCTAAAGTACATCCATTTTTCCTCACCAGCACTTCCTGCTGCAAACCGTCGGCCTCTGCTCCGCGGTCGCTGAGCGGAGCCCACCCCAGTCTCTGAGCTGCCTGCTGCTGTCTACAGTTCCGTTGTGCGCACAGTAGCCAGACTGATCGCTTCGAAACAAAGTAGGGCATGCTGTGGAATTTTGCTTAAAACCTGCTGGTAGCTTCCTACTGTACTGAGAATTTATGTAAAACTCCTCTCCTTGGCTTTCAAACCCCCCACACCCACACCGTCAGGACCCAGGGCGTCCTTCTCCTCTCAGTTGCTCTGACCTGCGGGTCCCACCCCCCTGGCCCCTCCCTGCTGGGTGACCTTACCCTAAGCCTCACAGGGTTGTCTTCCTTCTGTCAATTACATCTCAGTTTAAAATCTACTTCCTCTGAGAAGGCTTCCCTAGACACATTTAAGTCACTCTTCTTTTTACATGACATTTACAAATTCTCTGCAAAACAATCTTGAGCACTGTTACTCCATCTCTCCATTGCTTGTCTCCTGCTGCTCAGGTCCTCCCAAAGACACACACGTGGATGTAAGTTGCACAGAAGGAGGAAACTATCTCTGCCTTATTCACCTTCATGACCTGGCATAAATCAGGCAATACATATATATTTGGGGAATATATGTAAAAATGCAAAAGCACAAAGAATAAGTGAATGACTAACCCTCCAACCCTACTTCAAAGGCACTTAACTAAAATAATTTTATATAAACATCACTTTACAAAAACAAAGAAAAATTATCTTCCCATTCCTTTCTATTTTCCACATAAATATTCCTATCCTGAGGCTTTAAATAAGGCCTTGCTTTCCTCAAAAAGGATATAAAATCCTATTAAATTTGTCACTGATTGCAAGATACATCTGAATGAATCATTGCTCTATAGTAAATTAGGGTATGCATCTCTAAAATTAATAAAATTCTTAAGAATGGTAGTAGATCTTCTTTCCAATTCTCTCTGCCTGCCAATTGTTTAAATAAAAATAAGAAGAATAAATAACTCAGGGAGGTAATACAGTTTGTAAAAGAAGGTGTTAATTGAAAAAATAAATGAAACTCAATCCATGTACTTCACCAGCAGCATGAGCAAAAATACATAAATAAAATAAAAAGGGAAAAGTGCTGAAGTAAAGTCAATATAAGAAATTCTCAACCCAATTATTTTGTCTCAAAGACAAAAATTATTCAAATTATCTGTCACAAAGTGGAGGCTTTACACTCGTAAATATGTTTCTGTAAGTACTTCAGGCACACAGTGAACTGGTTTGAAACAGGATAAATGTTTCTTCTTACTGAAAGTAATAGTCCCCTTCTTGCGGACTGCCTATGATTTATGTGTATAGAGAATCTGTCTGTTACGGTTATTGGAGAGCTATCTTGCGTGGCCTGTGAATGCCAAAAGCATTCAGATCAGCATCCTAGTGCTCTCCCCCTGAAAACAGTAAAAAGAAAAAACATTATCAGGTCATGGAGACCATGAGCCAACTCTACGACCCAACACAATTAAGCCATCATGGAGGCAAGTGTCGCTGTGTGCATTGTGGCAATTATTTGAAACCTGAACTTTGGGAAACTTCATTGAAGAGTTTTATAACATAACATTAACATGATCAAGGTTGCTAGGGCAAACTAAGTTGGGTATTCTTACTATGAAATTCCAAGAAATTTAAGGAATCCTTTCATCCAACACTACCACAAGTAAAGAAGAAAGAAAATGTCTCTCGAATATTGCTGAATAATCTTTGTAGTTGAAGGAACTATGAATTAAGACATTCTACAGGTTCAGTTTATAATTATGTTCGGTAAAAATTTCCTTCTTTAAATTTTACTGCACCAAATATGTCTTTAACTACACAGCCCTTAGCTACCTCACAGTCCATCTTGGGAGAGCCGTGGCACACACACGTAGCCTTGGTGATTTGCTGGTTGAGAACCACCGCTGACTGGTTTTGGCATGCAGAATGCCTGGACATGTGCATCCCACGTGCCCTTTTTTTAGTTTCATTCTGCACTTATCATGTTAAAGTCACCGAGAAGCACCACCATAAAGAGATGCATGTCCAATTTTGTTCTAGCCTGCATTTCCCAAAACAAAGCTGCCCACAAAACTCTTTTATGCCGGAATATATATTAACACACATGAAACGATCATTTGCAGAATACATTCTGGGAAACTTTCAGCAGTAAAATTTATTATGTGCACAATTTTTTTCTGAAGCATCTTACATTATTTTAAATAGAATCATTGAGTTTTACAGCTGAAAGTACTTAAAATGATCTAGTTCAAAGCCCTTATTTTGCAGTTGATTAAAGGAACCACAAGGTCGTGGAGCTCCTAAATCACTGATGTGGCCGGTGAGGACCGTGTCCTGTGAACACCCAGGCCAGGGCCCTCCTTATGATGCTAAAAGGAAAAAAAAATTCCTTTTGCACTCATCTTGAGAAATGGTTGAAATAGAAAGAAATTTGAAATCAAAAGACCTGAAGAGAATTTTAATAATCATTAACTCTACGTCCTTGGGCACATAGGTTCCTCTTCTGGAAAATAGGCATTTTAATCATGTTTTATTTGTCTAACTCATAGAATATGGAGGCCTGGACAAGTGTTAATGTCATTAATTGATATTGTATCTGTTTTGCTTCACCAGTCTGCATTTGGAAGACTAAAACTCTACGGTGATTTTCGGTAATTAATGTTGTCAGCTTCTAGTTTCTCTGGCTTGCTGATGGAGTTGTGGCCTGTGCTTCTAGACTGGAAGAAGAGATGGCTGGATGATTTGAAATTTTGGAAATTATACTCATTCACTTGGAAAACAGCACGTTTCCTAGTATTTAAACAAAACTTGAACTGATAAATAATCTTAATGGATTCAAAGAGAAAACAGCCTAACATCCTCACAGGAAAATTGAGGTTTATGGTAAAATGTTGACATAATTTCCTCTAAGATGGTAATGGATGGAGCACCAAGAATCTTCTCTTAGTTAATTTGAATAAAATCATAGAACCTAATGCAGTTGGCTAGAGTAATTGTAGGAGTATTGTTTTGTTGAAATGAAATGTTACATAGGTTATCAAATGGTGTCAGAATTATAACTGTTGTTTTTATTTTTATTTTCTCCAAAAAGTCCTTTCTTGACCTCTGCATTTCTAGTTTTTTACAAAGTTCTAAATTCAATTGATTTGATCTATGACAAATAGATGGAAAGAATACTCTTTTCTCTAATATTTATTTCTTTCCATATATTTTTATATCTTATGTTATATTTAGTTCTTTAAGATGCACTGGAGTATATTTTATGAAAGCTGAGACTCAACGAATTGAAGTAATGAATTTTGTCTCATATGGACCAAAGCCAGATTCTTTTTATCTGAAGCCAACTGGGAGTTGAGTCCTTTATGCATTCGCAGTGTGACTAGTCTCCCAGATCCCCTGTACCTCTAAGTCAACTTTGCTAGACCTGGCATCACTCCCTAACCACAGCTGCCAACTCTTCGAGAAAGGAGTCTCTAGCATTCAAAAATAAGCAGTTTGCCAGTGTCATTCTCCGTAGAATCTAGGACAGCAGAATGTTCTTCTCTAGAGACCTGAGAGTTATAACTACATAAGTTCTAACTTTCACTGACCCTCAAATTGGGCAGGGATCTTATAGAATAAAGGGGAAAAAAACCATTTAAATACAATTTGAATTCCAAGGGGTCAAATTCTTACTTCTCTAATGAAATTGGTAATTTACTATTGATTATTTTGGAAGCTGCAGGGCAGAACCAATCATCTAAAACAACTGTATGTGTCCTGAGAGAAGAATCACAGCTCAAATCAGAAAAGGTCACTAAATGCTAAATGTTGAATGAATTAAAAACAGTACAATAGGACTTACTGAGAGAAGTGAAGACAGTACAACAGGAGTTATGCGCATTTCTGAAAGAAAGCAATATATTTCAGTGCATGTTTCTGTTTGAAGCAGTGGGTGTAAACAGCTGTGGAAGCTGTTTGTTGGTGCTGACAATTGCCTTGATGGTCTTGTAGAGCCTCATACTCACCAAACAGGCACTGGGCACTTTTGCAAGATAGCGCTATACTGAGATATTACTGGAGTTGTCAGATCACTGAAACTCTTAATAGTCAGATGTCAACCAGACTAGAAGTTGCATTCTTCACCCCATTCCTATTCTCCAGCCATCCCAGGGTTGGTCTAAATGTTCCCTTCCATCAGTATGCATAAGGGCAATTGGATTAAAATAAATAATAAAAGCATGAGACAGTCTTATTTTGTAAGGATTCAACAGCACACCAGCCTGAAAAAAACACAGACAGCCCTTAATCCCACCATCAAAAAGCAGCGTGCATTGGTAAAAGGGAGAAGAAGAAGAAATAGCTACTTTTCCAATTCTACAAAACTTGGAATTTACACTACTCTGTCGTTGTTTTGATAATACAGCGCTCTCTCTTCTTTAAAATGACCCAATCCCAAGAACCACGGGTAAAGGATATCATTTGAAAGATCAAGTGAATTAAAATAATTTGCTTTTGAGAATTTTCCTAAGTTCTACAACTCCCCACAAACCAATTTATGGCATCCTGTGGTGAAACAAATGCAAGGTTTTTCTGAATTAATGCCTCCCTCTGAATTATTATAGACTCATAATCAATTAAAAGGAGGGAATTTAAAAAGTAGACCAAGACTCTTAAAAAATTATTTACCACCTCATTGATAAGAAAAATAACCAGTACAAAAGACTTGAGTGAAACAGCATACATACGAATCACCAATACGTTAGTTACCTTGATCTGAATACGATGCCTCCTAATTTATCTCTCATTCTACCTTCAATTCATTTTACACACTATTTCCCAAATAATATTGCTAAAGCTCAAGAATGTTCTCTCCCTGTCCCCTTCCTCTAGACTTTATCCAAACTCCTTTCTTGCCATTCAAGCCCCTTGTTTTATTTTATTTTATTTTTTTTTTATTTTTAATTTTTTTTTATTTCAGCTTATTATGGGGGTACAAAAGTTCTGCATAGAAATATTGCCCATGTCCCTCCCAATCCCCCGAGTCCGAGCCTCAAGCGTGTCCATTCCCCAGACAGTGCACATCGCACTCCTCCTGTAGGTATACACCCATCCCCGCCCCCACCCCCGTCCCCCCCAAATCAGAACTTCAAGCGTGCCCATTCCCCAGACAGTGCACATTGCACTCATCATATAGGTATACACCCATCCCC
>CM052438.1:88983434-89001927 GCA_028533085.1 Varecia variegata
CTCCCAATCCCCCGAGTCCGAGCCTCAAGCGTGTCCATTCCCCAGACAGTGCACATCGCACTCCTCCTGTAGGTATACACCCATCCCCGCCCCCACCCCCGTCCCCCCCAAATCAGAACTTCAAGCGTGCCCATTCCCCAGACAGTGCACATTGCACTCATCATATAGGTATACACCCATCCCCCTCCTCCCACCCCCCACCCCCCCGCCTCTGTCAAATACACAATTGGTGTTATTCCCAAATATGCACATAGGTGATGAAAGCCCCTTGTTTTAAACGCGGCCTAGTTTTTATTCTTCTGCCTCAATATTGCCTTTTGCTTGCAGTAAACATCAAGCCAGTGGGAAGATCTGTCATTTCCAGCGATATCCCGAATGCCCTTGCCTTCCAGGTTTCTGGAATACTGGAGCATAGTCTTAGACGTGGAAATAACCGTGATTGAGCTGAAGGAAATAAGCGCGCTCTCGTTTGCCTGGGCGGCTCTGTTCCATGAGGAAGTCCTCTTTATTCTTTCCGCTCCAGCCTCAGTGTTACCTGCATCAGGAAGCTGCATCTGATCCTCCCAACGTGACAGTATCTCCTCTGAATAAGAAGGCACCTACTGCTTGTAGAAATAGAGGTTCTTTCAGGACAAGAGTCATGCCTGATTCATTTTATATCCTTTTAGTTCCTCATCTAGTGATCTGCATCTTTCCATTTTAGATCTTATGAAAATTTGGTGATGAAAAATGACCACAATGTTAACCACTGTGCCAACTTACTGGGGGATGTGTTATTTATTGGTACCTCTCAAGTCACAAGAAGCAAAAGGGGAAAAAATTGAAAATCTATGCTTGAGACAAAATATAGCATGACTAGGGAGAGGGGGAGGGTTCTGAAATTCCTTAAGCTAATGTATGCGATTTGTGAAATACCAGAGAAACTGGGGGCAAATTTCAAATCATCCAGTTCAGTGAAGAAGTATATGGGCAATGGCTTTGGACACAGAGAAACCGGAAGAACACAACACATTATTCACTCTTCTCTGCCCAAAACGTTTCTCCGATGCAAGGTGGCATATAGGGACATAAATAGATACTGAAGAGCTGCCATTCATTCCTTTGCAGAGAAAACAAAGAATGTTCACTAGGTATAGAGGAAGCACACTTAGGCTTGGAGGATGAGTAGGGTGATCCCTTCATGTGCTGCAGGACACATACAGATGGGGCAGAGGCTGAGGAGGGGAATGTCCTCACTCGTATCTGCAGAGACAAGTGCACCCTCACTTCCTGGGGTTAGTGAAGAAGATGCTATGAAGACAGATTACTTTAATAGTCATTATCCTTAAACTGAAAATGTCAGTAGCAACATGTAATAAGATGCTCATAGCATCTTACTATTTGCTTAAGAACTTTCCATTAAATGCCAACCCAGAGATTAATTTTGCTTAATGGAACTTTTCACTGCTTTAATCTCACTTTCGGTGATAATTAACACTTATCAATTCTTACTACAAATGGAAGAGATATTTCAGTGAAAGGGCTGACCTCAGAACACATGGTACTTTCAGGGTGAAGGTAGATTGAGAAAAGGCTAAAGTACATTTATTGAACTTTTTTTCTGCCCAAATTAACCCATTAGAGCTTAAACAAAGTCTACACATTATAATAAATTAGCAAAAATTGAGAACAAAACAATTGATGAAAAGTGCAGAATTTACAGATGAAAAACTTGCATCACCACATGTATGCAATGAGCAAATTTACATACAAAAGTAGAAAGTAAACAAAGACAGAAAACTACATAGGTTCATACCTACAAAAGTAGATTTTGTAATAGATAAAACAAGACACAAGTGGCTATGCTGCCCATGGCCGACACCACAGCATGAATAGACTGCAAGCTCCCTAGGACTCTCCATTTCGGTGAATGTATACAATAATTGCTAAAGGCACAGAAACCAAGGCCAGACAGACATTCTGCAAGCCCCATTTTGCCATTAACCATGTGATTTTGTGCAAATCATTTAACCTCTACTGTGCATCTGTTTTTTTAATCTGTAAAATAAAAGTCAGAACAGGTCCAGCTCTGTGGGACTATTATGAGGATTATAAAATGCTTAAGCCCTTGGAACAATGCCTCTCCAATAGTGAGTGTTAAGGAGTGTTGGCTATTATTATCATTCCTGCATTTTCTAGCACAGTGCCCTCCAAATAGTAAATAGAGCACAAAAAATATTTGTTGACAATGTTTATGGAAAATTGAAAAAACTCTTGTTGGCAAATACATGATACAGTTATAAATTTACATAAACTCTAATACATCTGTATGCATTGCAATATAGTAATAAAATAATTATTTATTGAGTATTTACTATGTGCTAGGCATACATAGAGTAGCACATAAAAAATATGCCTATACAGGAAAGAAAATAATTTCCTCATAGCTTCTGTTGATCACAAATTAACAACCAACTGGAATAAAAGTAAAATAAAAATAAATAATTTCCAAAGGTTAAATGTGTGTTTTAGTCAAAAGGACTGGAATAAGCAATAGCCTGTTTTAAACAGGAAAACAATAACATTAACTACACATTTAAAGTATTGACTATATTTCATGTGCAAATCTACAAATTTACAACTCTATAAACTAGTAACTCTAAATATGCCATTTTACAGAGATATAGAGACGTTAAAGAAATAACTTTACCAAAGATTCAAACCCATGTAGACAGACTCCATACTCTAATTTCTTTCTCAGTATTTTCCCAACAGAGGCAAGAAAAATGGACAAGCCTATTTTTCCCACCTATTTTTTATTTGCACATATTCATGGAGTACAAGTGCAATTTTGCTACATTGACATATTGCACTGTGGTGCAGTCGTGGCCCTCGGTGCATCCACCATATCCTCATAAACATCTGCTATTTTTTGTCTTTTTGTTTTTGTTTTGGTCAGGGTAGGGAGGGTGGCTTAAATGAAAAACTTTGTTTCTTATCGTCCTAGAGAAATTAGGAAGTCAAAAATCAAGGTGCCAGTAAATCCGGTGTCTGCTGAGAGCACTATTTCTTGTTGCATATATACCTTCACATAGCCAAGAGGGTAGACAGCAAGATCTCCTGTATCTTCCTAGAGGGCACTAACCTCATTCCTGAGGGCTCCATCCTCATAATTTTATTATCCAAAGATCCAAAGACTCCACCACATAATATTAACATGCTGGGTGTTAATATTTCTATATATCAATTTGGGGGGACCCAAACATTCAGTCCCTAACAAATATTAATTGTATAGTCAGTTAAAACTAAGACATTTTAAAATATACAATATGTTGGACTGAAGTGGAGAGATGCAAAATTTCCCTTTAAATAGACTCTTGAAAAGGGTATAAGAGGTTCTTAAAATTAGAAAGCACTTTGCAAATCATTTAAAAGGTAATAAATAGAACATTTATGAACACAGAAATTAAAACCAAATAAATATGATTTTTAAATGTATTTGACTTTCTTTAAAAGTTAGGTATGAAATACTCTACTGTCTATATCAGTGTATTGAATAGTATAATGTCAATAGAACTCAGCTACTCCTAAAGATCTCTGTAAGTTGTTACCACTGGTGCTACAGTCCATCTTTATTGTACTTAATTTAGTTACATAATTATTTGAAGGGTATAGGAACAATAAAATGGAGTGTTGACCAGTAAGTATTCTAAATTTGACTCCAAATAACAGCTATTCTGATTGTGTAGGATGATATCTCATTGTGGTTTTAATTTGCATTTCTCTGATGATTAGTAATGTTGAACATACTTTTATATGCTCATAAGACATTTGTTTGTCTTCTTTTGACAAATACCTATTTATGTTCTTAGCCCACTTTTTCATGGGTTTTTGTTGTTGTTGTTGAGTTGTTTGAGTTCCTTGTAGATTCTGGAAATTAATCCCCTGTCAGATGTATAGTTTGCAAATACTTTTTCCCATTCTGCAGGTTGTCTGTTCACTCTGTTCATTATTTCTTTTTCTGTGCAGAAGCTTTTTAGTTTAATTAAGTTCTATTTGTTTATTTTTGGTTTTGTTGCTTGTACTTTTGATGTCTTGGTCATGAGACCAATGTTGAGAACAACGTCCAGAAGTTTTCCCCAGGTTATCTTCTAGTATTTTTATAGTTTTAGGTCTTACATTTAAGTCTTTAATCCATCTTGAGTTGATTTTTGTGAGAGATAGGGACCCAGTTTCATTCTTCTGCATGTGGCAATCCAATTTTCTCTGCACCATTTATTGCAAAGGTGTCCTTTCCCCCATGTATGTTCTTGCCTACTTTGTCAAAGATCAGTTGGATGTAAAAATATGGCTTTATTTCTGGCTTCTCTATTATATTCCATTGATCTATGTGTCAATTTTTATACCAGTACCATGCTGTTTGGGTTACTATCGCCTCATAGTAAAATTTGAAGCATTAAACCTATAAATTGCCTTAGGCAGTATAATCTTTTTGATAATATTAAGTCTTCTGATCCCAGAGCATGCATGGGATGTTTGTTGATTTGCTTGTGTCATCTACAATTTCTTACATCAGTGTTTTGTAAGTTTCCTTGTAAAGATCTTTTGCTTCCTTGGTTAAATACATTCCTAGATATGTGTGTGTCTCTGTGTGTGTGTGTGTGTGTGTGTGTGTGTGTGTGTATGTGTATGTGTGTATATATATTTGTTTTTTGTAGCTATTGTGTGAGAATGCACTCTTGATTGGGTTCTCAGCTAGATTGTTATTGGTATATAGAAATACTACTAAATTCTGCAAACTGATTTTGTATCCTGAAACTTTACTCAATTCACTTATCCAAACTAAGAGTTTTTTGTTGGAGTCTTCAAGGTTTTCTAGATATAAAGTCATATCAACAGTTTGATAAAGGATAACTTGATTTCCTCTTTTCCAATTTGGATGTTTTTTCTCTTGCCTGATTGCCCCGAGAAGCCAGATATATTTTAGAGATAAACATTACATGCTGAAAATACTGGAAAATAAAACATAGGAAGATGTTCAAAAGTTTAACTGAGTAGGTAGGTACAGGAATAAGAAGGCCCAACATAAGAGATTAAAATAACAACAATAGTCAATAAATTTACTCACTTTAATTTCCATATAAACAAAATAAAATGTTAAATGTAAGGTGAGGAAAGATCTCAGGACAAAATTAGAAAAACTCCAAGTGAACTGGCAAAAATAACATTATGAAAAGGAAGATACAGGAAGAGTATGAAAACTAAAATTTGTAATATACCACTTGATTTGAAATAGCTTGGAATTACAAAGGCCAGAGTGGGACCTATTTGTACTATTTTCATAAAAAATTCTGTGTTACGTAAAAATAGAATCCTTCTGATGAGTGTGGAGGGTTTGGACTAACCAAGACCCCTGGCGAGACAGGCCATGAGGAGCGTGAGCTGTGTGTGCTGTCTGCGACTTCATGTCCCAGAGGACTCGTTGCCCTGGCATTGCCCTGGCTTCTCTTGAGCTCCCACTGATAACCTCAATTACTCATTTTCTGAATTCATTTTCTGTTTGTTCAGGTGAGTAAGCATGAAAATCAGAGTGAGATGTCCTTGAGAAAAGAACAAACTGATTAAACAGCAAGTTGTTGTATCAGCAAATATATCCAGGCCCCAATCACTATGTACATATCCAGCAGTTCACGAAGAAAGCCATCTAAGAAGTGCCATCCATTCCATCATCATCATCATCATCATCATCATCACTGTCACCTACTGAGTGCCCTGCTCCATGACTAGGTTTGTGAAAGTCGACGGTGGAATTGTATCCTTACTGCTGAGTTTATGTACAGCCCATCAGCCATTTACCTAGTGTGACTCTATCATTCCCACAGGTGTGAACAGAATTCAAAGTAAATATTGCTGATGACAGGTAAATCATGCCATTTGAATGCACAGTGGAGAGCAGTCAATGCCAGGGTGTCACAACGGACTTCATTTCACAAGAAATAGTTTTGGTTCAGCGTCTCCTGTTTCAACTAAAAATACAGGTCAGTGATCTCATTCCTACCCTGTTCTATATGTCATTAATAATGCCAACTTGCCTCAATTACTACTGTACAAATAAACTCTAATTTATAGTAAAGTCTGCTACTCATGTGGCTGGATAATACTTCAGTACCATTATGATTATAAATTTAGAAGAAACAAAATATACCGAACTTCAAAATTATGCTGAACATAATTCCATCTATCTGGGAAGTAACTAAGGTGATTTTGGAAGATTCAGTGCCTCAAGGACATCACTGATATATACTTATTTTCAGTCATTTAACTGGATCGATATCAACATGCTAGTTTAAAAGGGGAAAGAAAATATGAAGACCAAAAAGGGGAACCTACTTTGTTGCAACTAACAGGCCTGAAGAAGGCAAAAGTGAGTATGACACGCCTGTTACAGAGGTTTGCCACCTGGTGAAAATGAAGGAAAGACCAAACCAGCTGTCACTGGGTATCGGGGTTCTCCACAGAAACAAAAGGGAAGGATGTCTGAGTGTGTGTGTATGTGTATTATCTCTCTATCATCCATTCGTCTATCTATCAGCTACCTATCCAGAGAGAGACTGAGATTGATTTTAAGGACTTGTCTCATGTGATTGTGGAAACTGGCAAGTCTAAAATCCACAGGTGGGCTGGCAAGCTG
The DNA here is from genome assembly GCA_028533085.1 of Varecia variegata. Taxonomy (NCBI): domain Eukaryota; kingdom Metazoa; phylum Chordata; class Mammalia; order Primates; family Lemuridae; genus Varecia; species Varecia variegata. The sequence goes on from CM052438.1 coordinate 88,990,105, forward strand.
GAGACCCAGGGGAGGGGCGATGCCACAGTTCAAGTCCCCAGGCTACCTGCTGGCAAAATTCCCTTCTTCTTGGGGGGGTCAGGAATTTTCTCTTAAGGCCTTCAACTGATTGGATGAGGCCCTTACTTGAAGTCTACTGATTTAAATGTTAATCTTATCTTTAAAAAAAATACCTTCATAGAAACCTCTGGAATAATATTTAACCAAAAATCCGGGTACTGTTGCCTAGCCAGGTTGACACATAAAGTTAACCACCCGGGAGTCTGCTATGAACAAGGCACACTTCACATGTGCGAAATATACATTTAATTTAACTCATGTTGAGTTGGAAATAAATTCTGGGACTTTAATGGATTTGATTCAAAACCTTTTTTTTTCTCATGTTGAGCTTTAGAAATAGGTTTTTAAAAATCAGACATTAGTGGGGAGCCAAAGAAAAATTCTTTCTAAATTGAAAAGATTTACAAAGACATGTTTTGTCACATCAGCTATGGAAAACAGAGAAGAAAATGAAGTCTCTGTGAGGTCTTATTTTTATAAAATTTTAGAACTCATTGAAATATAATCATGTGGAAGCTGTTCATAGCATTGCCACATGCTTCTGAGCATACACAGTCATCGGAAGGCACAGCTCAAAGACCTGCGGCTGGCAGTAGAGGAAGCCCTCACCTACTGCCAGCCCCCACCGGGAAGCCCTGGGCGCTCCGCTCCGCCTGCCCACAGGGCGGAGAGGAGCCAGGCGCGGAGGCGATGCCTGCCCCCTTGGGAAGGGCCCTACAAGGCAAGGAAGCAAGACCAGTGACCCTTAATTTTCTGAAAAACATACTAAATACAAAAAGAGAAATTCTATTGCATTAAAATAGAAATGTAAACCATGTCCTTATAAACTATGACTCAAAAAAGATAATAAAATTGTGAAATAGCAGTATAAAAATGAACACTGAAAGCCCAAGACATAAACCAAAACAAAATAAAGCCTGCCAAGATAGGAACTGGGGCATGTGCCAAAGGCATTTTCAAACGCTAGTCTCCGATCCCCTGTTCGTTGGATTCCGGGCAGAGCGTTTGCAGCAAAATGCTCACACTGCACGTGCTGCGGGCAGATGTCTTGGCTCTGTGCTTCCTGAGCAAGGGAAAGCCAAGGAGGTAGTACTGGTTAAGGATGAAGGGGATTTCGTCATTTGAGGCTGAATTCATCTCTAATACATATTCACTCAGCCAGTCTTTTATTCTTTAACTGACGTCTTTAGGTCTCATCGACTGCAGCTACGCAGGTGCTGTCAAGGAACTGCAGGAAGACAGCCGCTTCGTGGGTTTTGCTTCCCTCCTCCACCTGGGCAACACCTACCCAGGGGTCATGGAGCCCTGGCTGTGTGTACCCCTTCTATTGCCGGGACCCTGTCTGCCTTCCCACCACAGCAGCCCAAGGAGCTGTCATGAGAACCGCCCTGTCCACTGCCGAGCCCCAGAACCAGTGCCGCCTGCCTCTCCTCCTGCCCCTCCTGCCCACCTGCTGGCCAAGCCCTGCTACGGTCGGGTGCAGTCACCGGTGCCTTCCCAGCCCACAGCCCTCCTGCCCACCTCTGACCACAAGGCCCAGGGAGGGCGGGGGCAGAGGGGAAGCTGGCGAGTGTGTGCCTGGCTGCATGTCTCTTCCTGCTGTTCTCAAACTTCCTCAAAGTCAATTATCAATTATTTTTGTAATACAGGTTGAAACGATTTTTCGTATCCTTTGATGGACATTTTTCCTCTACTTCGGTGGACAATCAGGAGTGACCTGATATTGCTAACTGGCGTGATTCCTTGCGTTGAATTCCCTCAAGTCTCAGCAACCTTCCCCGTTGGAGGGGGGTGACAGGAGCTCCACGTTCAGGAGGTGAATGTGACCCCACGTGGAGAAGGCATATGGACAGGTGACTGGCTGGGCAGATATTGGCTATCATTGTTCTCTTTTAGGTGGATCAAATATTATAGAACAATATTTCATGGCAGAAAGTCTTATTTTAAGGAACACCACTAAAATGTTATCCTTAGAAGTGATGTAATTATTTCTACCTCAGATTTTTCATTTACCAAGGCAATAGTTATAAACACAGACCTGTAACAAATAAAAAAGACAATATTGGAATGTTTGTTCCAGGAAGAACGTAGGTCAGGACACAAGAACAATTATGTTTAAGGAACAACAAATCACCCAGCAGATTCATGTTCCTACCAGTTACAAAGCACTGACCACTCTGCCTCCCATACCCAGGAGCTGCACTGTGGGCCCGCGGAAGATGGTGGGGTATGGACTTCTTATGGGGAGAAATATTTTCTTTTCTTTTTGTTGTTGAAAATGCTGGTAGATCACAAATACAATACTAATGTTAGTAGTCTTGCTGCACCCTGTTATTGCCTGGGAAACAGCAATGAATAGAAATGTTTAAAAACAGCTCTGAAGGGAGGGGTGCTGAGAAAGCCCAGGTACGTTTGTGAAGCAGAGTCCGCACGAAGCCGTCTCCAGAACTCAGCTCCAGCTAAAACAGCAGGTCGCTGCCTGCTTCCCCAGTCGTTTCATTCTTGCCCAGGCCAGCAGCTAAGATGCTGGAAAATGACAGTCCTGTTAAATAGAAAAATAGTTTTCAAGATACTATATTTTCCTAAACATGTAAGTCTGTCCTCTCCTAATAACGCCATTCCTGTAGAGAGTCCTGGCCACGTGCAGGCCAGGAATTCCTCTGTGTTTCCTTAGTCCATGGGATAAGCCATTATCTCATTGTATCCCAACAAGGCAGGACTGGGAAGGACACATGTATTTATTTTTATATATGTGTGTGTGTGTGTATGTATATATATTTTTTTTTTTTTTTTGAGACAGAGTCTCACTCTGTCACTCTGGCTAGAGTGCAATGGCTTAATCTCATAGCTCATTGTAGCCTCAAACTCCTGGGCTCAAGCAATCCTCCTGCCTCAGCCTCCTGAGTAGCAAGGACTACAGGCGTGCACCACCACACCCAGCTAATTTATTTATTTTTTTTTTATGTAGAGATGGGGTCTCGTTATGTTTCTTAAACTGGTTGTGAAATCCTGGCCTCAAATGATCCTCCCTCGGCCTCCCAAAGTGCTAGGATTACAGGTGGGAGCCAACACAACTGGCCTGTTGTCTTTAACCAAGAGAAATACAAACCCAGAAAGTCACAGAAGTCTCGAGTGGCAGAACAGAGATGGAACAAGACCCAGCTCTTTCTACATTGTGAATTTGTCTCTCCCACTCACTCGCATGTGGTATATGTGAGCATCTATTCATTACACGTGTCTGTAAGTGTATAATCCTCAAAATGGAACACAGTGCCATTTCAACAGTAGCATTTTATGGCTGTGAAGTGCTCTAGATGTTAACATATAATAGTCCTTTTAAAGATAATATATAATAACTTACACTCAAAGACATAGATTGCTTTTTTAAAAAATCGTATTTCTAATTACTATAAAAGATGTGATCAAAATCTATGTTTCAGCAGTCAAATCTGTATATTATGCTATAATTGGCCTTAAAATATGCAATTTAACCCTTCATCAGCCACTTCCTTGCTTATTAACTGTTGTGTTACTTTTTATATTGCAAGGGGGATATGTTTTACATGTTAACTAACAGATCAAAAAGCATGCCACTGGATGCATAAAGGCACATTTTCAATCACAAGATATTTCAGGCTTTGATTGAAGCTGTATTTGTGCTTTTATGAATGTCATAATCTCTGCTTTGGAGACTCCTTAATGTGGTTGTGGTTTCCTTTGCATTCCAAAATATCCAATACTAAATTCATAATTAATGCTCAGTAGATACTTGTTGTTATATTTGTTGTTAGACTAAATCCATACAAATTGAGAGCCAAGAAAACATAAATTGAATTTGTTATAAGACAATACTTATAAAGAATTCATTGAAATGTTATGTGAATATGAATATAAACTGTTAATACCTAACACACTGCATACACACACATTCTTTAGAAGCATCAACTACAGTACTTAAAATTTCAATTATATTCAATGACTGTAAAACAAATCTACTATCTAAAGAAAAGTGATTATAAAAGTTAGCTTCCCTGTTCAGCTCATACGATCCCAGTTTAGGTCAGGTGCATTCAGTTTGGTTTTACAATGAACCACGTGAAGATGGCTGAACTAAGTCTGAAGCCAGATTTTGAATCAAATTATTGACACTAAATAGCTGCAAGACCTTGGGTAATTTACTAACTTCATGAGTCCAAATTTTCTTATCTCAAAAGCATAGAATTTGAAATAGAAATTCTCATCCACTTTAACCTTAAAGGATTCTAATGGAACTTGGTATTATTCATGGGTCAGCAGGATGCTATGCAGATAAGGAAAGGTTACCATTTGTGTAAATTATAGTGTGTTTCCACACCAAAACATGCACAAATGCCCACAGAAGCATCATTCATAATAGTCAAAAAGTGGAGACAGTCAAAATCAACAGTTAAGTGGATAAACAAAATGTGGTATCTGCATAAAATGAAGTGTTATTTGTCCATAAAAAGACACACAGTACTGACACATGCTACAACATGGATGGACCTTGAAAACATTATGGCAAATGAAAATGCCAGTTGTAAAAAAAACCCAAAAAAAAAAAAAACATATTTGATTCCATTTATAGGAAATGCCAAGCATAGGCAAATGTGTAGAGACAGAAAGTGGATTAGTGGCTGCTTAGGGCTGGGAAGGGGCCACAGGGGTGACTGTTAGTGTGCTAAAAACATCCCTAGAAAAAAACTCCGGTGTCCAGTGGGTGTGACGGCCGGGGCACACAGAAACACATCTCCCCAAAGCCCCAGTGGAAGGCAGCGAGAACTGGGGGCTCCCGGTCAATGGTGTCCCATTTCTCAATGATACTTAATTTAAAAAAATAGCAAAAAGGACTTGTCTTCTCCTTTTTCCTCCTTTCTTGCCATCACCAGCCTGGTCTGCCCCAAGGGCAGCAGGGAGGAAGGCGGAGCCCTTGGCACCGTGCTTTGGAGGCCATTTTCTTGTGAGTGTAATTTCCTTAAATCAGAAAGTGCCTGCCATGGGATTTAACAGTTTCCAATGAATATATCAGGAATGTGTCTCACTTATTTTTAGTAGTTGAGAAACAATGAAACAAACAAAAAAATTCAAAAGAGCTAATTAGATGAATTTAATTGTTATATTGCAAGCGGAATATGTTTTATACGTTAACAGATCAAAAAGCATTCCACTGGATGCATAAAAGCACATTTTCAACAAGCACATTTCAAAGCCTGATTATTTCAGGCTTTGATTGAAGCTGTATTTGCACTTTTATTAATGTCATAATCTCTGCTTTGGAGACTCAAATGGAGCACATTTCTCTAATAATAAGAATCGTCTTTCTAGTCCATGACCGGTAATGATTCACCTGTGATTGTATGTGGCACTGTTTCCAGCTGATAATTATCTTTACCAGGTTTCATATTAGTATTAATAAATTCTCTGTGTAGAAGGGGAAGGTTGACAAGTGACTCACCACTGGAGTTGTAGGACCATCTCCTCTTCAGGTGTTCCTCTCACTCCCTATTCAGTCTGCGAGGCCCTCCTGTGTCTCCTGCTCTGGCGGCAGACATGGGCCTCCCTGCTGGAAGTGTGTGGTCTCATAATGGGCCTGAAGTGCTGCTCTGTGCTCCCGTAGTAGGCTGGGCCTGGGTCCTCCTCTGGGCCCCACATCTGCCCTGGAAACCTCTGGATGCTTCTCTCTCGCCTACCTTCCTTTCACGTCTTCCTATGTGTTTGCATCCCTGACCTCTTACTGACACCAAAGAACTAAATCTTTAATTGTGGAAGTTCAAACATTAAACATTAGACAGCAGGGATATTTTTTTAAGAGCAAGATTCCTAACCCCACTCTTGCCAGGTTCGGGGTCATCTGCATGATCTTAAAGCCATCTCCCTTTTCAGCCAACTCCACAAAATCTGATGAAAGCACAAGGTGGAGGTGATCACCCGAGTAAGAAACCTGGCTGAGGCTCGCTGATACTCTGGTTTTCATGTTTCTCTGCATATCTGTGAAAACAAGTAATTGGGGGTGTTTGCCTGCAGGAAAACCTTTTCTCTCCCGCAAGGCTGTCCTTGCCATGCATTCCGCTGTGCTCACAGCAAGCCTGGTGCCTCCTGCCTCTGCTGTAGTCCACAAGCTGGGCAAGGAGGAAGGCTCTCACAATTACAAATCAACTGCCAGAGACACACCCATCACTTACTTATCTTTAATAGGGAATGAATTAATGTGGTTTACTTTTAACAGGCACTTAGTAGTATTCCTTTGATTTTAATGGACTTTCTGCTTACCAATGTTGTTAACTCACAAGAAAGGGGCAAGTTCACAATACTCCCTTTGGTACTACTCTCTTCAGTAGAAGACCAAGGCGAAATCTTTGCTAAACATTCCCAGGTGCTGTAAAACCACTGTGGGGCTCTGCACGGCCAAACAGCATTGTGCATGTGAAGGACTGGAAGATTCATCACTGTCTCATCAGGGAGATCAATGCCATTTCTAAACTTTTCTCAGTTCACCTATTGTATGACCAGTAAGCTCTTAGAAGCCTTTGGCCTTGACATCCAAGCCCTTGGCAAAAGAATTCTAGGACCCATATATGTCATGTCATTTTCAATGCCATTTTTCTTCTGCTTTCTCCTGATTTACATATGATTCTTTTCTATGCCGATTTTTTCTCCAGCTAGATAGACTTCCTCATGGAAGAACTCTCCTGCAATGTTACATATATCAATTGCTATTTATTTAACAGGAGTCATTGGTACAAAAAACATACAGATTTAAAATTCTGATCTGTTTTTTTTTACATTTTACAGAGAGCAATTTAACTTATTCTTACATGTATGGTAATTTTAAGTTCTGCAAAGGGATAATTTAGGCATTTGAGCCAAACACATTGTATGATGAGTTTAAGAAGCTTATGAGGCCAATTTTGTAGCATTCAGGCAGACCCTAAAACAAACAACCCAAACTGTGTCCTTTGATTGAACTATCCAGATTGACAGGATCTAATCTTTCCAAATAACTGAACATCTTTATGAAAGATTAAGTTTATCAACTTTATTTTGCTATTTTATAAAGAAGGTTCTAGCATATCTCCTCAACGCAGGTCAAAGCTAATGTGAGTGCTCAGTCTGCTGCAGCAGTGAATGAGACAAGCAGGTGGTGCTGGCGCATGGAGGCTCTGGCCAGACGCACGTTCGTCTTCACGCCCACATTTGACAATGGGACCACAAGAAGCACGGCGAGTGGGATCTTACCTTAGACAAGCAATGGTTAATTCAGTCTCTCTCTCTCTCTCTCTCTCTCTATATATATATATATATATATATATATGAAATTTTTATTTTTTAGATTTTCTTATTTCCCTCCCAGATTTATTTAAGCCAGATACAGAAAGATAGAAATTGGCTGTTCTCACTTGTATGTGGGCTCTAGAGAGGATGGACTCATAAAAACAGAGCAGAAAGGTTGTTGCCAGGGGCTGGGGTCCGGGAGTGAGAAGAATCTGGTCAAAGGGCACAAAATTTCAGTTACAAGACGAATAAATTCATTCGCTCTTTTAAGGCAGCACATCCAAAGGCAAAACTGACAAGTAGCCAGTAACCTAACCCAGTAGAACCACACCCTAAAGACAGTTCTTCTGCAATCCTGACTGGTGTTCACGTTATCTTGCAAAAGGCGTGTGGGTTGTCGCCTTCTTTCACTTTCCAGAAGACATCGATGCTTGGTAAGGAAGAATAGGAACAGCAAAATCAGCAAAATGGCATTCAGAGCTAATTTTAGCTATGACTGTTCTATATTTACTATGATTTTTCTTATTGTGATGAAATGAATTCAGTTTTAAATGTATTACTAGCTACCGTTGTTGTTTTTCTTCATGTACTTTTGTTTCATTACTCTTGTGTTTTGTATGAAGTAGTTTTGAGCAATGGGAGTCGATGTAGACACGTGTAGGAGGGTGAGTGCCCTGATCTGTATGTCTTCACATGGGGCCCCACGCAAGGTGCACGCTAAGCTCCATGGCAAACCACCCGCCATTGAACCAGTGGGGAGTTCAGGCTCTACTGGAACGGAATATCACTTTACTGCGTGGATACAATCGATGAGATCATTTTAGGCTTCAAAGTCTTTTAACACATCTTTTAGAGACAATGTCATGTGTCTAATCAGTACACACAATAGATTTAGGAGATAATTGAATATATATTGAAACATATTACATAAAATCTTTGGTCTTGAAGGGAAATGAATTATTCCCAATATTTTGGCTAAGGGTGTTCTGGCTCCTGACATATAGGGATTATGAAACTTTAATAAACAAAAATACAAAAGATACCTAATAATAAAATGGCACCAAGCTTAATTCTTCTTTTACTGTTCATGGATACATTTGACATTTTTTCACGTTTCTGGAGTCATTAATAACACTGCCAGTTAAAGAGATGTCGATTAAAGTTCTGCTTAATGAGACATTGGACAATAAACATTTGGCATATGTAGATCTCAAATATCCAAAAATATTGTAGTTTTCTTATTTCTTTGGAGCAAAACAATAAGATATATCTTACTTAAAGTAGTATTGCAGACTAGCAAATCAATCAGACTTGGTCTTTTTTAATGGAAATAGGGAACATTATTATTGGGAAAGTGTTGACCTTCTTTCCTATAAACATTCTAAACTTATCATAATAAAAATAAGCTTTGCCATCATTCCCTGGCTCAATATTTCATGGGAGGGAAGAGTTATTGACTTAACCAAGGGCTTTTTTTCATGTAAAATTTCAATTTAGCATGACAATTTAGAAATAGCAAATTTTATTAGAACCACAAATGAAAGACAGAAAGGAAAGAGAAAATACACATCCTAGTTATTTCAAGTTTTGCTTTTGACTTCATATTTCTCTGTGAAAAATTAACACAGAATTAAGAAAACATAAACTGATCACTTTTCTCCCTCTAAATAGCAGCATTTACAAATTAGCTTTAACTTATGGTACTTGTTAGATTTTACAGCCTAACATAACTTCTATTAAGGAGAGCTGTTGATGACTTTATGTTTGATACATAGTTACTAATCAAGTGCATGAACCATTTAGCTATTTGATATTTCTCTGAATTCAGTCTGCTAATTAAATAACTATACTTTAAGACAACATTCATTTAAATTTTACTTTCTAGCCATGTGGGATTCTCTCTCTGATAGGATTTCCTTTAAAAATTACACAGTTGGTTACCAATTATTAGGGAGATAAAAATTAAATTAAAATAGATGTTAAATGGTAACAAATCTTTCTTTGCAAATCATTCTTTAGCTAATCCTAACTTCTACCTCTGTGATTTGATTTTAACAGAAAATATAACAGATTATTTCAATCTTTAACTTCTTTCACTAAAAAAAAGAGGAAAAATATATTCTGAGACTTGTATTTCCGTCTTTTGTTTTTTAATCACAGAGCATTTTTGTTATGAATATAATCGAAGTGCTTGTAAAATAAGGGAGGGAATGGGAAAAGCAGCAAGTTGTCGTTACCACATAAAATTATTTTGTAAGTTGCTTACCCAGTTCTGAAATAGTCCTTTCATCAGAGATGTGGTTTTCCAATAAATAAACTGAGTCTCCACAAAACTGGCTTCGTTTTTCACACAGAGGCAATGTTTTCCTCCACTCCATGAGTGACCCGACCCCAGCGATAACAATACTAATGACTGTATAAGGCTATAAACTTTTCAAGGTGATTTCTAGCATCTAAGGTAATTTAATTCTCATCATACCCTGGTGAGATAACAAAATGGAAATCGCCTACATTTCCTTTGTATTTATATGTCATTAAAATTAAGAAAAGAGAGTTTGATCTCCATAATGGTGATTTAAAATACTTTACTCTCTGTGCCAGGCACTTTCTATTGGCTCCTTTAGACGCCCCCACCCTGTCTACCCTCAGTACCACCCCCACCCCGACCTGCATACTTGCACCCACAGACTCTCATAATCTCCAGCCCCAGATAACTCAGCCAATACACAGCATCCACAGAGGATAGGAGGGAGAGGGTAGGAGAAGAAGGATGGGGTATTTATCCTCTGGGTCCCACCCAGCATATCCTCAGACTGGCTGGATTGCTGGGGGAGGCTGCAGGTCCTGCTGGCTGGTCTGCCGTCCCCATAAACGAGGGCTGGTGGCACATTTGCTATTAGCACCTTTGAGGGTAACCCCCTTATTTGACTTGCATTTTGCTTCCTGTAGAGACCCTGACTGACACAGTCTCTTTTGCTGGTTTTTCCTGCTCTATCCTCCCTCTAAAAGTTGAACTCATTCCTAGACTTTAATCTTCGTGGCACCCTTGGTGGTCTCCTCCATTCTATTGGATGTAGATCTCATCTGTAAGCTAAAAAGTTCTATTAATAAATGTATATGTGTGTGGAGGAAATGGACAAATTTTTAGAAACACACAGACTTCCCAGACTCAACCAGAAGAAATAGAATTCCTGAATAGACCAATATCTAGATCTGAAATCTAAACAGCAATAAAAAACCTTCCCAAAAAGAAAAGCCCTGGTCCAGATGGGTTCACACCTGAATTTTACCACACCTACAAAGAAGAACTGGTGCCCATCTTACATAAATTATTCTCCAATATAGAGAAGGATGGAATTCTACCCAATACATTTTACCAAGCCAATATAACATTGATGCCAAAACCAGGAAAGGATGCAACAACAACAACAAAAAAAACTACATACCAATATCTCTTATGAATATAGATGCAAAAATTCTCAATAAAATCCCAGCAAATCAAATCCAAGTACTTATCAAAAAAATAATCCATCACGACCAAGTGGGCTTCATCCCAGAGATTCAGGGATGGTTTAACATACGCAAATCTATAAATGTAATTCATCATATAAATAGAAGCAAAAACAAAGACCATATGATCCTCTCAATAGATGCAGAAAAAGCATTTGACAAAATACAACACCCTTTTATGATAAGAACGCTTAACAAAATAGGCATAGACGGGGCCTATCTAAAAATGATACAAGCCATATATGACAAACCCACAGCCAGCATCATACTGAATGGGGAAAAATTGAAAGCATTCCCACTTCGAACTGGAAAAAGACAAGGCTGCCCACTGTCTCCATTACTTTTCAACATAGTACTGGAAGTCCTTGCGAGAGCTATCAGGCAAGAGAGCAGACTCAAGGGAGTCCAAATAGGGAAAGAAGAGATCAAATTTTCACTCTTTGCTGATGATATGATGCTATATCTGGAAAATCCCAAGGATTCAACCAAACGACTCCTGGAATTGAACAATGAATTCAGTAAAGTCTCAGGATACAAAATCAATACACAAATCAGAGGCATTCGTATATGCCAATAACAGTCAAACGGAGAACCAAATCAAGGACTCAATACCCTTCAAAATAGCAACAAAGAAAATAAAATACCTAGGAATAAATTTAACCAAGGAGGTAAAGGACCTCTATAGGGAGAACTATGAAACGCTGAGGAAGGAAATCTCAGAGCATGTAAATAGGTGGAAATCCATACCATGCTCGTGGATCCGAAGAATCAACATTGTTAAAATGTCTATACTGCCCAAAGTGATCTACAGATTCAATGCAATCCCTATTAAATTCCCAAAATCATTTTTGACAGATATAGAAAAAATAATTTTATGCTTTGTATGGAACCAGAGAAGACACCATTTAGCAAGAGCAATTGTAAGCAATAAAAACAAAATGGGAGGTATTAATTTGCCAGACT
>CM052438.1:89002427-89070969 GCA_028533085.1 Varecia variegata
ATCACCTAAGTGCACATTTGGGAATATCACCAATTGTGTATTGGACAGAGGTGGGAGGTGGGGGGAGGGGATGGGTGTATACCTACATGATGAGTGCGATGCACACTGTCTGGGGAATGGGCATGCTTGAAGTTCTGACTTGGGGGAATGGGGGTGGGGGAGGGGATGGGTGTATACCTACATGAAGAGTGCGATGTGCATTGTCTGGGGAATGGACACGCTTGAAGCTCAGCCTCCAGGGAATGGGAGGGACATTGGCAATGTATCTAACCAGAACTTTTTGTACCCCCATAATAAGCTGAAATAAAAACAAAACAAAAAAAAATAAATGTATATGTGTGTATATGTATGTATGTCCAATACAGACTACTCTGAGCCCTAGACTCAGACATCTAGCTATTGATTGACTTCTCTGCCTAGAAGTCCACAAATTTATCAACATGAACATGCCGGATAGTGAACACTTGGTTTCCACTACCCAAAACTTTTTCTTACCCAAGTTATCTCCATTTCAGTAAACTAGACCCACCCAACTAGTTTGCCAAGTCAAACAACGAGGAGTTTGACCTTGGTTCCTTTTTTATCATCACCCATCAAATCAAATTTGTCAATAAGTCCTGTATATTTGACTCCAGTAATACATTCTGACTCTGTCTCAATCTGTGTGTCAGGGTCCTAATCCATGCCATTGTGACGTGTGGCCTTGATGGCTACAATGGCATCTGATTGTGTAGCCATCAATCAAAACAACAAAATAATAATAAAGGATGGATTGGACTACGCACCTGCTCACACCCCATCTATCTGTTTCCTATTTCTCTAATCTATTCTAAGCCATCATCTCCTTGATTCTCAAGCTCCTGACGTAGCAGCCTCTGATTGACTCGGCAGACCAAGACCTTCCGCATTTCCACATCTGCACACAAGTCATCTCTCACGTGGAAAGCCCCTCACCACAGTCGTGTGCAGGATGGACTCCTCCTCCCCTGAGCTCACCCTGAGAGGGAGGTCTTCACCATCCACATTCTCAGCAGAGCTTTGCATTAGCTAATGCAACAGCACCAAAAGATCTTCACTTTTAGTACTTGTCACAGTCTGGCTGCTGTCTTTCCTCAGAAGCTCGGTGAGGACAGGAGCCATGTCTGTTCTGTGTGTTGTTTTATATTTCATGGCATGATATAGAATATAGCACATGGTAGTTGAATAAAGACAAACAGTGAAAATAGTTCACTGTAGAACAGTTTGTTTATTACGAAGATATTTAAGTCTAAAATAACATTTCTGGCAGACAGTTTTCTCTAGACTCGGAAGTCTCCTTGAGATCAATCCAGCTCCAGCCATTCTCATACCATAACAAACAAAAGAGCAGTTCTAGGCAATATATTTACTGGTATCTACCCTTGCCACTTTGCTCACAAATGGCGGCATGCAGGAGTTAAACGAACACCTCCTAGGGTCCGCACGTTCCAGTCGCAGTGCTGCCATTCCTGGCTATCCGGCCATGGCCCGTGCACACTCACTCTCCCTCAGTGGCTTTCAGCACAATGGACTGCTCGTGGTTTGTGAAGATTCTTTTAAATATTATATGCAAAGCCTGGGTGTAGTAAGCATTCATTTAACAACACTGCTTATTCTTACTTTTATTTCTTAACCTTCTGAATATTTATTTTCCCTTTTACCAGTAAAATATCACTTTTAAATACTAGCTGTAGCATAAAATTAATGGGATGATAAGTTAGATGTCAGCAAACTTAATTTCTAATCTTATTTTGACTACTAACTATCCATGTGAAGTTCAAGTAAAGATACAGTCTTTCTAGTTCTCAATTTTACTGTTCCCCAAAATGCAAATATTAGAATAGATGAACTTAACATTCCCTGCCAACTCAGATTATAAGTGTTTTATAAATAATCAATGGAAAAAAATAGCTGTATGTATTGGCTGGACAGCAGATTTATAAAGTTTAAAATTTAAGAAAATTGAAGTGAGCCCTTTGCAAGTAAAGGAATGCACAGCTTCATACCAGTGGCCGTATTTTCTGGAATTCTGGGAGGATCTCACGTCTCAGAGCTTTGAGAAGCAGAAGGAACCCAGTATTGGCAGACATTTGGCAGACGACGAAGGTGAGAATTGACAGCTTTCCACATGCCAAATCCACTCCCTAGATATTTAACACATCATCGAATTCATCATTTTGAGGAAGCAAAATACATTCTCTTCATGATAAAATGCTCAGATTTTGATGAGGTACCTATTACTTGATTGGCAAAAATAAGAATTTTCCCTGAATTTCTGGTTTCATTTAAAAAAAAAAATAGCCTAAATGTTAGTACAAATAGGAACTGCTAGAAGAATAACATGGAACATGCTGAGTACTTTTTCAAAAGTTTTACAATTGTGATTAAACAGGAAATAGGAAATAAATTGTTTCATTTTATCAGTCAAGTGTCATAGGACATTTGAGATGAGAGATAATGTATTCAACTTTAGTTTTAATAGAAGTTAAAACAACCAACATTTAAGATTTATGTAAAGAAGAAGCATCTGTAATGATCTAATGAAAATGCTTGTCCTTTGAACTTTCCTTTAACATCAAAATAGTCTAACAGTACTGAAATGTGCTTGAGAATGGCAGCCAGTGACAGTCACAGCCACAGAGACATTACTGGAACAGGCTCAATGAGCCCAGACTCGTGTCGACAAATGGCCCTTGTGCTTCTGGAAGTGTGGCGTTCTTAGGCAATACAACCTACCTATGAGCACCTGGACTCTAGGTCTCTCATTTATTACAATTATAAAGATACAAAAATCAAAGACACCCGTGAGTCCACCTATGAAGGAACGCTCTTTCTTACGAAGAGCTACATGTAAGTCAGAGATTAGTAAACCTTGCTCCAAATATTTTCACATGAATTTATGCAATTCAAAATAACTAAATAACAATTAAGACACCAGGACATGAGCTTCATGCCTGTAAGGCAAGAAAAAGAGAGTGGTCTTCTCTTAACAAGACCAGTGAGTTATAGATGAAATACAGGGCTGAGATACACACAAGGATTCAGTATTCATTCTTGATTTCCAATTCAGGTGTAAATCGTCCTTTGCATGTGAAATAGGGTAGTCTGACAGTACTTTTTCCCCATGATGACATTGATTGCTCTGTTCATAGAAACACGCAGTGCCATTTCAAGTGACTCCTTGGTGAGCCACTGGCCTTCTCACCACCCACAAACCAACAACCAGCCTCGTCCTCAGAAGGGCAGCTTTTAGAATCAGGATGCCTGGATGGAGCCGGCGTGACTGCAGATGCTGATGGTGTGTAGACTGAGAACAATCACAGAAATTTCCTACTCAGCCCAGGGTGAAAGCCAGTGGGTGAGGATCAGCGCACTCATGATGTGGAGAGTGTGGTTCCCAGAAGCTCGGGAGCCCTTGAGGGAAGGGTGACACAGATCAGGGAGGACCTGGGGGGGAAGAGGAGGAGATGGGCCGTGCTTCTCTCTACCCTGCGCCGGGGGACTCTACAGAAGGTGTAGCTAAGGCAGCTGCGGAGAGAACAATTCCTTCCAGTGCCTCAGCAAAACATGGACAGCCTCCTGGCCCACCGAGGCAGAGGCGCTCCAGCATTTTCATTGATTTTGCCTAAACTGAACTTGATGCATCAATCATGAATAATAAAAGAAAGCTAAGCATCCAGAGAGAGTAAAAATAAACAAAATGGGTTTCTAACAAAATGTAGCTTCCAGAAGAGGCAGAGTTTGAACCAAAAATAAATAAATAAATAAAATACTTAAGGAGACTCAAGTACAACATTCAAAGGTCCAGGAACTAAAGAACATAATTTCCAAACTAAACTATTCAGGGGATAATTTAAGAAGAGGATATCAATTGTTGAATGGCTTGAATGCAATGTCTTTTTAGACTTCGGTAGGGTAAGCCATGTGGAACCACTCGGCAAACTATAGGGTGGTGTGGTGGTGAAGACATCGTCTGTCTTCACTGTCATTGTCCTCTTTAGCAGAAGAGGAAGCAAAGTCGGAGGTTTAGTCCCCATTTTCATGGATGAACACATACGCATTATAACGGTACCTTCCAGGAAGGATGCTTCTTCTTAAAACTAAATATATTTTAATCTCCCATGGCTTGAAAGTTCAAGTTGAAGACATATCTCAAATTCTACAGTAGAAAGTGCATAAGACAAGAATCATGAGGGAAAAGTGAACAAATTTGGAGAAGACATTCTTGTCTTTGCTAGAGTGGATCTATAATCTCCATGTCTGGTAAAGAACATCTAAAGATCTTTAAGGTTCAACTTCCTCAACACAGTAAAATATGATAACTAATGAACTATGAAATAATATACTTAAAGCATTTATTGAGACCTAGGTTAGAGTATGAACTTAGTAAACATTAGACATTAAAAATAATGTCTAATGTTCAGTTCATGTGGATTTTAGTTTACAGAGGTCTTATGGGGCTAAAAGAGAGAGAATACTTAGATTCAGAGACCTTTATGTTGCAATTGCACAATTCAAACCTCTTCTGAATTTTATTTTTAAGGTGTCAAATTTTAGTGTTTGCACAAAACTTCAATAGAGTCAAAACACATTTTTGGGGACAATGTTTAAATATCTTCTAACACTGTTCTCTATAATTCTAAACTCCCATGATTTGATCTCCAAAGAAATTAAAAAGTGGTCGTTACAACTACATAAAATCACTCCCAAGTTAGCTCTCGATGGTATTAAAAAATCCTGTACCAATATACATCTTGTTACCAATTTTCACAGCTCCTTGGCTAGGAAAGGCAAATGCGTTCATTGATATAGACAGCATCCACGGGAGATTAAAATATATTTAGTTTTAAATTAAATATCCCATTGCCAAGTATTTCTGATTTTTCATGTTCTATGAAATGTCTTAAAAGAAAAGTTTATCATGTTTCATAAATTGAAATACACAGAGATATAAGTAGTATAAATATTTTTAATGTCAATTATATTTAAGGTGTGAATCCAGGACTCACATAGCTACAGTTAATATTGAGAGTGAGTTTTAATGAACATCTAGTTTTACATAAATATGAAGAATTTAGGATGTACTAGAAAACATGAAACATTTGCTATTATTGTACCTTTTTCATTGATATCTCCTAGCTTTTTATTTCAGAGAACATATGCATTATGTGGCTTATAGAAAGCTAATATTTATTGAACATCCATATGACAGGCATTTCTATGAATGTTTAGTTTATTAATTTATGTCACTTCTACAAAATCCTAAAAAGTTTACTATTCCAATGTCTTTCGATGTTGATGCTGTTGTTTTCCAGGACAGTGAAACTGAATGAGGAAGAGTGACTTGCTGAGGGCCGTGCAGGTCAGGGCGGTCCAGTCCCTGCAGGGTGCTCACGCCGGCAATGGCTTTTGCAACTCCATTTGTCAGGTTCACCTAACACTGAGGAAAGTCTTGTAACTGTATTGAGAACAGAAATTACTATTTCTGCTCTTTTTTATACCTCTGCTACAGCAGTTAAGGAACACAATTTGTCATGAATGTGTGAAACATGTATATTGAATATGTTAATATGAAAATGGAAAATATGAACATTTAGGGAAATATTCATATCCTCAACAAGGAAGAAAATGCTGTTCAACTGAAATAAAATTTGAATTCAACTAAAGGTTGCATCTCCTAAGAATTATTTCACAGAGATACAAGGTTAACCTTTTCAGGGTTTAGAAACTGTCTAGCTAAAAGAAGTGAGTCTGTCGTGTAATGGTTGATTTTCATAAAACCAGCTAGATTCAGATTACATCAAGAGGCCAAATTTAACTACAGAGAAATATTGCAAGATGTAATTTTTTGGTATGTATGCATTTTTTAAAATAATTTTTATTTTAATCTCTCCTTTTCCAAGTAACAAGAAATATTCAGTTTTCTATTTCTTGAATAAAGAAAATTCTGAAATCACTTTCTTTTTGATTCTATAATGTAAAAGCCATTATCAGCCACTTTAAAGCCAGTGCCTTTTAAAAATGTTTAAAATTTTCAAGAACCCAGGTAACATTTAGAGGATTGAATTTTTTGATAAGTGCATAGATTCCACCATCATACACATATCTCCCAGAGTTTCCAAGATTTTATTCACAGAGTCTCACTGTAGCTTAAATTGGACAGAATGTTAATATATTCAACTATGATATCTATGAAGTTATTTAAAATAGTTTGATCAGTTACAGTAATAGACTTTCATATGCTTAAAGATACAAAATACCCTTGGTAATGATGGCTAGGAGTCAGATTGATGTGAACAAGGAAAGGAGTGCTGAAGAAAACCGGGAAGAGCAGCGCAGCTGGAAAAGATAAATCTTTCGGGAAGAGTCCCCACATTTACAGAGAGATGGGGCAGATGGTAGCCGTGGAGGGTGAGCTAGCGACAGGCATGGCGAACAGTGCGAAGCCCTGGCGCTTGGGAGCCAGCTGGGTCCAAGTTCGCTGCCTGCCCTTAATATAAATAGTGTGACCCAGAGCAAGATATTTAATCTTTCTGATTGCCAGTTACTTTATTTGCAAAGAAAAAAAAAAGATGCGTTTAAGGACCTACTTTCATGCTGAGATAAAATTTAAGAGAAATGATACTGTGAACTACCGTCCGGCAAACCCCCCTCGCCCTCGGTTCCCCGTCCCCGGAGTGGCCGTGGCCGTAGGACGCCCGGACCTGCAGCCAGCGAGGCGGGCAGCGCCTCCGCTGCTCCGGGGTGCCGCGGCTGGCCAGGCGCCCCCCAGCCATGCGCTGAGGCAGCGGGACCCCCAGCTGCTGCCTCCGCGTCCTGGGCCCGGGAAGCAGGAGCGCGAGGCAGACCCCGCTGCGCTGAGCCCCGCGCACCGGCTGGTCGCTGGCGCGTGGGTGCGAGAATGAAGGCCGCCTGTTGCCAGCGCGCTGTCTGTCAGTCACGGCGCTCACAAGGCAGCGGTATTGGGGCGACTGCTCATTAGCATCAGATTAATGCAAAAAGGTTAGGTGCACGCAGGCATCAGGTTTCTAACCACTTGAAGCCGCCTGATAATGGAACGAGCTACCTTTAAAAATAAAATATTTCTCCCACGTGAGGTGCTCCAGGAGAGAGAGGACTCGCCGGGACACTGCTCCAGGGACTTCCACGGTGGGAGGCGGGAATCTTGTAACCATAGATTCCATCAGTCTGTGACTGTGTGTGTATTCAGGCACCAACGTTAACTCACCAGACTTCGAACAGCACTTGAATGATGTAAATCCAAAGACTCAAGATGGAATAAACGGCTACTGTCCTAAGCAGGATACTAAATCTGTAATTATTAGCTATCTATTCAGAATACTTATCATGCCATGTGAGAAAATTACATGGTAGTTAATATTTTAATAGGTGACATTATGACAAATACATTAACAGTAGTTAATGCTCAGAATAAAGAATTAGGAACATGTTATGAAATTAACACAAATTTCTTTTCTTCAAATATGTCTTCCTAACAAAGCATCTACTGATCTGTAGAATAAAGGGTGTAGTAAATTCTATTAATCCTTAAAATAGAATTCTAGACTCACAGCCTACAGAGCGCTTAGCAGACTCAAACCTGATATACTGTCCAACCATCCTCAGAGCAGTTCTTTTCCCAGTGAAACAGATGTGAAATGTGTCACAATTAAGACCCATCAAAGATGTGGCACTAGGATATCACACGAGAACCAAAAGATGCACAAAATAAGGACACAGTAACTGCTGAAGTAACTTGAAAGGAGACATTTTAAAAGGTAATTTTTAAATAATTATACAATAAATACCAAAGCAGATATTATAGTCTGATGAAATTCCTTAATTCTGCATTTATATTGTAACTACTTTATTTGCTTTGGAACCATTATGAAATTAAATTCTTCTGCTTTAATATGTAAAAGCTTTTAACAAATAATACATGCATTAATCAAATTAATGTGATAACAAAACTGAGCATTTAAACTTAAGTGGGTGCTAAAATATGTTTATTGAACTAAAATTAAAATGGAAATAAAATTCAAATGCAATATATTAAGTGATGCAAAAGTTCATTTTTCTAAGAAAGATCCATTTTAATAGGAGAGGAAATGCAATGTAGCTTGGAAGGACTAGAAGCATAGAAATTTCTCTACCCAAAAAAAACATACTTAATGTGGGACTCACAGTGAAATTTTAAAAACATGGATTATAGGACTTGAGGGGCCAGGATTGATTACAAGTCTCCAAGTTGAACAAAGAGTAGCCATTTGGAAATACAAGGATGGTCTCTCAGGCCTTCAGATAAAAAGATCCCTCTCTACTCTCATAGTTTTTATCCTAAGCCCACTTTCTGTAACTCCTAGGCTACATAAGTATTCCTATTCCTCTCTGCTATATATTTCAGGAAGAACAACAATAGTTTCACAGTTCCGAAGGCATTAATGTTATCCTAAAATATCAGCATTTTTAATTAGTACTTACTATTTATTGAATAAAACAGTTACCAGAACATACATTTTGTATTCATCCTACAAGCACCAAGTTCTAGATTTTTTTCTTTAATTGGCCAGTTTCTCCACTAGCTTGGAGGCTTCCTTTGCCAAGCAAGGAGTACGACCTTCAACTAACATAATGTGGTACAAGCCCTGCACGTGTATCTTTTGACAAGTCACTGCACGTCTCTGAGCCATCCTTTCACTCCGCCTTCTTTTTTAATAGGCTGGATGTAAATATTGAACACTTTTTAAAGAAACTTACTGAGCAACAACATAAAGTAGTATTGCATTAAACCACAATTATAAGATAAATATCCTTGAGTCCGTACTCTTAACAATGAATGATTAAATAAATAAACAAATGGTGGAGAAGAGACAAATTTCTCATGAAGACGAACAACAAATATTTTTTGTAGATAGAATGCCCTCAAGGAGGTGAAATCTGAATCCTCATGGCGACTTTCTTCCAAAGAGCTCAGCATGGAAGTGGGTAGAGTGCAGGGACAGTGACTTCCCAGTGGGGAAACTGACACACACACCCCAGCGGGCTGTCCGAGGTCAGCAGCAGCACTGCCATGCTGATGGCATGGGATGAAATGGCAAGTGACCTCTGTGATCGCCTCAAAGCCCAAAAACCCAACCTCACCACATGAGAAGGCATCGTGTAAGCCTCCGGCATCCTCCGGAATATTTGGCTATTACTCCTCAAAACTCAAGTTCATCAAACATGAGGAGCGTCTGTGAAATGTTCGCAGCCAAGAGGAGCCTGCGGAGACGTGAGCACTGAGCGCGCTGCGGTGTCCGGGACTCAATCCTGGGGCAGAAAAGCAACAACGGGTGAAGACTACAGAAATTTAAATTCCCTATGGACTTCAGTGGGAAATATGGCATTGATGTTGGTTTACTAATTGTGACAACTCTACCATACTAATGTAAGATGTTGATAATAGAAGAAACTTGGTATGAGGTACGTGTGAACTCTGTACTATTTTTGTGATTTTTCTGCATATTAAAAATTATTCTAAAAATAAAGTTTATTTAAAAAAGGAAATATGTTGTATGTAAAAGAGATTTATAAGCTGGAAGTGATATGCAAATGAAAGCTGTGATCATTATTAGTTAATTTTTCCTCATCTCCAGTCTTGGGTAGGTCTCACTCATGGCAAACAGAGCAAATATTCAGAAAACTTCCTAACAGATTATTTGGTCAGGGATCAGAATCCCACCTTCACTCCATTGTACCAGTTAAACAATATGAAAGGAAGATGTGTTCTACTCTATAATTGCCATGCACGTCCCTTTTTTTGTGTTTTTGAGCTATACTTATTTATAATCATTAGTATACATTCTCATAGATGCCACAAGACTGTACATTTCTTGATGTCAAACAAACAACCAACATGTGTCTAAACATTTCTCATAACTCTTATCCTAGTACAATACTCACAGTAGCTTTTCTAGACTAAAAAAAAAATCCCGTACTCTAAAAACAAGTAAATAAATATAAAATAGTAAGCAAGAGAGAATTGTCTTTGAAGGAAAAGATTGTTTTTATAATTTACACAGATTAAAATAGATTAGAATGACAAACCCAATGCTTATCCAGAAATCTCCCCACCGTTCTACTACAGACTCTCCCAGAGGTCAGGGCATCTGCTACCAGAGCACGGCACAGGCTTCCACCGGGAGGCTGCCAGCACGCGTGAGGCACGCGGTCATCCAGAGCCCAGGGGGACGAACCCAGGCTGCCAGCTGTGCGCCACATGGATTTTATGCAGGTGCAAGGCCTCCATGACTGATCTTAAGAGTCACTTTAAAAATATATGCTCAGGGTTTTTTAATTTAAGCAATTGTTTTTTAATGAATTTCAGTAGGAAAGTCAGAATTAAGAAGTGGCATCATGTTCTCAATAGTAATATCAATTATAAGTGAGGTGAGGTGACCATTTGGAGTTTCTAGAAGGTGTTGGAAGGTTATACAGACAACTTGGTGGGAAGAGGGAAAGTTGTTTAATCTCTTGTGTGATATCAAGTTGCCTCAAAAGGAGAAACACTGATCCTGGAGTCCATATATTCGTGTCTCTTGGACAGAAGGTGGGTGCAATGGCAAAGGGAAGTGTCATGTGGAACCAACCAAGAGTTATTTTTTAACTTACACTTTGTGGGAGCTTGAATGCAAAGGAATATGGGGCTGAAGTGTATGTCTGAAAAGACAGTTGTTCTCATAGATACACCCCAGGAAGAGGCATTGGATTGATGAATTCAATCTAGTCCACCATCTAGTCTCTAAAAGGCGATGTTGGTCCCAACAGCGCAGGAAACATTGCTCCATCAAATACACCTTGATTTTATCAATTACAAATTTATTAAACTCAAAACATTAGCTCAAAGATCATTTTCTCTGGGTGGTCATTCCTGACGTCCTAGACTAAAATATTCACGCTGGTAGCATCCTGCCCTTCTCCCTTACAATGTTTATGCAACATGTTTTATACTTTCACTTGTATGACATGTTTAATATATTTAATATTTCTCTCCACCACCAGACTGTAAGTTCCACAAGGGCAGGGCCATGACTGTTTTGTGTTCTTTGTAGTTAGTACAATATTGGACACGTTAGGTCCTCAATAAATATTTACTAAATGTTATTTGATGAAAGAGACTGTACAGAAATGTCTTCTGTTTAAACACTTTGTCTCCCCTTGAGCAGACCTGAAAGGAGGTCAAATGTTAGAAAAGTTTGCTTGGTAATAATGGAATCAAAAAAAGAAAAAGGATTTAGTTATATGGATTTATTATGGTATATAATCACATTAAGAGAGAAAGCAGTGGGAATAAGGATATCCTGTCCCTGTGGTCGGTTCGGCTACCCCCCCTTTCCACTGAGACAATATGTCCCAGGTAAAATCTCCTTTTATCCTGAAGTAACCAACCACCACCCACCCCAAGAGTGGACACAGCCATTTTTCAGATGTGCTGTCACAGCGCAGTCTCTGTTCTGGGATCCTCTGACTGTAATATTAAGGTGCTTTTGCACCCCCCTGCTCAACACATTTGGCGAAGACTGACCAGGTCACCACCTTTGACATAATTTCTGAGGTCTTTCGGGGCATTAGGTTTGTGCCCTGGCCCCATCTCCAGGATTCAGTGCACAGTTCCTCTGTGATACGCTGGTTCGTCCCAAGCAACTCAAATTCCACAGACTCCAGGTTATACAGCCCAAATCCTAGCAGAGTCAAATCCCAGGAGCCAAGAAATCATCTCTTGCTACATCGAATTCAAACATCCTCTAGTTTATTATTTTATTATTATTTTAAGGCTTTTCCATTTTAGCTCATTTTACTTTTACATATCTTGTTGCTGCTTGTTTTCTTTTTTAAATAAAAGGGAGAGAGGAGATGCTCTCAGCCCTCTGGGCCTTGGACCTCTCAGGGGCTGCTGTTTTTCCAAGAAGCCCCACGGTGAGAACTTCTCATGTTAGAACTTCTTGTGAAACTCAGTGCTCTTCAGGAGAATAGAGGCATTGAAGATGGGCTTCAGGTAAAGAACAGATAAACATAGAACATACTAAAGAGAACAAATTGTTCAGGGTGGTTATGTTAGGAGCCTCATTGACAGACAGCTTGAAGAGGTCATTTCATGATTTGTTACCTGTGGTTAACTGAGCCAACTGAAAAGACAAGGGGCAGGGATTGGACAAACAAAGATAAAGTGCAGTGCATGGCGTTTTACTAAGTGAGCATCTATTGTGTATCTACCAAGGGTCAAAGACAAAGGCCTCTTAAAGGTCTGTGATAGCACCACATGCTGTGGGGCTCTATTAGTCAATTACACTATTCACTGACAACTGACTATAAATAGACTATTTATAGATGATGCTCTAATGGTTGAAACAAATTAAAGAGATTCTCACATGTACTAGTAATAATAGAAATACAAATGCAAATGTCAACATATCAATTTACACTTATCAGAATGGTAAAATTAAAGAGTAGATTATGTGAAAGTTTACCCAGAATGTGAGAAAATAGAAATCCTCATGTATCAGTGGTAAGAATATGAATCCCTATGGCCATTCTGGAAAACAGTCTACAGTACTAAATGAAATTGAAAAGGTAAAAAGCATCTGACCCAGCAAACCCATAAATCAGTAGGAGACATAAACAGAAACTTTACTCCACTCCTATGCATAGTATCTGGTAATTGAAAACGACCTAGGGGACCCACCTCTAGGAGACAGGCAGGTAAAATGTGGAAGGTCACCACCATGGAATACTATGAAACACTTAGGAGTGCTGAGCTATAGGTTCATAAACAACATGGTGAGAGCTTAACCAAATACATTGCTAAAGGAAAAAAGTGATACATAGAACAAAAGTTATAACCCCATACAATTTGTATAAATTTGTAACACATGCAAACTATGTTACCTATTTTACAATGATATTTTCATGTAGAAAAAACATCAAACACTTGTTATGAAGACCAAGAAATAATGAAGAAAGAAGGAGAGAGAGAGAGAAAGAGAGGAGGAGGAGTGAGAGACAGGAACGGAGGGGGGAGTTCCATCAAATGAGTGTTTGGCACCGGCAGGAAAGTACAACAGGCACTTTGAATCCTGTCGGTGGGTGTAGTCATGATTGTCATCCTGAGTGTCCGACTTAAACATGCACCATGTGGCTCATGTGGAAAATAATGGGGATTATCATTGTTATCTACCTTCTAGGATTTCTGTACAGATTAAATTAGCTATAACATGCAAAGCGCTTAGCACATGCTGAGCTGATCTTGTTATTGTGGGACGTATGAGGAAGGACCATACTTGAGATTAGAGGGACAAGTGGGCTCAGCTTAGGGACAGCTCTGCAAATTACACCAGGAGTTGCCATCACTTGCCCGCAGCCAATAAAGTTTGATAGACAAGGGCATGAAAAGAGTAGGATCCGTGCTTTAGGAAACAAGACTGAGAGAGGCGTGGATCTGACAGGAGTCAGGAGACCAACGACGAGGCCAAGCCGAGAGGTGAGAAGGGGGTGGCATTTCAGGCTGATCACGGACAGGCTGTGGAAGAGGAGCGAGCGGCAGTCAGCGACTGTGCCAACGGTACCAGCCTGTGGGTCCTGCTGGAGGAACGTTTCACAATCTGAGGAACCCGAACAAGAAGAGAGGGAGGCAGCAGAGAGAGAAGCGGAAAGAGAAGAGGACACACAGCCTTCAAGAGAACTGAACAACTCTCAGAAAAGAAATGTAAAATCAGGGTCTAAAAACATCGCACTTGGCTTTCAGTGGATAGTTTTCATATGTCCCTTTCCGCCTATGGCTTCCGTTGTCGTTACTTGTTGAAAAAGCCTGGCCATTTGTCCTACAGTTCCACATTCTGAAGACAGCCACGGAAGCTCAGTGGCGGTGTTACGATTCCACTGCCCTTCCTATGTCCTGCCAAAGCGCAGGTAGATCTAGATCAGTGCCCCCATCAGAAATGTACCGCGAGCCACCTTAAAAAAGTGCAAATACACAGGCAAAATTAATTTTACAACAGCTTTATTGAGAATAATTCACACGACAAACTGCATATATTTAAATGTGCGGTTTGAAACCATCGCCACAATCAAGACACAAGTGCGCGACCTCTGCAAGCTTCAACGAGCCCCTTCGTCATCCCTTTCCCTCCCATTCCTGCTTCTCCCACCTCCAGCAGGCTCCTGAACTACTTCCTGTCACTATAGTTTAGCTCGCATTGTCTGGAGCTTTATGTGATTGGAATCATATAATGTGTGTGCTTTCTTTGGCATAATTATTGTGAAGTTCATCCAGGCATATGCACTTATCAATAGCTACATCAGTATGTAACTACTGTTTATTGCTGAAAATTATTTTCTTGTATGGATGGACCAGTTTGCCATTCACCTGTTGATGGATGTTTGGGTTGTTTCTAATTTTGACTAGATAATGGTGCTGTGAACATTTGTGTACAGGAAAAAAAAAAAAAAAGAAAAGAAAAGTGATGAAATGGAATGACTAAGTGGGAGGAAAAATTTTATATAAATAGTGACACATTTTTGCAAATTAGAGAAAACGGCGTGTTGTAAAAAAGCATAAATAGTGTCAAAGTGAATTTGTGAAAGGAAGCATTGTTTATATCTTTCATTCTCAAAAGCATTTATATTTTTATCACTTTACTTCAGCCAATTTGGCAATTTATATTTTAATTATCAAACATGTAAATGACACTTCTACTACAATTCTCTAAAATTGCAAAATGTATAATGGTTCTTAAAATAATATTAAGTTTACTATAAAATCAACTCATAGCAACAAACAGGGAATTTGTAGCAATAGGACTTTGATATTTTCAGCACACTGAATTTTCAATGCAAATAAATACAGGAGCAATATATAAAAAAATAAAAGAAAATGTTCCTTTTATCTATATCAACTTTTAAATTTATTTTTTAAAAGGCATTAATTTAGTTGACATAATTTAGGTCAACTCTGTTAATGGCCCTCACTCCTATACTAAGCCCTTTAAATTATATCCACTAGTTTGCAATGACCCTTAGGTCCTTGCACTGTAGAGATTCGACCATGGCCAACTACTAAGTCTATTTGATCCCTTCCAATTAGGATTCTTTTCAGTGTTCATAAATATTTTTTAGTTTCAACTCTAATTAGTTTTAATAGAATTCACTGTCATATAATCCACTAGTCCCTTTAAGCTGCAATGGCAAAGTTCACTGCTGTCTGTGTCAGAGGGAAGAACACAGACACTGTGGCAGGCATTCAAAAAACAGAAAAGGCACAGTCATACCCCGCCATCCAATACCGGAAATGAGGGGAGAATAAAGATAGAATAAAATTTGAAAGACCATAAATGAGTACATCTGCCAGGCTCTCAGAGGAATTGCATTGCTGGGTTTTGCGGTGGCCAGGGTTAGGGAACTCTGGCTGGATCCCTGGGCCAGCGCTGCAAGCTGGGAACAAAGGAGGAGCACAGGAGAGCGCAGGAGAGAGCATGGCTGACAGTGTCAGCCTGGGTCCTGCAAACCTTGTTCCACCTGCCTTTGCTATCTTAACTGAGAAGTTGGGAGTCCGCGTGCGTTTGGATAGAGCTGCTTCCCGGGGCTGCATGACTTTTCCTTGATTCAGGTGTTGTTCTCCACTTCTTCCAGTGACCTCGCATTTCCCAAACGTTAAATTCTTCCAGAGCGTCTCTGCACCATTGTAGGCCTGTACTTAACACCAAAATTCAACTGTGGATTTGGGGGCCCATCATGAGGGAAATAGTACTGGGGTCCCTGAAGACATGTTCTAAGTCCTAATTTTGATAGACTGCTGTCCAAATACTTCTTCTCCTAAGATATCATCAGAACACTCAGGAAAGTTTTAACACACACACACACAAACACACACACACACACGTTTCTGTGTGGCTGCTCTCTCATTCCGCAGAGAATGAGAGAAGGTTAAGATTTAGCAAGTCTGCAATAGGGTCTTGAATGCACACTTTTAAAAGCTTCCTACAACTGCTTGGCCAGTTTTATCAACCAATGATGTAAACAACAACTTTTCGTACTTTTCTCAACTTCTATGGTACTGGATGGTTTGAAATTACTAATGGTAAATAAGTATTAACATTGATTTATCATGTTTGCTCACAAAGATAAATAATATTAAAAGTTTCTTTTTTAAACATGTTTGACATTTTCCCCCAAAAGTACAAAAAGGAGCAATTCCTTTTCTTCTGCAATTTTCACATGCATATACAAATATGTTGCTGTTGTATTTGCCCCTGCATTTTTGGTGAAATGTCATATGAACTATAGACATAATCATGACAATGACCATTAATAGTGTTTATTTTGCCAACATTTCACTTTCCAGAGCAGACGTTATCCTTACACATACTTGTCAGTGAATAATTCTGTCTTACCTTCTCCTTGAGGTCTCTTCCGCCCTCACATTAATCTTTACTTTCCCTACTATAGCATTTAGCACTTTCTCCTTGGATCAGTCATTTAATATTCAAATGAAGTTTCAATCAAATCTTCATGAATTGCCTAATTTGCAATACCATTCTATCATCCTGTCCCCCAAAGAAGGTCTGACCATATGACAAAAACTATATGATTGATAGATAGATCTACATGGTGTACATGACCAGGAAAGATGTTTGTTGTAAGGAAAGTTATGTGTCATCAGGAAAGATATCCATGTAAGTAAGTTATACCTGATAAAGGCTAGAGAATAACGCAGCCAAATTTAGATTGATGTGTTGGGTAGCAGCCTAGGCCCACTTACTAAATAAGAGACTTGCTCCCACACACTGGTCTCATAGATTGCACCATTCACTGTTCATCTCGGAATATTTCATTTCAGTTATAAATTTCTTGAACTACAGAAAGAAGTAAACATCTTGGATATAAATTTCTATGTTTACTTAGCTTTTCATATTTATGCCTTTTCTCTTTCCCAAATAATTTCTAACGTAACCAGAGACCATAAATATGTGTTGGTATACCTGTCAAACCTCCAAAACTGAGTGTAGGAGGTTACCAATAATATGCATCACATGAATTAATAAGTCTCCAACAAGACTGAATAAAATTGAATGGGCTCACACTTGCCTATTTCGAAACTTAGTACAAAGATGCAATAATAAGATTGTGGGATGAGAATAGACATCTACATCAATGAAATCAAATTGAGAACTCAAAAGAAACCCTTATAACTATGGCCAATTGGTTTTCAATAGAGTGCCAAGATCATTCAGTGAGAATAAATAGTCTCTTCATCAAATGGTGCTGGGACAACTGGAAATCTGCATGCAATAAATAAACAAACAAATAAAGTTGGCCCCTACAACATGGCATATACAAAAGTTTACTCAGAATGGATCCAAGACCTAAATATAAAAGCTACAACTGTAAAATTCATGGAAGAAAATATAGCATAAATCTTGAGCTCTGAATCAGGCAATAATTTCTTAGATGTGACACCAAAATCACAGGGACCAAAAATATCATTAGGTAAATGCAAATTTAAACCACAGTGAAACCACTTCACAGCCCACTAGGATGGCTATAATCAAAAAGACAGACAATAACAAGTGCTGGTTAGGAAGTGGAAAAAAATCAGAACCTTCATACATTGTAGGTGGAATTTAAAATTGTGCAGCTGCTTTGGAAGAGAGTTTGGAGTCCCTCAAACGTTAATCGTTATGGTAACCCATATAAGCCAGCAATTGCATTCCTAGGTATATATCCAGGAAAAGGGAAAACATATATTCCCATAAAAATTTGTACATGAATGTTAATAAGAAGCTTTCTTCATAGTAGTCAAAAAGTGGAAACACCAAAATGTTTATCCATTGCTAAATGGATAAATACAATGTGGCAAAATAATACAATGGAATATTATTAATCTATGAAAATGAATGAAGCACTTATTCATGCTACAATATTAAAAAACCTTGGCAACATTATGCTAGGTGGAAAAGCCCATCACATAAGAACACAGATTTTAAGAATGCATTTATGTGATCTGAAATGTCCAGAAAAGGCAAATCCATAGAGACAGAAAATATATTAGTGTTTGCCAAGGGCTAGGAGGAGAGGAGAATGGGGAGTGACTGCTAATGGGACAGTTTCTTTTTAGGGTCATAAAAATAACCTGAAATGAGGCAGTGGCAATGATTGCACAATCTTGCAAGTAGACTGAAAACCACTAAATTTTACACTTTAAAAGGGTAAATATTATGGGAATTATATCCCAATTTATTTTTAAAAAAACAATAGGAAGCAAAGAAATTGTCAATAAATCTAAAGAAGTTCTGATTATTTTTTTAAAAGCAATAATGATTAGTTTGAGATGGATCAAAGCTTTGTGTAACTTAATACAACACTGGACATCAATTATGAAAGATAATGATATTAATAAATAGTAAATCTTAAGATTTTATATGTGTTCATTGTACTATTCTTTCAATTTTCTCTAAGATTGATATTTTTCAAATAAAGAATTAGGATAAAAGTGAATGGAATTGCCTTAAACAGCAGAGCAAAAATTATATGTTAATTGTCTTTAAAATCACAGACATTTACTCACTCAACAGATGTTTCAGAATACTTACTATGTGGCAAAGTAATAGGGACTAAAACAGAAAACGAGTAAGTTCCAGGTAAAAAGCAACCTGTTTGGTCGGTCGATGTCCCTTCCGTGACGTGGATTGGAGCGCCATGAAATGGGGAGAGTGAGGGAGAAGGCTTTTTGTGCTGTTTTGACTTTTTCAATTATTTATTTTTTCTTCAATTATAAAAATTTGTGTGTGCAAAATGTGTAAAACATATGTGTACACTTTAACATTTTTTTGGAAAAGCTAGCAACTAGCAATGACTATCCAAATCAAGACAATGAATATTGCCAGGATCTCAGAAACCTCCCTCCTTCCCCAGAGGATGCCCCATTCTAACACTGGTGCTACTCATTTTCTACACATCCAAAAACAATATTGTTCCACCACTTTGGAAACTTCATTTGAATGGAATCATAACATGTTGTTTTCCTTTTGCATGTTGTTGTTCTCACTCAGTATTGTGATTGTGAGATGCATTCCCAGTGTACATGCACCAGTCTCTCATTTCCATTGATGGATTCATGCCATTATTTATTATGTTTGTTAGTTTGTTTATAAACTTCTAGGCTATTTTTGCTTGGGTTTTTATAAACTATGCTGCTATGAACTTTACCTACATTCAGCTGTGTATGAGTAAGAGTTTCTTCAGAGTAAGTTCTTTGGTTTATATGATATGTGGATATTCAAATTTAAAAACTAAAGCCAATCTGTTTTCAAACTGTGTAACAAGTTATACTCCCACCTGCAACGTGAGAGTTCCTGTTCCTCTGTGTCTTCATTAAAGCTTACTAGAGTTAGTATTTGTAAGTCCTGCCCATCTGTTTTTATGGCTTTAATTTTCATTTCCATGATTATCAATAAGGTTGAGCATCTTTTCAATAGGAGCCATTTGGCTAGCCTCTTTGGTGAAGGGTATTGTAAAGTCTTTTAACATTTCTTTCTTTGTCAATTGTCTGTTTCTCTTATTGCTTTATGTAAATTTACTTTTTGATCCTTCTTAATTGTTATATGATAGTAAAAGGTATGTATTTTATATGTGTCATTTCTACAGATATGTTACTGTATATATTGTTGATATCTAAAAGTAAGATTAAGATTTTTTTGAATATTCATATTGTATTTAGAACCTTTTCTGAGTGTTCTTATTAATTTTAATATCTTATCTATCAATTTGGGGAGCTTTTCTATGTTCAAATATTGAAGAAGAATGGCAGGCGTTTTTGTATTCCTTTCTAACCAGGAAAGTATTTTTCAATTGTTGCTGTTTTTATTCTTCTTACTGTGCTGGAAAAGACCTCCAGTGCAATATGGAATGGAAGTGGTAATACTAGTGCCCTTCTTTTGTTCCTGATTTCAAATAGAACTATTCCAATATATAAAAACTAAGAATGATGATTTCTGTAATACATATATGTATATAGATTCATCAGAATAAAGAAGTCCCCTTTTATTTCTAGGTTGCTAGATTTCTTGGAGATTTTATTATGAATTTAAATATTTAATGTTAGTAAAAGCCTGTCTATTCAGAACATAATATGATTTGTTCCTCACAGTCTATTAATGGTGCAAATTGCTTTGTGATTTTTCTCATATAATAATCTTACCTTATTGGTGTAAATATAATAAAGTCATGAGGAATGACTGTTTTTAGTATTCCTGGATATAGTTTGCTAATAGCTTATGTTTTGGTTTGTTTTTATTTTATTTTGTTTTTGTTTTGTTTTGGTTTGGTTTTAGGTTTTCTGTCTTCATAAAACACTTTGTTAAATGAACTAAAACAAAGGACTGAGTTGTCCAAAAAGACAGGCACGATTCAGGGACCTCACCCAGTGTGGAACTTCACTGACAATGTTGATGACTCCTGGAATCAAGACCCCAGGCACCGCCTTCCTGCCTCAAGCACTCCCCAGCCTTGTGTAGAGCAGGTATCCAAGGGGCGGTGTATAGATTACCTCACAGAACATCTCTATTTCATAGCCCAGAAAGTTCTACGGCTCCCATGACGTTCTTCAAGGAGCCATAGTGAGAACTCTCGTCCTAGCAGACGTCATTGACCAGGAGGCCAGTTACCTGCATATTGATGAAGAGAGTAGAGTGAGTCATAAGCCTTTATTACGTCCTGGGGAGAGGAGTGAGTCACATGGTCACTTCTTTAATTCTTTCCTCCAAGTTAATTAAATTTTTCTAGGAATTCATAAGTTGCAAATAAAATTTCCAATATATTGACAGAAAGTGATTCATAATATACTATCAACTGTTTAATGAATTTTATGCTCAGTAGATATCCCCATTTTACTTCCTTTATTAATCTTTTATACCCTGCCTTATCCTTGATATCCTACCATAGGTTGTTCATTTATAAGTCTATTGAAGAACCAATCTTTTCTTTGTTAATTTTTCCATCCTGTTTGCATTTGTTTTCATTAATTACATTCTTATATTAACTATAGCCTTTTTTTCCACTTCCATTGTGATTGTTTCTGTATTTCTTTAAACTTTTTGATATGGAAGCTTAGTTATTCATTTTTATTCTTTGTTCCTTTCTAAAAACCTACTTAAGGTGAGAGAATTACTTTTAACTCATCTATATCAAACAAATTCTATGTATAGTATTTTATGACTGTTCAGTTTAAAATATTTTCTAATATTCTCTAAGATTTATTTTTTGATTTCTTTATTGTAGGAAAAGTGTTTCTTAATTTACAAACCTATGGAAATTTTCTAGTTTGTAAAAAACTTCGATAGACTTTATTTTACATTTTTTTTCTGGTTTTCATTTTTTATTGTTAATTAAAGGAAAAACAGTTCCATAGAATCCAATCTGTTCTAGAACTATAAGTGGAATTTCCAGTACATAACATTTCAAATATCAAAGTAAATGGTAAACATACAAATAAGGAAAAGGTAACATACCTCCCATGAACAGTTTAGTATTTTAAATCATAAAATACAATCCATAAAGTACCGGCATGTGATTCGCAATGCGGTCCGTGCGTGGCTTATCAAAACTCTCACTTGAACGGCCCAACTGCAGCCTAACAAATAATTTGGAAATGTGGTCCAGAAATACCCAGATCAAATATTTAGTCAAAATAATTTCCTTTACTCAAACTTCTTTACTTTTTAAATTAAAGCTTTCATTTACACCTTCACACCCATCCCACCCCTTCCCTATAACTCTCACCCCTGAAAGAAAGTTTCAAAATGTACATTGATGCTATAAATGCTTCTTATGAAGCATTAAATTAAGCTTTTTTTTTCTTCAAGTTTCTTCTTTTGTCTAGCAATCTGTTAGGTTTCTCAACCAAGGCCAAATATTTTAAGTCCCTCTGCTGATTACCAACATTACCCCACACAACAACAATCTGTCATTTCTGCTCCGTATTGAGGGATGGAAAAACAGCTCCCCCAACCTCTTACACCTCTGGGCACACAGTGGTAGTTGCTCATTGCTGGTGAGTGTGGCAGTCACCAGAAAATACACCCAGTCTTCCAGATAACCTCAGTGCACTTTAGGAAATGAAATATTACCGAGAAGCAATTTAGTACATAGATTGGCTTTTTTAAAAAAAACATTTTTTAAAATAACAGCATCATTAAACTTAGTGACTTGACACTGACATGATTAATACCATCTTAACACACTCAGAATTCAGTCTTTCACATTATAATCAAGCAGAGTGATAAACTGTTATAAAAGTGACTTTGCTACAAGAGACTTTGGTTTGTAGAGCAGTTTTATGTCCACAGCAAAACTGAGCCAAAAATACAGAGCTCCCATACAGCTCCCCCACCCCCACCCCCCATAACCTCCCCCACTATCTACATCTAACACCAGAGTGGTCCAGTGGTTACAGCTGATGAACCTCCATGGACACATTTTCACCCAAAGTCCATAGTTTACAGCAGGGTTTACTCTTGGTGTTGTGCATTCTGTGGGTTTGGACAATTGTATCATGACTTGTACCCACCACTCTAGTATCATACAGAGCAGTTTCACTGCCTTAAAAATCCCGATGCTCTGCCTATTCACCCTCCCTCCTCTTAGCCTCTGGTCACCACTGACTTTGTTACTGTCTCCCTAGTTCTTCCTTTTCCAGAATGTCATGTAGTCAAAATTGTACACTATGTAGCCTTTTCAGATTAGCTTCTTTCTCTTAGTAAGATATATATTTAAGATCCTTCCATGTCATTTTATGGCTTGATAACTAATTTCCTGCACCGAATAGTATTCCTTTGTCTGGATGTACCAGAGTTTATTTATCCATTCATCCACCGAAGGACAGCTTAGTTGCTTCCAAGTTTCGTATGATGAACAAAGCTGCTGTAAATATTCCTGTGCAGGTTTTCTGTAGACATAAGTTTTCAATTCATTTCAGTAAATAGCAAGGAGCACGACTACACAATTGTATGGTAAGAGTGTATTTAGTCTTACAAGAAACTGACAAACTGTCTTCCTAAGTGTTTCTACCATTTTGCATTCCCACCAGCAGTAAGAGTCCCTGTTTCTCCACAACCTTGTCAGTATTTGGTATTGTCAGTGTTTTAGATTTTGGCCATTCCAATTTTCTAATTTTTTTTTTTTTTTTTTGAGACAGAATCTCTTGCAGTGGCATAATCATAGCCCACTGAAACCTCAAACTCCTGGGCTCAAGGGATCCTCCCACCTCAGCCTCCCAAGTAGCTGGGACTACAGGCTCATGCCACCACTCCAGGTTAATTTTTTCTATTTTTAGTAGAGATGGTCTCACTGTTGCTCAGGCTGGTATCGAACTCCTGAATTCAAGCAATCCTCCCACCTCGGCCTCCCAGAGTGCTAAGATTACAGGTGTGAGCCACTATGCTCGGCCTAATTTTCTAATTTTTTTTTGGTGAGTAGTGGTATCTAGCTGTTGTTTTAATGTGCAATCCCCTAATGACACATGGTGTTGAACATCTTTTCATATGCTTATTTGCCATCTGTATATCTTCTTTGTGTGCGAAGAATTTACCGAATTATTTAAATTTTATAATAAGACCTAGAAAATTATTGTTTTATACTTATTACATATCAGAAACCAGTGCTCAGAGAGCAAAAGTAAGTAGTATAAAACCATTATTCATCAGTGAAAAGCCAAAGTTTAAAACTTAGTATGACCTTAAGTCTTGCCTGCGTTCTAAATATCTGTCATTAACACATCCTGCTAAACATTCAAGAGCACCCACAGCGGGACATGCTGGTTATCTAGTGCTGCATAACACACAATGAGTACGTGAATGTTCGTGGCACCTTTATTCACAGTAGCCCCAAACTGGACACAACCTAAATGTCCTTCAACCACAGAAGGTGCAAACAAGCTGTTAGATTCATATCATGAAATACTATTAAGCAATCAAAAAGAATAAACTACTGACACACACAACAACCTGGAGAGTTCTCAAGAGCATTACTCTAAGTGCAAAAAAAGAGTTGATGTCAAATATTATATACCATAAGACTTCATCTATGTAACATACTCAAAATGACAAAATTATTATAATAGAGAATAGATTAGCGGTTTCTGGGGAAGTTGCATGTGGGTCACACTATTTAAATGATAGGAAAAAAAGTTCTTTTCTGGTGATAAAACAGTGTGTTTCTTACTTGTGATGGTGGTCATACAAATCTAAACATGGGGTAAATTACACAGATCTACACACACATGCAAATGAGTTCTGGTAAAATTTAAACAAGGCTATAGTCTATTTTACAGCACTGTACCAGTATCAATCCCCAGCTTTGGTATTATACTATAATTACATAAGGTTAAGTTACCATAGGGGGTACTGGATGAAGGTCTTATAAGAAACTATCTCTGCAACTTCCTCTGAGTTTATAGTTATTTTACAATAAAAGGTTTAAGAAAAATAATTGCCTACATATAACATCGCTATGCATAGCTGTATCTATGATGCAAATTCAACAATGCTCGCCTGAGACTTCGGAGGACTTATAACTCACCTCCTCACTGGTTTCTCAATGTCCTAGGTTGCTCAATTACTCTCTCTGAACTTTGGTTCCATAAAGAGATACCCATTAAATATTATTCAATTTCCCTTTACCATTCTTGAAGTATCATCCTTAAATATACATAATTTATGGTTCTATCTCAATTCATTCATGAATTAAACTTGAAACGTGTAACAAATTGCAGACATTTTCTGATGGTCAGTTTCCTAACCTGATAATCTGTGAGTACATTTCCAGCTTTAATTTGTCATGACATCATGATTCTAAAATAACCTTGCTTTGCTTCATTAGACTCCAACCTTCATGAGTTTTTAAAGCACATCTACATTGCATCATTCTGCATGCCGAGGTGGCCTAAAAATACTTGCACAAACAGGAAGTCGTGAATTATTAGCTGTGTTTGCCTCTGTTCATCAGTATTCTGGCTACTTGGCATTAAAATTTAAGAGTCTTGGCAATGCCAGCAAAACAAGTGTTGAACACAGATTTTCTAACAAACATTTTTTTCTCTGCAAAGCACACTCACCTTCCTTTGTGAAAGATTACATATTAAAATGGCCGAAATAGTTTATCTTCAAGTATTACACATGAACCTTAATTTATAATTCTATATATTATTGAAATTTAACAGTGTTTCAGCTTTGTAACTTTATCAGTTATATATCCAATATTTTTAGGTTTAGCGGAGCTAGTTAACATACTAATCTTAGTCATTAAAAATTAAGTTGCCTTGAATTTTCCTTCAAGATATCCTAGAAAATTATAAAATCACTGGTATTACAGGAATACATTTATTGCTTTAACAATTCAATATATAGATCTAATGATGTTCTTTAATGTCTTGATTCAGTATTATCTGTCAGACATTTATTGCTAATTCACTTTATAACATACTTTATTAAAAGTCATTAAAACCAGCAGCTGCATCCCGTAATCATTTCCTAAATATAAAGACAGCATTTATAAATGATCTCCTTGTTCAAAACACTGCCATACAGCTCACAAACTCTTTGTTGGAAGGCAGAGAGCCTTTATTCTTCGCAAAAAGAAATGCTAAGTAATTCATCAGATGCCAAACCTTTTTTTTTTTTTTTTGCAGCTTATTGGACTTGTTCCAAGTGCTCAAATTCCATGTTCATTAGGAATAGTTATAAAATAGTCTGAGATTGATGCTCAAAACTTTTATCTATTTGAGTGCCATCTTGCTCCTAGGATTCAGTCTCTTAATGAATATGTATCCTTGATAAACTTGAAAAGGCTCAGTAATTTAGCTCACTGAAGTGAAGCTCTTATGCAAATATTATGGAACTATACATTGAAGGAAGAGACTATTTCATTTGGAGTTTTGTTAATAGTGTTCAGGAGAAAATAGTCTATTGAAGGCTTTATATGATTATAAAAATAATGTAAATGATTTCTAGGTATCATTTAATAGATTATTCAACTATTATACTTATTTTATCCCTATCTGCCCCCTCAAAAAATTTCAGGAAATAAAAGTTGCACAAGATTTAAAGAAATTTTTTTTTAAAAAAACATTGAATTATATATAATAGAATTGCTTGTTTCTCAAAACAAATTCATTCATTCATTACCATGACTGGTAAATCTTTAGCATTTGTCAATATTTTTGACAGTATTCCCTAAAAACAATATAGGATACCTGAGATTTATTCAGTAAAATAGTATGTAATATGTATGCATATATTGCTTAAAATATGGTCCATAGACAAAAGAAAAAAATCTTAAGAAAAACTTTCCAGTTGAAATTCCAGATTCCTGATAGAATATCAACAGCAACAGGAGATAATAATAATTAACAAAGCAGACATGATCACTACTCTAATTACCAGGAAGTTTATAGAGAATCATAAGAAGGGTTATAAGCAAAAAGAGTTACATTTAGTAGGTTCATTTACATCTAAGTAATTGATTTTTTTTTAATTGACAGTCAATAAATTACCCCATTTCACAAACAGGGCGAGGATGAAAATAGCCAACGGTCACTATGTGAAACCTAAAGGAGTTGATTATTTCACAAAGAGCACTTTGATACAAATCTATGAGCAGATAATTCCTTGTGACCATGGGTTACTAACTTGCCTGTTATTGCCAAGTACACAGATGATGATATAGGAATTCTGTCCAGGTAACGGCTGATGGCATTACCTGCACTTTTCAAGGGTAGGGGCGTCTCATCTCCCGCACCCGCCCCTCCATTCTCCATGGTGGTGAGTAAGCAGCTCCTCAACCTTCCTGGCTTGTCCTCAGAGAGAGTCTGACTCCATGCCCCACAGTGACCCCAGGCAAGAGCTCTCATTCCTGCTCTAAACTGTCTGGGGAGGGAATAAATCGCCCACTGTTTGGTGGTACATTAACTCCTTTGGGTTACTGGAGAGCTTTTAGTGCACTGAAAAGGTAATTTGCCACCAGGCACAATAGTGGTTTGGAAAACTTAATTGACCTCAAGAAAGTAGATAATTTACTCCTGCAGTAGGAAGATAAAGCCAGGCAATTATCTGGAGAATTTGAGCAGTTTGAGAGAGAAATTTGAATATCAGACAAAAGCAAATTTTTGTTTGCCTGAACTCAGGGAAATTCCAGCTGTTTTGCTAGAACCAGTTGGGTCTGTTTGTCTTCTTGGTTACTCAGCCTCGGATCTGCAGATCTCTTGCACTCATTCTTCATCCTCAGAAATCTCTTTCATTAATAGAAAAACATGAAAACTTTACACAAGATGAAAGACAGAAAGGACTAATACTGTAGATGAGAATATAATAGGATAGAATAAAAAAAGACATTATTATTTGAGATTAACATCAGCCTTTCAAGTGAAGTCAACACTATGTTACGTGTTACCAGTAGGGAAAAGTTAATTTGCCAGAGGTTAAAACAAACATGAATGATTACTGAATATTTTATGTATATTTTACATGATCACTTAAAAATGAAGATATAACTAGCTGGAGAAAACAAAATATTAAACAGATCTCTTCCCAAGTAGTGTATGTATCTTTTAGGTTGACTATACTCTAAATTAGAATTTCTCTCGCCAGAGCCCCATCATTAGATCAGACAAAACTGATCTAATGCAACCAAGCATTCACATTCCCAGAAGTGCAGTGTCGCCAAATGCTACAGGAGGCTACAGGAGGCTGAGGACTGGCAGTACAGGGGAGACAACAAGTGGCACCAGCTACGGTCCTGCACTGCTTTTCTCCTATCCTCACAAAATCTCCACCACCTCCTACCACCTTCTCAGAATGAATGTGGTCTTTCCATTGTCCCATACTTGATTTGATCCTGAGGATCTGGCAGTCTGAAGATTATGACAACTATTTTTAAGAAACTGTTCTAAGATGCCCCAAGTTCTGCTTTTGAGCTAATCCAAAGACATCTCAAATCTTCATTCCTTTCACTGCTGTGCAGTATCAACACTATTAACCATTTTTTTCTTCAAACTCTCTGTGCTTTCCCTTATACTTTTCCTTTACATTTTTCTAAGTCCTGTTTTATGACCTTCCTTCCTTCCTTCATGTTCTTTCTATGTGGGTATGTATGTGTACTGGTTTTCCTTCACTGTCTCAGACAGCTGATACATTTTCATACCTTCAGCAAAAATCTCCATTTTGATAACTCTAAGTTGGATATGTCAGGTTTTACTCTCTTCCTGAAAATAATGGCTCCTTCACCTGCCATTTGGCGGTTACCCGCTGTCACCATCCATTTGACACGTCCCAAGTCCAGTGTTGCACCTGTCCTTCCAAAGGGGACCATTGTAAACTTATGGAACACGTTAGCAGTTACCCAGCAGGCAACAAACACATTATCTCATTTGGTCTCCTTCGCTTAATTCTTGTTCTATTCATTAGTGGCATCACCAGCATCTGATTACCTAGTTTCAACTGACTCATTCTAACCTTCACCCCATTAGGTCCAGCTCTCATCACCCCAAATTGGGATTCTGGAACAGAATCAACCATAGACCTCCACGACTCACTGACTCTCCTAAAATATGACTTTCAACACGTGATTATGCAGCCCCAAAACCTCCCTATTGTATAAGATTAAGGTCAAGATAATACATGAGCCTCTCAAGATCCTTGAAAGTCTAAACCCTTCCAATTACTTAGCAAAACTAAGTCAGTAAAACACAGATGTTCAGTCTTTCGGGTTTTTGTTTGTTTGTTTATGACAATCTGAAGCAAAGGAAGTAGGTAATGGGTGGAATAAGCAGAGGTTCCTCCCAAACTGCCTATAAAGACTGAAATGTGTTAAAGATTGACCCCAAATCTTAATTTTGACTTAATCTATAGAGAATCATTTAACTTTTCTGGACCTCAATTATCTCATTTGCAAAACTGGAATAAAAAAAGTCAGCTTCCCAGTTATGCTGTGAGAATCACATGAGATGCCCTAAAGCGGGACTGTAAAAATCTCTAACATAGAGAAAAATGCTCGGGAACAACACTATGGATGAAAACTACTACACCAGGGGGTTAAGTTTTCTTGAATGTATTTATTCCATTCTATGAACAGTTGATACAGCAATGAAATGCTCTAACTCCAACTTCAAGAAACTTTCCAGATATTTACTGTCGTAGAAAGAAAACACAAAATGAGAAATAAAAATAAACTGATTAAGTAGATAATGGGTTAATTTTATTTTTCTCTAATCACTTAAAAAGATTTTTAAATAGAGAAAATGATGTGCTTGGAGAGAAAAACGAACAGCCTTTTTTGTGAAATTAATGAATTCAACAAACCACCATAATCTGACCTGCTCTGACTCTGCAGAGACTCAGATTCTGACTCTAAATGTGTGCTGTTGTCTTAGATCTTGCTTGTGTATCTATAACCAGCTGTGTAGAGTGTAGACAACTAGATTAAGTTGCTTTTAGGAGTTTCACTTCTTCAAGATTAAAACCAAATCAGGAAAACAAAAGGTAAATAGTCTAGCTCAATTGGAGCAGCCTTACTATATGATAACTAAGGAAATATTATTTAAAACTGTTGAAAAAAATCACCAAATGTAGAATAAAAAACTATTCAGGAAGAAGTACTTTTGTTCCCATTGGTGTCTTGCTCCATTTGTGTGTCTTTTTGATATTACTTTTTTTTTTAATAAGAAAGTCAAAGAACACCCACAAAGCTTTGGGGTCACAGTGAAGGTCACACTGTGAACATTCATCTTAAGATGATCTTTCCTTAGAAGAGAAAGCTGTCAGGAGACAATAAACCAGTGAGCCCTCTTTTGCTGAGCATTCCACCAACAGTAGACAAATTAAATGACTTAGAAATCTTTAGCAGATTCTTCAATAGTATTGTAGCAGACAATTGTTCTTTCCTATGACAGTGTCCACGTTTGGCTGAAAACAATACCATGGTAGTCACTTAAGATTCCCCCTCAGTCAATGTGCTTTCTGTGGAGCCTACTGCACTTCAGGATCCAGACTTCATATGTCACATTCCCTTAGCCAAGCCTACGGACATTTACTGCAACTATTGAGGAAGGTAGCTGGATTTGGAAAAGAAACAGCATAGACCTAGGACCAGTGAGGAAGGCTGTGTGTGTGTGTGTGTGTGTGTGTGTGTGTGTGTGTGAGAGAGAGAGAGAGAGAGGGAGGGAGAGAGAAAGAACAGAGACAGAGGCAAACTGATTATGTGGACAAACCCTTCTTTGGAATGAAGACAACATTGAGAAATGGAGATGATAATATTTGAACACCTGAATCAAGCCATGTCTGCTGTAGTATACGGCTAAATGAGCCTTTAATTCTTGTGTGTGTGTGTGTTTAGTTACTTACTTGGATTACGCCACTTTGAGCTATGATATTTGTCACTTTTAACAAAAAGAACTAAAAATATGCAAATACCAATTAGGCGAAATGAGCTCCTTTCTTCCATCAACCACGGTGGAGCGGTTTTCCCCTTGACACAGTCGCTATCAACAAGGATTACAAAGAAAGGAATCATAGGAATTTCCCAATATCAAGCCCAAAGCACAGTCTCAGCCACCCTCGTGCTTGTGCACTGTGTGCACCTGGGGATTAATACGGCTGCACACACAACAATCCATTTGCCGCTAACATGTGGACTCCAACAGAACATTCTATAATGCGTGTTGTGATTTGCTGCTTACAATGTATCAAATAACTTTCTAAAGAAATTATCTGGTTTTTAAACATATGAGTAACTATAAAAATAGAACATTTGTAGTCTAGGGGAGGGGAGAATTTGTATTTAATAGATAGTCAATAACTTATCATTCCTTCTCTCAGTCTTACTGTTAGTCAAGGTCATCATCTGGGTTATTGCAGCTGCTGCACGCATGAGAGGCAAGAAAGACTGTAGCAGAAAGAGATGCCGGAATAAAACTTATTATGGAATATTGTTGACCTTTGTTCCCGTTGAGTCTAGGGGCTATTTTTTCTTCCACAATATTTTTGCCCATTCAAAAAAAAATGGCACATCTATTTCATCTCACTCATTATTTTTTGAGATTTATTTCTTGTAAACTTGTAAAAGATATGAAGATGTGCCTTTTTGCCAAGTCATGGTTAATTCTTCCATTTTTAGATAAAAATAAAAGGGACTGGAAAGGAATTCTGATTATGTCAGTTTGGGTTTTTAATAATGCTACTGAAAGTGGAAAGATAACAGGACACAGAAGGCGCCCTATGTGCTGAATCTAGCATGTAGTCCGTTTTGTTCCATGCAAAATGAAAAATTAAATGAGGTGAAAATAAGTAGCGCTCACACAAAACTCTGTATTTTCAGTTCCCACGTTTGCCCTGAGTGGAGAACGCTTCCAGCCGGCCCGCAGGCCAGCCCCGCTGCCTACACCGCGGACCGCAGGGGCAGGAGCGGCGTCTGAATTTGCAGTCTATGCAAAGACACGGAGGTTTGGATGAGCAAACAGAAAACAGTCCAGGACAAAGCGTGAAGAAAAGAACTAGGTAGCGGTGAGCATATGATGTTCCGAAGACAACGCGCAGCATGGGGAGAAACACGTGGACAAGCAGTAAGAGCCATAGCAGGTCAGAGCCAGTGGTGGCCGACTGGGCTAACCGGCGGAGCAACGCGCTGACCTGCGGACTGCTGCGCACACCGGTCACCGCCCTTCTCTGTGCCTTGTCACAGTGGCTGTTCCCAAGGACATACTGAGGTACACATTTTCTTTTGTTTTACAAATAAAGATAAAGAGACTCAGAAAATTTACATTCCTTGCCCAAGTTTGTATCGTTATGCCATTTCTGTACCAGGATTCAAATTCAGGTCTGATTCTAAATCCCATGTGCATTCCACCCTGAGATTAGGGAGACATTTACAAGAGGAATGGTATGAGGAAAGTGAAAGAAAGTATTTGAGCTCAGCTAAACCTATAGAGTTTTGTGTGTTTTTTCCTGGACACAATAATGATTCCCCAGCAGGACTAAGAAAGCAGATGATCTATTAATTTACCATAAAGTGGTTTATTCA
Organism: Varecia variegata; assembly: GCA_028533085.1. Lineage (NCBI taxonomy): Eukaryota > Metazoa > Chordata > Mammalia > Primates > Lemuridae > Varecia > Varecia variegata. The sequence goes on from CM052438.1 coordinate 89,034,543, forward strand.
AGATTACATAACCAGTTGATGAGAAACCAGGTTGAACTCCAGATTTTGTATATAGCTGATGCATTTTAACCACGTGACACTCTTTTCTCATCTACATTCTTAATCTCAGGTACTTATTTCTCACCATGACTTTCTTTGAGAAGATTCGGAGAGAATGCATTATTCTTTTTTATCGTTTTATATAAGAAACACATTACTGTTAAAATTCTGATACTATTTCTAAAAGATTCCTGTGCTCCATTCATTTTTTTTTTTTTAGTGAATTTACTAGGCAAGCATTTATTCCTTTAAAAAATTAAATCTTGAGCTGAAATTTTGAGTGAATTGTATTTGCTAAACATAAATGTTGTTATAATTACTTAACAAATATTAATTAAAAAATACATGCAGGTATAGACATTAAATTTGATGAAGTGATAATTAGACAGTATTCAAATAATTTGGTTTAATGATTTTTTTATTTTTTAAATAAACACCATTACGTTAGTTTTGCTGACAAATTGAAGAACAAATTCATGAAAATGAAAATGATATTCTGACACGTTGAGTGTGTAGAATGTGCTGAATAAGCTTCACAATGATAATTCAAAAATAAAGTGCTTGGCCCCAAGACATTATTTAATGATCTCTTACTTCCTACTCTTTTCCATTTTCCTTTATCTATTGGTTCTTTCCTTTACTTTTTTGTAAGAGATAACAAATTAAACAAAAAAATCACAATTATATTACTGACTAGGTAATTATATAATTTTTCATCTCTGATACAGTCAAGTAGTTTAATCACAAAACTCTACTGGAAATGACTATAACACCAAACAGTAATTTATATTTTTAAGCATACTATATTTTTAGTGTTAGTCCAGAAACCTACACAGACCAAATGTTAATAAATTACATTTGAGAAAATTGTGGTTATTTTTAAAATGTGAACTGATAAAAGCAAATAAGCAATAATATATTGCCTAATTTGAGATATCCTGCAGAAGTCTGTAAATAGAATCCAGGCTTTGGACTAAACCAAGACTACGTCTTAACAGCGTTTCCAGGCTAGCCCCTTAGATCAACCCCCATGCTGTCCACATTTCACTCCCTCGACACTAGCCAGAAATCAAATCACAGGGCTTTCTGGATATGTTTTCAGATACTGAGTTTTAAAGTCTATTCAATCCTATAAGTTTCCTTGTTAATATCACCAATGTGGAATACTAATGCTCCTTTATAGACTAGAAAATTATGACACAAAGACAGTGATGGATTCTTCCAAGGTCAAAATGAAAGTTGTTAAAGTGAACTCAGGTCATGTTTGACCAACTGTTGTAAATTGTGGTGTCAAGTCTGAGTAATAAATATTTTTTTAAACTGAGTCCTGCTTGCACTGAAATATTTATACCAGTAAGAGATATAAAGAAAATGACTGCTGAATTGTCAGGAAAATATTATATTCCCTACCTATAATGAGAGCTCTTAAATGTGGGAGGTGTGCCTGCCATATAGTAATTAACGGGAAAATTCGTGATGAATGAATGAACACTATTGTAAATTATTTATTATAACTCTCAGACATAGCACTTAAGTTTTCAAAACACTCTCAAAAGGACTGTATTTGAACTTTCTAAGATTCCACAAAGGAGATATCATTCATTCATCTCATGAATATTTAGGTGTCAACTGCATGTAAAAGATTGTGCCTTAATTAGCAGATAAAGTTTCTCCATTTTAGGGAAGGAAAATTAAATTTCAGTGGGCTAAGTGACTTGTACAAGATCTTATGACTAGCAGTTCAATAATCCTGACCTTTTGACTGTCAGACAGTCCCTGTTTTCCTACATCATGATGCATAACATGTTTTGTGCTGCGGCATTTTTATCTCTTTCAAGTCATGCTATGTACCACTCATTCCGCTCAGCTACACAGGAGGAAAACACCAAATAAGTGTTTGAGGCCTGAGTCCTATTCTATGACTCACTGTATAGGTTTCTGGGCAGGTGAGATGACTATAGAAATAATTTCTGGCTTATAATATGCTTTTCTTCATTAGTAGAGTGATAGAACCAGGTGAGAAAGCAGGTTAAATACTCAGAATTCACATCTTTTAAATGGTGGGGGAAAAAGCCAATTACTAAATTTTAAAAAGCCTTCTTTTCAGTGATAATAATCTGACTATGATTTTTTTCTTATAAATTTTTGTGACTGGTTCAAACTCAAGCACAGAAATTCAAAGGCAAACTTTGAGCTTTCAAATCCAACATGATTTCATGGTATCAACATTACGTTAGAATATCCAATTGATATTTAAATGGTCTACATACAAAGTTATCCAAAAAGTATTTTTATAATATTTTATAATTTAAAGATTCAGACCAGAACTCCCTTCCCCACTCTCCACACTCTATTTCTTGTTAAAGGAAAAAAGGCAATTGAACAGATTCTAGGGCTCATTTTTAATTATCCTCTGGTCTTATATACATTTCACATTTTCTTGATTGTGTAATCCTATTTCACTTTTCCCTTTCGAGTCTTAGAGGTAAGCAACAGTCAATGACACTTAGTCTTACTCCACAAAACTTCTTTCTTTTTTTTTTTAAGGGGACGAAGATGTTGAATTGTTGTGTCTGGTACTTTCACAATCTCATGTATCCTCTTTCCATAACAAAATAAAATAGCTATCAAGGCAAAAAGATTTCTTGAATGGGGTACAGACGTCCTTGAATAAAATACTGTTCTTTTTTTCTTTAAAGACAAGTGATTCTGTGCAAAATGAAGCTTGGTTTTCCACTACTCTCTCTTCTTGTTTGTTTGTTTTGCAGTTAGAAATTAGCATTTAAGTAAGTATTAAGTTGGTTTATAAAACTTTGTCTCAATGTAAGGACATTTCCTCAGAGATAAGGATCGACAAGGGCTTTCATAAACTTTCATGAGTTTGTAAGGGTGAATTAGTGTTATTTATTTCTGTGATTAAATCTCCAAAGGCATTAGACAACTGTAACTTTTACTGTGGGAGGTTTCAGCTACACATAGAGAAAGTCTGCCCCCTCTGCCACTAAGATGGGAACTGCGGCCCTGTACCCACAGGCAGGCTTCCTGGTGAAACACATTCTTTGCTTTCATTTTATGCACTACTGACCAGGGGAGTCCGTCTATGCTAATCAATTGTAAACCAAAATAATAGTCTAACAACGTGTTGTAACTCTCTTAAAACATGCTTAAGTCTTCCATGTGGTAATTTTACTTCCATTTCTCTCTGACTGAAAAAAATAATAAATTGGTTTGTTAGGAGCACGTTGTAGGATTTCTGGGAAGGAATCCAAATCAATGATACGTGTTTCTGTTCCTCAGATAATCATTTGTGACCTATGTAGGCCAATGTAGCCCCTACATAGATGCCTCTGCTCCCTTTCTGCTTAGCAAGCAGGTTCATGGTAGCTGGTAACAGTTAAGAATGATTTTTCCTCTGAGAGTAATTGCTACTCTCAGCCAACACAAAACGAGGGGCCCTCAGCCCACCAACACTTACCATTGTAACTGCCTCAGATGATTTTTGTGTTAAAATTGAGGAGTATAGATATGCTTTGGAGGTATTTTACTGTCATTTATAGGTGACCTATGAAATTAAAAGAAAAATCTAAAGAACTGTAATTTTTCAAAGGGGCAAACTCTTTTCACAAAGTTGGTTATGCATATACCATCACATTTATTTACATGATTATAAAATTCCATCCTTGCAAATTAACACTCTCCACTGAACTGAATGTACTCACTGGAATTGATCGAGTTCTTAGTGAAATGTCAGGCATGAGCTATAAATTTGTGTAACTGCTTTTACCCAGTGAACCCTTTTTATTAAAGCAGAATGCTTATCAAGGTCACTGTGAAAGATTTTAATTTTAAAGTTCCAGGGGAAGACTCCAGAAATAAGAACCAAGAGAAAACAGATTTAATTAGCATTCTAAAGTTTATGGTATGTCAAGAACCTATTGGCCCCTTTCACTCTCTGGATCTCAGTGACAAATGTATTTTGTAGAACTAATAAGTCAGAATGCTACTGAAATCCAGTTCTAAGGAGGCACACTAAAGCTTTTCATTTTTTGCCTTCTGCTGGATCTGGTTTGAGCAAGCAGTCTTGAGCTTTAAAAGGCTAGAAAGAGGATGCTCAGGAAAAATGTGTGTGTTTCTGTGGGTAAGATTCTACAGGTGTAGTTACACTTGGGGGCTGGAATGGGGAGAGGGGAATATGATGTGTATGTGTTGTTCCCTTGCACGGTTTAGCAAATTATGGCCATATACAATATATCAGAAAGCGTCATTAAACCACCTCTAGTTTAACTTTTTGAGTCTTCCATACTATATAACACAGGCAGGATCACTTTTAACTGTGTGCATAAGACAATAAAATTCTCTTGCTAAACACCAGATTATATTAGTTTCAAAACCAGAAAAACAAACAAGATATACATAGGTCCAAAAAGATATTAGACAAGCAACAAGAAAAGTGGTCAACTAAAAGTTTACCATAATTATGTAAGAAAACATATATGTTATTCTTACTGTTCTTGACACATAAGGAACTTTGGAGAAGTACAATATCTATTTTGTTAGGCAAGAGATTTCCTAAAATCATGATCCAAGAACAGTCATTTAAAAAACAAAATTGCTTGTCTTTTCCTTAATCCACAAGGAAAAATAACACTGTTTATGTTCTTTCTGTTAAACCTTCAGAGAAGTCATTAGAGTTGCGAAAAGAAGAAATATATTATTATCACTTACCTGTCAAATAGAGGAATTAGAAGACTTTTCAGTTTCTCTAAAGCAGAATTTTGAGTAGATCTACACAGCTACTTCCACAACAGTTGCAAGCCACCGAAGAGCATTCTGTTCATTTCAAGTGTGGGCCTTTGAGCATTTCCACCCTTACTGTACAGCCCATGATTTCGCAGAGCTTCTAAGAACTTCCACTTTACTCTTCCGCCCGCATTCCTTCCAGTCCCCCAGAAAAATGATCCTTGAAGTTGCTGCTTAGAGTCGAATCTGTGGAGCAAGCGTACTCCTCCCAGCCCTGTCGGTCGTAGCGGATGGATGGGGACAGCGAGGCAAAGGGGTATTAGGAGGCACCGCCTTTCAGCAGCGAGGAGCGGGGAGCCCAGCTGCCCGTGGTGGCGACAGCGGCGGCAAGGACAGCAGCAGAGGCCGCGGCGGCGGCGGCAGCTGTTCGGTCCCTGCGGCTGCAGCCGGGTCCGGAGACGCTGTCCATCCCCCTGGTGCTGAAGTAAGGGGACTGGAACCCCGAACCCAGCACTTTCCTCCACCGGCGAATCCGAGCAGCTTCCTTCTCTTCCAGCCTCCCCTGCTTTCCTCCGGTGTTGTATTTTTGGAGGAGGTTAATTGTTTCTCCAAAATAATAGTCTCATACTTATTTGGTGGCAACGTTTCCGGAAAGGGAGGAATCCGTGGGAAATAGGATCTGAGCCTCTCCTGACTTTTCGGTGGCCCCGAACGAGTTTCCCAACGCCAGAGATGAAAGGGAGCGCGCGCACACGCGCACACGCGCGCGCGAGGAGAGGGGGAGAGAGACGGAGAGAGAGCAAATCTCACGGAAAATCCGGAGCTTCTTTGGAAAGCTCGTGGGTCCCTAATTACATAAGATGAAAAGGGCTATTTTGAAATACTCCGCAATCATAATTACCCATTAGAGGGACCACAGTTACACTTTGGGACGCCCAAATTGAAATCCCTGGATTAAACGTAGTAGAGATTCTTAGTCTCTGGGCGCAGAAACGACAGGTTATTGTTAAAAAATAAAGAAAAAGACAGAGAATGAAATAATGAAAAAGAAAAGAAACAGCATCTCGGCTACCTTTGCAAAGGCCGCCGACCCGGGTGCGAGTGGCTGCAGGACGGCGAGGCCGGCGTCCGCGGGGGCTGGGCGGGCAGGGCGCCCGCGGGCTGCGCTCCGGGCCGGGCTCGCAGCCGCCCACGGCCGGCTCCTTGGGGGCAGGAAACGGCTTATTTCACAAAGGATGCGGAAAGAACGCCCCAGGTCAGCGGGAGGGTTCGACCATCCCCACCCTCGTAAAGCCAGAGCAACGGCCAGTCCTCCCGGTCCTTTGCCTCGGTTTCCAGCCCATTTTTCCTCCGTCTCCCACGCCGCCCTCGCCTCCCACTCCGGGCTCCGTGCGGTCCCCAGGCCTCGCGGGCGCTGCGCTCCGGCTCCTTAGCTCCCCCGCCCCGACTTCTGCCGGCTCCCTGCTCTTGGCAACTGGCCGATACTGAGAGGAGAGAAGGGTCTGGGGGGTGGTCCCGAGTGTGTCACCCAGGGCTCCTCCACCCACACGCGGCGACGGGTGCAGACGCGAGTGGAGTGAGATGGGGTGTTGGCACACACAACACTGAAACTACTAAAAACTGGTCAAAATCACGGCCACGCGGATCGAAGCTACGTGTAGTAAAGAGGGAAGATGTACAGGGGGGTCGTAACGCCTCCCACCCCGTCAGGCACCGAACTTGTGCAGTGCAGATTTCTGCACCAGGGGCTTGTTGGCAGACTGAGCGGAAATTCGGGACCGACGGGCCGGGGGCAGCGGCGTGTCGGGGGCGGCAGCGTGCAACTCTAATTTCTCCGGAGCGGCAGGCAGGGGGCGGGCGCCAGCTCCCGGCTCCCCGCGCAGGCGGTTTCTCGGCGTCTTCCTCCGCGCCTGCCGGTGGAGGGCGGTCCCAGCTCAGTGCTCTCCGCCCGGGCCTGCAGGAAGGGTCGGTGCGCTCCCGCTGCCCGGAGCCGTCCACGGCGGGCGGAGCTCGCGGGCCAGGCTCCGGCAGGGCGGCGCGGGGAGGCGGCGGCCAGCGAGTCCCAGCCGGTCCCCGCAGGAGAGACGTGATGGAGCCGGGACAGCTCCGGATGGAAAACCAAACAGGCAGCTTATTGATTCACAGGAAAAGTCCCGGTTGTCGTTGGACGTTGATCTGTTTCGCTGAGCAGCTATGCCTTCCAGTCCGCGGTGGCCGCCTGCCCGCCGGCCGCGGACGCGAGTGGGCTGCGTGGCGGTGCGCTCGCGGCGGGCCGAGGTCCCGGCCTCTGGGCACAGCGCTGCGAAAGGCGTCTGACCCCCCCTGGGGTACACAAACCTAAGGAGTATTTGCTACTTGAGGCAAATTGCTAAGGGGACGTCTTGCTTTCTGCTCAGAATTGTGATAAATACAGGTTCCCTTTTCCTTTAGATAAACGTAGATCAACACGTGCTTTTTCGTATCTGCAGAAACAAGTATGTGAGTATGTGTCGTCTATAAAAATACGGTTCAGAAAGTGCTCGCTGTTGGCAAAGGAAAATAAACCCCCTTGGCGCCATCACTCCCTGTCCATAGGAGGCTTTTCCCTGCTATATTTATTTTTACTCTTATTTCAGTTGATTTAATTGGTTGTTTAAATTATTTTCTCTGGACATGTAGGAACATGAATAATTGCAGAAAGTCAACACACCAAATAAGAGAAGAGCATGTAAATTAGGCACAGGGTACAAAGATATTGCTAATTAAAAACATATGCACTTGATTATTCAGACCTAGAGGAACAGATTCTCCTTTCTGAGCACTGATTGACGTTAATGCAGTCTCTCTCAACCTTTCTCTCTCCTCTCTCGGCCCTGCCAGTAAAAGAAAAAAGAAATAGTTGATTAATTTGAACTGTCATTCCCAGTATGATTATGATAGTTTGATGTCTTTTCTTGAAGAAGCAAAATCCACTCTATATTTCTCCTCATCAGGTTGTATAACCAGTTATGGAAATTAAGATGATGAAAATTAAATGCAATCTAACATCTGATGCTACAAATGACTATAAACGAAGTACAGTATAACAAAACCAACTGAGGTGAATCAAAGAACTATTTTAAGAAATTTCACTTTCACCCATAGAGCAGAGTTTTAAGGATTTATTTTAAATATAAAGTTTAAATTCTTAACTTAAAATTACTATTATTTTGAAAATGCAAACAGAGTAAAATATGAGTGTAAATCATCAAAATAATATGTTATATGCACAGGAAAATGTCATAACTTAGGATCACTACTGTGAATCCTAAACCAGCTTATTCAATCCTTCTCTGTTTACAAAACTAAGATATAATCCCCAGCTAGCCCACTCTACACAGTGTATGAATCTTGGAAAACATACTAACTTGCGAAACATTTTGGAAACAATTTGAAGTCCTTTGGGAGAGGGAGTTTGAAATGCAAAGCAAAACCTCTGTACAATATGATCTAGAGGAATAATCATTATACTGTGTATGAAACCCTACCACTGGCTGTATGGCTTCCACAAACACCCTAACTATTTTGAACTATCTTGTTACCATATATAAAATGACAATAATATAATGTCTGCTAACCTCATTGAATTGTAATAGGTGAAATGCAACTTATGTAAAAACTTCCTATATCTTGTATATTTTTACAAAAGTAGCTAATATTATCATCTGTAGAGTGCCCTTTGCTCACTATTCTGACTCCTCGATTGCAAGACTGGTGGTCCCATTTAGGGTTTCTGTTTTTGATTAGCATGTATTTCTAACTATTTCTGTGCTTCACTCCGTGTCTCCCAGTACAAGTAATAGAGTGCAATAGCCATATCTGAACACTTTTTCAGTTCATGGTTTTGACACCTTCCGTATAGTTTTGAGCTGATTTGTTACATTGGTTTCAAGTACAACTAAATGTTACATACCTATTACCAACAATTTCTGAGTTGGCAAAATGATACTTCTGTGGGTTTCCTAGTGAAATATTATTGAGTTTATATTCTTTTGCCATCTTTGTATGTAAGGACCCTACTGAAGCATACCTTTACTCAGCAAACGTGTTCTAACTTGCTGATTGATGGTGAGGTCGGTCTTGAATGCTGTCTCTGTGTTTGCATTTGTATCAGTGGAACTCAGTTGACTTCCGTTGCAGGCCAAGGCAGATGGGGACTTGAAACTCCAATGGCCTCAAAATAACTGAGGTACAAAAATCTATCAACTACATTTGTTGGATTTTTCCTTTGGGGGAGGTAATAAGTGGCAGTCAGAGAACCTTACGAAATTGGGCACTGTTAACCACAACTGCCTATGAGTGATTTCTTTTTTCTTTTTTCTCTTCAGAAGAACTCTGAAATTGAGCACTGACTCAATGGAAAGAGAGTGCTACTTTCTGCCACTTGGATGAATTACTTAACCTTTTTGAGTCTATTTCTTCATTTTAAAGTGGAAATAATGTAACCTACATGGTAGAGTTAACACACGAACACCTGCATCAGGGTCTTGCTTATAAAATGCTCCATACTTGACAGGCAGATTCCTGCGATGTCTCTCCATGCCTCTCTGATGGCAACAACACTGCAGAGAGTTTCTCTCATTCTTTAACAGCAAGCGGGAAATACTACTTTATTCAAAACACATCAATGTGAGTAGAGTTTCAGTATAAATATGTGGAAATTCCACACAGGGCATTTCGGTACTATGGAAATCTCTTCACAACTTGATAAATACTCCATGGTACTGAGTTGTTAACCACTGACAAAAAATGAAACAAAACAAAACAAAAAAACTGTCCTTAAAGGATATACTACCAATTTTGCCTAGAAATAGGAAATAGTCTTTATATTGCTTGGTATTATACTCCTTTTCCAAAAAACATATACATATATAGTTTATACACACACTTTAGTAACTTTCTTTTTAAAAAATACGTGTCTGTGTCTGTATATGTGCATGTGTGTGCACGCAGGTGTGCGTGTGCATAAGTACATGTATTTGTGCATACATGCTTATAGATGTGTATAGATACACATAAAAACCAAAAATAAATAAATATGACATTGACACTTTCAGCTGATGCCCAATTATTTACAAAGAAAATGCTTGGAAAAACTGTCTAAAGTGGCCTCGTCTATTGTTTTATTTTTGTCATCTTCTATCATACCATTTTCTCTTTAGGTTGTCTAATCAGGCCTGTCCATCAAGGACACCAATGACTTCTCTATTTTCAAAAGCATTGGTCATTATTCTGTCCTCTCTATATTTAATCCATCTCACCTGACTTCCTGACTGCCTTTGACCCATTTGATAGCTCTCTCCTCTTGAAACACTCTTCCCTGGGCTGTTGTGACCACATTCATACAAATGGTTATTTTTCCTCAGTGTTTCTTGGTGATAGCTTATTTGCTCCAACCTCTTAGTATTGGATTTCCACAGAAACTTATTGGTTGGCCTCCTTCTCTTCTTTATCTGCATTACTTGCTTAGATAATTTCATTCATTTCCATTGCTTTAAACATCATTTATGTGACACTGGCACTCAAATCTGTAAAGGAGTCCTGACTTAACCATTGAGCTGCAAAAGCATATATATATATATATAGAGAGAGAGAGAGAGAGAGAGAGAGAGACAAGTTATATATTTTACTCATCTCTACTTTAATGCTTTCTAGATACCTCAAACTTAGTGTATCTGAAGCAACACTCTGGACCACCACCCCGATGAAACTGTTCCTCTGACCATTGTTTCCATCAAGTAAATGCACCATCACTCACCTGTTAAAGCTCACAACCAAAAAGTCATCTCATTGTTTATCTTCCCTCCCCACCATCTCTGTAGAATCAACAAGCACTGTTGTGCCTGTTCCTAAACTAGATTCCCAAGTCTATCTACTTCCTCTAGTATAACTTTTTTCACTCTAGTCCAGGCTGCTAAGATTTCTTATTGGAGCTAAGGCAGTAGTCTGTTAATTTATTTCATTGTGGCCCATTTTTCCCTTAGAGTCCTTTTTCTGCACGGCAGTAGGAATGAATTTGTGACAACATAAGTCATGCCATGTCAAGCTACTTTTAACCCTCCCAAAGTTTCCTCCATACCCTTGGGGCAGCATCTGGCTTTGCCTGTCTGGATAGTATCTCATTACTCTTTTCTCCTTGGTCACCTACATGCCAGGTCCTCACACTGGACTTGGCCCGTGTAGTTCCCATAATCTGAAATACTATCTATCCCCAGATCTCCCTCTTTTCCTTTTGCTCTCAGCTCAAATGTCACATTCCCAAAGAGACATCCTCTGGCTGGCCTATTTAACATATAAGCACAATCTCTTTGTCTATCCACCAACTTGTTTTAATTTCTTTACAGCAAGCATCACAAGCAGAATTTTTTGGTCTGTGATTCTCCTTATTGTTTCTCCTCTTCCTCTATATGCAGGTTGCATGAAAATGATGACCTTGTGAGCTTTGAGCATCTCCTTCCCTAGAACAATGTCCCAGCATGTAGTAGGTACTTAGTAAATGTTTGGTAATTGAACAATTAAAATAGGAAAGCTCTGTGAGAAATGTTGCGAATATAAAACTAAACAAAATATTGTCTTTGTCCTTCAAACTTTGGAAATATTTGTCATTTATAGGCATAAGAGCCTTAATACTGTAAGTACTTCCCATAATAATGTTTTTTTAAATATATACTTAGCCGTTTTGGAACTATCAAAGGTGTATTTTCAATGTTGCAATAAAGAGTTTATTTTTAGAGAGATTCACCTTGTATGTCTCTGTAAATATAATCTTTAGTATAATTGACTGGATGGATATTCATGTGCAAAATTACTAAAAGTATTCATAGTCTGGCAAAAACAAAAATAAAGGCATAGACACAGATTTTATTGTAAAATCCCCCTCATGCTTTCTGATCTACATTTCTTATGCTTTCAGTATCTTTACTTCCATAGAAAGAATAGTATGTGATGCTTTTTATTTAGAAGTGTCTTTTATTATGAAAACCAAGATGATGACTATAGAAAAAATAGAAAAGAATGAAGAAAACAATATGGCACATCCTGACCAATTACACCACAATTTTATTGTATTTTTTCTAAACTTTTTTCCATGTGCCACCTCCCCTTATCACAATATACTAATAATTTTTACTATAGCTTTTCAATTTAACACAATTCTAAGATTTCTTCCATGTGTTAATATAGTTTTTATAGTCACTTTTAAATGCTACATATAACTCTACTCTGTAGAGGTAACATATTAATAATTTCTCATAGTTTTATTTTATGACATTTAGTATATTTAGTGTATTTTGCATTTTTGATTTTTGATATAATATGAACAGCTTCATGGATATACCCTTTCTATAATTTGTATTATTTGGGGGAGGCAGCGGGGGAAAGACAAAGATAGGGGACAAAATGTTTAAAAAGACAACAAAGAGAAATTTTTTGTTTCTTTGCTTTTTTATACTTAAAAATGTTTATTTTAAAAAAACATTGGAACCAAACACAATGCCAAAGGCAATGTATAAAAATAGAAATTTGCAATGAATTCAAGTAACTATAGGTTGTATATAACACAAAAATTTCCCTCTTTTTGTACTGAGTATAGCCTTGTCATTATTCCATAGGTGAATAAGCAAACCTCTGACCCAGATGCAACTATATGTTATGTTATAATCTATCTATACACTAGATTGTGTAACAATCTGTTGTTCAGATGCACACATATCTGTCTGTCTACCTATCCACCTATCTAATGGATTGATTGAAATATTAATAACAAGTTTAATTAATTACCTCCCTCTGTCCACACTCTGCAATGAAACTGTGCGGTTTCCTTAAAGAGTTAGAATCTATTTCTTCACCTCTTGAATCAGAGTTGCCTTGAGATTTGCTTTCACTAATGTAATGTTGCAGGAGTGATGTTGCTGTATGAGTCCCCAGCCGGGGCCTCCAGAGCCCCTGAATGTGCCTGCTTTCTGGTGGGCCTTTCTCCCCCACGATGGAAAGGGCGAGCCTGCTGGAGGATGAGAAATGCACAGAGCTGAGTCCTCCCAGCTGACTCGATCCGAGCCCAGCCGCCCCCAGCTTACATGCACACATGTGCAAACCCATCTGACAGTCACAATACATACCAAGACTCCTGGCACCAACTTTTGGGGTAGTTTGTTTCATTGCAATAACCAACTGATACAATATATCTTATATAGAGTTCAAATGTCACATTTTCCATGAATCCTGTTCTAAACATCTTGGTTGAGTTAGTCATAGCCTCTTCTCTGCTTCTATAGCACTTGAAACATTTTCTCTTTTCTTTTCTTTTTTCTGTACTGGAAACAAACAGAGTAAGAAATGGCAAAAGAAAATAAATGATTTTGTAGCACATTTCACACTGAGTTATAATTCCTTTAGTTGTTGTTTTGAAATTTTAAAAAAGCAAAATAGAGAAATGTATTTACCCTCATAAATGGGAATCCCAGAAAAGTAGGCTCACCCCTTGGTCCTAAAGCTTAAACCTGTAGCACAGACATGGCCATTCCTCTGACCTGTTCCTTCTGCTAGTTGGCTGAGCATTCCAAACATTTAATGTAAAAGTCAGACATACTTAGTACCAGATTCCTATTCTCTAGCAAGTAAGCCCATTGGGAAAAACATTATTGTTCATGTATCTATCTCACCAGGAAATAAACAATGAAAAAAGGGTCTGAAATCTTATGATCTGTGTTCCTCACATAGTGAACACGTGGGCTAGTACACAACAGTGGTCACCAAAGGCCTGTGGAATGCAGGCATTTGTCTCTGCTGTCATTCTCCTGGAAAATTTTCATGTCCAGTAACTCTCCACTCCTCCATCTAAATTGCAGATGTGATCTCCCTTCAGCCCCAGAGACCACATGCTGCTCCTAGTTAATCTTGGAATTCTCTCCTCCCTGTTTCTCGGTTAGGACATATGAAAACAGCACATACACGTTGACATCAAAATAAACGCCTCATCCTAGAAGAAAACTGAGTGGTTTCCTACACAAGTAGTTTCTTACACTGCAGAACCTCACAGATGAAGGACAGACATTTGTTTTAATCTTGGATTAAAATTTATTTTACAGTGTGTGTGTATAATATAAACTATACACATACACAAATAATGTATGTCTACTAGGTCATAGAGAAATATTTTCATGCAAAACAATTATTTTGGTCTTTAAGGAAATTTTAATATTTCTGTAGTCTGGAATTTCGAAAGTTGTGCTAAGAATGCCAGTTAAAAACTTTGACCATTTTTATTTATCATTTGCAATATTGAGGTTTACTCTTTAATCTTATTCATCTTGCTCTTATTTTTTTCTTTCTTTCTTCATTTCTGCTTTTGCCTCCTTCTCCTCTTCTTCTTTCTCGTGCTCCATTGATGCTCTTTCCTTCTCCTTTTTCCTCTCTCCTTCCTCTTCTTTTTCCTCTTCTCTAGCTCATCTTCTCTATGGAAAATATAGAAATATGCAACACAGAGATTTCAAAGCCAATGGAGATGTATACATACACAGCAAAACTGTTTTGTGTCTTCTGATGTTCTCTGAAGTTATGGGTATAGCAACATATATTCAGATCACAAACATTCTAAGATCTTTTTTTAAATTTTATATTTATTTTTTATTTCAAAATTTTATGGGGGTATAAACATTTAGTTTACATATATTGCATTTGCACCCTGCAAGTTGGAGCTACAAGTGTGCCCATCCCCCAGACAGTAGGTACAGCACCTATTAGGTGTGCATTTACCCATCTCTTCCTCCCCTCTCCCATCTGCCTGGCACTCAGTGAATGTTATTACTATATATGCACTTAAGTGTTGATCAACTAATACCAATTTGATAGTGAGTACATGTGGTGCTTGTTTTTCCACTCTTGTAATACTACACTTAGCAGAATGGGCTCCAGCTCCATCCAGGATAATACAAGAGATATTACCACCATTGTTTTTTCAGGCTGAGTAGAACTTCATGGTATACATATACCACAGTTTATTAATCCACTTATGTATTGATGAGTACTTGGGTTGTTTCCACATCTTTGCAATTGTAAATTGTGCTGCTATAAACATTCAAGTGCAAGTGTCTTTTTTATAGAATGTCTTTTTTTCCTTTGGGTAGATACTCAGTAGTGGGGTTGCTGTATCAAATGATAGTTCTACTTGTAGCTCTTAGATATATCTTCCTATCACTTTCCATAGAGGTTGTACTAGTTTGCAGTCTCACCAGCAGTGTATGAGTCTTCCTATGTCTCCACATCCACGCCGACATTTGTGGTTTGGGGACTTTTTGCAAGATCAGAGAAGAACTAAATGAAATTGATAACAAAAGAACTATATGGAAGATCAATAAAACAAAAAGTTGGTCCTTTCAAAAGATAAACAAAGTTGTCATGACTCTTGCTAGATTAACCAGAAGCAGAAAAGAAAGGACTCTAATAAGCTCCATTAGGAATGAAAATAGAGAGATGACAACTGATACCATAGAAATACAAAATATCATCTCTGAATACTATAAAAATCTCTATGCACATAAACTTGAAAAAGTGGAGGAAATGGACAAATTCTTGGAAACACACAGCCTCCCTAGGCTCAATCAGGAAGACATAGAATTCCTGAACAGACCAATATCAAGAACCAAAATTGAAGTAGTAATAGAAAACCTTCCTAAAAAGAAGTCTAGGACCACATGGTTTCACACCCAAATTCTACCAGACCTACAAAGAAGGACTGGTGCCTGTCCTGTAGAAATTATTTCACAACATCAAAAAGGAAGAAATTCTCCCCAACATGTTTTATGAAGCCGATATCACCCTGATTCCATTCTAAGATCTTAATGACCAAACTTTGTCTGTATAATGAATGCTCCTGTTGTATTGAAATAGCTTCAGTGTCTTATGAAATTCTAATTTTTTACAGTAGCTCTTTGTGACAGTCATTTATTTTATTCCTTCCTCCCTTCATTCAACATTCATTTAGTAAAATTTTTAGGGCAGTTATGATCTGCATACCCCCATGCTAGGTGCTCTGTGAGCCAGCAAAGAAGAGAAGAAACCTGCCCCAGGCCCAGTGAGCTTCCCATGCAGCGGTAACAGGAGGCAGAGCTGGTCCTGGGTCTCCATACAGAGCAGCTGGTGTAGCTAAAGTAGCAAAACAGTATCACACCACAATGAGTCCATGTCAACTTCAACTGTCCTGTGAAATATATCCAGAAGGATGAGGGTGAGAAAGAGACATTAATTTGTGGGTAAACAGATGGAGAAATGAATATATCAGTTATAGAAAAAAATTAAGAGTCTAGTAATGTTGTATTTTATTTTTATGGGTTTTCCTCTCACCAAAAGGTATAGAGAGTGCACATAGTTTAGGAAGTCAGCTCAATGTAGCAACATGGAAGAGTGAGCCTAACCTGTTTCCACCTGAGGAACTCTGAGAATTCATTTCAGGCTTCCAGGGCCCTCATTTTTATAGAATCCTCCAAGGCCCCTGGGTGGGTAAAGAGGACCACCATGGGGAAAGGACTTGGGACTAGCAGATCACTCACTGCTTCACTCCAGAGCACCAACTTGCTGAGCGGGAGGAGTGCTGCCTGCACAACACAGTGTTGGGCTCTTCTCTCTCCCAGGTCAAACCCTTGAAGTCTTGATCTCAACTCAGAAGCTGAAACTTTGAAAGGTCAAAGTTGGCATCTCTGAGGTCAGAACATCTCTAGCTAAACCACAGAACCCCCTCTCACTTCAATCCCAGGTGCCAGCCTCAGCCTAGACTGAGTCAGCACTCCACGCTCAACAGAGGGTGGCCTTGGCAGTGGGCGGAGCTGAGGCCGCTGGTTTCAACAGAGACTCACAGGATTGGTACAGAGGCCACTTCGGAGCCCAGCAGCCATTTGTGACCAATGGAAAAGAGGAGCTCAGGCAGCTCCCTAGCTTGGTCATCCCTCCCTACAGAGAGAACTGCAGCAGCCTCCTGATAGTGGCACAGGAGGTAAAGGCAGTGGGGAAACAAACCAAATAAAGAAAACATTAAACTTTCCAATTTAGTGTTGACTTGCACCTTGAATATTTTTGAAAAGATTTATGCCCAAAATAAAAGTTAGGATAGAGATATATCTCAATGTCTTAAAAATACAAGAAATAAATTATATCCTGTTAAAATCTATTAAAATCATCATGTCTGATTTAGATTTCTATGTCTAATCACACAAGTATCAAATTTATAGAGAATATTTTGGGAACACTTAGCAGTATTACAATGGACTATGTTTTATTTTTTGTTTGCTTTTATTTCAGCATACTACATGGGTATAAATGTTTAGGTTACATATATTGCCTTTGTCCCACCCAAGTCAGAGCTTCAAGCTTGTCCCTCCCCCAGACAGAGTTCACTGCACCCATTAGGTGTGAATATACCCATCCCCTTCTCCCTTCTCTCACCTGCCCGACACCCGATGATGAATGTCACTACTATATGTGCACTTAAGTGTTGATCAGTTAATATCAATTTCATAGTGAGTACATATGGTGTTTCTTTTTCCATTTTTGTGATACTTTGCTTAGTAGAATGGGCTCCAGCTCCATCTGGAATAATACAAGACATGCTAGATCACCACTGTTTTTTGTGGCTGAATAGAACTCAATAGTGTGTGTGTGTGTGTGTGTGTGTGTGTATACACACCACATTTTATTAATCCACTCATGTATTGATGGGTACTTGGGTTGTTTTCACATCTTTGCAATGGTGAATTGTGCTGCTATAAACATTTGGGTGCAGATGTCTTTTTTATAGAATATCTTTTGTTCCATTGGATAGATGTCCAGTAATGGGATTGCTGGATAAAATGGTAGTCCTACTTTTAGTTCTTCGAGGTATCTCCATATTATTTTCCACAGAGGTTGTACTAGTTTGCAGTCCCACCAGCAGTGCATGAGTGTTCCGATCTCTCTGCATCCATGCCAACATTTATTGTTTTGGGAGTTTTTGATAAAAGCCATTCTCACTGAAGTTAAGTGATATCTCATTTTGGTTTTTATTTGCATTTCCCTGATAGTTAGAGATGTTGAGCATTTTGACATATATTTGTTGGTCATTAGTTTGTCTTCTTTTGAAAAGTTTCTATTCATGTCCTCTGCCCACTTTTTGATGGGGTTGTGGGATTTTTTTCTTGGTGATTTTCCTGAGTTCTATATAGGTTCTAGTTATCAGCCCTTTATTGGATGTGTAGCATGGGAATATTTTCTCCCATTCTGTAGATTGTCTGTTTGCTCTTGTGATAGTTTCCTTAGATGTGCAGAAGCTTTTTAATTTGATCAGGTCCCATTTATTTGTCTTTGTTCTTGCTGTGACAGACTGAATTCTACACTTCATACGGAACCAGAGGAGACTCCATATAGAAAAAGCAATATTAAGCATAAAGAACAAATTGGAAGGCATCAGTTTACCAGACTTCAAGCTATACAAGGCTATAGTAACTAAAACAGCATAGTACTGGCACAAGCACAGAGACATAGACCAATGGAACAGAACTGAGAACTCAGATATAAAACCATCTTCGTATTGCCATCTAATCTCTGACAAAGCAGACAAAAACATACCTTGGGGAAAAGAATCTTTATTCAATAAACGGTACTGATAAAATTGGGTAGCCACATGTAGAAGACTGATACAGGATCCGCACCTTTCACCTCTCACAAAAATCAACTCACAGTGAATAACAGACTTAAACCTAAGGCATGAAACTATAAGAATTCTAGAAGAAAATGTTGGAAAAACACTTATAGACATTGACCTAGGGAATGAATGTATGAATGGACTATGTTTTGACATTGTAAAAAAATCTATTTCTAAGGAAAATGACAGGGATCAATTTGTGTAATCACAACAGCCAACAGACAATTCTTAATGTCACAGCATTTTAAAAGAATACTGAATAAGTTCTGAGAATTGTTAGTGTAATTTTCTATTGGAAATCCTTTAGTACTTTACACAGGTTAAAGGAAATTTTGTTAATCTAGTAAATGTTTACTCATGTGCCTACATATGTTCTATGAAAAGAAAATTTTTCGTAAAGAAGTCTTTTTAGTGTCTTTAGCATTTCAACAAATATACTTGAAGAATTCATTGGAAAAACTTAAAATTCATCCACAGAACATACAGAACACCACATTTTATATCCACAGTTATAACTGTTATTTTACATTTAAAATATGTTAGTACTACCTCTATTTTTTAGACAAATATATGTATATGTCTTATTTCTTAATTTTTATGTATTGAATAATAGTATAAAATAGAAAAACTGATTGTAATCATTTAATTTGCTGTAGGGCCTCATATTAAAATGCTAATCCTTTTCAATCGTAAGTTTTATAGAAATGTGTGATTTTTTGTGTTTGAAAGCTATAAAATAGAAAATTATTTACATTTTTACAAGTATTACTTTGATACTTTCTTCCTTACCCTCCCCCATCTTTGGTTTAGATATTGTCCAAGGGAAAATATCTTTCATTCTAACTCAGGATATTCAGGAGAAAGGGCGCCAGATGTGGGCATGAGGGGATTCTTTGCAGAGTTTCTACATGTCTTGTGATAGCTTTTGTCCTGTACTATCTTTTCAAGAATATTTACACAGCAAACATCCTTGGAAGATAGAGGTAGTACTGTGCCTTCCTCCAGGGCAAAGAGAATATTTTTGTGACCAGAATAATAAAGATAATCTTTCCCTTTGTGGCAAAAGTCGAGCAGATTTGCTTGCAGTTCTCTTATAAAATCAAGAATTTCTTAGGCTCAGTGTTCCTCAACTGTGATGCAAACCCACTGTGAGTACAATGTTTACCGAAGTCCACCTCTGCATCATCCCCAGGGGACATGGAGGACAAAAGAAATTGATGGGAGCATGAAGCTCATTCTGCTTGCTATGTCATGAGTAACAAAGTCCTCTGACCCTGGAGTCTTGCGTCTTTTGCCAACCTGCCTTTAACTGTGGCAAGCTAACTTGTTAGCTTATAAATAGGGCAAAATCCCAGCACCTTCACAGTTCCTAACAGCAGAGGACAGAGAGGTCCCACAGTGTGACTGGGGACATGGGATTTTACCCAGGTGAGGGTGCTAAAACAGGCAGGTCTGTTAATCTAGATCTTTAGCTTTCAGTTTATTTTAACCCAAGTAAGAGGGGAAATAAAAACATCTGAAGTGCTTCATAACCCATAATAGAAATGAGCTAGAATTTTAACTTAATTTAATATTTTACTTAAATCATTACAACAAATACAAAGGCAAGTCAATTGGTGATATTAATTGAGGCTAACTTATAGTTTTTAATCATCTGACCTTAGCCAATATCTTCTCACCTGCAAAATCTTAAAAGTGTGACATCATAGTCACCATTGACTGATTCTTAAATGTGGCAGCATGGTTTTAAATATAAGGACACCTAGGAGGATTAAAACAACACAGCTTCTATGAATTGACTAGACTAATAGATTTTTCTTTAAAATATTGGCATTTATAGCTAAGACAAATTCCTTCTGTCTTTGCTGAAAGAGGAAAAAAAGATATAGCTAACCACCTCAGCATTCTGTCTTTTACAAAATATTTATATCATGTTAATATACTTCATAGCAAAAACTTTTAGATAATGTATTTATTTACCTCCTGACCTTGTCTTCTAGTTCTGTAAATAAACTTTTTAAAAGAGCTAATGAATTTACATTATAAACCTGAATTTTATCTCTCAAAATATGAAATAATATAAACCAGACTGCATGTTTTACTTTGGAAAATGATATATAAAAATGTACTATTTTACGTGGATAAGCATGAGAGACTGTGAAGTGAGCCTCAATGTAAGCAGATCCAATGATGTGCTCCAACATAGATTCTAAATGTATGCCTAGGAAGACATCTCATTCTTCTCAATCTAAGTAACCAGGAATGTGTGAGGATACCTTAAATTGGTAGTTCTTCATTACTGAAAACAGTGAAGAGAAAAGGGAATAGCACACACTCCATCTATGTGCTTTTGGCATCCATATTTCATAGCTTCTCATCTTTCTTTTTTCCCATCCCTCTGCAAAGCAGCAGATTCAGGAGGCTCTCACGGATTTGCATCGTATTTAACATTTCTTCTTAAATAGGTTCTTCTCCCTCCCTCGCAGAGACCCCCTGGAGTGGTCCCTGGAGAGAGCTCTCCCTGTGTGTGTGAGGAGAGATGCCCTCTGCACTGCCTGTGGCTTTCTTGTCCTTCTCCAAGATTTCCATTGGATCTCTTTATAAGAGACAGTTGAAAGTACAGAAGGGACATAGAAAATTCCCATTAAGGAAGCCTAACAGTGGCTAAGCTGAGAAGCCATGAAAATTCAGGGAAGAATTCTGAGAAGGGGACTATATCTGACTTCTGTGAAACTTTAGGCTTTAAACATATTCCACAGGGAACTGGGGATCCTGCCTTCCCTACAACAATATGAAAACAATGTTGCTCTAATTAGTTAGCTGTTTTATTTCATTTTTATTGCCATAAAATTTAGATAGCTTGCATTATTCATCGCCCTTTTAACAAAAAAGCTCCATCTCTGTTCCATTCAGTACGGTCTCCAGGCAAAGAGAGAATCCTGTTATCAATCCTAAAATCATCTTACCCAGGAAGAAGTCTTCGTAAATGATACACTAAAACCTTATTTACATGTGAAGTACCTGGAATAGTCAAATTCATAGAGACAGCCAGTGTAACAGTGGCTGCCAGAGTCTGGGCAAGGGGAGAATGGAGACTTATGGTTTAATGGGGACAGAATTTCAGCTTGGGGTGATGAAAGAGTTCTGGACATGCCTGGTGGCGGCAGCTGCACACCAAGGTGACTAGTCCGTGCCACTCAACTGTACTCTCAAAGATGGTTAAAATGGTAAATTCTATCTCATGTATATGCTGTCATAATAAAATGAAGCAAAATAAAAGAAAATATTCATTTTCTCAGAAAAAGTCTCCTTTTCCCTCCTTGGCTTCCTTCTGTAAAATATTTCATAATTTTCATAAGCTTTCTCTTTTGCTATCTCCCACAACACTGTAAGAAGCTTATTCTATTGTGCCTTTACATAAACTTGGGAGAGAAAGAAAAACTATTTTTAACCATTTTCAATGTCACATTTTTATCAGTTCCAGCCCAATTTATCTTTTTCCCAAAGGTTTATTCGTATCCGTGTATTAGTAAAAAAAAAAAAAAAAGAAAAAAGAAAAACAACAATAAAAATACTTGTTTGCGTGTTTGCTTCCTTCTTTTCATTATTTTACACCAACAACCTTGGCTGAAATTTCAAATTTTTTTTTTTTTTTTGAGACAGAGTGTCACTCTGTTGCCCGGGCTAGAGTGCCGTGGCAGCCGCTTGGCTCACAGCAACCTCAAACTCCTGGGCTTAAGTGATCCTACTGCCTCAGCCTCCTGAGTAGCCGGGACTACAGGCATGCACCACCATGCCCGGCTAATATATATATATATATATATATATATATATATATTTAGCTGTCAGATCATTTCTTTCTATTTTTTAGTAGAGGCGGGGTCTGGCTCTTGCTCAGGCTGGTCTCGAACTCCTGAGCTCAAACAATCCACCCGCCTCGGCCTCCCAGAGTGCTAGGATTACAGGTGTGAGCCACCATGCCCGGCCTGAAATTTCAAATTTTTAAAGTGTAAACTTTTTAGGGAAAAACACGGCAAGTGAATCAGAAAGTGGAGAATGCAGGTGCAAGGCACAGACACGGAGTGGTGATTGCCTGAGATTTCCAAGGAGACTGTAATAGCCACTGAGATGCCCAGTGCAACTGTGTCTTTGTGAAAGCTCGGAACAGGCTGGCCATGCATAGCCTCATAGTGGTCACTATTCATTATCTAATTTCAACTCCAGGTAAAACATGTGATCAAGGGGTGATTATTTAGTAACTTGAAGTTACACTTTAACCTACCTTTTCTACTCTGTAATTGCCTTTGATGTACGGACTGCCCTGCAAATGTCAACATTATTTCTAATTTGTTCAGCTTTCATTACATTACATTGCATTATAATTAAGTTTAGCACATTTATACGCTGCACACAAGCACATATGCCAGGTAGGTTGTTGAAATGTCTGAATTTCAGGGGGACCTATGAACCACATGAGTTACATGCCGAGTTGCTGGATAAAATGCATACATTGTTCTGGGCAAAGTGTCACAGTTCTTATGAGTCTCCAAAGTACCCATGCCACCAAAGATAATGAAATGTCTTATTCAGCTTGGGAGAAAAGAAAGCCTATGTTCTGAAGAATGGTTATCAAATGCGTTCAGTAATTCATTTAGAACATGGGAAGTAGGCAACTTTGCCAAGTGTGCAAGGTAGGGATATTATGATATGAGAACATGTTATTTCTTCTTTGTGGTGGTGTTGTCATTTTTAGACCAAAGACTTCTAGAGAAAAGGAAAAAGGCCATTATGATCGTATCCACACACACTGAACCTCTTTTCTAATAGCTTTTGAGAAACAGATTTTTGTCTTTCATTTTGCTTCCATTGCAGGTAAAAGCACATCCATTAAGAAGGGCATTTCTGAGAATAATGGAGGCTCGACACTGTCCTTCAACGTGCTCCCCATGGCTCAGGTAACAGCCGGTCAGAGCAGCCTGCTGTGGAAGCCGCCCACAAGTCCTAGGGGGCAGGAATGAAACTGGGGGCTTGATAATACACGACGCCTGCCGTGTGTACCGGAGGCACCAGGCCCGCTAGAGAGCACGCGACCAGGAAAGAGAACAGCAGTGCACGGAGGGAGGGCGCCAGGAAGGGAGCGGACCGAGACCAACGACGGGCAGCAGGACTTTTGGACTTTCGAGAGCACAGGAGCATAACATGTTTGTGTCTGTGCGGCTTGCAGATGTGCACGGTTACATGGCGTAAATTACTTAAGGCAGGAGAAGCCACTTCATCCATATGTAAAGACTACACAGTGTAAAAGCTACACTGTGCAGTAACTTAGCTGACATTGAAATTATCAGAATTGAAAACGTTTATTGCTTCTCAGATATGTGTTTATTCTCTTCAGCGTTCCACTCAGCACCTTTATTGGATTGGCATAAATGAATTTATTTAGCTTAAAAAGAAGCAATCTACTTTGCTAATGCAAGAGAATCCTTACCTGAAAATGGCTAAATTGCTGTACGTTTCCCTGATGTAAACATTCCTACTTTCTAGCTACTTGGCCACAAGAATGACAATAATGATGAGAATAATAATTGTTATAGTAAAAATGGCTAACATTTGTTGGAGTTTGCTAAGAGCCAGGCATTCCTATAAGTTCTATTATCCCCTTCTGACTGATCCCAAAACTGAGGTTCAGAGAGGTGCAGTTAAATGATTTGGCCAAGATTATCCAACCAGTAAATAGTTGTTAGTCAAACCTAAGCAGCTGAGCTTGAGAGCTTAGACTCTCCTATTAGACCCCTCACGGAAAAACTTTTTCTCAAGGATTTTTACTATTTTAATAGCAATATCGAACTATAGATTTTTGACTTGCTCTACCTTTATTCTGAAGGTTGCTTGTATGTTATTTGTCTAATATCTGATATGCTGCTTCTTGAATTGGAATTCTGAAATATAAGTTGATTTCAATCATACATATGCAAAACAGTTGAAAAATACTAATTTTGGGCAAAGTAATAAATCTGTAATGGCTAAAATCATGTGTACATGAACAATATTCTTTCTGTAACTATAAATTTGAGGATAGTGGAATGAGAACATTTGGGGCAAATATTAGATATAGTTGTTAATAAACTCACCAGATATAAATAAAAGGTAATCTGGGTCAATAAGAATATATTTCATTCTCATAACCCAAACTACTATTGTGTCAAGAGAGACATAAAAATATAAGAGCTAAGTCTCTTCCTTAGAAGATTAAGGTCTCATATAAATTTTTGTTATTTTAAATATTTTATAAACATTTAGTTGAATATACTCTAATCCATTTATTTCAAAACTTCTCCTGGACCCTTACTGTGTTTGGTGCTGAAGATATAGGGGTAAATTTACTTCTTCAGAATGAAGTAAATAGGAATTTGGATAGAGTATGATAAGTGTTCTAATAGAGACATAGGTGAGAGGAAATAGGAAGAGATAGCAGTTAGTCTCACTGAACAACAGAACAAAACTGCATTAAAAATTATTCCTATATCTAGCAATCTTTGCGATTTCAGGAATGAGAAGTTGACTCCTCAAGAAAGGTAGGCATGGTTTATTCAGGCACAGATTAATGAGTTAATTAATTGATGTACAAAGTCAAGTAGATGAGAGACCTCATGACATTTTAGGATGAAGTAAACAGATTAGTATAACACTTCAAATATTCACTTAAAATATTGGTATTTTGACACCAAATGAGTCTATAGTATCTTGCACCTTTCTGTGAAAGAAAGGGAGAAAAAAAGAATAAAAATTGGTTTTTGCTTATAACAGTTTGCCATCTATAGTATACAAATACTGATAAAAGTTTTTTATCATATTAATACTAACAGCAATTTCTATAAACATTTGTAGTCCTCTTGTTGAAGGCTGGGCATTGTGCCTCACGTTGGAGGCACAGAGAGGAATGAGACACAGCTCTTGCCCTCAAGGAGTTTACAGCCAACATCAGGGACAAATACGTAAACAAAAACTCCTCATGTAAGTTTACACAGGCTAAGTAAAGCAGCACACGGGACACATGGAAACAGAAAGAAAGGGCATCTGTGCCAGGCTGGAGGGGGTCCCGGTGCAATCCAGAGAAGATGACACTGAAGGGCAAAGAGAAACTAACCAGACTAGGGCAGGGAGAAAGGGCAGAGGCACCGTGTCACAGTGGAGAGGAGGAAATCCTCCCCTCCCCTCCAAACAAACAAAACACAACAAAACGGAAAAAAAAAAACTATAAAACTAGACAAAATTGTCAAAAATACCTTTACCTTGTCAGAACTCCAGAAATTGACCAAAGATAAACAACAAACCAAGAAACATATACCCATGAAGAACTGCTGAAATTTGAGTGTTGAAACCTCCCAGCATATGGAACGTGCTCCGCAACCCACAGAGAACAGACCTGTTAACAGCAAATTCAACCTCACTGGCTGAAGCCATCTGAATCCAACCAGTGATTCACCCCTAAGCTGTATACAGAAAGGAATGAGCCCTAAGAAGACAGGATAAAAAATAAAATTATAAGTAGAGATATCGGGGGCTGCACACCACTGGGCAGAGATTTTTCATATTAAGTCCAAGGAGGTTACTAAAAATCAAAGAACAAACAAACCCCCCAGGAAAAGACAAATAACAAAGACAAACTTTAAAATAAAAACCCCCAAAATATCATCACTCAAGAAAAAAATAAAAAACAAGGACTTATACAATATAATACACAAATTTCCATTTTTCATCAAAAAATTATGAAACATACCATAAAATAGGAAAGTATGGTCCATGTCCAGGAATTTAAAAAAAAAAACAATAAAACCGTCCCTGAGTCTTGAGTGGGCCTACAGATTAAATTTACAAAACAGAGACTTGACAATCTCTATAAAAAATTTGATCAAAAAATTCTTAAACATAAACATATTAAAAAATTGGAATGGCAGGATGTTAGCAAAAATGGCAGAGCAATGACCTCTAAAATTCTCTCTTCCATAAAAACAATGAGAAAATTATTTTAAACATGTCATAATGAACATTTTTGAAACTCTGAAAATTAAACAAATGCTTGCAGCAATCATGAGAGAGTTTATTCAATAAAAACTGTTGAATCTTGAAAGTATCAAGAGAGAGCAGCACCTCCTGTGCAAGGGCTCCCCAGGAAGAACAATGGCTGCTTTTTCATTTGAAGTTGTAAAAGCAAAAAATCAATGGGATAAAAATGCTCAACATCTCTAATCATCAGGGAAATGCAAACCAAAACCACAATGAGATATCACTTAACTCCAGTGAGAATGGCCTTTATCAAAAAGTCCCAAAACAATACATGTTGGCATGGATGCAGAGACACAGGAACACTCATACACTGCTGGTGGGACTGTAAACTAGTGCAACCCCTGTGGAAAGCAATATGGAGATACCTTAAACAGATTCAAGTAGACCTACCATTCGATCCAGCAATCCCATTACTGGGCATCTACCCAAAAGAACAAAAGACATTCTATGACAAAGATACCTGCAAACGAATGTTTATAGCAGCACAATTCACAATTGCAAAGATGTGGAAATACCCCAAATGCCCATCAATTCATGAGTGGATTAGTAAAATGTGGTATTTGTATACCATGGAGTATTACTCAGCTATAAGAAATAACGGTGATACGACATCTCTTTGGTTCTCCTGGAGAGAATTGGAACCCATTCTATTAAGTGAAGTATCCCAAGAATGGAAAAATAAGCACCACATGTACTCACCAGCAAATTGGTTTCCCTGATCATCACCTAAGTGCACATTTGAGAATAACACCAATTGGGTATCGGACAGAGGTGGGGGGTGGGGGGAGGGGATGGGTATATACTTACATGACGAGTGCGATGCACACTGTCTGGGGAATGGACACGCTTGAAGCTCTGACTCGGGGGGGTGCGGGGGCATGGGCAAAATATATAACCTGAACTTTTGTACCCCCATAATAAGCTGAAATTAAAAAAAGGCAATGGGATGATATTCAAAATACTTATAGAAAAAAACTGTCAATTCAGCATTATATAGCCATCAAAACAGTATTTCAAGAATGAAGAAGAAACTAAAACATTCACGGATAAAGAAAAACTGAAAGAATTTACCAGGACACCTGTCCTATAAGAAATACAAAAGGGAGTTATTCAGGAAGAAATAAAAGTGCAGTAGACAATAACTCAAATTTAATAGCGAGATAAAGAACACCAGTAAAGATAATTACTTCGGTAAGTATAAACCACAGTATAAAAGTATTTTCTACTTATAACTCTGTTTTTAAGCCTATATATTGAAAACACTTCTGTTTAAATAATAATTATAAACTTGTTTTGTTGGGCATGCATGTACTAAGTTACAATTTACATGAAAATATCAGCACAGAGGAGAAGGAAAGGAAAGAATACTAAAGGAGCAATTTTTAATATATTTTTGAAATTAAGTGGTATTAATGTGAAACAGATTATGATAATTTAAGATGTTGATCTTAATTCTCAAAGAAACTAACAAGAAAATAACTAGAAATATGCGGTTAAAAAGAAGATGAGGAAATTAAGATGGTGCAGTAGAAAATCTCTGTCTCTTTTTTACACTTTAGCTTCATTTCTTCCAGTATTGTTTTTTAATTGAGATCTAGTTCACATACCATAAAATTCACCATTTTAAAGTGTACAATTCAATGTTTTTTGTTATACTTACAAGGTTGTACAATCATTACTTCTTCATAATTCCAGAACATTTTCTTCACCCCGAAAAGAAATCCCATATAGTCATTTCCAATTTCTCCCTTCCATTTAAACCCTAGAAACTACTAATTTACTTTCTGTCTTTATGGATTTGCCTATTCTGTTCATATCATATAAAATAAATCATATAATATGTGGCATTTTGTGATAGGATTCTTTTACTTAACATAATATTTTTAAGGTTCATCCATGTTGTAGAATTCATTCCTTTTCATAACTGAATAAAATTCTATTTTATGGATATACCACCTTTCACACATTTATTCACCTGTCAATGGGCATTTTAGTCATTTACGCTTTGGGACAATGATAAATAACACAACTGTGAACATTTCAGTACGATTTGTTTCTGTACATGTGTTTTCATTATTTTTGATCACTCCTTCCACTCTTACCTCAACCATCTATTCTTTGTCCAGTTGGTAGAGTAATCCTTTTAAATCATAAATCAGATTGTAATATTTTCCTTACTTAAAACTCTCCATTATTATCCATTACATTTACAAAAACAAGTAAGAATCCTGTACCCTGACCTTAAGACCCTTCGTGGTCACATCCTTGGCTCAATTTCCACTTTTATCTTCTACCACTGCTTGCCCATCATCACCATATCACGTTCTCACTGACCCTACTGCCCATGAACATACCACACCAGTCCCCATCACTGCCATTTACTTACATTCTCAAAAAGTTTTTTCTTATTGTGGTAAAATATATGTAACCTAAAATTAGCCATTTTTAACATTTTAAGTGTAGAATTTAGTGGCATAATTGCATTCACAATATTGTACAACCATTGCCACTATCAATGTCCAAAATGTTTTTATCACCAAAGAGAAATTTTGTACCCATTAAACATAACTCTGAACCCCTACATGCCAACCCCTGGTAACCTCTATTCTGTAATACTTTTTGTTTCTATAAACGTGAGTTGCATATGATAGATATTTCATATAAGTGGAATTACTTATCCCTGTTTGCCTGATGTAGTTTACTTAGCATAATGTTTTCAAGGTTTACCCATTTTATATTACAGCATATGTCAGAAATTCCTTCTTTTTATTGCTGAAAAATACTCCATTGTATGTGTATACTCTATTTTGTTTACCAATCAATCTGTTAATGAGCATTTAAGTTGTTTCCACCCTTTGGCTATTACACATAGTGCTGCCATGAATTGAAGTGTAAGGATCCGAGTCCCTGTTTTCAATTCTTTTGGGTATGTAACTAGGAGTGGAACTGCTGGGTCATATGGAAATCCTATGTTTAACTTTTTGTGCAACTTCCACCTGTTTTTCACAGTAGCTTGTTAGAGTGTACATTCTCAACAATATCCAAGGGTTCTAATTTCTTTATGTTTTCACCAAGACTTTGTGATTTCTATTTTATGCATGTGTGTATGTATGATGTTGTTGCCGTTGTTTTTATCGGCATCTTAGCAGATGTAAAAATGACATCTCATTGTGGTTTTGATTTGCATTTTCCTAATGTCTAAAGAGTTGAGCATCTTCTTATGTACTTCTTGGCCATTTGTACATATTCTTTAGAGAAATGTCTATTTGAGTCATTTTTCTATTTTTTAATTGTGTTGTTTGTCTTTTTCCTTGTTGAGTGTTGGAGTTCTTTACATATTGTGACTATTAATCCTTTATCAGTTGTATGATTTGCAAATATTTTTTCCCATTAAGTACGTTGTCTTTTCATATTCTTGATACTATTCTTTGATACACTAAAGTTTTTAATTTTGACGAAGTCCAATTTATCTATATTTTTTCTTTTGATACTTGTGCTTCCGTTGTCACATCTAAGAATCGACTGCCAAATCTAAGGTCATGAAGAGTTATCTCAATGTTTTCTTTGAAGACTTTTATGATTTTAGCTTTTATAATTAGAGTATGAATCCATGTACTGGCCTGTATTTGCTTTGTTGTAAGGAGTCCTACCTCATTCTTTTACACATGGAAATCCACTTGTCCCAATACCCTCTATTGAAGAGCCCATTCTTTCTCATTTGAATGAATTTGACAATCTTGTCAAAAATCAACTGGCCAGAAATGTATAGGTTTATTTCTGGACTCTCAATTTTGTTCTACTGGTCTATTTTTCTACTCTTATACCATGCTGTTTCAATTATTATAGTTTTATAATATTTTCAAAGTTAGAAGGTGTGAATCTTTCCACATTGTTCTTTTTCAAGATGTTTTGGGTGTTCAGGGCCACTTACAATTATACATTAATTTGAGGATAGGCTTTTCCATTTCTGCATATAAGTTGTTTGAATTTTGACTAGAATTGCATTGAATCTGTAGATTTCTATGGGTGGTATTGACATCTTAATACTATTAGTCCTACTATCTATGAACACAAATGGAGTTATATTTATTTAGGTCTGGTTTAATATTTCTCATCAATGATTTGTAGTATTCAGTGTATAAGTCTTTTACTTTCACAGTTAAACTTATTCCTAGGTATTTTATTCTTTTGGGGGCTATTATGAATTGAATTGTTTTCTTTAATTCTTTTTTAGATTTTTCTTTGCTCATGTACAGAGACACACTACATTTTTGTGAGTTGATCTTGTGCCATGTGATTTTTCTTCATTTATTAGCCCTAGTAGCTTTCTTGTGTATTTTGGGGAATTTTATATATATAAGATCATGTCAACTGTGAATTTCTCCTTTCCAGTTTGTATAATTTTTATTTATTTATTTTTCATTTATTTATATATTTACTTAATTACCCTGGCTAGAATCAGTACAGTGTTAAATAGCAATAGGGGAAGTGGACATCTTTTTTTTTTATTCTTTTGCCTAACCTTAGGTGAAAAAATTTAAGTCTTTCACCATTGAGCATTAAGTTGGGTATGTGGGGTTTTTTTGTTTTTTGTTTTCTTTTTGCAAATGTCATTTATCATGTTGAGGAAGTTCTCTTTTATTCCTTGTTGTCTGAGGATTTTTATAATGAAAAGTAAAGGTATTTGTTAAATGCCTTTACTAAGTCAATAGAGATAATCATGTGTTTTTTTTCTAAGTTCTATCAATGAAGTATATTATGACTCAAAAATAAATAGAAAATCTGAATAGATCTGTAACAAGTAAAGAAATTGAATTAGTAGTTAAAAATCTTCTCAAAAAGGGATGCACAGTTTCAGATAGCTTAACTACTAATTCTATCAAAAATATTAAGAAGAAATAATATCAGTATTCCACAGACTCTTCCAGAAAATAAAGAACATCTCCCCACTCATTCCAGGAGTATTATCTTGATACTAAAGCCATATAAAGACAACACAAGAATAGAAAACTACAACCAACATTGTTCACGAACACTGGTGCAAAAATCCTTACCAACTTATTAGTAAATCAAATTTTGAAACACACTAAAATATTATATAACATATCCAAATGAGATTTACTACAGAAATGCAAAATTGATATAAAATCCAAAGATCATTTAATTTAATATACCATATTGTTAGAATACAAAACAAAAACCAAATGATGATCTCAATAGTACAGAAAAAGCATTTGACAAACTCAACACTGATCCATTCATGTTGGAAACTTACACCAGATAGGAACTCAAGATAATGTTTTCAATTACATAAATAGCATTTATAAAGAACTTACAGCTAATAGCATAATTAATAGTGACAATTCTTTCCCACCTAAGACTGGAAACTAGATAAAAATAGCCAGTCTTGTCATTTCTATTCAACACTGAACTGGAGGTTTTTACCAGAGAAATAAGGCACAGAAATAAAACTGAAGGCAAATAGTTTGGAAAGGAAGAGGTAAAACCATCTTGATTCTTAGAAAATATGATTCGATATGTATAAAATCCTAAATAATTTCTATATGAAAATAGTAACTAATAAACAAGTTAGCAAAGATATACAATGCAAAATCAATATACAAAAATCAATTGTATTTCCAAAGAACAATCAGAAAATAAATTTCAAGAAAAAATTTTATTCACAAAAGAACAAACAAGACTAGAAGACATAGGAATACCTTTTTTAAAAAAAAAATTCTGTATTTGAACAGTGAAAATTTAAAAAGCCATCCTAAGAGAAATTAAAGAAGATCCCAATAAATAGAAGGACATTTTCCATTCATAGATTGGGGCACTCAATATTAGTAAGATGACAATTATCTTCAAATCGACCTATAGATTCAAAACAACTCCTATAAAAATCCCAGAAAACTTTCTGTAGAAATTGACAAGTTAATTCTAAAATTTATATGCAAATATAAAGGACGTAGAATAGGCAAAAAAATTTTGAAGAACAAAATAGGAGACCTTAAACTGATTTCAAAATTTACAATACAACTAGAGAATCAAGACAGTATGGTATTTGAGTAAAGAGATTTATATATATCCATGGAAGAGAATACAAAGTCCAAAAATAAATCCTATTCCTGCCTTACTTGTTTGAAATTTTCTTTCAGGGCAGCCAACTTCTTCCACTGCAGGGGCAAGGAGTCCTTACAATACCTACCCTGCAGATTATAATGACAGTTTTAGATCAATCATTGGGGTATATTTCTTGTCCTTTTCTTTTCAAAATGAGTTTCTCCTTGGCTATGATTGTTCATAATTGTGTGAATTCCATAATTTGTGGGTACAGATAAATTACTTTTTAATTTATAAGTCACTGAATCATGAGACACCTTGGAGAGATGTGACATCAGCTAGGAATCCTAGACTTCGGTTGGATGGTGTAACTGGATGGGATTGTAGGTATCTCCTTTGTGGTCATGAGTCGATTTCAATGTGGCAGAAAGGGGGTTCAGTATTGTTAGGCGAGAGGACAGGATTACAGCTGGAC
Source organism: Varecia variegata (assembly GCA_028533085.1). NCBI lineage: Eukaryota > Metazoa > Chordata > Mammalia > Primates > Lemuridae > Varecia > Varecia variegata. The sequence goes on from CM052438.1 coordinate 89,067,611, forward strand.
AATGCCGTCTGTCCACCAAAATCCATTCCCCGTTTCTACTGGGATGGAATGATGGCTGGGTCCCTGGACGCTCAGCACTTCCTATGACTTCACCTTACACCTGGAAGGCAAGTGGAAATCACATGTGTGTCACCTAGGCTGGCACCATAAGGCAGTAGCTTCCTGGGTGGCTAGTTGCCCCTTTCTTTGAGCCACAGAAGAAGAGCCTCCAATCTAATCTCTACTGCGGATACAAAAGTACATGTCAGGGATAAAAGACAAACAAGGTAGAAGGGATCTGGGTCTCCGTAAGACAGAGCCTGTGGGGCTGCTGACCCAGCATGCTCACCTTACACAGTCATGTGAAATGGAAATACAAGCATATAAGCCATGGGCTCAATGTTTGAGTTGTAGTTAGCACAACCTGTCCTTACTTTCATCTAAAACAGAGTTGAAAGTTGGCAAGACCATTCAGTGGGGAAAGAATAGTTTTTTAAACAAATAGTGTTGGTAAAATTAGATATCTACTTGCAAAAGAATAAAGTTGGACCCTCAGTTTATGCCATATATTAATACAAAAATTAATTCAAGATGTATCAAAGACTTAAAAACGAAAACAATAAAACTCTTAGGAGAAACATAGGGGAAAAAAGCTTCATGACAGTGGATTTCATAATAATTTCTGGGATATGACACCAAAAGCAGAAGAAACAAAAGAAAAAAAATAGATAAATTGGACTACATAAAATTAAAAGTTTTTTTTTGCATCAAAGAATACTATCAATAGAATGAAAGTAGCCCACAGAATGGGAAAAAATATTTGCAAATATATGGCATTAGGGACTAATATCCACAATGTATAGAGAACTTCTAGGACTCAGAAACAACAACAACAAAAATCTGCAAAGGATTTGAATAGACGTTTCTCCAGAGAAGATATACAAATATCTCATGAATAATAAGCACATGAAAAGATCTTCAACATCACTAATCTTTAAAAAAAACACAAAATCAAACTGCAATAAGAGACCATTTCATACTCATTAGGATATTATTAAAAAAAAAAGAAAAGAAAATAACAATTTTGGGGAAAAATGTGAAGAAATTGAAACCTTTGTGTACTACTTTGTGGGAATGTAAGATGTTACAGCTGCTATGGAAAACATTATGACAGTTACTCAAAAATTAACAATATAATTACCATGTGATCCAGAAATCTCACTTCTGAATATATATCCAAAAGAACTGAAACTAGGGACTTGAAACAATAATTGTACGCTCATGTTCATTGCAGCATTATTCATAATACCCAAAAGATAGAACCAATTCCACTATTCATTGATGGATGAATGAATGCATAAACAAGATGTGATGCATAAACAAGATGTGATGCATAAAAAACGTATTTATAATACAGTATTATTCAGCCTCAAAAGGCAAGGAAATCCTGTCCTATGCTACATATATGATCTTGAAGACGTTATGCTGCATGAAATGAGTCAGTCACACAAGGACAAATACTGTATGATTCCACTCATACGAAGTACCTGGAATAGCGAGAGTCATAGAAAGGAGAATGGTGGCCGCCAGGGGCTGGCAGGAGGAGTGGGGAGTCAGTATTTCATAGTACTGAGTTTCAGTTTATGGAAGATGAAAAAATGTCTGGAGATGAATGTGGTAATGGTTTTACAACAGTGTGAATGCACTTAAAACTACTGATCTGTACACATAAAAATGGTTAAGATGGTAAATTTTACATTTTGTTTATATTGCTACAATTTTTTTAAAAAAGGAGCGGTGGAGGAGAATAGAACAATTACAATTTATTTCCTATTGTTTTACCATATTTTTGTTTTGTCTATTTTTAGAAATGTTAATGCAACAAAGCTAAAATGTCTTGAATAAATAATTACCTCCCCAGGCTCTTGAGGAGCCCTTTCCTCCTGTGCACAAACCTCCGCCCTGCTGGGCTCTCCTGCTCCTCCCCTTCCTCAGCCTCAACTATCCTCTGAAGGATTATTTCCACCGAAAAGCCTTTCCTGACTTCCAGAATTTACTCGCTCACCTATCACACGATTATAAATTTCCTGGATCTATTCAAAGCCTTCAGTTCCTGTTTAATACCTTTCTTCCGAATATTCTGTAAATTTTAGGAGGGGAAAAATAATGTTTATCTTTTTTTTGCAGTTTATAAAAATAATCACTGTTCAATTTCCTTAGCTACTCATGTTGTCTCCAAGGTTTCACTAATATAAATAATGAACAATTTATATATTGATCTTTCCTTACATCTTACTTTACTCATTTCTAATGACATATTTATAGAAATTGAATTGCTAGATCAAATGCTATGTCCATCTGTAAACTTTGGGACTCATTTGCATAATAAAGGAGAACTTCAAAAATTTTGTGGTCATTAGCCAGTACTTTTGCAAATTATATTGTGTGGAAAGCATTTTAATTAACCAATGTCTATTTGCAATTTTCATGAAGTTTAACGAGATTATAAACCATAGAGTGAACTGGGTTTATCAAGCTATTACTTAAATGATTTGCCTTAGATGAATTACCCACTATTTTTGAAGAGAGAATTTTTACTCAGGCGTGCTGAACTGAAAGAACACATGTTGATATAGTACTAGGGTGTCACAAGGGGTCACTTGCCTTATCACCGGAAGTTCCACGGCCTGAGCACATTTCCCCTGTGGACGATGCCGGAAAGACAGCAGATCCTTTCACTTACCTTCCCGGCATGGCACTACTGGGGCACAGCTGGGGAAATTCTGAGGAACAAAACCAATCATCTAAGCTGCTCAAGGACAGAATGAGGCTCAAGTTACAATAACCACGAGTGAGTGTGAAATAGGAAAATCAAAGTGACGGCAGGTATGAGAAGAAATATTAAACGCTGATGTCCAAAACTGAAGCAACGTCCAATTACAAGTAGAGAAAAACAGAAAAATTCCAGGTGCTGGCATCCGTCAGGGCAGCGAGGCCTCAGGCAGGACTTGACTGGATGCCAGTGGGAGGCACCTTCAACCCATGGGTGCTGCCTGCAGGTGCCAGGCAGCTTGTCCCCTCGTCCCCTTGTCCCCTCATCCCCTTCAGGCAGCCAGGCAGGCAGGGAATGAGGGCGCCGGCTGAAGGCCTATCAGAGCAGCTCTGCGCACTGTCCCACTGCCTCCCTCTCCCCACCTCTCCCCTCCCCTGCCTCCCTCTCCCCACCTCTCCCCTCCCCTGCCTCCCTCTCCCCACCTCTCCTCTCCCCTGCCCTGCCTCCCTCTCCCCTCCACTGCCTCCCTTTCCCCACCTCCCCTCTCCCCTGCCTCCCTCTCCCCTGCCTCCCTCTCCCCTCCCCTACCTCCCTCTCCCCTGCCTCC
>CM052438.1:89071469-89086570 GCA_028533085.1 Varecia variegata
TCCCTCTCCCCTGCCTCCCCTCTCCTGGTTGTGAGGGATGTGGGGCTCTGAACAGACCAGGAACTGGCTTGGAAGCATGTGTGTGGCTCAGGATCCAGGACAGGGGGCACCTCTGCTCATTCTTTTTGCTCAGTCTGAGGTCAGGCAGGGTCAGCCCGGCCTTTGAGAACTCTCCGTGCAGCGGGGCTTGGCTTCCTGGCTGCTCCATCCTGTGTGAGGACTACCGTGCCCCCTTTAAGCTGAAAGTCAGGGCTGCCCAAGGAATTCCTGGTGACAGGCAGCCCCCACTTCCTCTTACTCAGAGCATCTACTATAAAAACCTTCAACTGGGAGTCCTTTCTCTGCCCTTTGGTGTGCCTGTGTCTCTTCCACAGCGGAAATGCGCCTTTGGAGCGGTCATCACAGGCTGCGGCCCAGTCCGCTGCGGTGGGGGCCTGGCTTCCCAGCCAGCCTCATCCTAGTGTCCTTGGCCCTTCTCCTTTTGGAACCCCCCAGGGTTTACAGGGCTTCAGGTGTTTGTTTAGGCCTCTCCCCTACTGCAGCGGAGAAAAAAGAATAAAACTGGCCTGGCTAGCTTTAACAGGTCCGGCTCTGCTGCTCCTGGACACTTGGTCCTGCGCGGGCTCCGCCCTGCCGCCCGCCTGCCCTGTCTCTGCGGGCCCAGCAACGTGACCCCAGGAACCTTCTAACTTCAGGGAAACCCAGCGATGGATGGACCTGTTGTCTAAGAAGCCAATCCTACGTGGGTGGCTGAGGGGTGCTGTGCTGTGGGCTACCAGTCACAGTGTGTGGTCTCCCCAGCCCCTTCATGGGGCCCTGCTTGCCTGCATACCCACCTCCCGCCAGGCAGCCCTCGCAGTGTCCCTGCTGTCCCCGGGGAGCCTGACCACGGAGGGCACGGCCACAACTGTCCACAACCGCCCTTTCTGTTTTCCCTATGTTCTCAGTGGGGGACCGGGAAGAGCTCTAGGCTTAGCCGGACGGTGTGTGCTCCATCTAGCTCAACTGCCACTCCATTTTCTATTTCTCATATGTTTCATATATTTAATATATTTTTGCCTACCTTTAGATCCAATTTTAACCTTTCAACACGCCTGGAAAGCTGAGCAAAGTAAGGAAGAGGAAATGTAGTATGGAAGTATTAGGCCATGACTGGTTCTGAACCTCCAACCTGAGGAATCGCAGCCGGACAGAGCAGACGGAGCGAAGAACAAGCCACAAACCCACAAGTCACACAAGCAGCCTTTATTTGCAAAGCAAAAGTACATCCTGGAGAGGGACAGCTTGGTCCTGGGAGTGGAGACCACCCTGTGGAATACAAGATTTGTTCTTTTATTACTCATGGGCAAATTTTAGCTTCTAGAGTGGAAACACTCCCTGTGTAACAGGTCACAGTTTTACATAATCCTCTCTGCAAACCCATGGGGGCGGGGGCGGGGAACGACACCACCATGTAGCCAAGTCCTAAGGTTACACTTGGTCACCCATCTCCCACTATGCTTGTGCTTTGTGCAGGGGAAACTCAAAACTTCCGCTTGTGTGAATCACCCCTCCCCTTGCTGTTCAGCTCCAGGGAGTCCCTTCATTGTTTAGTCTTGGTAATCTGCCATTGCCCGCTGGGGAAACTCTGCCCCTCACCCACCTCCTTGCTGAGGCGTCCTCCTCCCCTAACTGCACCCTAACGGAAGCAGCCTTGTCTTTTCTGGAATGTAAGTATGCGGATTTGATGGAACCTGACATACCATTAGTCTTTTAGGACTTCACTGGTTCACCCTGGTTCTAATTTTAGTTTCCAAAATATGTCACAGTCACAGTGAGTTTGACAGAAACAATGCAATAATTATATGATGTGTCCCTGGAGATCATAATTTCCAAAAAAGGTAAAGGTGACTTTCGCTATATTTAAATCTAATGTGATGAATGAGAATACTGTTCCACCTTCTTTTTAATGATTGCATGATTTTTATATAAATCAAAATTTTCATAAAAAACACCGTTCTTTGTTATGCCCACCTGCTGCAAGATGTGGGTAAAAAAAGTTTCAATTATGCAGGTGTCACTCTCCTAATGGTCTCAAGTGGATCATTCACACCCTGGAAAGGAACATTTTGCCAAGGACCCCCCCACGCACTCTGTTGATGTGAGGCTGGATAACAGCCACTACTCTGCCTCAGATCAGATCTTTTTTTAAGCAGGAGGTAGAAATTGCAAGTGAAAACTGTGTAAAGTGGGGAAAATTAACAATGGGACAAAAATCTGTTTCAAATTTTATGTCTACGTTTTCCCATTCATCACGTTGTCGAGGGATGTTGGGGTTTTAAAGCAGCTACTTAGAAGAGAGGAATCTGTAGTGGGGTTTGTGGGCCAGGGCAGAGAAAGCTGGCAAATGAAGTTATCTATTGATATTTTTTAGCAAGCTGGAAACATAGCAGGCAGGAGGCTGTGAAGAGCAGTATATTTTCTGATGCATTTACACTAGACATTTGTCATTTATGCTCAATTTAGAACTGAAGGCAAAAAGAAAAATGATGCAAAAACTAGCTTCTCTCAAAGTGGTGCTTGTATGAGTTGCATTTTGTGCTACATGTAGTTGACTGTGTTTAAAATGTTCTCCAAGAGTTTTGCGCATTTTCCCACAAATGGCAAAGACTGTACAGAGGTCTGTCCCTTCCAGAGCCGACGTGAAAGGTGGGTGGGCACAGCAATCAGGAGCCCCGAGATGACAGCACAGCATGCTGCTCATGACATTTCAGATGGTGACTTTCAAAATCTTAACTGCCAAATGTTTATTTTAGATCTGTATACATGTGGCTGTGCCAAACACTATCAAAGTGACACAAAACACAGGCATTCCAAAGTTCCAGAGAAGCAGGTTGCTTCTTCCAGGAAGTCGGTGGCCGGGTTAGTGCTGTCAGTGCTCAGATGGCTGCATGGTGACCACCAGAGTTGGACAACTCAGTTAGGGACAGCAGTGCAGGAAGGGGCTCTGGTGAACTCCTGACCGACACTTCTGTGGGTCTAATGAAACACAATGATCTCCTTTGAACTCAGAGAGCATCAGTGTTGCCTTCGTTGATTTCTGCACTTTCAAATGCTCATACAGTAGCACTATCTGTAAAACAGTGTAGCACTGGCAATGTACTGGGAATATCAAAGTGCTTGAATGATAATCTTGGGGTTTTAAGGGGAAATTATTATAAAAATATTTCAAATGATCTGGTATTTGTCATTCAACATGCATTTCTAAAGATATTAGAGCCTAATAATGACTGAAATGCTTGAATGGAAATGTATAATTTGCCAAGCTTTCTCCCATATATTTTCATGTCTTCCCTTAATAGATAAAATAGAAACTGATAGCTTATTTTTCAGCTGGCAATTAATTTAGTTCAGTTAGTTCAACCAATATAAAGATAAAGCATCTATTTTTACAGCTCCTAACGTTTTTGAATAACCAACACTGATTGAACTAGTAAGCTAATTCTTACCTCTCTTTGTCCATGTAGAAAAAGCCTCTTTTTTTATTAGTTTCCCTTTTTTCCTCACATTATCTCACATCCTTCCCTTTCCTCTTACATTCTCTCTTCTTGTTTCTCCTGTTCTTCTTTCTGCTCTAATGTTTTCTGAATGTCAACATGTGTTTGGCCACCTTGAGACTATTGTGCAACATTTAAGAAAGACTTCCTAATGCCCTTGGACATAAGAAATATTGGAATAGGACAGGGGCAATGTTCATTGACTTCGACAATGAGACATTTGTATTTAACTAGGTATCTTCATATTTACGTTCTAATATTCAAGGAGCTTGTTTTTAACCAATTATTAAATCAGATCCAAAAATGTGGCAATGCATATTGAATGGATTTTCACTTGAGACTAATTAAACTTAATGCAATTTTTGAACATTTCAACATTACTGTAACCCACATAGATTAAAAAGGCAAAAATATAAATGTAGAGTAAAACAAATTATACAGGAAGCACTCAATGTACCAGTCATCCAGGGTAAGATGAAGGCATTTCCCGGGCTCCAGGACCCTCCTGTGTTTTCTTCCAAACACATTCTCCTCCACACCACTGCACAGAATCTCTATCTTGACTTTTGTCATAATTAAATCCTAGTTTTTCGTCCTAATTTTCCCTTCAAAGTATATGTTTTTTAAAAATTCAATTAGTTTTGTCTGTTCAGGAGCTTACATAAGCATAATCAGGCATAACTCACTTTATTGTGCTTCACAAACACTGTTTTTTTTTAACAAATTGAAGGTTTGTGGCAATCCTGCATCTAGCAAGTCTATAGGTGCTGTTCTTCCAGCAGCTCACCCACAATTTGGTAATTTTCACAGTATTTCAAACTTCTTCATCATTATTATTATATCTGTAATGATGATCTGTGATCAGTAGCCTTTGATGTTACTACTGTAATGTTTTGGGGTGACATGAATGGCACCCACATAAGATGGCGAACTTAATTGATGCATATCGCGTATGTTCTAACTGCTCCACTCCCGACCAGTCCCCTGTCTGTCTCCCTCTTCTGGGCCCTCTCTCTTCCCTGAGAAAACGCCTAAACAACAACATTGAAAGTAAGCCCATAAATGACCCTACAATGTCCTCTAAGTGTTCAAGTGAAAGGAAGAGTTGTACATCTCTCACTTTAAATCAAAAGCTAGAAAAGATTAAGCTTACTGAGGAAGGCATGTTGAAAGTTGAGACAGGCCAAAAAGGACACCTGTTGCACCAGTTCACCAAGTTGTGAATGCAAAGGAAAATTGCTACCCCAGGCCCCAGCACAGTGGCTCACGCCTGTGATCCCAGCACTCTGGGAGGCCGAGGCAGGAGGATTGCTTGAGGTCAGGAGTTCGAGACCAGCCTGAGCAAGTATGAGACCCTGTCTCTACTAAAAATAGAAAAAATTAGCCAGGTGTGGTGGCATTAACTTGTAGTCCCAGCTACTCAGGAGGCTGAGGCAGCAAGATCTCTTGAGAGGAGTTTGAGGCTGCAGTGAGCTATGAGATTATGCCACTGCACTCTAGCCAGGTGACAGAGTGAGACTCTGTCTCCATAAAGAATAAAAAAGTGCTACCCCAGTGAACACATGCAAGTAAAGTGTGTTTGATGAGAGAGTGAAACAACTTTATTGCTGATATGGAGAAAGTTTTAGTGGTCTAGATAGAAAACCAAACACGCCCCAACATTCCCTTAAGCCAAAACCTAATTCAGTGCAAGATCATAATTCTCCTCAGTGCTATGAAGGCTGAGAGGTAAGGAAGCTACAGAAGAAAAATCTGAAGCTAGCAGGTTTTGTTCATGAGGTTTAAGAAAAGAAGCCGTCCCTGTAAGATATTCAAAGAGCAAGGTGACGCAGCAAGTGCATATGTAGAAGCTGAAGCAAGTTATCTAAAAGATTTAGTGAAGATCATTGAGGAAGGTGACACTGACAACAATTTTCAGTGTAGATGAAACAGCCTATATTGGAAGAAGACTCCATCTAGGACTTTCATGGCCAGAGAGGAGAAGTCAATGCCTGGCTTTAAAACTTCAAACAACAGGTTAACTCTCTTGTTAGAGGCTAATGCAGCTGGTGACTTTAAGTTGAAGCCAATGCTCTTATATCATTCTGAAAATTCTAGAGCCTTAAGAATTGTGCTAAATCCACTCTGCCTGTACTCTATAAATGGAACAGCAAAGCCTGGAGGACAGCAAGTCTGTCTGCAGCACAGCTTACTAAGTATTTTAAGCCCACTGTTGAGACAGACCACTCAGAATAAAAGATGTCTTTCAAAATATTACTCATCATTGACACTGCACCTGGTCACCCAGGAGCTCTGATGGAGACATACAAAGAAATTCATGTTTTCATACCTGCTTAGAAAACATCCATTCTGTAGCCTATGGATAAAGGATTAACCTTAACTTTCAAGTCTTATTATTTAAAAAATACATTCTGTAAAGGCTATAGTTACCACAGATAGTGATTTCTCTGATGGATCTGGGAAAAGTAAATTGAAAATCTTCTGGAAAGGATTCACCATTCTAGATGTCATTAAGAGCATTCATGAGTCATTGGAGGAGGACAAAATATCAATTAACAGGAGTTTGGAAGAAATTGGTTTCAACCTTCATGGATGACTTTGAGGGGTTCAGGACTTCAGTGGAGGCTGGAACTGCACATGTGGTAGAAACGGCAAGGGAACTGGACTAGAAATGGAGCCTGAAGATGTTAATGAATTGCTGCAATCTCACGATAAACTGGAACAGATGAAAATTTGCTTTTTATGACTGAGAAAAGAAAGTGGTTTATTGTTATGGAATCTACTGGTAAAAATACTGTGAACATTGTTGATTTGGAATATTACTAAACTTCAGAATATTACTAAGATAGTGTCAGGGTTTGAGAGGATTGACTTCAATTTTGGAAGTTCTGTGGATAAAATGCTATCAAACAGTATTGCATGCTACAGAGAAATCGTTTGTGTAAGGAAGAGTCAAACAATCGATGTGGCAAACTTCCTTGTTGTCTTATTTTAAGAAATTGCAACAGACACCCCAGCCTTCGCCAACCACCACCCCAGTCAGTCAGCGGCATCAGCGTTGAAGCCAGACCCTCCATCAGCAGCAAAATTTTACCTTTCAGACTGTCACAGATAATCATTAGCACTTTTTAGCAATAAAATATTTTTAAATTAAGGTATGCATGGATTTTTTTAGATATAATGTTATTGCACATTTAATAGACTACAGTATAGTGTAAACATAACTTTTATGTGCCCTGGGAAATCAAAAAATTGTATGACTCGCTTTCTTGCTACATTTGCTTTACTGCAGTGTTCTGGAACCAGAGCTGCAGTATATCCCGGAGGCATGCCTGTATAATTATTCTTTTCTGTCCCTTCCTTTCGCTCTAGATTGTGTCTGTAAGAATCGTCCCTATGTTGTTGCTCTAGTTTATTTATCCTCTTTGCTGTATAATATTCACATTTATAGATATGCTAAAGATTTTTTGTCCTTCCTACCATTGATGAACCTTTGGGCTCTTTCCAGTTCGGGTCTATTATAAACAATATGGTTTGGGAAAATCCGTATGTATGTTGCCTGGGGCTCATAGTTTAGTCTCCAGTGGCCCTGGCCTCTCAGTCTGCATGCCCCTGTGTTGGCTGTCGTCCCATCTCACCTTCAAGCAGGGCTTGTTTGTGTGGCTGTAGCAAAAGGCACAGGTGATGGGATGGCACGTCGCAGGTTAGGTTCTAAAAGTCTGCAGCTCTGTCTGGGGCATTCGCCTGCTGGCTGGCCTGCTCTACCTCTCTCTGCCTGTCTCTGTCTCTCTGCCTGTCTCTGTCTCTCTGCCTGTCTCTATCTCTCTCTGTCTCTCTCTGCCTGTCTCTGTCTCTCTACCTGTCTCTGTCTCTGTCTGTCTCTCTCTGCCTGTCTCTGTCTCTGTCTCTCTCTGCCTGTCTCTGTCTCTGTCTGTCTCTCTCTGCCTGTCTCTGTCTCTCTACCTGTCTCTGTCTCTGTCTGTCTCTCTCTGCCTGTCTCTGTCTCTCTCTGTCTCTCTCTGCCTGTCTTTGTCTCTCTGCCTGTCTCTGTCTCTCTGCCTCTCGGTTTCTCTCTGCTTCTCTCTCTGTCAGTCTTTCTAAGATTTCTTGCTCTGGGGAAAGCCACCTGCCATGTTGTCACCAAGTCCATGGGGAGGCCCTTCTAGCAGGGAACCGAGGGCTCTGGCCAAGAGCTACTGAGGACCTGAAGCCCCCTAGTGAATATGCGGAGGGCTTTGGAAGCAGGTTTTCCATCAAGCCTTGAGAAGACTGCAGCCCTTCCCTGAAAGCTGGACTGTAACCTCCTGGGACAACTTGAGCCAGAACAATGCAGCAAAATTCTCCCAGATTCCTGACCATAAGAAACCACACGAGATAATCAATATGTGTTGTTTTAAGCTTCTACCTTTTGTGATAAGTTACATGCAGCAATATATAAAATTTGTTTCTTTTTGGCATTTGTTTCTCTCTGACATATACCCAAGATTAAAATTATTGGGCCATAGGTTTTGTGTATTTTAAGATTATTAGATAATAAAAATTTTGCTTTCCAGTGTGATACATGTGATCATCCTTTACTTCATACCATCAGTCCTTGTCGAGCATTAGTTTTGCCAGACTTTTTAATGTTAGCCAATGTGGTGGCCACACAACCACGTGTTAGCATGGCTTCCACGTGCGTTTCCCTGGTTCCAAGTGGAATACGGCACATTTCCCTGTCTTTATGCTCCATTCGCCCTCCCTCTCTCCTTAAGGAATTCTTTAAGTCCCTTGGTCATTTATCTGCTGCTGAATATGTATTCTCCCATATTAATTTTACTGTTTATACTGTCACATTTAGTGAGAAGTGATTTTATGCACATGATATGAGGTACTGATTTTCTTTTTCACCCATACAGATACCCATTTACTGAAAAGTTTCATCTGTTTTTTTCTGGGTACCAAATACTTTCAGGACAAAAGCAGTTTTGAACACTGGCCTCATAATTTCTTATTCGTGTTAGTATTTGGGAAGCTTTAAAAAACATTCAATAAGTTTTTGTGAATTTCACATAGCATTTTTCATTGTCTTTGGTGAGAGGGTAGGTCTGAATTATTTAATCTACCATTGCTAGAATAAATTTCTACTCAACTATTTCAAGATTTATAGTGGCTTTTAAATTAGATATTATCTGGTCTGTCTAATTTCAGGGCATATTAGCTTCAGTGCCCTATTCTATATTAATTGAATAGTAAAACAAGATCTCATAGAAAGTCAACTTTTTGTTGTTGAAAAATTAATAAAAATATGTTAGGTACATAAATTCAATTAACTGTCAAAAAAATTATTAGGCATATTTTCATTGTTGACAAAACAACATTGAATAACAAACCAGCCCATAACTTTATGTTTTAAAATGATAATTATTTATTCTGGTCCCTGCGTCTGCAGTTGAGCCTGTCTGGCCTGACTTGGAGCTGCAGGCTGGTCTAGGAAGTCTCTCTGTCTTCCGTGGACCTGCAGGACCGTGGACTAGTGGGGCAGGATGTTCTCCTGGCAGTGGCAGAACATTTCAGGTACATTTCAAGCTTCTGCTTATATCGCTTCTGCCAACATCCATTTGGCCAAAGCAAGTCTTGTGCAGTTGGAAGGATTCTCCACCTCTAGCAGGAAGAACCCCAATGTTAGAAGGTAAAGGGAGAGTATCCCGTGTGGTAAAGAACCAGGCCAACGTACCACACATTCTCCATCCCAAACACGCAGACTCATTTGAAAGTGTTGGTGTCCCTGGTATACAAACATGGCTTACGCAACACGTGGGTTCTTATCAAAAGTTGCTGTGTTAGGAAGATTTTTGCAATTAACTTTAGAATATCTACTTTTTTGTGGGGAAAATATTTGAAGATAGATAAACATGGTTCTTAAAACTCTCTGTGTATAATGCTATGAAAATATAGCATGAACTTCATGTATATCAAATCTCATGAAAAATCACTAGACAGGTCAATTGATAGACAACTTGGACCCATATCACTGGGACACCAAATGATATGTTTAAACCACAAGGGTAGAGAACTTCAGATGTTTTTGCATGTAATATATAGGGTCATTAATCATATGCTTGGACCTATATTAATTTTTTGAAGAGCCAACACATTTCAAAACCTGAACGTTTCCACGTGAGTAATGTTATGATTATGTAGTACCCTTCCCTCTCTCCCCTCCTCTTCCACCCGGCCGTGCGTGTGGCGTTGTTTCCAAATTAGAGCACACGCGGAAGCAAAGCCTTTCCCTCTGAAATTCTAACCGCACAACTACAGGTCCAAATGGAGTTATTTGGCAAAGTGGAACTTTTTCTTTTTGCTCTGAAGGCAATTACAAAGTGCAGACCAAATTTGTGACAAAGGTATTGATGATATTAAAGTTTTCCTAACCAAACTTTAAATTAACTTCAGTAAGCAAGAGGCCCTTATGAAATGTGTCAACTGAAACCGTACTAAGTGCTATTAGAGAAAGGTGTGTTGGATCACCGTGTTAACAGTCTCTCGCAGAAAGTTAACATAAATACAATACAAAAATTATATTAAAATTTAATGTGAGGATTCATAATATCTTGGTTAACACAACTTTAATGACAAAGTCACGGTTCCAGTGATGAGCATGAAAGCCGCCCTCCCAGACGTGCAGAAAGGCTTGGGGAGACGACGCAGAGCAAGGAGAGGGAAGGGCTGAGGCCGGAGCACGGGCACAGGAGCCAGTGCCATCGCGGCCTGGGCCGGGGTGGGCAGTGCCACCCAACCTGCAGTCGCAGGAATTTGGTTTTTAGCGCCTGTAGAGAAACTTAAGGGATAAGGTCTGTGGCTTGAGGAAAGTGGAGAGCTGGAATTAAAACTCTTGCTTTGAGCTGCAACCCCAAGAGGAACCAACAGCTCCAGCCACTAGCCCAGGAAGGCAAGGAAGCAGCTTATCTCCGCTGAACAATACGTGGGGAAAAAAGTCTCATATATAAAAATCTTAACCTTGAGCTTAACTGTGGTTGGAATGCAAATTCTCAATGACTACCATGTAGGAGAAACTCCAATTTAAGAAGGTAATGGAAAACCTGGTCTCATGTCAGCGATATCTCTGGGGATCTTCATAGAAGAAATACCCCCTCCCGCCAACACATGTATGTAAGTTGAGTTTGCATTTAAATATCACAAACTCGTGGGAAAAACAATCCACCTGAATTGGCAAAACAGAACAAGTAGAAATATTAGCATTGCAGGGACCAAACTGCTTAAGCAACATTGTAAACAGGAACGTAAAATAAATGTTTAAAGTGGTTATGAAGATGAAGTAACCTTTAATCCTTAAAGAAAGAAAAAGACTTCATATAAGAATATTAGAAGATACACACTGATTTTTTTAAAAGAGCAAACTCTACTTCCAAAATGAAAGGCACAGCCATTGACATACAAGACCCGGGGGACGGGTCATGGCAGGAGGGACACAGCTGCAGAGGGAGTCACTGAACCAGAAGACACGCACGAGGCATCCTCCGAACACACAGCACAGCGAGGACAGCTCCAAAGGCAACGATGCATCTCGTCCGCACGTCAAGTCTATGAGGAGAGTACTCATAGCATTCCCATTTTAAAGATGGGGTAATTCATGTCCGGAAAGGCCCAGAAATGTGCCCATCCTCCCTCAGCAAACTCATAGGTGAAAGAGCCACTGTTCAGACTCTGGGAGTGAGTGCCACACTGCAGAGTCATCCGATGTATTGCTCTCCTTTAGTGTTTACATCTGAATTTTACAGACACTTTATATTTTCTTGAAACAAATTGCAGGTATACAGTGTCCTATTTTTCTGAAGCATGTATGGAACTGAAAGTTTAACCACGTACTTAAGATATTCATCAAGTACCAACTCCCTCCATCTTAATGCGGCTTGGAAATTTCTGGGCGGGATTTAATTTTTTAACATTAATTATTGTACCTACAGCAGAGTCTGTAATAAACGTGTGTTGACATTTTATCAGTATCTGTGCTTTTCAGGGTTCCCTTTCTCTCACGCCTTTGTTCTGAAGTACTTTCCTTCTTGCTCGGATATGTTGCCGTTATTTAGTGCCTGAGGGTGGTGAAATATCTTTGTCATTGTTTGTTTGTAAATATCTCTATTTTTTCTCACACTCCTGAATGATGGCTTGTTTGGGATAAATTGCTAAGTTTATTGGTTTTTCTCTGCACCTTTGGAAGATAATCCTTTGTCTTCTGGCATCTACATAGCAGGTGAGCAACCTGCTTTCAGACCTTTATACTCTAAATGTTCCCTCTCTTGCCTTTTATTTTTCTCTTCATTTTTTATATTCTGTGTTTTCACTACTATATTCCTAGGTTTGGGCTAATAAGTATTTATCTTTCTTAGAAATCAGAAAGTATATATTTTTTTTGTATTTTATTGGAAACATCTTCATTTCTTGGAAAATCTCAACTATGCCTCTCTCATTTTCTTCATCTGGTACTCTGAGCAGATGCAAACTGGAGTGTCTCAATTTATTTTCTGCTTCTTAACAGCCCTGTAATGTATTCATGTCTGCATTTCTTTGTGGCATCGTGGGTGAATGCCTCATACCTATTTGCAACACTCCAATTTCTTTCCTTAACTACTACCAGTACAGAGTTTTGGTTTATGTACTGGTTATTATTATTTTTTTAATTCTCATGACTGTATTTTTCATATCAAAGATTTCTAATTATTTCTTTTAAGGACCTTTTTGGTTTGTTTTATTTCTGTACATTTTTAGGGTCACAGTTCTTTGTTTTTTGATAGATATAATTCCCGGATTAGTCTCTTTGAGATTTTAGTCATGCTTATTTTAAGTCCTTCTCAAACTAACCATTAAACAGTTTTTCCTGGACTGTTTGCATGTGCGTGATACGGATTTTGCTGTCTTTTTTGGCAATAGTTCTTATTTGTATGTGTTCTGGGATTGGTGTTTTCAGACTCCTGCTGAGGGGGTGGCCTTTTTTTCCTTTTGCTCATTTGCTCAGTGAGTGTCTGCGTACGTGTCTGGTAGCGCCTGCCTGGCTCTTCCTAGTCCAGAGCCGGTCCCTGCCCTGATGGGCTGGGTGTCCCGTCTCACAGCGATAAGGACACCCGCCGGCCCCTCTTCTCAGTGGCGGATCTGTGTTCCCCATCCCAGTTTTACATTTAAGTCTCTGACGTAGGCACCCACGTTATCCCCACGTCACAGGTAAGAAATGAGACCACAGGATTTAGGTATTACACTAGGGTCAGGATTTGAACACAAATTCTTTACCGAAGGGCGTCTTCGTAAGCACTTCACATGGCCGAAGCTCTGAGGAAGAGGGTCCGGACAGGGCGCTGGGCTGGCCCTGGAGGCCGGACTGACTCGGGGCGTCCGGCCTTGGCCTGGGGCTGCGGTGGGCGTCAGTCTCCCCCGCGCCGTGTTCTCGGCTCCGCAGCAGGAAGCTCTGCCGAAACTGGCTTCGGCCCGCGTGCGTGGAGTCGGTCCAGCTTTTTGGATGGAGTGCCTTTTTCTTTCCTGGCTTTCCTCACTACCCACATCCCGCTCTCTAGCCCAGCATCTTGCAGCCTCATCCGCATTTAGTATTTGGCACTTCAATTTAACTTCTGCTGAATGAGCAGTTTGTAAACCCGGTTTTTGTTGCAGCATGTGCGTATTGTGCTGTTCGGATTGAAAGGCTTCAAGCTCTCTCTCTCCTAGGCCTTTTCTTCACCACCAAGGTATCACGATTTGGAAAACATCCAGTATCTGTCATTACAGATTTGCTACGTACACTATTGCAGTACTATTTAAAGGAGCAGAAATCAGCAATAAAAGATCGTCCAATGCCTCCCACAATTTGGCGACTGGCATTCGTGCTGCAGGCTTCTGTGCTGGGAGGGGGTGACAGGGCCCTCTGAAGCTGAACCATCCGCGGGCTTTTGCTCCATTTGTGAGGGTTTTCCTGCAGCCTCCTCCTCATCCACTGGGTGCAGGGAAGCATAACGGAAGTGCTCTCAGGGCAGCTTGTCCAGGAGGCAGGGCCAGGATACCCACATCACTATGTGATGTCATCTACCTAATCATGTTTATTTCAGGTTACCATGGAAATGTCCCATGCTCAGGCATACCAAGTGGCAGCTGGAGCCACATGCTGGCTGCAACATCTACATGATAAATCACACCAAACCGTTTGCCATCTTCACATTTCCTGTTACAGAGTAAAACCTTAGACTGAGAATGCAGAGGATCTCCCGAATTCCACAACTCTGCCTTCTTTAGCTTGAAGCTTTTGCTTTTTGATTTAGCACCCAACTTCTGTATTTCAAAGAAATAACCTTACAATAGTCCTTCAGATCTTTCCAATCTTCCTTGGGATCCTTCATTTGTCCCGCTAGCCTTACAAGGACTGTCACAAGTACTTACAAAATGATCTGTGTCTCCAAACATCATTATCTCCCTTCCCCGTGTGTAGCTCTTTTTCCACACATGAATGTACTATTCCAGAATATTCTTCAGGACTTAAATAGTATCTACTCCCAGAAATATATCTCCCACACATTTCTTCATTGGGCCATAAAATAAAGTTCAGCATATATGGGACTGAATGGAAATCTCACTTGAGAGGCCTGTTGTCAGTCTTGGAGGCCTCTCAGACACCCACGTCACCCCGAGACTGTGGGCACCCCCGGGGTCAGCTGCACAGACAGCAGTGCTTCCCAGCTCCCTGGAAGTGCTTATCAGCCTTTGAAATGCAAACACAGGCACCAAGGAGCCTCGTAATTTGGGGACAATCTGAAGTTCTCTTCGTTCCTACAACGTGAAGTCCCCTCAAGACAAGTGTCCAGACTCGCTAGCTCTCCAAACACCTGGTCGGAAAGCACGTTAAGTATCTTACCTGAATTAGCCTGCGCGACCACATCTGCTTTGGTTTTTCTAGCCCAGGAGTCGTCCTATGGGAGTCTGGCTGGAACAGCAAATAGTTATTATAAAAATCATGTTTTCTTGCTTCCTAACCCTAATATCACATTGACTCACAAATCTTACTGCTTATACCCAGAAGAAAGTGTGAAGTGTGGGCAGTGGAAATTATAGAGACCTAATGTATTTGGTCTATAGATGAAAGTGTTCTTCCCCACATGCTATCTGTCTAAACAAAATAAAGTACTTGGATATGTTTCCTGACCTCCCCAACTTTTTATATTAAGGAATAGCTCTTCATCTTATGGAGTGAAGATTATTTATTGTAAGCATCATCTAAGTTGACAGCTTCTCAATAATTGCTTCAAATAGAACTGTTCACTCCCATGGAGGGTAATCAGTGGTCATTTTCCTGCTTCACAGATCCCTAGAACATGTTCGTTATGATATTATCAAAGTAGATATGTTAGTTTTCAACCAGGGATAATATAAATATATTTACAAGTTGCTGATACTAATTGTATCATTTGTTTAAATTTATAGTTTAAAGTAAACTATGGGAGCTTCAAATAAACATACCTTTATTTCAACAATAGAATCATTGTTTTGAAACATGAGGTTTCCAGGCAGTGCCCAAGAAAAAGGTAAGCC
>CM052438.1:89087070-89121266 GCA_028533085.1 Varecia variegata
ATAAGCACCACATGTACTCACCAGAAAATTGGTTTCCCTGATCATCACCTAAGTGCATATTTGGGAATAACACCAATTGTGTATTTGACAGAGGCGGGGGGGGGGGTGGGAGGAGGGGGATGGATGTATACCTATATGATGAGTGCAATGTGCACTGTCTGGGGAATGGGCACGCTTGAAGTTCTGACTTGGGGGGGACGGGGGTGGGGGCAGGGATGGGTGTATACCTACAGGAGGAGTGCGATGTGCACTGTCTGGGGAATGGACATGCTTGAGGCTCGGACTCGGGGGATTGGGAGGGACATGGGCAATATATCTATGCAGAATTTTTGTACCCCTATAATAAGCTGAAATAAAAAAAAAAAAAGAAATCATTTTAAATTTTACTTTTACATTACATTTTATGTTTACATACAGTGCACCAGGATTGCAATTTTTCACATCCTTGCCAACACATATTACTTTCCTCTTTTATGATAGAAGCAATTCTAATGGGTGTAAGGTGTAAGGTGATACCTCATTGTGGTTTAGATTTGCATTTCCCTGATGATTAGTAAGGTTTAGCATCTTTTTTTATGCTTCTGGCCACTTGTATATCTTCTTTGGAGAAATGGCTTTCCCCATTTTTTGATAAAGTTTTTTGTTATTGTGTTGTAGGGGTTCATTATACATTCTGAGTATTAATCTATTATTAGGTATATGATTTGCAAATATAGTCTTCCATTTTGTAGGTTGCCTTTTCACTCTGCTGATTATTTCCTTTGCTGCACAGAAGTTTTTAAGTTTGATATAGTCACATTTATCTATTTTTTATATTATCACCCGTGCTTTTAGGATCATATCCAAGAAATCATTTCCAAAATGTAGTCTGCACTGTCATCTATGCTTTTCTCCTACATTTTTATCTGGTGTTTTTATAGTTTTTGATTTTATACTTAGGTCTTTAATCCCTTTTAATTTTCTTATACGGTAAAAGATAAGGGTCCAACTTCTTTCTTTTGTATATAGATATCTGGTTTTCCTCCCATAATTTATTAAAGATACTATCTCTTCCCCATTGTGTAGGCTTGGCACCCTTAAGATCATTTGGCTATATATGCAAAGATTTGTTTCTAGGCTGTCTATAGTCTGTTCCATTGGGCTATGTGTCTATTTTAATGCTGGTACCATACTTTTTTGATTCCTATACCTTTGTAATGTTTTAAAATCAGGAAATGTGAGGCTTCTAGCTTTGTTTTCCTTTCTCACGATCATTTTGGCTATTTGGTGTCCTTTGACATTCCACAGGAATTTTAGGAGAAATTCCTAAGTTTTTTGGATTTTGAGAGAAAATTCCACTAGGATCTTAAGGATTGCATTGAATATGAAGATCACTTTTGGTAGTGCAGACATTTTAACAATATTAAGTCTTCCAATGCATGAGCATGGGGTGTATTACCATTTAATTTCTTTGTCTTTAATTTCTTTCATTAATGTTTTGTTGTTTTCAGTGTACAAGTCTTTTGCGTCTTTGGTTCAATTTATTCCTAGTATTTTATTCCTTTTGATGCTTTTGAAAATGAGATTGTTTTCTTAATTTTCTTTTAGGAATGCTGATTGTTATGTATAAAATGTAGCCGAGTTTTGCATGTTGATTATGCATCTTGCAATGCAGCTGAATTTGTTCATCAGTTCTAATAGTTATTTTTGTGGAATCTTCAGTGTTTTCTACAAATAAGATCATATCATTTGCAAATAGTAATACTTTTCCTTCTTTCTTTCCTTTCTTAGATGCCTTTTTTCCTTCACTAATTGCTCTGGCTGAAACTCCCGGTATCATGCTAAGAGTGGGCGTTGTTGCCCTGTTCCTGTTCTTAAAATAAAAGCTTTTACTTTTTCACCTTTGAATATGATGTTAGCTTTGGACCTTTCATATATGGCAGTTATTATGTTAAGGTAATTTATTTCTTTTCCTAATTTGTTGAGTGGTTTTATCATGAAAGGGCATTGAGCTTTAAAAGAGTTTTTCCTTCATCAGTGAGATGATCATATGGTTTTTGTTCTGTTCTGTTAATATAGTGTATTGTACTAATTGATTTCATGTTTTACTATCTCTGCAATCCAGAATTAAATCATGTTTGATTATAATGTGCTATCCTTTTAATGTGCTATTGAATTTGATTTGATAACATTTTGTTGAGGAATTTTGCATCAATATTCATCAGGGATGTTGGTCTATACTTATATCTTTATATGGTTTTGATGTCAGGGTAATGTTCTCATAGAATTAGTTAGGAGGTGTTCCTTCCTATTCCATGTTTTAGAAGAATTTGGAAATGATTGGTGCTAATTCTTCTTTATATGTTTGACAGAATTCTCAGGTGAAGCCAGTTGGTTCTGGGATTTTCGTTGTTGGAAAGGTTTTGATTCCTGATTTAATCTCCTTTATGATTCAATCCTATAGGATGTATGTTTCTAGTAGTTTATCCATATCTTCTAGGATATACAAAATAATTGGCATATAATTGTTTATATTAATCTTTTATCATCTCTTTTTCTTACTATGGCATCAATTGTAATGTCTCCTCTTTTGTTTCTGCTTTTTTTAAAATATTTTTTTCCTCTTAGTCTAGCTAAAGGTTTGCTAATTTTATTTCAATATTTTCAAGAAAACAACTCTCTTAGTTCCTTTTATTTTTTCATTCTTTTTATATTCTCTATTTCTTTTATGTCTGTTTTAATCTTTGTTATTCCTTTCCTTCTACTAACATCACATTTAGTTTGTTCCTGTTTTTCTGGTTCCTTGAGGTGTAAAGATAGGTTGTTGATTTGAGATGTTTCTTATTTTTATTGTAGATGTTTGCCACTATAACTACTTTTACTGCATCTAATAAGTTTTGGTATGTTGTGTTTGAATTTTTATTTGTCTCAAAATAATTTCTAATTTCCTTTGTGATTTTCTCTTTAACCCATATGCTGTTGTTTAATTTCCACATACTTGTGAACTTTCAGTTTTTCTTTAGCCATTTATTTCTAAGTTCATTCCACTGTGATTGGAAAAGATATATAGCTAAGTCTTAAATTTGTTAAAACCTATGTTGTGGCCTAATATGTGATATATTCTCAATTATTTTCCATGTACTCTTGAAAAGAATGTGTTTCTTGTGTTGAGTGAAGTGCACTGAATGTATCTGTTAGGTCCAGTTTATTCGTAGTGGTGTTGAAGTCTTCTGTTTCTATATTGTCTGTCTGGCTATTCTATCCATTATTTAAAATGAGGTATGGAAATCTACTATTATTATGTTATATCTATTTTCTCCTTCAATTCTTTCAATTTTTGCTTCATATATTTGGGTGCTCCAATGTTGGGTGCACATACATTCATAACTGTCATATTTTCCTAGTTAATTGATCCTTTTTATCATTATATAATATCCCTCTTTGTCTGTTGTGATAATTTTTGCCTCAAAGTCTATTTGTTCTGGTACAATTGTGGCCCCCCCTACTCATTTTGGTTATCATTTACATTTGTTTAGTTGTCTGTCTGCATTCTCTTGTAGCTCACTGAGCATTTATAAAACGGTTATTTTAAATTCTTTCTTAGGGTTGGGCACGGTGGCTCATGCCTGTAATCTTAGTATTCTGGGAGGCTGAGGTGGAAGGATCACTTGAGGTCAGCTGTTTGAGACCAGCCTGAGCAAGAGTGAGACCCTGTCTCTTTTTAAAAAAATAAAAATATAAAAAAAAAATTAAAAAATTAAATTTTTTCTTAGGTAATTCATAGATCTCTATTTTTAAGGTCATTTTTAAGAATTATTTAATTGAACCTTTTTTTTTTCTTATTTCTTCGTAAGCCTTTGTTTTGGCTGAGATTTGAGCATTTGGAAAAACAGCTTCCCTCCGATTCTTTACAGCCATTGTACAGTCTGTACAGGGTAAAATTTTCATCAGTCATCCCACCTAGACATTCTGGTGGCCTTGCAAACATTTGGGGGATGCATCTCCTGTGAGCTTGACACATAATTTCCCAATTAGGGGTTACCAGTTTCTTTTCAGGAACTCATAATGTTTTTCTCCCTCCGATATCTGTCTCGGTCACTGGAGGTTCCCTGGTGCGAAGGAAGCCACTGCGTGCTGCTTTGCTTTGGTTGCTGCAGGTGTGCAGAGGGCGCTGCTTCCTCGTCAGCTCTCTACGCCAGGTGAGGCTGGAACCTGTCCCTGGGGCAGCCCCATGAAAAGCTGGAACACGGGCTGTAGATTTTACTCTTCTCTTTCCCTCATGACGGAGAAGCTGGGAGTCAGGTGTTTTCTACTGATTGCACCTAGCTGTGGTACTGGGTTAAGTGCAACAGCTTTACTGACCTGTTTCAATGCAACTGTTCTTGGCTTTGCACTTGCCGAGGTACTGCAACTTCTTAACTGTTTTCTGCAATTCTCATAAAGGCTTTTTGGGCCATATACTGTTGTTAAGTCAGAATCTGTTTGAGGAATGAAGTCTGGGGCTTCCTATTCTGCCATTTTGCTAAAAATTTATCAATCAGTATATCTTTCTTGAAGAGAAGGAGTGCTCTTGTGCTTTTCTGGTTTTATGTAAGATGACACAATGAATAGAGTCTCCCAGGCTCCCTGGATAGCAGATTTAAATGGAATCTCTGTGTATAGGTGAGAGCTGTGCACACAGTCTACAAGAGCTTCTTGGTTTGTGCTTTTACTTTAAGTATAATACAACAAAGAAGTTATCCTGTAAATGACAAAAGGAAAAGTGGCCTTCACTAGAATATCTGTGCCATATTCTTGATGCATCTCAATTTTCTTAGCTATAAAATGGGAACAATAATAAAGAAATATCACTAAATGTCTAATGTATGCTTATAAAATATAGTACATTCTCAAATTACTATGTAAAATATTGCTACAAAGCTGAATTAATGAAAATCAGCTATTTTTCTTCAAAGTTGCGTAGCATTTTCATTACCAAACATTATAGAAGTCATAATCTAAGCCTTCAACAGATTGGTGAATTACAAAGAAATTATGTGAGAAAAAAACAATTTCACAAATGATTTACTATAATCAACCATATCATTAAATAGGTGCTTGCTGTGAAATGGCTTTCTTTAATGCAGATTCAATTCAGAAAAAAAATAAATTAGTGGTGTTCATTTTAACATGAAAGAAACTATTTAGAATTAATATTCCATCATACTAGTATTACTGTTTAGGTTACAGTTGGGAGTAAAATAAAATCATTCTGTGTATCATAGCAGGAAAAATATTTTTCACATATGCCATTTTTTTCTAACCACTGAGAAAATTATAGTCTTTCTTTCATGTAGAACATTTTTATGGTATTCCAATAACTATCTCCATAGGGAGCTATTTGAAACATTTGAAAAAGTTTACCAGCTCTCCAAAAGGGCAAGGTTTTCTCTGAGCACCTTGCTTTTCAAGGAACTACAATAGCTAAAATTTCCAATGTTTAATACCCACTGTAATTGGCAAGTGTACCGAGTGCAAACTGGATTATAATGTGAAGAATCTAATCTTGACATTTTTGTACAATAGCAAAGTTTTTCACTAAATAGATAGTTAAACTCTATAAAACTATTGAAGTTTATGTTTAAATGTTTTGGCTTCAATGACATTGCACCTGAGGGAAAATGTCTAACTTTTAGCATTAGATTTTGGAAACTGTATTCTTCCTTCAGGGTCATAGACTCAGCCCTCTCTGAGTAAACTCACTCAATTGCTGGGATTTAATGAATGACAACATTTTAAAGACTCCCGGTTCCATATCCCAGGTATGGCCTCCAGATTCTAGATCCAGGGGCATTTTGGGTATTTCCACTTGGATGTTGCTTAGGCTCCTCAAATGCCTTTTGTCTCTATCTTCCATCTCAGAAAACTGAGGGGCCTTCTTATACACACGCGCACACACACACACACACACACACACACACACACACGCAAATACTCCATCATCAATGTCCAACCAAAACACTCTCACGTACTGCTGAATTCCGAAGCTTCATCCTCACTGTGCAGGTTTCAGCCCTTCAGATATTCTGTCAGGACAAATGCGACAAGTCTCACTAATCTCCCTGCTTCATTTTATTGCGCTCTTTCCACCCACGGTGCGGCGGATAACCTGTGAGGTTCACGTGACCACTCTCTGTTCGTAAGAGCTGCTCAGGGTGCTGTCACCCATCTCTGCTCCTTGTCGTAGTGATGGCTCTTCTAGCTTGATCACCTGTCTGGCCTTGAATTCTATTCTTCAGCAGCATATAACTGTTCAATGATCACTCTAAAAAACAGCTGCTGTCTGATGATCTAAACCACTTTTAAAAAACACTTTCAAAAAGCAGCTTGTTTTTCAAACCTTTCTGCAGCCTGTGTACATGTTATTAGGAGAAATTATGCTAATACCAAACTACAATACGTCTCCCCTCTACCCCACACTTCGTTACTTCATGCTTGAAATGAATTTACCGTGGCAAATCCTCCCCCCAACTCCCCAGACTGCCTCCTCATTCGCACAGGAGACCTCAGAACCTTCTCAGATGGCTTCCTCTTTGGGTGACTTATCCCAATCTTGTTCTAGTAGCACCTTTGTGACCTGCTGTCACAGCCTCCTCCTCATGCCTTATGGTAATTATTGGTCCATGTGTATATTTGATGCTGGTAAAAATTCAATTCTGATTTCTCTTTGTATTATTTGAGAATGAGAATCATATCTGGAGAAGTTCTCACAATTTCTGAATAAATAGCTATCTTTTTTATCACTGATCTTTTATTTAAGAATATAATTTTTTTGTTATTTTTTAATTGGTGAGCATAATAGTATGGGAAAAGGGCAGCTAGACTTAAGAACAAAATATTTCCTAGGCATGGAGGGAAATATTCATGACACAGAGTGGGGTCAATGTGATTAACACTTTGGAAAGAACATGAACCAAATAACAATTTCCTAGAGCAGAGAAGAATGCATGAAATATTCTCATTTTCCATGGTCATGAGGGGTATTGAAAGTGATTGTATTACTGTTGCCACTGTAAATTTTTATCATTGTTTTCTGCAATTGATTGAGCAAAAGTGTTGATAAATAAAAAACTTACTATAGGGGAGAAAAAGTAGTATCTTTTCCTCAACAATTGTAAGAATCATGGCTGACACACCCATAACAAAAGAGATTAGCAAGAGAAAAGCATAACAAATGTATTTTTCAAAGTTTTATGTGACATAGAAGCTTCCAGAAAGGAAGACCCAAAGAGCCAGGGAATCTGTACATGTGTGTGCTGAGTCTGCTGGAAGAAGTAGATGGTTGTAGGGGAACATGATTGGATAAAAAGAGTGTGAGCTAATTGTAGCAAACTGGGGGGACCCAGCTAGGCCTGTTGTTCTCTTTTATGTGTCTCCGTGGGACATTCCTCCCCCAGATGCATGAAGACCTTCAGCGGAAAGGGAAGAGGTCAGAGACCTTCCTAGGTTTATGGTTTGCTTTGGGGGAGGAGGATCCTAGTTTCCGTGGCCTTGTTGGGAAAGAAAGAGGAATGAGAGAAAGGAGGACAGGAGAAGGTTCAAAAGACCTTGCTTCTAAGGGCCTTCCAGTCTCCTTCAGTTCAAACGAAATTGCAGAGGGCCATACTTTAGGGTATGGTGTTCTGAACCCTGACATTGCTAAGGTGACTCGAAAATAACTATCACTTCCTGGAGCTGATCAATGTCTTGGAATTGGCCTGAAGCCTGGAGCTATTAGCCTAAGCGGCTCACAGGCCCAAAGCCCACAAGCTTGAGACATAACTATGCAAAGTCTTTTTCTCATAATTTGTATTTCTTAAAAAAATGTGAACTTTACTGGCATTATATTTCACCACCTGCTCTGATAATCAATGAGAGAACATGTTGTGAAAATTTATAATACATAGCCCAAAGCTCGTAGAAGGGAAAGACATATAAAATCAAATTTGATAAATTGATGAGCTAAGAGAGAATATGGTTAAACTAAATTAAAAATCATGTCATCTGCTCATTCATGAATGACATTTCATGATTAATATTAGAAGTAAAAATTATATATCTCCAACTTATTGTAAGGAAAATATTTAAGATTATGTAAACACATGCCCGGAACATGTAATACATTAAATGCCAGTATCTATTAGGTTATTAAGTATGAAATGTCCAACTGCCTTAAGTACTAAGTTCGAATGTTGATATCTCTGACATTTCACTTTGACAGTTCGTGTTTTATATTTATTGTGAAGGTACATCCTCAGTCTTGCAAATGCACATTTTGGCTTATGATTACCCTTCAGATTTTTTTTTTTTTTTTTTTTTTTTTAGCTATTTTTGCAAAAGCATGGATAAGTCAAAAACTCATGTTATTTTTGAATGAGTTCCGTCCTGGAACCAATGCTGTGTAGACAGCTTGAAATATCAATGAAGTGTTTGGGAAGAATGTGGCTAATGAACACACATTATGTCAATGGTTTGAGAAGTTCCATTCTGGTGATTTTAATCTTGAAAATTAGCCACATGGGACACCTGAGGCCAAGGTGAATAATGATGAACTGAAAGCTGTAGTAGAAGCAAATCCATCTCAACCTATGCATTGTCAATGGAAAAGAAGCCAAACTCTGTAAAATAATTTTAAAGAGATTTATTCTGAGCCAAATTTGAGGACCACAACCTGGAGCCATGCCCAAGAAGCCTTGACTAAGTGGACTCGCTGTGGCTGGGTTACAGTTTGGTTTTGTACATTTCAGGGAGACAGGGATTACAGGTAAAGTCATAATTCAATACGCGGAAGGCATACGTTGGTTTGGTCCAAAACGGTGGGTCATCTTGAAGGTGGGGGCCGGGCTTACGGGTTCTAGGTGGGTTTAAAGATTCTTTGACTTGTAGTGGGTTAAAGACATGAAGCTTTGTCTAAAGGCTTGGAATGTTTTAAGGAGCTGTTTATCAGAGATAAGCCACAGAAATGTATTTGTTGTGTAAATTAAGGACCTGCAGGTTTGTCTTGCATAGCCTTAGGCCTGTTAAGGTTACAAAGGGTGTCTTCAAGAAGGGAGGGAGGCATGATGAGGCATGTTTGACTTCCCTCCCTGTGGCAGGCAATTTAGTTTTAGGATATCCCGTTGGCCAAGAGGGGGTCCATTCAGTCAGCTGGTTGGGGGAGCTGTAAGATTTTATTTTAGTTCACAGCGTGAATTAGCATCAAGGTTTAATGTTATTATTCCAACAATATTGGACCATTTGAAACAAATCATCAAGGTAAAGAAGCTGGATAGATGGGTACTGCATGAGTTTAATGAGCGTCAGAAAAGAAATCATCTGGAAGCTTGCCTTTTTGTGCTGTCACAATATAAAGGCAAACCATTTCTACACTGTATTGTTACATGTGATGAGAAATGGATTCTTTTTGACAATCACAAGTGAACCAAATATTCATCAGAAAAAGCTAATGGTGTCTGTTTGGTGGTCCAGCGCTGGTATTATCCACTACAGCTTCATGAAACCTGGACAGTCATTACAGTGGATGTCTATGGCAACCAATTGGATGAAATGATGAGGATGCTTGTGATTAAGCAGCTAAGATTGGTCAACAGAGACAGGCCAATCCTCTTGCAAGACAACATTAACTACATGTCACATAAACAACGCTGCTAAAACTACAGAAGCTGGACTTTGAAACTCTCTGTCATCCACCCTATGCACCAACTGACTACCACTTCTTCCAGGATTTGGACCACTTCTTGCAAGGAAAAATATTCAATTCTCAACAAGCTGTGGAAAACGCCTTTTGGGATTTCACTGCCATGTGCTCTCCAGGTTTTCCTGCTGGCATAAATGAGCTACCTTTAAGATGACAAAACTGTGTTGATAGTTTAGGCTCATACTTTGATTAATTGTACTGCTTCTTGTTTGAGATATAATAAATTACATTTTTGATTCAAAATCGGACATTTCATATTCAGTGACCTAATAATTCAATAGTTCCCAAACCTTGTAGACACAGAGTAAGCAACTGTCAAAAGGTAATTTTCAGGAAAAGGTAAAATCATAGACTTTCAGAGAGACATGAAAATAAGTGTGTGTTAAAGAATGTATTTATTCATGGTATATGAGGGAACTGAGCAGATGTTACAACCTGTTCAAAGGAAATGTAAAAACATCACAAATTTATATTGAATAAAAGCATATTGAGACAAATTTCAAGTGGGGCAAAACTGATATTCCTTAAGTGGAGGAAGTCATTAAAATAATTATCAGAGGGGGAAAAATTTGCATGTTTGTCAGTTACCTGCAATTTCCAAAGCTTTGTAAAATCACTCAAAGACTATGAATAGAACTAAGATCTGATAACCCTCAAAGCTGTGCTTTATATAATGGATAGTTTTCCATTGAAAGACAACTTTTTTCTCATATAACTAATTTAAGATTACATAACTAGCACCTAGACGAAGCAGGATGAACCAAGATTGAGTTCCCTCTTTAGCTGAAATTATTCATCACTGTGATTTACAAAAATATAAATGGATTCTTCAAGTGATATGAACATAGTATCACATTGTTTTGGTTAGATTTGCCTCCTATGGCAATAATTTTTTTATAAAATTGATAAAGTATATCTTCTTATATATAATCATATTCTTTGTATAACTGTAATCAATGATGCAAATAATTTTGTGATTCTTGCTTCTTTCTAGGAAATATTTATGCAAAATTACTTGAAAAAACAAAAACAATTGAAAAACAGATTACTTTCTACTTTCTATCAATGTACTTATTTAGTTTATGAATTAGTAGTTTATCATTAATTTTTTTTAATCAAGACAGACCTCTATAGGAATTACTTTGTAATAAAACAGTGTTTTACAAATGTGGGAAAAACACAGGAATTGGAATCAGGGGATCTCTGTATGGTTCCAGCTCTGGTACTAACCTGCTGGGAAAAGGTGGGCAAAGGAATTTCAGTATGTCTCAGTTTACTAATCTAAATAAATTAGTTAAATAAATAGCCTTTCAAATTTTTTCTAGGTTTATCATTATGCAAGTGTTTAAAATAGGATTGTCATTCTATAAATTTATTGTTAAAGGATAATTTTAAAAAGGGGTAAAATGACAATTCTTGAATAGATGCAAATTAACACGTGTTCCACATTTTATATAACACACTCATGAGGGGATCAGACTGAGCAAGGACCCCAAGCACAGAAATAAAGAAAAATCTCAAGTCCCTTCGGGGGAAGTTCCGGGCACGTGGCTGGAAAGTGACGGGAAACCTGGCGACAACAGTGCCCTGCAAGGGAGCCAGAGTCCCGAGGCGTTTTGCTTCCCCATAGAAACTGGAAGACGGCATCTTGAGTTGTTTTTCCAGAAACCCCCACCAGATGGAAAATACAAATAAGGGGGAACTGAGGAACTAAATTCTGACGCCATTCTTTGTCCTGAATGCCCCTGAAGGGCCTGCTGCCGCTGTCTTAACATTCCTTTCCACTAATCCGGGAATCTCTAAGCCCACCTCTGCAGTGCCGCCCCCACCTTCGGGATATCTCACCTTTTGGGCACAGACCAATGTATAGCTTCCACGAATTGATTTGCAATTTCGGCTGGCCTGGAATGTACCCTGCCTTTAGAAGCCCCAGCTTGTAAGACATCAGGAGTTTGGGTTTCAGCGTTAGCTGCTCGTTCTCCTTGCAGGGTGCCCTGCAGAGAACGCCTCTTTCTGCCGCGGCAACTCTGCGCTGCGGGGTCTGGCTTCGCCGCGCAGAGCGCGGACCTCAATTTGATTCACTAACGGAATCTATAATACGTAAAATCTAGTTCAAAGGAAAAACCTAAGAAGAAACATCACTATAGATCAGAAATACTGAAATGAATTTGCCAAGTGGTTACAAAACTGGCTTTTCCAAGGCTGTGGGTGGGAGAAGACAGTCAAGAAAACGGATCCAGACTGAATTTATTTGCATGTCAATAAATAAGCCTCATTTGCATTTCCTCCATTTCTCTACAATTAACACAGTTGGAAAATTCCTCCATGGCAATGAAAGGCACAGACCCCCTACATAGTCTGAATCAAAAGCAGATAAAGTGGTAGAGTGTGCTCTAAGCAATGAAGCACCAATGTTCCCCAACAAGATCATATAAGCAAACTTTAAATATAACATATCCTTCTTGTTGTCTAAAATGAGAACGTTTACCACTCAGATTTTTGTGTGCTTTTAATAATGAGTGTGTGCTGACAAAGATGCTTGGCTTTTGAACCTTTTCCTAAGCACATCTGTACATTTGCTTGTGAAATCCAGTTTTAGCAAAGAAGCTTGCTAAACCAGGTTAACAAGAATTCCCCATCCTTGATATCTAACCACTCTCAATATTTGACTGGATTCCTCACCATCCCCCAGGTGACGACTGACCACCCTGGCCTGTCTTCAGAAAGCATCCTTTTAGGTGTGGTTAGGCAGGCTCTCTCTCCCCTGATGTCTCCTCTTCGTAATTGTCCACCACTGACCTCCACCCTGCTCCTCAGCTCTAAATTTCCGCTTGTCCATGCTGCATTCAGAGTTGAGTCCAGTTTCTCTCCTCACTACAAGACCTATCTCGGTGGTCCTGCGTAATGTCTGCCTCACCATATTTTAACAGGTATTATTGAAAAAAATTTTAATAACAGCTCTTTACTCTCAAAAGCCTCAATTTGTTTGATATTTGTACTTCACCCATTTTTAATTCCTCAATATCAGGCAAAACAGTGGCTTGTTGAAAAGAGAATGAGATTTTTGCTATAGGCCCACCAGAGTGCATTGTCTGCTGTGCAGTAAGAGACCAATACACTGGAATATTGAGAGTTGCAGCAGAGAAAGAGTTTAATAATTGTAGAGCAGGCCACCAAGGAGGCGAGACAGAACCTCAAATCCACCTCCCCAAGGGGTTTTGGGCTGGAGTTTTCAAGGGAGTTTTGGTGGGTAGGGGACTGAGGAGCTGGGATGGGTGATTGGTTAGGGTGTGGAACAAATCACAGTCTTGCGCTGACTTGGCTTCCCCAGTGGACCTTCATATTGCCTGGTGTCACTGGACACTTTGGAATGGACAATCTGGACAACATGTCCAGTGGAAACCTGAGGTTTCTGAACATTGAAGATGTTATCTGCAGGGACAATGCAGGGGAGTCAGGACCTGTGACAGCAAGCAGCTGCAAGGGGGTGAGCTGAGGGCAAGCTGTGAGTAACTATAAGGGAGTGGGTTAAAGGTCAAGCTGATTAGTGCTTGACTGTGCTTCTGTTCAGAGCTTATACTTTTGTTCAGAGCCTAATGTTTAATGTTTTTGTTAGTTTCATGGAGATGGTTTTATTTGCATCAAGTTAGCCTGAATTAAGGACAGTTTACTTCATGATTCGTGATCTATAACCCTGTGTAAGTTACTTAAACTTTGAGAGTGAGCTTCCTCGTATGTAATAAATACCAGAGTAATAACCCTTCCCTTTAAGAGGTATTATGAGTTTACCTGTATAGTTAGCATGAAACAATGTTAGTTATGTTGAGAAGGGGGGAAGGGAGAGGTGGTGGAGAGGGGAGGAAGCCGTGCGACTGCGTGGAGATTGATGTTGCCAAGGAACACCAACTGAAGTTAAAATAAAATTGGAACGCCTAAACAAATGGAGAAAAACAAAGAAAAGAACAGAATCAAGGGTAAAACTATATGATGTAAATACTAAGTGCCATGAGTAGAGCAGGACTGAGGGAGCCTGAGGATTTTGCTAAGACTGTCGACTCAAATACGAAAGACGCCTACTCCATGCAGCCTGGGGCTCCAGCTTGCTCTTGTAATGAATTTCTCTCAGTTGAGGAGAGCTCACAGCAAAGGCTGAAGGATAAACTGGAAGGATCAGAAGAGACCAAAGATTGAATAGTGCATCAGAAAGCATTTATATACAGTGTAGTAATATTCAAGGGGATTTAAAAATACAAAATTTCACTTCTCAAGGCTGAAAGGTTGTGTGCCTGCATGCATTTGGGCTGACTTGTGCAGGACAGCTAGACTCTGACCTGTGAGAACCTCCCTTAGATCATGCAGCGGCTCCCCCTTGACACTACACTGTGTGTTTTGGGAGGAAACTTCTCCTCTGCCAATTTAGGGCCAACTGGTCTGGAGCCTGCAAATTAACTGACAACACCCAGATTCACAAGAGAAAGAGTCTTACTTACATGTGCACATGGGAGTGCATGGAATGAGTGACTCAGTAATGAGTGACTCATGGAATCCTCAGAAGGATTGCCAACTGAGGATACCAACTGAACAAGTGGCAAATGGTGGTGGGGAGTTTGGGAGCCTCAGTGGGGAAGAATGGAAGGTTCTACTGGGCTCTTTTAGGTTAAAGGCAGCTGGATTTGTACTTCCTGGTGCTAAGGGTCAGTCATCTCCCAGACAGGAAACTCCCTTCCAGGAAAGGCAATGGCAGCTGTACTTTTGAGAGGTTTTGCTTAACTTTGATACTATCTCTTTCTGTGAAT
The DNA here is from genome assembly GCA_028533085.1 of Varecia variegata. Taxonomy (NCBI): domain Eukaryota; kingdom Metazoa; phylum Chordata; class Mammalia; order Primates; family Lemuridae; genus Varecia; species Varecia variegata. The sequence continues at coordinate 89,101,561 of CM052438.1, forward strand.
GCTGATTATTTAGATGTTTTCAGTTTAAAGTAATTTTAATGCCACTTTCGTGGGCAGTTAGTCCCTTCATTTCCGCAATTTGAAAGTTCTCAGGTAGTTTCAAAAACAAGGAGTTGTTTTGAAGGATTGTTATGAAGAGAAGATTTGGTTAGAAGTTTGGAGGTAAGAGGTCTGCAAAGAGAAAGAAGGGCATGCATTAGAACAAAGATGAATAATAGAAAAGATAAATCTACACACATTGCCCCATATCCTGCTGAACCAGTCTCCCAGTCCTGGTAGCAGAGGGTATTTGATGGGTGCTGCAAGTGATCAGGAATTTAAAGAAGGAAATGTATATGGAAATAAGAAGAAAAACAAAGATTAATGGCTGAACTGGACTATAAACCCAGTTTGTGAGTCCTGAGGGCAGGCAATCGAGATTTTTAAACATTAAGTTTGAAGAATTTTATTTTTAAAAATGTTTTTTAAAATTTATTTTTAAAATTATTTATTTATTTGTTTATTTATTTAGAGACAGGGCCTCACTCTGTCACCCAGGCTGGAGTGCAGTGGCATGATCATAGCTCACTACAACCTCCAACCCCTGGGCTCAAGCAATCCTCTTGCCTCAGCCTCCCAAGTAGCTGGGATTACACATACGTACCACCACACTCAGCTAATTTTTTAAATTTTTTTGGAGATGGGGTTTTGCTGTGTTGCTCAGGCTGGTCTCAAACACCTGGCCTCAAATGATCCTTCCACCTCAGCCTCCCAAAGTGCTGGGATTACAGAGGTGAAGCCACTGTGACCAGCCTTGAGCCATTTTTAGATGGTGGGGTGAAAGTAGCAGTGAAAATATGAAAGATTTTCTACTTTGCAGTTTCAGTGTCTTTGGTAATGGCACAGACATCAGTGTCACAATTGTAGTTAATTCTTAGAGCAGAGCATGGAAAATTAGAGTGTTCCGGGAACGTTCTGAGTGGCCCAAACTGCTGTGAGAAGGAATCTTTCCAAGTTTAAATCAAGTTGTCTAGCTTCAGCTTGCAGGGTGTTGGGAAAGGGCAGCTACTTTAAAACCCAGAGTTGTGACAAGAATCTGGACAGTCAGGTTTTGGTTCTCAGCGACACCAAGTCACTTGAGAGATGTCTGCTCTTCTCCTTGATATCTCAAAATGTAAATGCAATGATGTAAAATTAACAATGCTTAAATACTATGATATAAATTCAATATATCATATGTCACAATATAAGGGAATAAGACATAGAAGAAAACAAAGATATTTGTTTGATATATGCTATGTACTGAATTTTACACCTCCTCCAATTCATAGGTTTAAGCCTTAACTCCTAATGTGACCTTATTTGGAGACAGGGTCTAACCCAGGGGTGGGGGACATTTTCATGTTGGAAGGCCGTTATCAAATAAGGCCACATAAAGCAATACGGAGATACCTTAAAGAGATACAAGTAGATCTACCATTTGATCCAGCAATTCCATTACTGGGAATCTACCCAAAAGAACAAAAGACATTCTATAAAAAAGACATCTGCACTCGAATGTTTATAGCAGCACAATTCACAATTGCAAAGATGTGGAAACAACCCAAGTGCCTATCAATACATGAGTGGATTAATAAAATGTGGTCTATGTATACCATGGAGTACTACTCAGCTATAAGAAACAATGGTGATCTAGCACCTCTTGTACTATCCTGGATAGAGCTGGAACCCATTCTACTAAGTGAAGTATCCCAAGAATGGAACAATAAGCACCACATGTACTCACCATCAAATTGGTTTCACTGATCAACACCTAAGTGCCCATATAGGAATAGCATTCATCGGGTGTCAGGCAGATGGGAGATGGGGAGGGGATGGGTGTATACATACATAATGAGTGCGATGTGCATTGTCTGGCGGATGGACACGCTTGAAGCTCTGACTCGGGGGGAAAGTGGGGCAAGGGCAATATATGTAACCTAAACATTTGTACCCCCCTAATATGCTGAAAAAATAGCATATGCTCTCCAGATGGTGGTGTATATATTCTATAAAGATTCATGAACCTACCTTTCAGTAAAGATTTCAGGGATTCATTGGCCAGGACTGTGCAAGGATCAGCCATCTAAGTAAAATGAATGAATGAATAAATAAATAAATAAAAAATAAGGCCACATGCAAGAAACTTCAATTAGATATACTTAAAAATGTACATTTGTGAAAATCTAACTACATGTACTTAATAATTTCAAAAAAATGAAAACTATTTGTTAACTTTAAAGTTAACTAACATTTTAATGACATTATTGTGTCTGCCTTTTGTTGGAAAGCATTTCAATATTTGGTGTCAGCATGGAGATCCCCAGTTTCAGTCAATCCTCTAGATGGTATCAGTCATTTGTGACCTGAAGGGTGTCTTGATTTGGGTTACGTAGGAAAATATAGATTCACAGCAATAAGTGGTTGAAAAGCAAGAAAACATCTTCCAGGCATGTTGCTGAAAGCATGGGTATTCTACTGCCTTTTTCCATATTTCAACTGGATCTTTCACAGCATCAAACAATGACTTTAAAATGTCATCTACACTAGGCCACTTGCTCAAGGCTTCTTGGGTGTGGCTCCGGGTAAGACATAAACAAATAAATAAAAATTAAAAAAAAAGTCATCCACTGAGAAATCAATCAATTCCATCTGTAGTTCTTTACGTGATATCAGAATAATGTTTGAGCAAATATCTGAGCAGCTTATGGTCCAGTCAAACTGACATAGAAAATTCGCCATCAGATCTCTCTTCTTGACTTTAGCCCTGAACTACAAGAACCTTGCCACTATACTCTCTGCCCCACCTCTGCCCTGAACTATCAGAAGTCCCTTTTCATTAGTCAACTTCTCTAAAAACCTTTTAGCATCCAAACAAATTATTCTATTATCTCACAAGTTGATCTTGTACTTTATAATTTTAGTGATTTTATCAATGGAGTGTTTTTTGTTGTTTGTTTACTTTTAAATCCTGACATTCAACTTATAATGTATAAAGCAATTAAGCACATTTTATAGACTTTTTAAATTCATCATCTATGTTTACCTTAATCTTTTTTTTTTTTTTTTTTGAGACAGAGTCTCGCTCCGTTGCCCGGACTAGAGTGAGTGCTGTGGCATCAGCCTAGCTCACAGCAACCTCAAACTCCTGGCTCAATCAATCCTTCTGCCTCAGCCTCCCAAGTAGCTGGGACTACAGGCATGTGCCACCATGCCCGGCTAATTTTTTCTATATATATTTTTGGTTGGCCAGACAATTTCTTTCTAACTTTTTTAGTAGAGATGGGGTCTTGCTCTTGCTCAGGCTCGTCTCGAACTCCTGACCTCGAGTGATCCACCCGCCTCGGCCTCCCAGAGTGCTAGGATTACAGGCATGAGCCACCGCGCCCGGCCTACCTTATTCTTATGTTTCAAAAATATTATCCAAATTCCTATAATTCATAAATTCAGTCAGAAGTTATCATATTCTTTTTAAAATTCTTATAGTTTCTAGTATCTGGTTCATTCAATTATATTTCATTCAATGTCAAATGTACATGCATTTTCCCACAATTCAAATTAACTCATATAACAAGTATGTACTAATTATTTGCATTTAGTACGTCATCTAATACTGTGTCATTTACATAGATTTTGAAACATAATTTGTTGATAAAATGGTAGGACAATTTATTTCCCCACAAAAATAAAAAGATATGGTTAGATTTCTATCTCTGAAGGCTATACACTAGGTGTCATTAATCAATTACATTGATTACGATGGGTGTATGAAAGGAAAATTGGTTTGACACGTTTCCAAAATGGCTGTTGAAAATATCTGAGCTGTCAAATTCCCCCCATACGTTGACTTGTTATTTGCTACAGCCTTGGCCACTGTCCCGCTGTTACTATAAAAGATTCAGCAACATTTCTCAAGCCTAATTAAAAAAAAAATTATTACTTAAATAACAAATATTTATGTATACCAAAGGACAGATTTATATTTTTAAAACTTTGTCTTTAAAATACATGTAAAAAAAAGATATTGTATGTAAAATTACTGTGGACTCCTAGCAAGAAAAATTCCATGGACATCTTCAAGTTTACTAATTATTATTATACAGCAATTTATATTTTTCTTTGCTTTTGTTTTTTAACTTAATTACTATAAATTGATAATTTATATATTAAAATTAATTTATATATTTTACATATATTTATATATTACATAAATATATTTTATATATAATATAATTTATATGTATTTATATATTAAAATTAATATATTATCTTATAAATTAAAACTTTAATATTGAATTTAGATGCTCATTTGACCTATAATGAGAGAAAGATAATGATTTTTCTAATGATTTTGGTGTATCATTACAGAGTAATCTTTTCATTTATTTAGAGAGACTGAGTACCCATAGCATTTTGTTGATATGTCTTTTTCAATGCATTTTTTTCAAACTTCCTTGAATTTTAGATAAATATATTAAGTATATATTTCAAATTTAACACATTGCAATTATATGTTTAGATTTACTAAATATTTCTGAAATTTTATGTTTTCAACTTACTAGGCTTTATTTGTATTAAAAATCATCTCTTTTAACTTTTCTTGTCTTTTGTTGAATTGGTCTAATGTTGACTTTAATTATTTCAGTCTCACTAATCTGAATGTTATATATCATGCTTATATTTTTCTGGTGATTATCTTTTCATTTTCACATTCATACTATAACTTGATTTTTTTCTAATAAAATCTAAACTTAGTACTTTTCACTTCCCTTGCTAGAATTGACCAGAATCTACAAGATTATTTTCATATGCTGTAAATACCTTGACAGCCAACGTTGTTATGTTTATTAGGAGTAGGTTGTTATTCGTTGTTAAATCAATACCTATTCAAGCGTAATAAAATCAGGCTATTGCAATAGGAAGAAAATTCACTGAGCAAAATCTCAGAAAAAGGAAAAGAGGTGTTGGGGTTTCCAGTGGCCGGCAGACAAGGTAGTTGGTTGTGAGGAAAGATGGAGACAAGGCTTACTTGGGAATATACATGGGTGACATTTTTTGTTGTTGTTAGCCATTTCCCGAAACACACACTTCTGGGCAGTTTCTTAACCATTGCTGTTTTTCAGAAGCACAAAGATGAGGTAATTTTTAACATTGCCACATGGGAGTATAACTCTAAGGTTAAATTTTTTGTTTTATTTTACTTCTAATTTTAAAGATATTTGAAAGTTTCTTTTTGCATTCAGTGTTCCATTTTATATGTAATAATTTTTATATGGTTAAAAATCATTATGGTTCCTACAACTCAATAATATAAAGACAAATAATTAAAAATGGACAAAGGATTTGAATAGATATCTCTGCAAAGAAGACATATATAGAGCCAATAAACACATAAACACATGAAAAAGTGTTATTAGTTATTAGGAAAATGCAAACCAAAACCATGATTAAATACTACTACTTCACACCCACTGATTATAATAAAAAAACTCAGATAATAACAAATGTTAATGAGAATGTGGAGAAACTGGAACCATAGTATATGATTGGTAGGAATGTAAAATGGTGCAATTATTTTGAAAACACATCTGGCAGTTTTTCAAATTGTTAATCATTGTATTACCATGTGATCTGGCAGTTCCAGTCCTATGTATATACCCAAGAAAAATGAAAGCATGTTCCTATAAAGACTTGTACACAAATGTTCCTAGCAGCATTATTCACAATAGCCAAAAAGTGAAAGCCACTCAAATGTCCATCAACAGATGAACAAATAAATCAAATGTGGTATATTCATACAATGAAATATTATTCAACCATAATAAGAAATGAAGTACTGATACATGCAACAACATGGATGAACCTTGAAACATTATGCTATGTGCAAGAGCTCCATCACAAAGTATAATTCCATTTATATGAAATGTTTGGAATAAGCAAATAAATAAAAAGAGAAAGTAGATTAGTGGTGTCTAGGACTGTAGAGGTTGGGAACAGACAGAGAGTGACTGCTAATGTGTATGGGGTTATTTTTCTGGATGATGAAAATGTTTTAAAATGAATTGTGGTGATGGTTGCCCAACTCTGTTAATATGTCAAAATACATTGAATTTTACACTTAAATGGTTAAATTGTATAGTATGTCAATTGTATCTCAACAAACCTGTAATGAAAATTAAATCACATAAACTTATAAAATAACATAAAAACAAAACATAGCCTCATGATAGTATTTTTTCTTTAAATTATTTTCTTCAAAATTTTTATTTTAGTTTTTAAAGATTTTTAGGTTTTTTATTGTTCTTTAGTTATGATAAATTTAATGTTTTTTAATAATCTGTTTTTCATTCTCTGTGTTCTTTCATTCTGGAAATCCTCTTATGAATTTTGGACCTTTATGCTTATTTTCAGTATTTATTAACATATTCATTTCCTTATCCCTTTGAAATTATTGAAAAATTCTTTGGTTAGATATTCAGATCTGCCTATTTGGTCTTCAGCTGTTTGCACTAAAATACCAAGGCTTTGATTTTTATCCATATACATGAGTTATAAGGTTTAGAAGGAATCTGCGGTGGGTTTCCTTGGGTCCCTGTCCCCCGCCTTCCCTTGCTGGGCAGGGACATGCTTGGCACACCTCTCTCCAGCTCTCTGCGTCTGCAGGTGTCCTAGGCTGACGGCTGCTTCTTCAATATCACACGTCCTGCTTTCATTTTGAAGGGAGCATCCATAGTTTCTGTTCTCTTAAAATTTACTTTCTTGCTTTTACGCATAGCACAATCTATTGTTTTTTTAGGATTTGTTGACAAAAGGGGAGTGATAACATGTTCGGATCCTCACCTTGATAACAACTCATATTAATAAGATTTCAACTAACTTGAATAAAAGAAAAGAAATAAAACAGAAGTGACATCATATTAAAAGGATATTATTGAATATAAACCTAATGCATGGTAGAAAGGAGGTAAAAATTATAAGAACTGTAATTTGATAATCAAATGTTCAGAGGGGTTCTTGAGCACTAAAGACAATCTTGTGGCATTAAGGAAGAAAGTATTAGAAACTTTAGGTCTATTTTTAATGTTAAAAATAAACTTTATGAATAACAATCTATGTGTCAGAAGTTCTCATATGTCATAATTTATAGCAGCAACTGGAAGGAGAGAGGGGATTCCACACTGGAAGACCCAGCCTTTCACTGAGTTACAGCCTATTGAAATTTACTTGTGACCAGTTAAGTCAGAGTAAGGATTCTATTATTTTAAGGTTTGAGCTTTTATAGGATTGAATATGGAAATCATTTAAGACTACACAAAATTTTACTAATTTTTTTCTTTAAACATGTTACTAAACACAAACATTTTGTGATTATTTTAAACAATGAGAAAAAAGTGATCTAAATTTGCTGATCTTTTTCTGTGACAAATGGAGCTTAAGAGTATGCTACATAGCAATCAGTAAAAAAATTGATGACACCAAATCAGTCCTTTCAGGATAAGGGTGATATTTCAGCACTGAGAAAATAGCTGCTTTTGAAGAGAAAATCATGACATGAAGAAATATTTTAATTATAGGGGTTTAGAAATGTTTCTATCATTAAGTAATTATTGTTGCCTATAAGCAATGTTTTTCACAAAAATCTTTTATGTCTCCTAAATTATAAAACTTGTAAATAGAAAATATTAACCTATTTAAATTATCTTCTAAGTGAGGCATTCCAGATGACTTGAACATATAAATATGTAACAATCTCCTATTAGTTTTAAAAAACAACAAATTGATATTAGGTAAAATGAAAATTCACAAGTTGAATGCCAATGATAACTTTTGTGCAGCTGACAGATGGAATTGAACCATGGGCATCCTGACACAGTAATCACAGTCACAGTGTATCCCACCCATTCGTGGAGCCGCTTTCTGACTCTAAGAACCATCAATACCAACTACTAAAATGTATTAAACTTAGTACCAGACCTTCAAAGACTTTATTGCAAAGTTTAGGATTTAAAAAGATAATCAAGCACATTCAATGAAATAGTGGAGCATATCACTGTCTTCAAGATGTATACAGTGTTATATTTTTACTTTTTATAATACATGTATCAGTATAGTATAATAGTTGCATACTTATATCATTTAAAAATGAATATACAGATTATAGGGGACTTTACTTTTTTTAATTAAAGGCGTATACAGTCAGAATAATTTGGAAACTCAAACCTAATCTACCTTCCGAATGTTAAGGATTATGAAGCTAAGACTTTTCCAATGTTATGTATTTATTTATTTTTTTCCAGTCATGGGTTTCCTGAAGCTTTGTTTCAGTATTCTGTTCTGCTAAATTCGCAAAAAGTGAAACAATAGACAAAAGTCAAGTCATTCATGGGTATTCTTCTGATCCACTAGAAGAAGAAAGACAGCGTGTTAAAATTTGCTACTTCTTACCGCGGTGGTTGCCAAGGAGTTGTTGTTTACGGGTCTAGCGTTTCAGTTTTGCAAGATGAAGAGAGTCATGGAAATGCATAGTTGTGACAGTTGGACAACAAAGTGAATGCATTGAACACCACTGAACTGTGCAGGTAAATATAGCTAAGATGGTACATTTTATGTTGTATGTATTTTACCACAATTTAAAAACATAAGACATTTTTAATGTGTTTTGCTACTTCTCTGTGGTGAGTTCAGAGGGAATTTGGGGGTTCTCTTTCCCAATTTTACTATAATGAATATGTTTTACTTTCATAATCAGAAAAATATAAATTAAAATTACAATTTTATCACTATAATTTTATAATATCATTTTTACATATATTCAGAGGCATTTATTCAACAGAATGCTAGTGATTACTGAAATAAAATATCAAGAAGCAGATAGGTATTTCTCCATTTAGAAATAGTCCTGTGAATTTTGTAATAGGTTATCAGCGGAGAAGGGATGAATCTGAGCAGCCTGTTGGGTCCCGGGTCCTGCTCGTCCCTGGGGATGTGGGGGTGAGGACAGGGCGGTGCAGAGATTGCGGAGAAACCTGGAAGCAGGTGATGTGGGCCGGTGTAGGAGTCAGGAGACTTAAGGTGAATGCAGGCACAGAGAACAATAAAAAAAAAACCTCAGCATTTCAATCATTTGAAGCCAAATCCATGTTTCATTCCTTTCTTTTCCCCTATCAAATCTTTCCTCTAGTTTAGACATTCTTGGTTCCTACCGGGTTTCTGCACTTGGCGGGCATCACGCTCCCAGCCGTCTTCACGGTTCTCATTCTCCGATTGCACTGGGATTGCTTCACAGCCTTGAAATGGGACCCGAGAAGGTGAAGGAGGCCTATTTTAAGGACAGCTGATCTTCATTATGCGTGGATTCTGTACCTGCGAATTCTCCTACTGGCCGAAGTTTCTCTGTTACCCCCGCAGCGTCCCCAGGACGGGGGCACCCCGGGCGTGCTGCGTCGCTTGGCGAGCGCGGTCCCAGCACGAGCGCAGCCAGGCAGCGCCTCCGCCCCGTGCCAGCTCCCGCACTGGTAATGGAAACGAGCGTCCTTCGCAAGGGTGATTCAGTGCCACATCTTTCTCATTTTGGTACTTTTGGTTGGCAACGCCCCTGTTCAAAGTGGCCCTTAGGCTTAGTGCTGAAGCGCTGTCTAGTGTTCCCACGCACGAGAAGGCTGGGAAGCACCTTATGGAGAAATTATGCCTGTTAGATGAGCTTCATCCAGGCGTGAGTGATAGTGCTATTGTCCATGAGCTCAATGTTAATGAATCAACAGCAAATATTAAATGAGATATCTTTACACAGAAACACACATAAAACAAAGTCATGTGTTACTCAATTGACAACAGTGTGACCAGAGGCTTGTAGGGACCTCAGCCATTATTTTCCTTAGGAGCTACGGTTCCGTATGACCTAATTCAGTGTTCATGGTGAGTGGCTATATCTTCACTTAGGTTATTAATAAAAATATTGGTCAAGATATGGCCAAGGATGGTGCTTGTGTTCCATTGCAAGGAAGCGCTCTCACACTGCCGCAGAGTTATTAGTCAATAAGCATATTCCAACTGCTGGCCCGTGCAACTGTCTTGGCAATCACGCCATCCTAATTCTTCCTGTTGAGATAACTATTGACATATTTCCAGTGTTATGGTGCTGAATCAAGTGATTCCAGCTTGCCACATTCATGCTGCACAGATACTCACCTTAGAAACGCAGCCAGAGCAAATGGCAAACTCAGGGTCAAGGCTTTTACACACTTGTCCATTTGCTTCTTCTGAAACTCAGATAGATTCTTTCCAAATATTTTCTTTCCTTTAAGTGATCAAGTATTAAATTTAGAAACTTAACTCAAAATGCATATAGAAAGAATATATATATATATATATATAGTATATGACAATGTTCTAACTAATGTTCAGCTGATTTTGGATTTTGGGTAGGTCACCAGGACTTTCGAGCTTAAAGCAAACTTTAGAATAAATTTTAATAAATTTCAGACAGCAAAGCAGAATAATCTACCTTCCCAAGATGATCTGGCACCAAGAATCTGCTAAATTGTATGGTAAAGCATTTTTCATTTTTCCACAGTCTAAGCCTGCCCGTATTCTCTGGGATACAGTCTTCAGACTGGGTGCTTCTCCTTAATGCAGTAGCTACTGAATAGAGTCCATCCCTCCTAAAGCCTGAACTTTAGGTTATATATGTCATAGATATCAAATGTAAATATTTACATATATAGAAATATTTGCCTGAAAGAATGGTGGATTGCTGGAGTTATTAAGATCTGATTCCACCATGGTATTTCACAGGGTATTAGATTGTGCTACGGAAAGCCTTTTTTACTTTTTCTACATGGCTACTTCTATACTGAATACAGTCAATATTTTCGTGTGAAAGTTAAAAACAATAAAATATTGGTCATCTTTCTTGAGTCTTTGATAGTGTCCTTTGCTTTATAACTCTTTCATATTGTAGCTGTAAAATAGCAATGGTGCACTTTACCATATAAAATATGATATAAATCAAACTAAATTTGGTTAAATGTGAGTGTCAGATACTTCAGTTAGAAAATAAAAGCTCATTAATTTTCCTATCTAGTGGAGGAGAGTTGAAAATCTCTTCAACTTTCATTTTTAAGGCAGATAAAATGTGACAGTCAATCAAGAGAAAATCTTTTGTAAATCAAGTTTGAGTATAATGTGGACTTAACAAAAAGAAAAATGAATAAGGGAATCCATACACTCACCACAGCTAATAATTTTGCAGGTAGATAACATTAAATAATGATCATTAATTAAAGAAAACTAATTTGAAATCTAAATACAACTGAAAAAGGTAAAACTTTCCTCTCTGACTCATATTGAAAGGATGCAGAGGTAAATGTCATGTTCTAAATTAAAATGTAGATGAAAGTCAATGCTTCGGTGCAGCCACCTGGAGACCGGCACCCAGGACACGGGCCTGCCGGCACCCAAGACCTCAGTCCTGCTCTTGGATACAACCTGCCATCCTCCTCCGCTCGGAAAAGGATGAGGTTGCCTACTATATTTTACAATTTGCTGATATATAATACTTTTCAAAATAAATTTACCCACCCCACAGAGATTCTAGAAGTTTCCTAAGTTTCTAGTACTGAAGATTCTCTTTGCAGACATCATTTTAATAAGCCTATTCTGATATTAGAAACATTCTAGTTATTGCTGCAGATATGACTAGGACGAGGGATGTGGGAGTGGTGGTGTGCGTTGTGCCTCTGAATGTGTGTGTATTATGTGTAGAGTATATATATGTGTGGCATGTGTGCGTGGTGTGTGCACATGTATGGTGTGTGTATGTATAGTGTGAGGGGTTATGTGTGGTGTGTGTCAGTGTGGGGGGTATATATATGTGTGGTGTGTGCATGGTGTGTATTTGGTGTGTGTGTTTATGTGTGGTGTGTTATATATGTGTGGTGTGGTGTGTGTGGTGCGTGTGTTTATGCTTGTGGTATATATATGGGCTGTGTGTGTGTTTATGCTTGTGGTATATATGGGTGTGTGTGTGTGTTTATGCTTGCAGTATATATATGAGTGTGTGTGTGCGCTGTGTGTGTTTATGCTTGTGGTATATATATGGTATGTGTGTGTATGGTGTGTGTGTGTGTGTGTGTCTGTTCATGCTTGTGGTATATATAAAAGGTGTGTGTGTTTGTTTATGCCTTTGGTATGTATATGGGGTGTGTGTGTGGTGTGTGTGTGTCTGTTTATGCTTGTGGTATACATGGGTGTGTGTATGTCTGTGGTATATATATGGTGTGTGTATGTGTGGTATGTGTGGGTCTGTTTAGGCTTGTGATATATACATGGGTGCATGTGTGTGTGTGTGTGTGTGTGTGTGTTTATGCCTTTGGTATATATTTGGGGTTTGGGATGTGTGTGTGTTTGTGGTATATATACAGGTATGTGTGTCTTTGTGGTATATATATATGGGGGTATGCATGTGTGTGTGTTTGTTTATGCCTGTGGTATACATATGGCAGTGTGTGTGTGTTTGTGGTATATATATGGTGTGTGTGTGTTTGTAGTATATATATACATGGTGTATGTATGTGTTTGTTTATGCTTGTGGTATATATGGGGGGGTGTGTGTGGTGTATGTGTGTTTGTTTATGCTCGTGGTATATATATATGGGGGTGTGTGTGTTTGTGGTATACATATGGTGTGTGTGTTTGTTTATGCCTGTGGTATACATATGGTGGTGGTATACATATGGTGGTGTGTGTGTGTGTGTGTGTGTGTGTTTGTGGTATACATATGGTGTGTGTGTGTTTGTTTGTGCTCATGGCATGCATATGGGTGTGTGTGTGTGTTTGTGGTATATATATGGTGTGTGTGTGTTTGTTTATGCCTGTGATATACATATGGCAGTGGTATACATATGGCGGTGTGTGTGTGTTTGTGGTATATATATGGTGTGTGTGTGTTTGTAGTATATATATGGTGTGTGTGTATTTGTGCTCGTGGTATGCATATGGGTGTGTGTGTGTGTGTTTATGCTCGTGGTATACATATGGGGGTGTGTGTGTGTTTGTTTGTGCTCGTGGTATGCATATGGGGTATGTGTGTGTGTGCCATTATCAATTTTTCCCAAAACTACTTCAGTGAATAAGTGAGTACAGGGCAGAATGAGAGGATGAGATTTGGCCATAGACAGAACTTCCACCTTCATGTAAATAATGTATTAAATTATTATTCTTGATATTTGTGCGTTGATTGTAAGAGGGTAAAGAAGATGAGAGAAATTTTCATTTCTTGATTTTACTGTTCTGTCTTCCAAGAAGAAGGGACCAGAGAAATAAGACCTGCTCTGAAAAAGTGCCTCATATAAAACACTTGATTAAAGGAATAAATTAAAATCCCTCAGATGACCTAGAAATAAATCTTTCCCTATAAGGTTTACAAGATTAATTCAGGCCTACAACTGAACTCCTTGTAGGTCACCAAAACCTTTCCCCAAATCTAAAACACTGTGACTGACAGCAAAGGAGGGACTCAAAATTGTGATTTTCTTAAAACTAAGTATCCAATTGCAGAAAAATAAAGTGAAAAAAAACCCATACTCTTGTCTGAGGTAATCGTCAGTTCCCATAGAGTACAGCATTGACTTTTTATTAATTGAGACATAAAAGTGGTTTATATATTTGACGATACAGCTCTCAATATTAGTCTAAGTTGTGCTGAGATGTACATAACCACTGCACTGAGATATATATAACTTACATTCTTTTTGTGGGAAAAAAATCCCTTTATATAAGAACAATAGAGGTATAGGATAATAACGCTCTTCAACATTTTGGAAAAGATAAAAGAAACTCCTGTGGGGGCTTTAAGGATGAATAAAATCTATTTGCTTCATTTAAAAAGGGCAAAAAGATTATTTTCTCCTTTCCCCTTTATTTGAGCATTTCCTTGGAGATGCAGTGAATCTGAGTCCTTCTCTAACCTTTGCAATAGAAGTGAATCTCTCCTGGGATTAAGCCCAGCCTCCAGTTTTTACAATGTAGCCTATCTCCAAGGTCACAGGCCAAACAACCCATATATATGTAAAACTAACTCGAATTGGGGTGGGGGGTGGTCCCAAGTGATGTGTAGGAAATATATAAGACAAGCAACAGAAGCCATTGTTTTTTCTTCTGCTTTGCTGTATCAACTGTGTGAGATTTTACCCTACAGTTGTATCTGCTGTCCTGTTACCTTATATGAATGTAAGTAAATGTGTTAATGATTACTCAGTAAGAAATGTGTCCTCTTGGCCGGGCGCGGTGGCTCACACCCGTAATCCTAGCACTCTGGGAGGCCGAGGTGGGTGGATCATTTGAGCTCAGGAGTTCGAGGCCAGCCTGAGCAAGAGTGAGACCCCGTCGCTACTAAAAAATAGAAAGAAATTATATGGACAACTAAAAATATATGTAGAAAAAATTAGCTGGGCATAGTGGCGCATGCCTGTAGTTCCAGCTACTCGGGAGGCTGAGGCAGAAGGATTGCTTGAGTCCAGGAGTTTGAGGTTGCTGTGAGCTAGGCTGACGCCACGGCACTCACTCTAGCCCGGGCAACAGAGCGAGACTCTGTCTCAAAAAAAAAAAAAAAAGAAAGAAAGAAACATGTCCTCTTTCTCTTCTGTATTGGTATAGAAGGATCTTTTTGTTGGCAGCTCTCTTTCATTTCCCCAACAGGGTGGGATATAATATTTCAATAAATTAAATAATTTAACTTAATATATGCTAGATTATCAATCAGTCAACATGAATCCATTCTGAAAGGAAGCCATGTCTAAATTAAAATATGTCCATTTGCTTAACGAACAGAACTAATTTAACATACGTGAAGTTATTCTAAAAGTTTCAAAATTATTTTTAATAAACAATTTAGAAACAAATGATTGAGCAATTAGTGCTATAATCATCATTATTGATAGTCCTATTGTTGTTTCAAAGGCAAAAGGGATTGCTAGTCAATTCAACACCTTTATGTTGAAGATTAAGCACCTGAGTCTCCAAGGAGACTAAACAACTCCTTCGAGGTCACCTGGCAGAGATGCAGACAGCCGGAACTGGGTTCATTCCTGGCTGTGATTCGGGTTCATTCCTTGTCCTGCCATCTCTTTGTTTGTGTAGCCCTTAAAATTACAGCAGCACTTCGGGAGGCAGGATAAAGTTGCCTGCCAAGCAGCATTTCCAAAGTGGCATTCTTGGGCCTCCAGAACTTTTTTAATCAACTCACAAAGACTATTTACCCACAAATGAGTTTGGAAGCAGGAGACTTAGGATAGTGGGTATAGCACCTGGGAAGAAATGGCTATCACATATATTTACTACTTAAATTATCAGTTTTGATGGTTTTAACTAAATTTGAGAAGTTTGCTACATTGCTCCGGGGGCTTTAAAAATCAAGGACACAGCAAAATGTGATTTGAAAGTGTTTCATTTTACAATCTGTTTCTTGTTAGAAAGATAAGGCCACAAGTAGAATAAATAATGACCTTTCGTGTCTTGCAATGACAGTTTTTTTTGATAGACTGGTGTGTTTCTCAGTATTCTAGGCCCTTTTGAAAAAAATCTAAAGCAATCTTACTACATTTTTCACATCTATTGAATTCAGCCAAAATTTTTTTAGTTAAATTGATTGGTGCTCTCTGGGGCTGAGGCACGAACTAAAGCCAATTGTTCCGTTAAGAAACCTCCCACGATCCTCAACTTGTGTTTTCTGTTGCTCAGGAAAAAGAAAAGTGAAATCAATAATCTGAGTTGATTTCTCACCTGACAGTGTTTGAGTCTGCTGTAGTATTATGGGCCACGACTGAGCATGAGAATAACGGATGGTGGGAGTGTGTGAGCACAAGTCCATGCCCAGCAGGCAGCTCAGGACAGGCTATGCCACCTGTGGCTAGATGGGTAGCCTGTGGGAGGTGCCTCATGGAGAGGACAGGTGATAGGAATGGAGGCCCCGGATCTAGTCTTCGGTATGCTATCCCAGCTGGAGATAAATGTGAGCGAATCTGCCAGGAAGGACGGGGAGAACAGACAGGGCATTTGCATAAGTAGGAACTGGTCAATTTCTTACAGGTTAAAAATTTCCCTACCTTATAAAAAAAAAAATTAGGCTTACTGGAGAAAAAGGCGTTAAAAGAAAATCAACTCTCCTGATATTAGCAAGACTTGTTTTGGATAAACAAATGAAAATGAGAGCTTTGATCCGGGCAAAGACTGTCCGAGACATTTGGATCAGCATTGGCCGTCTCGCCTCATGCCTGCGGCAGACGACAGTCTACACTGAGATTATTGGAAAGCATCAACAGAAAAAGATAGAATGATAAAATAAAATGTAATACAGTGTTGCAAGCATCTTTATTAACACTTCAATTAAATAACAAGCTTCCTTTTGTTACCATAATTGTCTTCACTGACATTTATCAAAGTACTTTCTAATTTCATTATAAGAAGTGTAGGACCACTAGTTAAAAATACGTTTAAAAAAATAATCCTCTGTTTCTCTACATGCTACACCATCATCAGTGGCCTACACCTGCTGCCACCTCCTGCAAGTGTTCTCTGCAAACTTAGGCTAATTATGGCCCATCATAGTTCACTGCATGAAGTGACATGCAGAAATGACACCTACCTGGCAGGGGTGCCAGGAAATTAATTAGCATGTGTGAGATGCTTTGAAGATTTGAAAGAGCATGAAGTGCGATGAACACCATTATCATGTCCCAAATGAGCCAGTTGTTTACTAGAGAGATGCACCATTGCCTAACAGCCACAGGCATCTGCAGGTCACTTCTCTGAGTCAAGGTTTACCCGTGGAGATTCAACATTCAGCTTTTACTGTCTCCTTTGGAAAGTAACCATTCTGCCTCCACTGGCGTTATTACTCGAAAAATATATGAGAAAATCCTGTGAGGTGCTATAGCTCCTGCTCCAGTCTGTGCTCCATGTGCAGTTTCCTGCGGGACTCAGCAGATGACACAGGTAATGCAAGGTGCAATATCAGGGACCCTGCCTTTAAAGCAGTCTACAGTCTAGGATGAAAGGTCAGGCATTTCGTTACTTACACGGCTACAGTCACGTCAGTGACCACAGAGACAACCCACTCAGTGCTGCAGCGGAGCAAGAAGAGGCCGTTCTGCACGGACAGTGGGCAGGACCTGGGTATGTTGTAGAACCACAATTTAGGCTTGCGTGTCTAAAGTCAAACTGACACTGGCACTTGGAGATAGATAAAGGACTGTGGGATTTGGGCAAGAGAGAAGACAGGAGAGCAAATCTCTCAGATCTGTCTTGACACAGACGTAGGGTGGGGAGGTTTTATGTGGTGGGTGAGAGAGGGTGTCCCAGGGGCCTGCAAACTAAAATAAAATTTTAAGGCTCCTCCCCCCACCGGCTGACTGAGTGGACCCCCTACTGGCCAAGAGGATACCCTAAATCTGAGTTGCTGGGCAAGAGAGGGAGGTCAGACATGCCTCATCATGCCCCACTCCCTTCTTGGAGACATCCTTTGTAAACCATTAACAGGCCTAAGGCTGTGCAAGACAAACCTGCAGGTCCTCAGTTTACACAACAAGTGTATAGGGGGTAGCTTATCTCTGATTAACAGACTCCTTATCTTAAAACATTCCAAGCCTTCAGACAAAAGCTTCCTTTTTTTAGCCAATTACAAGTCAAAGAGTCTTTAAACCCACCTATAACCTGTAAGCCCCTACCTTGAGATGTCCCACCTTTTTGGGCCAAACCAATGTACGCCTTCCATGTGTTGATTTATGAATTTACCTGTAATTCCTGTCTCCCTGAAATGTATAAAACCAAACTGTAATCCCACCACAGCGAGTCCACTTGGTCAAGATTTCTTGGGCTTGGTTCTGGGTCCTGGTCCTCAAATTTGGCTCAGAACAAACCTCTTCAAATTATTTTACAGAGTTTGGTTTCTTTTCCATTGACAGGCCCGAGAGTGAAGTCTGTGTTCTTTGGCATCTTAAGCAACCAGACTTCTGAGCCTGAGCTGCTAACTTTTTCAAAGGCATTTATTCCTTTTGTAAAACAAACTCATAAAATTTTCTTGTGACTCTAGGGTGTTTCCTACTGCTTGACAGAAAACAGTACGCTGTTAGTTAATGATTGCTGTAAAAACAAAGGGTATTGGACAAAAAGCAAGTGACCAACATGTATAAACAACCAATGGCCTAGCCCAATTTTACATTATTTCACTCATTAAAAAATTTTACATTATTTCAGTCATTAAAAAATGCCAAGGTACAAAAATCTAAACGGGCCTGGCTATGGATACCCTGAGATGCGCCTGGGAAAGGAGAAAAGAAGGAGAACGCCTGAAGCCAAGGGAGCATGGGGAGGCCAGAGAGCCCCGGCCTGGACACCGGGAATAGTGAACATAACCCAGAGTGCTGGAGTTCGGAGGGAAGGAAATAGACAGAGGGTCTTGGGTTATGGACATGAACTACACGTGGCAGTGTTTCTTAGCATCAGGACGATCAATATGGTGATAATCAATCATGAATTTTAGAAACTTAACTAGAACAGCTTTGAGAAATTAATTGGAGAAGGGAGAGATTAGAGATGGGGAAATAGGTTAGAAAGTTGTTAATTATGTATTCATTTGTTTTCTTATTATGTAAATTGATATCTATTGCATGCCCTCTATGTGCCAAGCCAAGTGGGAAGGTTTATGGATACAGAGATACAAAATATTATATAATATAATATGAAATGAGAACCCGGAACATTGACTAGTCAGAGTATACCATGAGTCATGCTATGTGATGGATGTCAAAACCTGGACAGTCACAGGATGTCAAAGATAGGCTCCTACCTGCAAGTTTAGACTGCAGCGGGAAGGGTGAACGAAGGCTGTCTAGAAAGGGAAGCACCCAAGCTGAGTCTGCGCATGAATAGACCTTATCCAGCTGGAAGAAAGGGGCTTAGGACATTCTAGGTAGAAGCAGCTTTGGAAAGACATGGACAGACTTGGGAGAAGGGAGAGGACCTGCAATTGTTTTAACAGAGGAGGGTGTTGGGTTCCAAAGGGGCGTGAGGCAGAGGGCAGTGCAGAGGTTTAGACAAAGGCCAAATCGTGAAAGGCTTCCACCCAAAAGCAGCGATGGAGAACATTCGAAGGACACATGCCTGGGGCCAGCATGATGAGTTTGCATTTTAGAAAGATTTCTTTGGTGACAGAATGGGGAATCGGCACTTAGGCAGGAAGGGATTTAAAAAAAAAAATGCATGTTTATATAGCTATAAATTTTTATTGAGATATAATATACATACAATTTAGTATACAAATCTTAATGTACAATGTGTTGACTTTTAACATGTGTGTACACTACTGAACCCACCATCGAGGTAGACGATGCCTGTGGACTTAGAATTGTGCAGGATGCACCGGCCGTCAGTACCCTTCTCCGTGAAAGAGGTAGTCACTTTTCTGACTGTGTTATTCTCTTCTATTCTTTATACCTGACCATGAAAGTGTAATAACTCAGTGTGTATTGTTTGATATGGCTTCTGTTGCTGTGTATCGTATCTGCGAAACCCATCTATGTTGCATATAGCAGCAGTTCTCTTTTGCTGCTATAAGAACTTAATCCATTTTTCCATTGGTGGATAGTTTGGTTATTTCCAGGTTTTGGCTATTATCAATAAAGCTGCAACAA
>CM052438.1:89121766-89138304 GCA_028533085.1 Varecia variegata
ACCTGACCATGAAAGTGTAATAACTCAGTGTGTATTGTTTGATATGGCTTCTGTTGCTGTGTATCGTATCTGCGAAACCCATCTATGTTGCATATAGCAGCAGTTCTCTTTTGCTGCTATAAGAACTTAATCCATTTTTCCATTGGTGGATAGTTTGGTTATTTCCAGGTTTTGGCTATTATCAATAAAGCTGCAACAAACATTTTTGTACATATGTTTTAATGGACATATACATTTATTTTTCTTGGATATAAATTTAGCAATAAAATTGTTAGGTTATAGAGAAGGCAACTGTTTAGATTTAGTAAATATGGCCAAATATTTCAGTTTTCTAAAATAGTTTAATCTATTTGTACAGCACCAGCCACGATGGAAGCTCTGCATCCTTGTCAACACTTGTGATCTTGCCTACAACCTTGCCAACCGTTTGCAGCTTCCCAGGGCTGACAGTCTGGTGAGCTTCAAGGATTCTGATCCGTGCAGAGTGGGGTCCTCTCTTACCCAGTTTGTCATCCACATTTCCGCAGGAGCTGCTATGCTCAGCACTTTTTCTTATGCTTATTGGACATTTAGATATCTCCAACTGCACAGTGCCATATTGCAAATATACCCCTCAGGGTATGGCTTGCCTTTTTATACTCTTTAGATGCTATTTTTTTAGGAACACAATTTCTTAATTTTAATGGAGCCCATTGTAAGAGTCCTTTTCCAGTCTTCTTTAAAACCAGTGAAATCATGAAAATATCCTTTCATGCTTTCTTCTGGAAGCATTATTGTTTCACCTTTCACATTTAAGTCTATGGTACCTCTTGACTTAATTACTAACACATTAATTATTAATTGAGCACAGTATGAATTAAGTTTCATGTTATCCCACATGGAAAACCAGTTTCTACAATGCCATTCATGGAAAAGACCACCATTTTCCCTCTTGCGGGTTTGACAATCTAGGAAAGAGTTGATTTAGGGCCTGAACTAAGGAAGTGCTGTTAAGAATGGAAAGAATGGAGCACATTTAATTAGTTAAAGAGATAAGATACAGTTTAGTGCACGTCGTTAATGATTCCTATCAGTGTTGAGGAAAAGGAATGAAAGGTTGCTCAGGGCTTGCCTTGGGAAGCTGGGTAGACGCTGTGTCAACCAGAAAGATGGCAAGTGCTGGAGGGCTAGGCTGGAGGACGGGGCATTTGGAGGGCTGAACAGAGAGGACATCAGTTTGAGCAAATTAATGTGCAGCCTTTGGTGGGAACACACTTCGGGTGGCTGCCTGCCGACTGGGTTTAACAATGCAGGTGAGAGTCACCCAATATAGGAACAAAATTCACAGAATTGGAAAGAAGACAGTGGTGTAGGGAATGTGGATCTTACAATAGAATTAGCAACATTTTAGCTATTCCAGATAAGCTCGTGAGGAACATAATAAAGCATTACAACCATAGTAGATAAAGATCCTTCCAAAGTTATGCAATATTGCAGGGTACAAATTAAACTTCATGTAAATTGCTACCAAGAAAAGGGGGAGCATGTGACAACTTAAAAGATGGAAACAATGTGCTAAGTGTGGCGACACAGGCACACAGAGGCTGTTGTGTGAGTAGAAATCATGAAATGAGATTGCAAAGTGACCTCATTTCGACGGTGGACAACTTTCTCTGTGGCTCTGGGAGGCCCTGGCACACGGTCTCAACCCGTCTCAGCACAGCAAGGACAGAGGCTGTGCTTGGCTCTCGCACCTGACAGCTTTTGCATTGTGTCTGTTCTGAGCTGGGCCCATCGGCTCTGTCAGAAGCATCTGCCTGGGGCCATGCTGGAGGGACACAGAGCACAGGGATTTCAGGAGCCACTGCAGCCTGAGAGAAGTGATAAGAATGAATACACCAAGGCCTGGAAGATTGGATGTGCATGCATCTACAATTCTAAGGAAATAACATAGTATCAAGGAATTTTTCTTTTTGTTATTTTTGAAACACAAGTTCAATCCCAGCTTCACTGTTCTAATAAATACTTTTTAATACATCCTTGTTTTTTTTCCATTTTTTTCCTAAACACATGAGTTCCATTTATAGACTGATGTCATCAGAACTAATTGATAAAGTGTTTTCCTTTATTCTTTCAATAAATAATTATGTAAATAAGATATAAATATACGAGTTAAACAATGACTTCTGTTCAATGACAAGTTATTCCATGACCCTTGTTAAAGACGGTGGGACAGATTTCATTCAGGAGAGAGCTGTGCACCAGGTCTGGGGACACTGCCAGGGGTCCAGCAGTGGAGGCGTCTGCCTCAGGTTCCAGTAGACGCAGTTGTGCTGACCCCAACTCAGGGTGTGTCGGGATGGGGGAGGCTTCATGATGACTTAGTGGCCAGTTACATGCTTAGGAATTTCACGGGGTATTGTGAGGCCTTCACACAGCAGCATCATACAATTACATTCAACACGCACAGGCAGGATGAGTAGCAGGCGCCCGCATGCCGACTGACCCGCTCGCGGGACCCGCTGCTGCCGCCCAGGGGTGAGAGGCCTCAGAGTTCCCCTGGGCAGTTCCTGCAGGTGTCTCGGCTTCTCTGCGGGCTTCAGGGCCTTCTGCAGGAGCGTTCACAGCCGTTACATCAGCGGCCTTTCGGCTTCTCTTTCTTCTTCAGTCTCAGTGTGCCTGGCCGTGGCAGGTGTCATCTTGTCACCTCAGGCTAGCTAGCATACCTGTGCTTATCACTCGGAGGGTCTGTGACCTCACTGTGGGGGGAGCCACCTGTGCTAAGTCCCTCCACTTTGAGACATTTAGAATCACAAAACACTATTATATATCAACGAGAGAGACTGGGCTTGACTCCAAATACAAAAACGAGCAGAGACTTATAACCCAGCAGCAGGGTGGGGTGGGCGGATGGACACTTATTGAGCGGAAACTTCAGAGGTGGGGGTTCCTGCTAGACCACCCCACAGAGCTCTTGCTGAAGGCCAGAGCAACAGGATAAAATATCCAGGCTGTTTCCGGTTATTTTTTTTGCTCTTTCCAGTGTCAGGTGGTTGTTTCTGGGGGGGGGGTGGTCCCTGGGCCCCTTGAAAGTCCCCAGTGGGGCACAGGGACCTTTGGTTAAAGTGACGGAGTGGAACCAAGGAGTTATAGTGGGAGGGAAGGGTCTGGCTGGGCTGGAAGAGGGGTGGAGGGGTAGGGGCTTCAGGGGGTATATATCAAAGGTTCACAAACCAAACAGAGGGGAGAAAAGTGGAAAGAGGAGAAAGGGAAGAGGCAACGGACAGGGAGAGGTCCTAGGGCAGCAGTCTGGGAGATCCTACTCACGCCAGCCAGTCAGGAAGCAGACAGAGCTGGAGGATCGTGCAGCCAGCAGGGTGCTAAGGGGTTTCAGGGAACTGAGAAGTTGCCACAGGAGAAGCCGCAACAACCAGAGAGAATAGGCCTTGCAGGGAGCTGGGAGAATCTTCCGGCCCAGGGAATGGGGAGCACTCCCTCCTCAAGAGGATTTTCCAGTCCAGGCCGGGTCTACGAGTCAGGGATACAGCTATCCCCACCCCAAACACAGAGCCAGGAGGAAACACCTTCAGCCCAGCAGGTCTTTTGCTAAAGAAGCCTAGGACTGAACTCAAATTCAGCTTCAGAGCACATACTCAAGAGTTGTAGGACTCCAGTCTCTCCTTACCTTGCCTCCCGGGACCCTCTGGTTCAGGAGTTGTACCCACCAGTGGATCCCTGGTCAGTCAGTCAGGAGTGGAGGCAAAGGTATCGCAGGTGCACATCTGGTGGCTTAGGGCAGATGTCCAGGGCCAACGGTGGACCAATGATGAATATGATCCCATCCAGGTCATAGCAGCACACTTAAAAATAAAACGTTATTCATGACACTTGTTAAAAATAGTAAGGTGGACTTCACTCAAGGGGGTACCATTGCAGTGGGGTCTCGTGTGGAGGAGAGATTGAGCTGAACTCTGAATACACAGACAAGTGGGGTTTATAGCCAAGAAGCAGGGGTAGAAAATTGCCAAGAGGAAACGTCAGAGGTAGGGGCCTCTTGCCAGCCCTACTCAGAAGACTGCTCTCAGAAGGCAGGCAGAAGTGATGAGATGTCCAGTGTCGTCAGATGCCAAGGGTGGGGAATTTTCTCTAATCTGACCTGGGGGGATTCTTGCTCAAATTGAATTCCATGGGTCCTATGAGGATGGCCAGGGAGGCCCAGGATCAGAGCTAGTCAGAAGGGACTCCTAAGAGCCTGACTCCTTGGTCAGAAGACAGGTAGAGTCTTTGTCATTTAATAGTTTTCCTTTTTAAACTGTGAAATATTTTATCTGAAAGGTATATATTTAAATTACTTCCATTTATTGGAGTTATAGAGATGTTTTGTATTTGTAGCTCCTTTTATTCTGTTATATAAAATTCATATTCATAGTCTGCCCAATAAAATCTTGGTGAAGGAACATTCCTGCAGAGGGAGCGGTAGTGGCCTGAGTAGGGGCGTCTGCGCAGACTTGCCAGGTGGCGGGCCCGCCTGCTCTCTCTGGGTCCCACTCACTCTTGGTTTTTAGAAAAGCGCCAAAGTTTAATTACCATTTGGATTTTTAGCTAATTCTTCCTTTGCACCACAGTGTACTCTCCTGTGAACCAGTAAAACCAATATTTATTCTAAAGACTTTGATGTCAGTAAATTCTTTAAAATGTTATTGTTTTAAGTTTTAAAACATTTGCTTTTAACATAAACAGAGAAGAGATAGCGGACTGAAAGGCGTCCAGCCCACGACTAACGGCGAGGACTTCGTGGGAGCCCAGACGTCGCGTCCTGGGGCGCGGAGTGGCCGTCCCATTGGCAGCCCCGCCTCTGGCGCGACGCCCGCCAGTGACACCAACCAACACAGGCGTTTCCTCATCGACGCCTAACATTGCTCTTAATCTGGTATTTTCAGCTAGAGAAGAAAAGCTACAAACTAGAATAGATACTTGCAAACATTTTCTCCTTTTGCTCACAAAACATGGGTTTTACCGACACTGAAAACTCACGCATAGGCGCTGCTGGAGGAAGCTACGCCGACCAGCTTCGGTTCATCCAGGTGACTTGGGGCACTGCATAAAATATTTGATAGCGCTTTCTCCTTAAAAAGCAGACTTTTTCTTGTTGGTGGCATTAATTTTGGAGGGTGAACTGAAATAAAATCCTAAGCCCCCCACTGACTGAATGGACCCTCTATTGGCCAAGGAGACCCCAGAGAAAGCCTGAAACCGAGTCCTGGGCCATGACGGATGGGAGGTCAGACACGGCTCATGACGCCCCTCCCTTGCCGGTGGCCATCAGGCTTGTTCCAAAGGGCTAACCAGAAACTGACCTTGCGATCCAGACCGGCATTCCTTCCCCTGAGAGACAGCGGCCACGGGGTGGTTTGAACCAGTCCGCAGAGCGAGCGCTGAGGGCTTCACGTCCTCGCTTCACCTTTGACACCACAAGGCGCCATTTTCCGAACTCGGACCCCACACACAGCATAAGCTGGACTGCGCATGCGCACGTTTCTCCTTTCATAGACATTCACGACCTACCCTACGGCCTGTTGATACGTATATTGGGCCCCCACTCGGCAGAGTCCGGCTCCCTTCGCCCCTCCCTCAAAGCAAGTTCTCCTGGCTTCTGGCCGGGCTCTCCTTTGCAGCCTGTCAGAAAGGCCACCCCCTGGCTACAACCTTTTATGAGAAATAAAGGTCTCCTTTCCAAATTTATGAACCTCGCCATTTTCTTCAGTTAACAGGAACATTTTCACATTTCACCTTAAATAAATTAACAATATTCTCTTTATTTTTTGAAATATTTTTTATTATGACAAAATATGCATAAGGTAAAATTTACTGTTTTAATCATCTTTAAGTGTATAGTGCAGTGGCATTAGGCATGTTCACATTGTTGTGCAGCCATTGCCACCAGCCGACTCCAGAGCTTTTTTATCTTCCCAGACTGAGACTCTGCACCCATTAAACACCACCTGCCCGGTCCCTCCTCAAACCCAGCCCATGGCATCCACCACGCTACCCTCCGTCTCTATGAATTTGACTACTTTAAGTACCTCATATAAGTGGAATTGCACAATACTGGTCCTTTTTCAACTGGCTTATTTCATTTAGCATAATGTCTTTAAGGTTTATCCTTAAATAATTGATTTATCTGTAATTTTTAAAAGACATATAAATATTATGAAAATAAGCACACCTAACCCAGAACAGATACAAATTACAGTGTAGAAATGTAAGAAAACTATCAGAAATAATAAAATAAAAATGAGTTGCTACTTCCCAAGAATGCTAAAGAGAGATTTTTTGAAATTTAGATTATCAGCAAGAAGGTAAAATAAAGGTTTCTAAAGGTTTCTTTGGAGCAAGTGAGAAATGTTGAAAGATTAAATAAAGAAACAGTACTTAACCTCTCTATTTGCTTCTTTCCTCAAAAACAAAACAAAAAAATCTTTAGGCTGAAATGGGGGAAAATTATGGGAGTGAAGCCAGAGAAAGAAGGGGACATAGGGGATAACATCTAGCTGCCATCAGGATGCGAACCACTTGACCAAATGGCACCATGTGACACTAACACCTTCATTTAGCCCTCAGGGGACTTTCACAGCTGTGCCCTCTCCCATGTTTTCTGTAGAGGCACCAGGGCTGTTATTGTCAAGGGCCACATATGTGTCAAGAGTCAGGACCACAATTCATTTGCAAATTAATAGAGTGAATTTCTGACACATTTTAAAAGGGAATTTGAGATAATAGGAGAGTTTGTGTCAAAGAGAAGAAAGGTAATTTGCATAAAATACATTCAGTAAACATTTGCAACTAGAACTAAGAACATATTGTTTAGAATTAAGCATGTATTAATAAGTATGAAAACTACAATGACTAGGGCCACACTTGGGTTTTAAAGACTTTTGGTTTCTAAGAAGAAGAAGCTTTTTCATATTTCTTAGAACTCTGAAGATATGAAAAGTTGCTTTTGAGACAGTGAGTTTGGTATTCCTGGCGATGTTGGGCAATAGTATGTAGCGGTGCATTGCCCCAGATACTCCAGCACCGGGTGGCTGGCAGTGTCCTGAGGCCCTTTCAGTGCCCTGGTCCCAGGGTTCTCAAAGGTGAGCTGCATCAGCGTCATCTGTACGATGGGTCATCCTAACTGTAGGGCTTGTGAAAACACACAGTGCTGTGCTTGTTGAGCCTAAGAAATATTGATTTATAGAAATGCTCCCTATATTTTTAGAGATAGAAATGATTTCAGGAGTCTCGCAAGGCTTTGCCCTAAAGGAAAATGTAAACGTGTTAGGTGTTAGTTCGCATATCAAAAGCTGCCTCGCCTCAGGAGGGCGTCTCAATGGTCAGTAGCAGCTGCATTCCAAGGTGACGCTGCAGTCTCAAGCCTGTGGCTCCCACCTGCTTTGAAAGACAAAGCAGGTCTTGCATGGAGCCACGGGATGGGGAGCTGATCAACAAAGGCAGGCCGCCAGAGATGAGAGCTAATCAGAGATAAAAGCTGATCAATAAGATATGCTGCTGGAGCCGGGCCCAGACAGAACCAACCGGTTAAAGTAAATAGCATAAGGGACAGCTCATGCTTCACTTCTGAAATCTGTGTTACACAATAACCAGAGCCACGATGTCTCTGTTTTTGCTGAAGTGATAGCTTTATCATAAAACTTAGAAGTTTGCCCTAAGAAGATTTTATAACCTATTCTTCACCTAGATAGAGTTAGTTAAGGAACCTATAGAAGCCTTTTGGAAAACTTTGACCCTAAACCAAACTACCTGTTATTATGCAAACTCTGTTACCCCTGGCAATCAAGATTCTGTACATTATAAATATCTGTGTAATACTTCAGTCAGGGTTACATCTCTGGCGGGAAAGAGATGTATTCCTCTGGGAACCCTCCTTTGCCTATCTTCATAAATCTATTCTTTATAAACTATATTTTTGCCTCTGTGTATTATTTTTATCTGTTTCCTACTATTTTTTCATCCTTTGAGACGACCCCTGTCTGAGGGGAGTAGCTAACTCCCCGCATGTGCTCAAACATTTTCTAATTCAGTTGATCTGTGTCGAGACCTAGGAATTTGGCTTTCCAAAGTCCCGGGTGATTCTGATGCCCCTGGATGAGGGGACAGACTTTGAGGAGTTCTGCTCTGTCCTGTAACCCTGTGTCAGACACGATTACCTCTTCAAACATGGACCTTGTCTTCAAAGGGTTAAAAGCATGAGTTATTGAATGAAAGAGCAATGGTGGCAGAGAAAAAACTTTGATGAAAGTTGTGCTGTGCTGCAATGTGCATGGTTTTATTTCTACTGCATGGAAGTTATCTAGACAATAATTTGGAATTTTTTACTGTTACTGACAGAATATTCTAAAAAGACTTTCATATATTTTTGAACTTAATAAAAGTACAATGAATGTACATGGCAACTAGAAACTTGGAAAACAACTTTTAATAATAAAGACTACCTGTCAATTATAGGTTTTGAAATCTTGTTAGATAGGCAGTCTCCCTGGCATCATCTTACACATCTCAACTTCGGCTGTGCTAGTGACAGAGGCAGCCTGGTGACAATTTTCAATATTTTGGCCCTTGTACACTGTGAACAAACCTGTATGATTAAAGCATCTTATAAGTTACAAGCCAGTGGTATTTCCAAAGTTCAACCTGTCTCTTGAAATCCCCTTTTGGATACCATTAAATGCTGTGTTATGGTCGTAGTTCATTCTTGTCAGCTGTCAGCAGAATACAGTCCAGATGTGAAAGGACTACATGCCCATGGATGATAAGATGCTGAGGTTTTTGAAATAGCACTGATTGGAGATTAAATATTAAGTTTGCACAATGTCCAAGACAAAGCTCTGAAATTCTTCATGGTTATTCTGTTCTCATCATGTCACAACAGATACAACCCTTGAAATATTCACAGGTATGGCATTTACTGAATGGCATTTAGTTTCCTCCAGCTCCCCACATTGGAGTATCAGGGCAAGCCCATGAAACTCATGATAAATGGAAAGGCAGTTTCTGAAGTTATAAAATGTTATGATGTTGATGTTGTGAAGAAATGGAAGTGTGGCTGCTCTCTTCTCTGGGCTCACCCCTGCTGGGCTGGGGGCATCCAAAGGACAGTGAGATTTAACAAGTAAAATTCTAATAAGAAGATTTGAATTTCCTAGAAGATTATTTAGAGATCTGCTTGTTTTAATAAGAAACAGCAATTGATTGCCTCTCCAACTATTAAGTGAAAAATCTGAAAATATATTATATTTATAAAATATATATGTTGATGGAACTATATAATAAGCAATTCTTAACCATCCAGGAACAAACTCTCTCCCAGCCTTTGCCAGCTGAAGTGCAGGCACCCCTGGAAAAGATTTGTATCTATTGGTTGTGGGCCCCTTCTTCAAAGCCTAGAATGACGCCATGCAGTAAATAGTTGCTCGTTAAATACTTGTAGAACTCAGTTACCAAATATATCAGATAAATCTTTAATGATGAAAAATACAGACTTATTAAAAATAGTTCAAAGAATTTACATTTTGAAACTTGATAATATTTTTAAAAGTATATTTATGGACCATGGATTTGTCAGTCCATCCATAAAATTTCTCATATGCTGTCTATCTTAAGTGTATGTGGTGCTGACTTTGCTTTGATCTGCATAATTGAGATTTAGCTAACATTTTCCAAATAGTGTGAGTCTAACCTGAAAATGTCATGTTTTCTTTTGAAGTTATATGTTTTCAAGATTCCTAATTTGGAGCATATCAAGATTAACTTAAGCATTAAGAAAACATACAAAAGAAAGGTACTTTATTATTTGACAGACTGTCAAAGACACCTGCAAGCAATATGCATCGTATGCGATAAGATGAATGACCAAGTTGGGAAAATGTCATTTACGTTGAAGTACTTCATTAAAGCTTCAACATATTTTTTAAAGATTGGATTTTATCAACTATTTTTATCTAATCATAAAAGCCAGAAGTCATGTTCATTTGAATTTTAATGCTATACATTTTTAATATTGATTGGGTAGTCAGTTTAAATTCAAGAATAAGAGTTTTCCTGGGAAAATAAGAGTGGCGATCTAACACTTTTCTCCCAGCTTTAGAACTATGTTTAGTTTCATATCTCCTATAATAATAAAAGCTTTAAGAATATGTAGCTCTGTGTGTGTGTGTGTGTGTATTAGCTTGGAAAAGGCGCCACTTTTTTATCACAGGATTTTAACAAAGAGTTTGTCAAGATTGTCTTTGGAAGTCATCACGCATATCAGACAGCCTTAATCAACATGACGGGAATTCATCATTCATTCATTCATTCTTTCAATAAGTAATGACTTACTTCCTGCTCTGTTTCACTCACTGCGGTTAACATAATTGTCATCTTCTGCCTCGTCTCCTAAAGATGGCAAAGGTGCTAAGGGACGATTGCAAATGTTCAGGGCACCCGCAGTGCGCTTGGTCCTGCGCACCAGCCCTGGACCTTGCCGACTCGTGCCAGATGCCCTCGAGAGCCCCACTGTCTCACAGATGTACCCACATACAGAAATGATTATATGGTAAATTTAGATAATAAAAGGTTAAAGAATTAAAATATTTGAAATTAGAGATTACCTTTCCGTAGAGTCACACCTAGAATCAATATCCAGATCTGTGAAGAAGATGGAATCAGCCATCCACAGTGTCAGCATGCAGAAGTTGAGCTTGGACTCCACAATCCAGCAATGATACTGTCACAATTCCAGACGTTTTGAAAAGTCCTCATCTGTATTGTAGACCAGCACTGTCTAGAAGAAGTCTCACAACATTGGAAACATTTTATATTTGCATTGTGTTATATCACAGCTACTGGCCACATAAAGCTTGAATGCTTGAAATGCAGCCAGGACAACTCAGGAACTAAATTTTAAATTTCATTTAATTTTTGTTAGTTTACATTTAAATTAAATAGCCACATGTGGTTAGTATCTGCTACATTAGACGATGCAGCTCTAGACCAAAAATAGGCTTTTGAATTCATTGACCAGTACAAAGTCAACTATTTATAAAACTCTGAGGATTACCCATGCCAATTTGGCCACACACATACATGAAACTAGCACCATCATAATCAAGATATGAAACATCTGCATCACACCAAGTGTTCCCTTGTGTCTCTTTGAAATTAACCCTCTATTTTAACCCACAGAAAACATCAACCCGCTTTCTCTCACTATAGATTAGTATCGCCTATTCTAGAACTTCATATAGATAAAATCGTAGTTTGCAGTCTTCTGAGTCTGACTTTTATCCACATATATGTGTTTCAGTACTTCATTTATATCTATTGCTGGATAATATTGTTCCACTTTATGACTATACCACAGATAGTCCATCTCTTCATCTATCGATGATCATTTGTACTATTTCCAGTTCTAGGTTATTATGCTTAATACTTCTATAAACAATCACAAGTAATGTGTATGTGTGTGTGCACATGTACATCCACTCACTTGTGTGTCTTCATTTCTCTTGGGCTAATACCTCAGAGTAAAATTTCTGGGTTGCACAGTAAAATATCTTTTATGTTGGAAATTGTGTCAACAAATTGGAAAATTCTCTGGTTATTTTGTAGGTAATTTAATGCAATATCCAACAATCCACAATGGCTCCATTTTAGAAATGTTTCTTTATGCTTCTTACTGAAGTACTTTTTCTTACACTCTATTATGATGGTTCCACATGGTAGTGATTTGTCTTGCCTACACCTTTCAATCTGTTACGGGGATAGACGCGATACAAAACAGCACAACTGAAATCACAGCCCAAGGCTTGTGCTATTTACAGTGTTGGTCTCCTCTCTTAATTAATATAGAAAAATTAGTTTTAATTATAGAGTATGTATTGAGGAAATTTTAAAGAATTGTATAGTTTCTGAAGTATTTTCTCAGATATCACATGATTTCACTGCCACTTTATTCATTTTATCGACTTCTAATACAACTGGTTCATTTCCCACAAAGTATAATAGTGATACTAAATGCTAAGCCTTTAATTAATATGATTTTGACAAAACCCTAACATTTGCACCACAAATATCATAAACAATGTTAGACTTTGTCACTGTAAATTGGCTTTCCCCCCTTTCTACAAAGAAGGCATAGATGGCATCTCAAAAGCTGCAGAAAAGATGATGAAATGACTTGTTGAGAAGTATCCAGGCTGTGCAAGTGGCAGCAACTCAGCTGTTTATTGCAAAACCCCTACTTCCTGGCAGCTGGCTAATTTTTATCCCAAAGACGTCTGTTTTATCTTGGCTCCCATCTTTACATGACATCATATTCAAATGCTTGGGATTAGAAGCAAGAAACAGAAGCTTCAGCTGCCAAAAATTTAAAAACATTTAAAAGGTACACACATTCTGTACAAACCATGAAACAAACAGCACTGCTGTTCCCTGGAGGGTCAGCTCTGCACCCGTCAGCTCCTTCCTCGACTGGCGGTTACCTGTGCACGCGCAGTGGCGGCGACTCCTCATGCAATGTCTTCTTCCTTTGGCTTTCACCTGGACACTCAGTCAGGAAGTAAGACAAATCGACTTGTCTTTCTCGTTTACATACAGGCCCTTTTGCACAAAGTGCATTTTTAAGGGTTTAAAGTTATTAATGTTAAAAATGTGGAATTCCAGTTTTAAGGTCTGACACAGTTTGAAGGAACACTAATAGATCTGGAAGCTTGTGCGGCACAAATCCCCCGTCCTGACTTAAACAGAGTAAGGTTAAGTAAGCATGATTTTCTCCTCCTCGCCACCATTGTCATCTTCATCTTATTACTACTGATTACAAATAGCTAGATTTGTTAAAGCCTACAAAAAAGCAGTGGGATCAAGCCCAGGAAAGTGAGCCTCTGAGTTGGAGCACAGCCAAAAGACCTTGGTAGGCCTTTGACACTTCCTCTGGGAGGTCTCGTCCCCATGGTATCAAATTATTTAAATTCATACCATCTGCATCCAACTGTGATTTATACGGTACTGTTTAAAAGTTTAATTGAGTTGCAGTTGACTAGTTGACATCATGAGACTGCATGTGGGTAGTTAATTAAACGTGCTAACTTTTTTTGTTTTGTAATTTTCAATTTGTATTTTGGAGGCTGTTTTATCCACCCTCGTGGCCCTGGCCCTTAAAAAAAAAAAAAACGTATTTATCCTAGGCACTGTGTAAGCAAAACCTAACGGTGGAACAGATCCTAGGAAAGGACACCAGGAATAAAAGGGATTTTGATGCACAGTTATATAATCTGTCTGAAGGTGATTCCCCAATTTTTCTAACTTTTATCTCAGCCATTGCTTTCTGGAAAGCCTTAATTTAAACAATTAGTTTTGTTTGCTCTTTTCTCTTTTCTTCTCTTCTCTTTTTGTTTCTTTTTTCTTTTCTTTTTCTTCTTCCCTCCCTTTACTCCTTGCTTACATTTTTTTCTTTCTTTACATTTTTTAATAAAATGTTTTTGATTATGGAAAAATACATATAACATGAAATTTACCATTTTAACCATTTTTAAGTGTACAGATCGGTGGTATTAACTGCATTCATACTGCTGTGCAACCATAACCACCATCCATCTCCAGGGCTCTTTTCGTTGGAAAACTGAAACTTCACCCATTAAAACTAATTTCCCATTTCCCCTTCCTCCAAACCCTGGCAAATGGCATTCCACTTTCTGTCTCTAGGTACCTCATATGAGTAGAATCACATGTGTCTTTTGTGACTTTTGTGACTGGCTTATTTCACTTAGCATCCTATCATCAAGGTTTGTCCATGTTGTAGCATGTGTAAGAATTTCCTGCCTTTAAAGGTTGAATAACATCCTACTGTATAGACGTACCACATTTGCTTATCCATTCATCTGTTTCACGGGCACTGGGTTGTGTCCATGTTTTAGTCACTGTGAATAATGGTGCAGTGTTTTTAGCTATAAATGTCCTTCTTAGGATCGCTCCTGCTGTTTCCCATAAGTTTTGGTATGTTCTGTTTCATTTTCATTCATATCTAAGCCTTTTCTAATTTCCCCTGTGATTTTTTCTGTGATTTACCCATTGTTTAAGAGTTATTTTCCACAAATCTGTGAATTTTTAAATTTCCTCCTGCTATTTATTTCTAACTTCATTCTGTTGTGGTCAGAGAAGATATTTTGTATGATAGGTATCTTTTTAAATCTATTGAGACTTAGTATCTTTTTAAATCCATTGAGACTTAATTTGTGGCCTAGCATGTGGTCTATCCTGGAAAATGTCCCATGTGCACTTGAGAAGAATGTGTGTTCTGTTTTTGTCAGGTAGTGTGTCCTGTATATGTCTAGTAGGTCTAGGTGGTTTATTGTGTTGTTCAAGTCCTCTCCTTACTTATGTTCTGTCTGGTTGTTCTATCCATTAGTAAGAGTGGGGTATTAAAGTTTCCAACTATTATTGCAGATCCATTTGTCCTTTCAACTCCGTCAATATTTGCTTCATATATTTTGAAGGCCTTTTATTAGGTATACTTATGCTTATAATTGATATATCTTCTTGCTGTATGGAAACTTTTATTACTATATAGTGTTTATCTTTGTCTCTTGTGACATTCTTTGATTTAATAGCAGTTTGTCTGATATTAGCATAGTTACCCCTACTTTCTTTTGGTTACTATTTGCATGAGATATCTTTCTCTATCCTTTCACTTTCAACATATTTGGATCTCAAGTGAGTCTCTTGTAGCCAGTACATGGATGGATCACATTTTTTTAAATTCATTCTTCCAATATCTGTCTTTTGATTGGATAATTTAATCCATTTACATTTAAAGTAATTACTGATAAAATGGAATTTGTGGCATTTGCTATTTGTTTTCTATATGTCTTTCAGATTTCCCTGTATAACTGATGTCTTTTGTGTTAAGTTGATTTTTTGCAGTAAAATGTTTGAAATCTGTTTTCATTTCCTTATGTGTAAATTCTATAGTCATTTTCTTTGTAGTTCCCATGGGGATTTAATTTAATATCCTAAAGTCGTAACACTCTAATTTGAATTTTTACCATCTTAATTTCAATAACATACAAAAACTCTGCTCCTATATAGCTGTCACCATTCCTTTTCAGTTATTGACATAATAAAAATACATCTTTATACATGATGAGTCCAAAAACATAAACTCATTGTTTTTTTAATGAATTAGTGTCTTATATTATGTAAAAATGAGAAGTAGTAAACCAAAGTTACCATAATGCTATCCTTTCAACTAATAGTTATGTAAAAATATATTCATTTTAAGTCATAAAAAATAAAAAGTAGAGTAACAAACTGAAGTTAAAATAACACTAGCACTGCTCATGCATTTACTACCTTTACTGAGATCTTTATTTTTTCATGAAGCTTTAAATTACTTTCTATCTAGTATTCTTACCTCAAATTGCAGAATTTCTTCTCCTTCTTATTTTCCTTCTCCTTTTTTTCTAAGATAGGATCTCACTATGCTACCTATGCTGGAGTTCAGAGATTACTCACAGGTGCAATCAGAGCACACTGCAGCCTCAAACTCCTGGGCTCAAGCACTCCCCGACCTTGACCTCTCTCAGTTAGCGAGGACTGCAGGTGCACGCCACCATGACGGGCTGCACTTCCAGGATTGCTCTTGGCATTTCTTACAGTGCATGGCTAGTAGTGATGAACCCTATCAGCTTTTGTTTATCTGGGAATATCTTAATTTTTCTTTCACTTTTAAGGGATCATTAGGCTAGATATATAGGATTCCTCCTTTCAATAATTTGATGATAACGTGTCTCTTTGAGTTCTGCTTACATGGAATTCATTAAGCTTCCTGGATATTATCTCCATATCTTTTATCTAATTTGGAAGTTTCTGGCCACTGCTTTTTCGAATATTCTGTCTCCCCCTTTCTCTTTCTCTTCTTCTTTTGAAACTCCCATGATGAATATGTTGGTCCAGGTGACGATGACCCACAGTCCCTTAGACTCTGTTCACTGGGCTTTAGTCTTTTTCCTTTCTGTTCATCAGACTCAAGAATTTCAATTATTCCATCCTCAAGCTTCCTGATTCTTTGTTCTGCCTGCTCAAATCTGCCTTTGAATCCCTATACTGATTTTTTTCCAGTATTTATGCTTTTCGGCTTTAAAATTTCTTTTTGGTTTCTTTTCAGGTTTTCTACATATTTTTGGTATTTCCATTTTGTTCATGCATTGTTTTCATAACATTTTCCACATCTTCCTTTAGTTCTTTGGCCATCTTTAAGATAGTTATGTTAAAGTCTTATCTGGTTTTTCTCAAAGGCAGTTTCTGTTGATTTTTTTTTTCGTTTGATTAATCATATTTCCTGTTTCTTTGTATGTCGCTATGGACTGAATGTTTGTGTCTCCTCAGAAGTCATATGTTGAAACCCAATATGATAGTGCTTGGAGGTGAGGTCTTTGGGAGGTAATTAGGATTAGATTAGGTCATAAGGGTGAAGCCTTAATGGTGGGATTGATGCCCTTATAAAAAAGAGACAGGCGACC
>CM052438.1:89138804-89216583 GCA_028533085.1 Varecia variegata
TTTGCTGTAGCCAAGCTCAGACCCTCCCCCGCCAAGCGCTGTCCAGGCACAGAGCTCCTGGAATCCAAGCTGCTTCCTGCTAATGTCTCCTCTCCACGGAGCCCCACGTCTCCCACAGTGAGTCTGCACTGAAGTCAGGCAGATCCCTAATTGAGTGGGTGTGGAGGTCAGT
Organism: Varecia variegata; assembly: GCA_028533085.1. Classification (NCBI taxonomy): domain Eukaryota; kingdom Metazoa; phylum Chordata; class Mammalia; order Primates; family Lemuridae; genus Varecia; species Varecia variegata. Next base: position 89,138,977 of record CM052438.1, read on the forward strand.
GGGGAAGCAAGCCGCTTTCCTGGGGAGCTGAATCCACCTCACTCACTGGTGAGGTGGGTACAGCCGTCCCACGCTCCACTCTCTATTGTCCGTCCCGCACTCTCCAGATTTTCGTGATCTTATTTTCCATTCACCTCAGTCTTTTCTTGCTTTCTGTGTCCCACGCTGATTCTCCGTGGGTTCACACCGCTGTTCTTGTGGGGGAGCAATCCTCTAGCATTGTGGCAGGCCGAGATCGATGCCTTCCTCTCCGGGAGCACGAATCCAGGAGGTCACCTCCACTCCGCCATCACCGACTGCCTCCTGCTTTTATTTTTAAATGAATTTTTTATAAGGAATTATTTTTCCAGTGTTTTGGGTTTCTTTTATTATTACACTGCATGGTGGTTTAAGTTTGCACTTGACTGTCATTTACAAATAACTATGTAAATTTTAGTTTAGTTTCAGTTAACTAGTTGACATATTGATATATTTTACAGCAATTCTGATAAAGTTTATATCAATTTTGATTTGGAATATAGTATGTTTTTTCAATTACAAATATTGGCCCCTGAATTACAATTGGACCTATGGAATTATGTCTTAATGGTGCTTACTGGGAAATGCCCTAAAAAGACCCATTTATGTTATAGGTCCCCTGAGCTGCCCATGCCAGTGACAGTGCAGTGACAGGACTGATTCACTCTGCCGGGGGCAGCAGGTACGCTTCTTACCCACCAACGTATAAAGTATGCCATAAATGACAGAGCCCACAATACCTTAAACTTTAAGATTCTGCTCATGCCTCCTCTGGACTTTCAGTATAGCAGGTGTGGCCTTTGTGATGCAGTTCCTCAGGAGTAGGATAAACCCTACCTCAGTTTTCACTTTAATTCCAATACCACATAAATTCAACATGCACACCAACAGGGTCAACCATGTGGTTTCCCAGAATCTTAAATGACGATATCTTTCTTTCTCGCCACATACATTTCCAAATAGCACACTCCTATTTCTATTAAAACATCTGTTCCCTCAAATTCCAGCCCCCTCGCTAACCAACGGACACATTTACATTCATCTTACCTCTCTCTACCCAGTGGATAAGAATCGTAAGAATATTCATAAAAGTCCTCTTTCCAAAATAGTTCAAAGTAATTTATGAGCAAGACATTATTCATTATGCCAAAGGCAATTTTTTCCACTAGTTTTGGGGGGAATATTATCCTCTCCCACGTTTCCTGTATTTTTCATCTTCTTCTCTGTTTTGGGTCTTTGTCTTCAATGTAACAAATTGCTCAAGTCTCTCAAATATTTATAAGTGTATTTTTATTTTGCTCACAATTTTTCTTTCCTTCATAGTCAATTGTTAGGCAAGAGCTGTCTAAAATAACTGCTTGAACTCATTTCCCGATATTCCATAGTCCAGTGCTAATGAACACACTCAGGATTCAAACTTCAGTTCCCACACAGGCTCCTCAAGGAGGCATTTGCTCAATCATGTTAACTGTTGGCTCTATTTGCTGCTGTGGCATCCTGCGGTTACTTCTAACACACCAATTATTGTTTCACGGCTTTCAAAGTCTTTCTCCCACTGTGAGTTCTCTGAGGACAGAGATACAAGTCTACTGTATTCTCAGCACCTCAAAGTGTATGTGTGTATTTAATACAAAAAAGATACACAATGCATATGTACATGTTTATATGTATGCTCAAATTAATTTAGAGTATATGATACACACACTTGGGTGTGCACACACAAATGGATTTACACATACTGGCTAACTAAACTTAGGTGTGATATATTTGAGTGTAGAAACTTGCTCTTGCCCACACTTATTTCTGCTCTACTCAAACAACTGCTAGTTTTTAGGTTACAACTATGGAGAAATCTCATAGTGATTTCCTTTCCCGAATTTCCTACCCTATTACATTTTCCTACATTATACATTTGTCTGGGATGATATCAAAGAGTTCACATCTTGATTCTAACTTGACAGTTCCTTAGTGAAAGCTGTTTGTATGTGTGTGCCGTGCTGGCCAAACAGGACCTGCATAGATGTGTCCCCTTTGCTCTGGTTCTGGTTTTGTAAGTTGCTGCACCTTGGTTCAATTATCGCTTAAAATATTTGTTTAGTATTTAAAATAATCGTTTATCATTCAGTATTTTTCTGGATATTTGGCCATATATATTGCACATTGGTTTCTCCAGAAGCAGTTGCTAAGATAGAATTGAAGGTGCAAGATGTCTACTAGGTGTCAAAGCCTGAGAAAAGCAGGGGAGAAAGGAAAACTGAAGGAAGAAGTCCATCTGCAACACAGGGCCCACAGGCGCCACGGCCAACCTGTAGGACAACCTGGAGTCAGTACTGCCCATCAGAATTACCTGTATTGGATGGAAATGGCCAGGTCTTTATTCTGCCTTGCTTGGTCACCTGATACAGGCTGCTCAGGGAAGGTCCTGTGCTTGGGGTACAACGGCTCCCAGTAGCTCAGGTCAACCGCTAGTAGCAGAAAGCTGGAGGCCGTCTGCTGCAGGCAGTGCTCCACAGAGCTCCGTGCCTCTGACGAGTGCGCACGCACGTAGACGGCAGCCTGACAATTCTGTGAAGCTAGAAAAGAAAACGTGGCGATCCTCGGCCTGGTGAATGACCTGTCCACAAAGAACATCTTTGCGCTGTGCTCGGAGCCTAAGCAGCTGTGCTGCCTCGCAGCACTTGCTCTTATGTCATCGGTGGTTGTGTCAGTGGCTTTGGAAGCTTTCAGATGAATTACTGTGGCTTTTTCCATTAAGTGATAAAATACAATCCAGAGCTCCGGGTTTTGCTGCTGGCAGCCGAGGGGACTGAGGAGCAGAACCAGCCGAGAGCTCGGCGTGCTCAGCAGCAGCGCTGGTGGCGCCCTCGCAAGGAAAGGCAACGCCCGTGTTCAGAATTAAAGTGGCCGTTTCAAGAGAGAGAGTTTTTATTTTTCAATTAAGATTATTTTTAAGGTATTGTGTGCTGTGTGCGTGTGTGTTCTGTGAAGAGAACAGTTTGCCAGAAAGTAGCTGTCGCATCATTTAGGTTTTGGTTATTGTTAACTTTTCATTACTCTCCATTAAGTCTTCTGCTCAGCCACCGAAGAGATGCGTGAAAGTTCACTCCCGCCTTTGCAGGTGCCGTGGCTTTCATCAGCACTCAGAGCGTGTGTGCTGTTAGATGCATCCTGCCTAAAGTTGATGGCACTTAGTTATCTATAGGAAAAGATGCATTCTTGGAAGAGTCCATTTCCAATCTCTTGGGGAAGGCAGTAGAAATCATTTTGCTCTCGTGTTGTCACAGTTAGTTATAATAGGCTCAGCAATCGAACTTTCATAATATTTTGCCAATATGTCAACCACAACACAATGAAAGCTTAAACTCTCATTTCAGGATTGGTGAAGAGAAAAACCCCAAGCAATTGGATTGCTTTATGATGCATAATTGATAGAAATGGAATAACCACTTGCTATCGGGCAAAGGTACTAATCAGGGACTGTATTGTGAACTAAACGTTCATAATTCTATGGGCTGATGTGCACCTCCAGTCTATGTTTGGGTTCTTTATAGTACGCTAAAGGCTTTGAATAAAGTGATTTCAACAGCACTGTCATCCCGTTGTTTCCTCATAAAAATGTAACCAGTGGTTGGTCCTGTCCTAGTGGAAATAACAAAAATAACACTGTTTGGATATTTCCATACTCCTCTGGGAAACTGAATTCCATAAAAACAATAATCTGATATCTTTGAGATGATCATATAGCAGCTGTTGTGTTTATTTCTATTCAATCGAAATATTCATAATATGTTATGCAAATGATTATAAAAAGCTTCCTGGCCAAAATAGAGCTATTAAATCATGATAAGCTTCATCTTCAGTTAGGTTTCCCACTACTACACAAAGAGAATCTCACATACGAAGAAAGGTATTTAATATCTGAGAGTTGTCATTACAGTGAAAACTAGGCAGTACAGGGTCAGTGTTTAATGAATCCAAACCCAACATTTCTTGGTACGGTTTCCTGGCAGCTCCCTCTCATGTCCCACAGCCTGACGATTCTTTGCATACATTAGCCTCAGTGATTTTTTTGTTGTTGTTGAGACAGTGTCACTCTGTTGCCCAGGCTAGAGTGCTGTGGCATCAGCCTAGCTCATAGCAACCTCAGACTCCTGGACTCAAGCAATCCTCCTGCCTCAGCCTCCCGAGTAGCTGGGACTACAGGCATGTGCCACCATGCCTGGCTAATTTTTCTCTATATATTTTTAGCTGTCCAGATAATTTCTTTCTATTTTTAGTAGAGACGGGGTCTTTTCTTGCTCTTGCTCAGGCTGGTCTCGAACTCCTGAGCTCAAAGGATCCACCCACCTCAGCCTCCCAGAGTGCTAGGATTACAGGTGTGAGCCACCGTGCCCGGCCCTCAGTGATTTTTTGATGGCTGCCTCTCTTAAACACCACCACACACCTAACGAATTATCAAGTCACAATAATTCAACTACTGAAATATATCTGGAATTACGCTGACCTCAGTATTTTACCTCCTTGTTGTTTGCCATATTGTAGCCTATGTGACAGCCACTGCACGTGAGGCTTCCTGGTCTCTGCGTCATCCTCCTCCTTGTTGTGAGGCAACACGTTTTGAGTTGCAAATCCTTTAATGGCACTTTTACGGCCTCTGTAGTTCTATTCCCAGGCTGTGATGGGCTAAATTGTGTCCCCACAAAGTTCGTCTGTACTAACCCCAAGTACCTCAGGATGTGACTATATTTGGAGGTAAGGTTTTAAAGAGATAAAACGAGCTCATGTGGGTGCGTCCTAATGGAAGATGACTGGTGTCCTCATCAGAAGAGGCGAGCGGGACACAGACACACGCAGAGGGAAGTCCACACGGAGACGCAGAGGGAAGTCCACACAGGGTGGCCATCCAGATGCCAAGGAGAGAGGCCTCAGGAGAACCTGATCTTGCTGACACTTTGATCTTGAACTTCTAGCCTCCAGAATTGTGAGAAGTTAAATTTCTGTTGGTGAAGTCACCCAGCCTGCGGTAATCGGGATGGCAGGCCCGACGGACAGCCTGGAAGCTGCACCCACACTCTCCTCCAGGGCGTGGGGGCCTCTGTCACCACGAGTCTCAGGCTCACCCCTGCTCCTCACCACATTTACCTTCTGTTCACATTACTTTCCTTTCCCTCTTTTTTCGTTTTTTCACTTCCAAAATATGAATTTCTTTTAATGTTTTTTCATTCAGATTAGGATTTGCCAGTTCTTTTGAGATGTTCCTGAAGCAGTATTTATTCTTAGGCAAACATTTCCACACCTCCCTGTGACTCTGTTTTATGGACCTTGTCATGATTGCACTTGTGGAAACTTCCCTAGATATATCGATGAGTCATTGCTAATTTTTAAGTCCTTATTTTGGGTCCTCATTTTGAGACCTGGATTTGCTCAATCAACGTAAGTTAAAAGAATGGCTGGTTGGAGGCTTTGTCACCATTGATGGGTCGACTCTAGCTTGGGGACTGCAACACTGTCCTCAACATCACTTTGGACGTAACTAACGAGAAGGGGTGGAACTAATTCACCTGACTTCCATTAAGCACCTGGAATTACCATAAAATAGTCATAAAAGGTAAGAATATGAGAACAGAGGTTTTTTTAATTACTTAAAATTATCTGAAGTTTTTTATTAGGGAAAGCATATAAAAGATGGTGGGGAAGCAATTATGCATGCAAAGATGTGAAAAGTTGTTTTGAAACATTGCCTTAGAAGAATTGACCTTTTTTTGTTTTACTGAAGAAACAAAACTGAAATTCGTTCTCTTGTCTAGACATATACTTAGACAAAACAACTCGGAGAATAGAGTTCCTTAAGGCTACTTGGATTTATCACTAAAATTCACTCAGTTACATTCTATAAGGACTGGAACATACCAACACTTGCCCCAGCCTTTCTATTACCACACCAAAAACAAATCAATTTATTATCATTTTAGTTCTTCAAGATTTTTGCTCAGAAAATCACCTGCTTTTCCAAATCATCAAATTCCCTTTGAAAGTATGTGTGACATTTCTCCAAAAGAAATGCATGTATTCTAAAAAAGAATTATTTCATTTTAGAAAAGTTTTAGATTTACAAGAAAGTAGCAAGGCAATCAGAGAGAGTTCCGATGTACCCTACACCCAGTTTCCTCAACTGTTAATATCTTACAGGACTGTGGTACATTTTTCTCAAAAAAAGTAAACAATATAGATATATAAAGTGCACGCCTTATTCAGATCTTTTTGGTTTTTAATCTACTTTTCTTTATGTTCCATGATCCCATCTAAGATACCATATTACCTTTTTTCACCATGTCTTTTAAGCTCCTCTTGGCTGTGACAGTTTCTCAGATTTTCCTTGTTTTTCATGACCTTGACAGTTTTGAGAAGTACTGGTCAGGCATTTTGTAGAATTTCCCTCAGTCTGGGTTTGTCTAATGTTTTTCTCATGTTTCAACTGGGTCTATGGACTTTGGATGAAGACCACAAAGGTGAAGAGCTGTTCTCACCACATTGTATCCAGGACACGCGCTACCAGTGTGACTTCTCACTGGTGACGCTGACTTTGAGCACCTGGCTGAGGTAAGGTTCGTCAGGTTTGCTAACTGCAAAGTTTCTCTTTTTCCCTGTATTTCTTCATTGTGCTCATCGGAAGAAAATTGCTATAAGCAGTGCACACTTAAGGAGTGGGCAGTCATGCTGCACCTCTTCCAGGGGGTAGAATTGGTAATAATTATTTGGAAATGTCCCATACAGAATATATATGTCTCTTCTCCTCCATTTATGCATTCAGTCAATTCTTTATATCAGTACAGACTCACAGATATTTTTCCATAATTTGGATTTTATTTCAATAATGTATTCTTTAATTTATTGTTTTAAATTATTCCAGCCTTGGCCACTGGGAGCTCTTTCTGTTAGTGTCTGTGTCCCTTTGACTCATTTCCATCATTTTGTGTGTGGTATTTTGTTTTTCTTTTTTTAAAACACTTCTTTACTTTCTAGAACTGTAAGCCTGTGCCAGGCTTGTTTTGTATATTTCCTGCTTCCAAATCAGCCATATCTCCAATGAGCTCTGGGCTCTGGTTCTTTTTTTTTTTTTTTTTAAAGAATGGTGTTAGAAACCAAGATCTAGGTTTCAGATTGTGTTTATTTTTACTGGGTAACATGGCTCCTAGGCCCTCTCAGCAACCAGAACTGGGACAGACACATACTACAATAACCTGTGTCTACAGAAATGTCTTTAGTTATTTCTACATCTAGCCATCATTATCTCTATTAAGCCAAATACAAGTTCACACTAATGTCTCCAACCTCTGATCAGTCCATATGGTTCATTCTATCCTCCCAGTCCTTCCCCAGGTGCTGGTCTGTAATGTCCCACTGCAAGAATGAGGAACCTGCTCCCACATCCACCATGCATTTATTTGTTCAATCCCAGTAGACATACTCAGCAGTCTTAGAGCTGTTAATATATCCTCATGAGAAACAGCTTTACCAACTAGGATATAGTGCTTATATTTCAGATCCTTTAGTCTTTGATGTTATAGTTTCCAGTCATTTCTCACATTCTTTAAGTAAGCACCACTTTTTCCCCAATGCCTTCAGAGAGGTTATGTCATCCATTTACAATACTTTTGTAATGCAGTTAGAATCTTCTGCCACCATCTACGTTCTACCCTGGGATCACTTGCACTCCTAGGTTGTTTAGTTTTGTAATTTCCATACATCAAAATTTACTTTTATGCTGTAAAGTTCCATGGGTTTTGTGAAATTCATAGTACTGTGTTCCCATCATACAGTGTCAATCACAATAGTTTCAAGGCTCTAAAAAGTCATCTGTGCTTTGCCTATTCAACTCTCTTACCTCCATAAACCTCTGGAAACCACTGACCTGTTTTCCACCTCTGTAGTTTTATACTTTCTAGAATGTCATATAACTGGAAACATACAGTGGATAGTCTTCTCAGATTGTCTTCTTTTACTTAGCAATATGCATTTAAGATTTTTCCATATTTCTTGTGGTTTAATAGCTCATTTCTTTTTTATTGCTGAATAATATTCCATTATACAGATTTACTACAGTTTGTTTATTCATTCACTTACTGAATAAAGTTCAATTCATTTTCCTAAGAAGACATTCATTGCTTCTTGTTTAAAGTGATTATACGTAAAGTAGCTATCAATATTTTAGTGCACATTTTTTGTGCATATACATTTTCCAGTTGATTGGGTAAATACCCATCGGTGTCATTATTGGATTAAATGGTAAGACTTTTTAGCTTCTAGAGAAACTGCAAGACTATCTTCCAAAGTGATTGTTTAAGTGCACCAAATTAATCTGGCTCAACTTTTATGTAACAAAATTGTGAGTTGTTTTTCAGTTGCCAGTTGTTCTTCAGCACAATGCATGAAAGAAATGTGACCCCCAGGTTGAAAGTTACATAACCTGAGCTTGCCCAGATCAACCAAGGATGCTACCGTAGGTGGAACCTAAGTGTAGAAACTGAATTAAGAAACATAACCAGATGGAAGGATCCAGGATCCAATCAGATCAAGCCCTAGCATCATCACCCCATGGCATGGTCCAGTCAGAGCACACCACCTGGCAACACCCTATTGCAAGATCCAATCAGATCACACCTCATTACCCTATGCTTATAAAACCTGACCCAGCCGCCAGCTCTGGGAGACAGATTTGAGCATTTCCTCCTGTCTCCTTGCTAGTTGATTTGCAATAAAGCTTTTCTTTTCTCAAAGGCCAGTGCCGTGGTATTGGCTTCTACATACATCAGGCAGCAAGCCCATTGATTCCTTGGTAACGGTTGAACCATTTTGCATTACCACAAGCAGTAAGTGAGAGTTCTTGTTCATCCACATCCTTGCTAGCAATTTGTACTGTTAGGGGTTTTTTATTATTATTTAGTCATTTTAATAGATTTGTAGTGGCATCTCAATGCTGTTTTAATTTGAATCTCTCTAGTGACATTTTAATTTGCATTTCCCTAATGACAACTGACATGGAGCATCTTTTCATATGCTTATTTTCCACCTATATGTCTTATTGGGGAGGTAAACATTCAGATCTTTTAAGTAATTTTTAACAAAATTGATTGTTTTCGTATTTCTTAAGCTCTTTTTATATTTTTAATGCATGTCTTTTACCAGACATGTAATTTACAAATATCTTCTCTTAGCCAGTGACTCATCTTCTAGTCCATTAACAGTGTGTTTCTCAACGCAGTACTTTTTATTTTAATGCAATCCATTAAAATATCAATTAAAATTATCAATTTTTTTCTTTCATGAACTGTGCTTTCAGTGTTGTAGCTAAAAACTCATCACCAAAATCAAGATAACCTAGATTTTCTCCTATATTTGTTTTCTGGGTTGTATCGGTTTTTGTTTTGTTTTGTTGGTTTTTGTGGAGACAGAGTCTTGCTCTGTTGCCTGGGCTAGAGTGCCATGGCGTCAGCCTAGCTCACAGCAACCTCAAACTCTTGGGCTTAAGCAATCCTTCTGCCTCAGCCTCCCAAGTAGCTGGGACTACAGGCATGTGCCACCATGCCCAGCTAATTTTTTCTATATATTTTTAGTTGTCCAGATAATTTCTTTCTATTTTTTAGTGGAGACGGGGTTTCCCTCTTGCTCAGGCTGGTGTTGAACTCTTGACCTTGAGCGATCCTCCCGCCTCGGCCTCCCAGAGTGCTAGGATTACAGGCATGAGCCACTGTGCCTGGCCTGGGTTGTGTAGTTTTGTATTTTATATTTAAGTACAAAATCCATTTTGAGTTAATTTTTATATAAGTTATGAAGTCTAGGTCAAAGTTCATTCGTATGCGACTAGACGTCTAATTGTTCAACACCATTTATTGAAAAGATCTTTTCTTCACTGAATTGCCTTTGCGCTTTTGTCAAAAATCAGATGACTAGATTTGTGTTTGTTTCTGGGTCTCTATAGCGTTTCATGGACCATTGCATCTATTCTTTAGCTAATACATATATTTTTTATATATGTGTTTATGTTTGTGTGTGAGACTAAAAGATTTCTAAAGAGAAAAATCTTTTTTTTTTTTTTTGGTAGTTCAAAATAAATACACTGTAGAATCATGGGCTATAATTCAATATAGTGTGTAACAGTCTAAAGTTTTTCTCTTCACTAAACACTGACATTTGAGATAAATACAAGTTGTTTCCTAGGGCCAAACTGCGTATCGAGTAAGCTATACAGTAGTTTAAAAGGCAAAACTAGAGAACTATTGTTTTTGTTTCATAGAAAGGACATGTTGTTGTACAATGACTGCTTCAAATAATACCTTTAAAAATACAAAAGTTTACTTAGTAAACTTTACTTAGAGAAGAATTTTAAAGAAAGAACACAATCTGGTAGGAAATGAAAATAGAAGATGTTATTCAGTTAGCTGGATTTACATGAGATTCTCTGTTGGTGCTGAAGCTGTGGAGGTGTTAAGGTAGATAGAGCGTGATATTTAAGTATATCAGGGATTTTGGAGATAAAGACTTTACCACTTGGAATTGTAAGTCTTTGGAAGGTTTGACTGCGGGAAGGATCTCAGCGCTACAGTGTCTCCGGTGTGGCTTCAGCCTGCGGGGACAGCCCGACCTGCCGCTGGGCCGCCCTGCACCCCGCTCTTCCTGCGCACCAGCGGGAGGACGCACCTGGGGCGTCTTCAGAGGCAGGTCCCTGGAGGTTGATTGTGGCTGAGAGTGACTGGGAGTGTGGAAGGAGGGCAGCAGTTCACAGCCGCTCCCCGAAATAGCATTTCTTTTGGTAGGGACACGCGGGGGAACTGAGATCCAAAAGACAGTCATTCCTGGGTAACGGTCAGATACACCCGGAGGATTTCTACCTTGATGCCGCCGAGCCAGGAGAAACAGCCCAAAGCAGATGAAGCCTGTGCTTTAAAACTACTGTGCTTTTTCTCCTGGTTTCATTTTATTTATTATCTACTTATAGAAGAGACACTTAGCCCATAATTAGTGATTCCGATCCAGGTCTGCCATGGTCTATAACTAATGTCCTGACACAATCACTAATGATGCCCCTTTTACTTTCAAATGTGTTCTTATATGGATGAAAAATTACACGGGCGGCTGTACCTCCAACATTTTTACCTGACTACGTCTTCAAGATGTCATTTTTCTATAAGCACTTTTTGTAGACCTGGAGTGGATTAAAAAAAAAAAGAAGAAGAAGAAGAAGAAGAAATGATTTTGGTTTCGGTTTCTTTTGTGATCTTCCTTTAGCCATTTTTGTATGCATTCATTTAAAAGCACGTGTTCGCTATACAAGACACTATTGGATCTATGGTGTGAGAACATTATTCTACACTGAGCATGATGCAGTGCTGATCATTGACCTAATACCACAGTGTCATCATTTATAGTCACTGCTAACGAATCACTATAAAGTACTATTTCAGGCGGAAGGAAAAAATGCAAATAGGGAAGATGCCGAAGACCAGGCGCTCGAGTACTGCTGACTACTCTAGTATTCACTGGCAACATCCACTGTAGCATACTTTTTCATAGTCTTGTAGGTGGATTTCCATGAAGAGTTTATAAGTTCATTAACCTATATCCATGTTCTATCTAAATAAAAAATATAAATTCAAGGCCTACTTTTCGGTCTGGAAAAACATTGACTACTGTGAGACCAGTTGCCTTAGGTGACGTCTCGTACACCCACAAGAACTGTCCTGACAGTAGGGTGAGCAAGTGCAGAACCTGCCTCCCTGCATCAGGCGTGGCTGCTCCTAATCCACGCCCACACTCCCACGTCAGGACCCATGTTTGGGTTTCTCAGAGGGGACTCTGAAAGCACTCAAGACTCCCAGGCTGGTCTCGTCTCTCAGAATTACTGAAAGGTTCCACGACCAGAAACATTTCACACCTTGACCGGACCTGTCTCTTCAGAGAACCCTGCCTGCGGGCGTCCCCCTCACAAGATGTTCAGTAAACATTTAAAAAAGCAAATTAAAGGGTGAATAAGAACAGTGACTTTCAGTTGGCTTCTCTATCAATGGTTGATATAAATAAAACTTTTCCCTCTGCAGAACCCATTTCTGAATTGTCATTTAAATATTGGCATTTAAATATTCAGAGGTAACTTTGTGACATCTAAAAAATCATGCACTATTTGGTGTTGAAAAGTTTCCATTTGTTTTAAGTTTCAGAACCTTAGAACCTTGGTATTAATATTGCAAATCATCAAAGGATTTCAAGCAGCATCCTTCAGCTACAATTTCAATTTTGATGTCAGACTTGGGATTCATATGTATACACAACTGTTATGATGACTGTCCCTCAAGGAAATAAGTTAAATGACTAAAATTTTACTTTTAAGATAAATGATGAACAGGGGAATATCTATTTCTAAGGTAATTTAATCTTTAAGAAACAGTTCTCAAAGTTTTATACTTTTTTTATATTTTTATAAAAATATATAGTTTATAAAGTTTATATAGTTTTATATTTTTGTACTATAGCTATAACTGATTTAAATGATTTGCATTTCCTTGGGAAGCTATTTTGAGCTTTAAATAGAAATAAGTAAATTAATCCCATTTTACAAAAGCCTTCATTCACAACTGCAAATATGTCAGTACCTGTAAGTACTATTTTTTTCTGACAAGTAAATAATACTTTCTTATCTTACAGAAATATAAATCAATTCCTCAAAAAGTTTGTACTTACTGTTAAAAATATGTATAATGTTTAAGATAATCTATGTCGATGTTTATCATTCTTTTAAAAATATTTTTATAGACCTACTTGGCTATCTTTTTAGTCAATATTTTTTTCAAGTTATTATCTACTTCTTCAATATTGGAATTTATTACCTTTTTGAAATATCGTAAGAAGTGAATATTCTAGGTGGAATATTAAGGAAATGCTATGGAAATATATCGTCATATGTACTGAACTTGTTGCTAGGTAGTGACTGCTGTGCCACGGTTTACACAGTCTTCCAGGTGATTCACTGTGTAACCTTGGAGCTAGCAAAATCTTCTTTTGAAAGTCATGTGTTATAAAATCATGTGTTATAAAATCTTGTGTCATAATGCATGTTAATGTGTTTTTGAACGTGTAAAACAATAAATGCACATTAGTTTTAAATGCAAGGGTATTTTAGAGAGCACTATCCTATGTAAAATATATGCAAATATATGAAAGAGGTGTTTTAGAGGGTTCTTTCTCATGCACAAATCACATAAGCACTCTTATACCTGGGAAGTTAACAAAAAAGTAGTACTCAGCTAAAGCACACAACCAGAAATTACAATTATCTGGTACATATCTATCTCCTTCCATTAAGTCTAAATTGTATAGATCCTCATGGTCCAGCAATATGTGGAGTAAATTCAACTCTCATATACCACATATAGTATGCCAAGTAGGTATATTGATAGCATACTTGAGAAAACTAGATGATAGTATCTACTAAAGATAGATATGTATGTACTCTATGATCTAATACAGGAATTCTACTCCTAGGTAAATACACAATAGATACTGGTGCATATGTTCACCAAAAACATGTATGAGAATGTTCATATTGCACTAGTCATAATTTTCACAAACTTTAAAATACCCAAATGCCCATTAGCAGTTAAATGATAAATTGAGTTAAGGTATATTCACACAATGGGACACAGCAAAGAGAATGATCTACAACTACAGGCAGCAAACATGAACGAATTTCAAAACATAACACTGAACAAAATGTGCCAGGTATAAACAAATGTTTGCCATCAGATTACATAAAATACATAAACAGGCACAATGAATCTGTGCTGTTAGAAGGCAGGTTGGTGGTTACCCTTAGGTAGTGAGATTGTGATTAGAAGGCAATGTGAAGGTTTGCAGGTGCTTTTTACCCTGAATTTGAATCTGGCTCTATTACTTACTAGATGTTGGCTTGGTGAACTAAATGAAAACCTCTCTCTGCATAAGTTTCCTCATCTGTATAGTGGGGATAATAAAGCACCTAGCTCATAAGGTAGTGAGAAAAACTGCCTGGCATACTATGAGCTCTATATAATATATGGTAAGCTCTATAAGACAGTTATTTTCTCTAAACAGTTATATTTTCAAAGCCAGTGGTGATTGTCAAAAAGGACATTAGATTTATCCATCATATTATATATTTTAAAAAGATGAAATGTCCATATATTAATTTTAAATTAAAATTAATTTTATAATATGACTATTAAGCAAAAGACAACTATTGTCCTTTACTTGGCTGTGCATAGGAGCTTAAGGTTAGGCTTTGTTATACAAAGATAAGTATAAAACAGTCATTTCAATAGACAGCAACTCAATCACAACAAAAATATTATGTCAATTGCTGCTAGGGGAGAAAGCATATTTGCATATTTAAAAGTTAAATGATTTGTATGGGACACTTGGACAGAAAAGTAAACTTAAAATGAGGTTTCTGATAATAAAGTTGGTTGTTTCCCCCTCTAACATATTGAGATACTGAATAGACAGGTGGACGATGACCAGACCATACATGATAACAGAGCCCTGACCGACAGCTACTACAGCAGTTGGCCCAGAATGGTCAGAACCTGGCCAGTGACTGATGCTTCCATGTCTTTTTGGTTCTTACTTTCAACTTGGAACCAGACAGAAAAAAACTAAAGATGCTCCCCAAACCAATCACATAGCATGCCCAGCTTCTAGTGTAGGGGAAGAAAAATAATTTTTTCTTCAACCCTCATAAGTTCTTAGTTGGAACAGACTCCTGTAACAAAAGACTCATTAACAGCAGAAAAACAAATGAAGATTTATAGGCACATTGTCTTAGTCATTTCAGGCTTCTATAATTTATAAAAAAAAAAGTTTTTTTCTCATGGTTTTGGAGGCTGGAAGTCTAAGACCAAGGCGCCCACAGACTGGAGGTATGGCGAGGGCTTGCTCTGCTTCAGCGATGGTGTCTCATGCAGGGTCCCTGTGTGGGAGGGGGCAGATGCAGCAGGGTGCTCCTTCCGACCTCCTTTATAAGGGCATTGGTCCCCATCATGAGGGCTCCATCTCATGACTGAATCCCTTCCTACAGGCCCTACCTTTAACACTATCACTACTGAGTCTCAACACATGAATTTTGAGGGGACACATTCAGACCACAACACATGTGTACATGGGAGACAGCCAGGGAATGAGTAGTTTTGGGGAGGGTAGCTTTAAATTCCAGCTTATATAACATCTTCTGTTACCGCAAGTTTGGTACTTGTCCCCAAGGCCACATCAGAACGAGGACAAGTGGTTGAGGAAAAGGAAATAGGAGTTTATTAATTTGCCAGCAAATGAGGAGGATGGAAACTTCTGTCTTAAAATGTCATCATCCTAATCATAAGCAGAAATATAGAACTTTTAAAGGGAGGGTTTTTAGCTTCAGGGTACTACAGTTGACGGTTCTGATCGATCCTATCTCCTGCAAGGACAGTCTCGTGACCTCCAGCCCTGGACCTCTGCCCAGACAGTTCTGTTGAGCCACCTCCTGCGGAACAAAGAACAAAGGACACTCCACTACTCCTCCCGACCGCTCACCTGAGGTGGGGATGCAGGTTTTAACTCCCCAAAGGAGTGGCGGAAGTTTTACAGAGACAGCTCGTAGAACATTTTTACCCTTTCTTTTCAGGCCGTTTCTTCAGTTACCTGTTCCCTACTGTCCATGTGTCTTTCCATACCTACGGGAGGAGGGGCAACATAGTCATCAAGCTATATCCTGCTTTACTGGGTCGATGTTATAGATGGAAGGTTTATGCTTATTTTTGTCATTATAAAGCTTTGATAGTAGATTTAAACAGATTACCAGGTGGAGGAAAAGTCATAAGCAACAACTACAACAGTGAAGACTGACAAGGCAGAACAGACTGTCTCCTTGCACACAACGTCCGATACAGGGCTGGGCTACAAAGAAACACGGGGCCTCTGAGTGCAGAGCTATTAGTCTTGTCCTGCTGGTGATCCCAGGGACCGGCTTCTGCAAATTCAAGCCCCAGTCTTTAGCTCTTTCATCATCCTGATCAGTGTAGTGGGGTTTATATTGATTTAAATACGGCTGGGGTATCAATGCCCTGAGGAACTAATCACTTTTAGTGGCCTTCTTAGAGCCCCTATCGGTGGCTTGATTCCCTTCTGCAACATAAGTGTCCTCTTTTTGGTGACCAGGACAGTGCCTGATGGCCACCCACTTGGGCTCAGCCACAGCCTGTATCAGGGCCATGATTTCAGTGGCGTACTTAATGTTCTTATTTCCTGCCATCAGGAGTCCCCTTTCCTTCCAAATGGCACCCTGAGCATGCATGACCATAAGAGCATATTTAGAGTCTGTATAAATGTTTACCTTTATCCCTCTGGGTACCTGAAGAGATCTGGTTAAAGCAATCAGCTCAGCTTTCTGGGCTGGAGTCCCAGGTGGCAGCGCCAATGCTTCCAGCACCCTTTGTTCCGTGACCACCACATATCCAGCCCTCTGCTGTCCGTTGTCCATAAAACTGCTCCTGTCCGTGAAAAGGTGACAGCCTCTAGAACCTCTAAACAGCCATGCTGCAGAGGCTCGTCCTCTTCGGCTGGTCACAGGGTGGCAGGATTGAGAGTAGACACAGTCTTTAATTTAACACTGGGATTATCCAAAAAGATGGCCTGGTATTTCCCCAGGCTTCCCACAGTCAGCCAATAACCCTCTTTCTGTTCCAATTAAGTCAGAACCTGGTGGCGTGCATATACTACAACACGCTGTCCTAAGGTGAATTTTTCTGCCTGCTGCAATCAGTCACAGGTAGCTGCTACTGCCCAGAGGCAAGGAGGGTACCCTCTTGCAGGACTACTCGTGGCTTTGACAGGTTTGCCGCTGGCCGTGGGGTGTCTCCCAGCATCTGCACTAAGACTGCAAGGCTCATTCCTTGTTTTTCATGAACATAAAATTTAAATTCTTTCTGAAAATCAGGTAACTCCAAAGCAGGGGCAGTCAGAAGACTCTACTTTAGTCCCTTGCAGGCATTTTGACAGTCAGTGGTCCAGATCAGTGGTACAGATCAGGGGCTCCACATCCATCCCTGTCAGGGCCTTGTACAGGGGCTTTGCTATTAGTCCAAAGTTTGGGATCCAATGTAACAGAACCCCACCATTCCTAGGAACCCACACAGTTGCCTCTTGTTTCTGCACACCTTAAGATTCCAGATGACTCGCTTTCAGTCTGACATTAGGTTCTGTTAGGTGCAGTCTGACATTAGGTGCTCTTGCTAATTTGGAATCCCAAATAAGTAAACTTTTGTTTGCAAATCTGTCCTTTTGGGGTGATAATTTATAGCCACATGAGGCTAGATGAGTTAGCGCAGACACTGTATTTGTAAGACAATGATCATAATCAGGACTGGCTATAAGTAAATCATCCACATGTCGTAACAGAATCCCTTGATCCAATTGCAGTTTCCACAAGTCTCTTGCCAAGTTCTCACTAAACAGGGTGAGAGTTTTTAAACCCCTGAGGCAACACAGTCCAGCAGTACTATGATGTCATCCTAGTCTCAAGATTCTGCCATTCAAATGTGAAAAGGAGTTGGGTCTCCTC
Organism: Varecia variegata; assembly: GCA_028533085.1. Taxonomy (NCBI): domain Eukaryota; kingdom Metazoa; phylum Chordata; class Mammalia; order Primates; family Lemuridae; genus Varecia; species Varecia variegata. The sequence continues at coordinate 89,156,618 of CM052438.1, forward strand.
CAAAGGAATGCAAAAGAAAGCATCTTTTAAATCCAACACCAAATAGCATTCATAGTCACCTGGTATTGTTGTCAAAAGAGTATACGGGTTTGGCACCATAGGGTGGGTGTCTTGTACAATATCACTAACAGCATGTAGATCCTGCTGGAATATACCATTCGTATGGGGCTTCTTGATAGGTAAAATCAGTGTATTATAAAGGCACTGACAGAGACAAATTAGTCCATGTTCTAGAAATCTGTCCAATATAGGTTGGAATCCTTCCAGCACTTCTTTTATAAGGGGGTATTGTTTCCTATGAGGCCGTGAGACCCCTTCTTTTAAGAAAATGGTAATTGATGTGGCTGCTGTTGCCCTTCCCAGGTCCCATGCTCCCACGTCGCTGCACTGTTTGGTAGACAAGAGTTGGGGGGGAACAGAATTTGGCTCTTCTCTTCCCATGCGTAGACTTTGACACTGGAGAGTATTTTCAGTGGGCTCCTGTAGGCGGAGCTGCTGCTGCTCTGGAGAAAAGGTTATTTGCGCATTTAGCTTGCATAACACGTTTTGGCCCAGAAGAGGTACTGGGCAGTCTGGCGTGTACAAAAAACTGTGTCTCAGCTTTTGTTCTTCCAGTTGGCCCTCAAGGTGTTGGAGCATGGGTCATTGTTGGGTCTGACCAGTCACCCCAACCACTGCCACCATGTCTTCACTAAGGGAAGTTAGTTTAGAGTTTAGGACAGAAAAGGTAGCTCCAGTGTCAATTTAAAAATTCACTAGTCAGGTTCCTACTGTCAATTTTACCCAGGGCTCCCGTGGGGATATTTGGATTGGAGCCCCGAGTGAGGCATGGAGCCCCGGGTGCCCTCATTCATCATCCGAGTCCCAGACTTGAAAGGCCATTTGCTCTTGTGGGGTTTTCTTGTTACCTGGAGCCCTTTGCAACTTTGGGCAGTGCTCTTTCCAATGTCCTTCCTCTTTACAAAGAGCACACTGATTGTGCCTCACCCTGGGGTGGCCTTTCCCGCCCTTTGTTTTTGACTGTCTCAAAGGACCCTTGGTTGGCGCTAACAGAATGTACATAGGTTTCAGTTTCTGTTCTTCCCTGGCGTTATATGCTTTGAAGGTGATATCAACCAGCTGGGAGGGGTTCATGCCTATTGCTCCTTCCACACGCTGCAGCTTTCTCCTTATATCTGGAGGGCTCTGCCCTATGAAAGTCTTATTAGCCAGGCCATGTTTTGAGGGGCTTCTGGATCTGCATCTGTATATTTCCGATATGCTTGATAGATGTGTTCCAAAAATTCAGAGGGATCCTCATTAGCTTTCTGCTGTAACTCTTGGAACTTGTTTAAACTTCTTTGCCTGGGCACTGCTCTCCGGAGGCCTGCCAGAACACACTTTCAGCAATGCTTTATTCTCACATTGCCTTCGTCAACACTTCTATCCCAGTTTCGTTCTGCCCTTGGAACAGCAGCATTGGGATCTGGGGTTTGATAAGGACCCTCACCTTGGAGACACTGTGCCTCTTCTTTGGCCTTGTCCATCACTAGTCTACACTTACCTGCAGTAAGTAATATATTCAGTAAGGTCTGTACACCCACCCAAGTGGGACAGTGTGTCGCAAAGATGGTTATAAACAACTCTGTCACTCCCTTGGGGTGCTCTCTATAAGTAGGGTATGAGGTTTTCCAATTCAGTAAATCCAGGTAGAAAATGGAATGTAAGTCCAATAACACCCTAGCAGCTGTCCTTGTACATTCAAGCCTCCTATGGGATACTGCTGCAATGGAAATTGCCCTGCCCCGGCTATGGGTGCCCTCTGGCCAAATTGAGTTCACTGCTGGGGCTTGGAAGGGGAGACCTTTCCTATTCCCCAGTTATAACCTGGGGGGCACAGGACTGAGGAATTGGCCCTAGCCCCACCCTCCCCAACCATGGGGCCCTCCACTAGTGGTGGCACATATAGGGGAACTGACGGGGGTGGGAGCAGGCAGGTTCAGTGAAATTTGGATTGAAAGGGTTCATGAGGTCTAATCTGGCTAATTCCTACTCAATTTTGTCATCCAGGGTCTGGCTCCCCTCCCCAACTATGGGTGGAGGTTTCCTTTGTACCATTAACTTTGTCCCAGGCCTTTCAGCCTCTTTATTAAGCAATTGCATGAAAGACTGTACATATGAGATATTGTCCCATTTACCTGATCTTTGACAAAATAATTCCAGCTCTAAGATAGTATTAATATAATAATTTAAGGTTCCATTAATGGCCACTTCTCCACACACCCCAACATGGATGCTGGACAAGCAGTATTACAATGATACACTATTCTTTGTTTAAACATAGGTTCATAAATAGAAGTTGACCATTCAGCCAAAATTTTTCCCAAGGGACTTTCAGATGAAACATAAATGGAGCCTTCCACGTTGAAATAAAACTCACAAATAACAGATACACACTCTATCGGGAATTCCCAACACAAAAATGCCAAGGCCTACCAAATGGGAACACAAAACAAGAGCCAAATTCTGTCAAGTGAGAACTAACATCTCGTGATACAAAGGGGAACCCCCCCCAGGTTCCCTGGGAACCACAAGTGAGCTTGAAAACGAAACCAGCTTCGCTATTTCCACTCAACCTCGAGACTTCTGCTCCACATGGTGCTTCCAAACAAATTCAACAGAAAGGTCTGAAAACCTCCCAAATGGGTGGAAGCGAGGATCTCCCTGTGCACACTGGGGAACTTAAACAGACGCTGAGGCTGTCCAGACACTTCCCAGATACGTTTCTTTTTCCCCAGCATGTTTCAGGTTGGTCAGAACTCCATCCAATATCAAGGAGAAAAAGACAGGAGTTCCCAGAGCTAAAACAGGCTCTGGCAGCTGCTAGGGAGGTCTCTTACTCTTTCACCTAAAAAAAACAGGTCACTTCCACTGGCAAAGACCCATGGTTTGACCTGGGGCTGCTCCCTACTTCCTCCAGCAGTTGCGAGGTGCTGTTCTACCAGGGTGCCGATGGCTCACCTAGGGACATCAAATTCTGTGACCGAAAGTTGGGCACTTGTTCCTCAGGACAAGTTCCATGAGAAGAACGAGGACAAGTGGTTGAGGAAAAGGAAAGAGGAGTTTATCAAATTGCAGCAAATGAGGAGGATGGTGACTTCTGTCTTAACATGCCATCGTCCTGATCATAAGCAAAATACAGAACTTTTAAAGGGAGGGTTTTCAGCATCAGGCTACTATAGGTGATGGTTCTGATCCATCCCATCTCTGACAAAGACAATCTTGTGGCTTCCACCTGGACCTCCAGACCTCCACGGGACAGCTCTGCTGAGCCATCTCCTGTGGTACAAAGAACAAAGAACACTTCCCTGCCCCTCCTGACCACTGGCCTGAGGCAGGGATGTAGGTTTTAATTTCAAAAAGAGTGGGGGAGGTTTTAAAGAGACAGATCATAAAACATTTTTACCGTTTTTTTCAGGCCATTCCCTCTGTTATGCTACAATAAAGAACAGTAAATTTTTAGAGAAAGGGTAAGACAGAAGAAAAGAACTTAAAGTCTAGTTAGTAAAACTTGTTACTGTAGACCCATCTGATACCATCTCTAGGCTAATGAGGGTCTAAAGTTTCTTCAGTAGTCAACTTCTGTTCTCTCTGTTAGATGGCAGCTGCAGGATGTCTTTTGTCTTTGTAGATTTATATCCTGGTTTTAGGCAAATGCAGGGAGGGCAGAGAGATTTCCTGCAACTTCTGCTGCTTAACTGCTTTCAGTTCAACAATTCTTCATATTTGCAGACAACATATTCTAGTCTCCCACACTAGTTAGCTGCCTCCGCCTTCCTCCTGTTGGCACTCAGGTACTCAAAGCTGCCTGTGGCCTGGCCTTTTGTTCCCTGGAAAGCTTTCTCACTGGCTTGCCTTTAAGTCTCTTTCAGATGCAAGTGACCTGGCTGACTCTCTTGCTACAGCAAGCCCTGAGCAAATGCCCTCTTTCGTTTTCATTTGATTGGTCTTTGTTTGCTTCTACAGAATTGGCCACTGTGGAAACTAACATGCTTAATAAGGAGGCACTTCAGTTAGAAGAGAAAGCTGTTCTAGAGAATGCCTTTGTTTCTTATTAAAACTTTCTTCTACTTTTGCTATCAGCTCTATTTAAATACAGTGTTGGATATAGCATTAAATTGACAGTAAATCCTAATTGATCATAAATTCTTAATTTGATCATTTGTCTCCTTACTAGCTAATTTACAATGTTATTTCATTCACTCACATAATATTTCCTCTCAACAAAGTATATGATTAAAATTTAGGTGTATTCTAAAGCTTAAAAATTCTTCTGCATCCTGAAAATGAAACACATCTGTACTCACACAATTCGTTGTATATATTTCATGACTTTATTATTCCACTGCTTTCACCAATGTAACTTTGCTCTTACAAAAAGTACCTTACTGGGAAGATCAGCATTGCAAATAATGTGGCTGCTCATTTTAGGAACTTCTTAAAAAACCCATTATGTTCACTGTGCTGTGTCCCCCACTCCTAATTACATCCCCCTATGTTGGAAGACCTGCCTTAAACCACACTATAAAATCCTAATAAATATCCCAACTTTGGCCCTTCTCTCTGAAATGCTGCTGGGATTTTACCCTCAGAACTGTTTTTCCCTTGGTTGCTTTGAAAATATTTTGAGGAGCCTGCATTTTAAAATCATAACCAAGGGACTTTAATTTTTTTTTTCTTTCTTTCTTATATTTTTAGTTTTCATTACAGTATCTCTGCTAGCCATAACTTCTATGTTTATCTTTGCTTTTTTAAACCAAAAATAATTGGATAAATTATAAATTTTATAAATTTCTAAAACTATTTTTTCTTTTTCTTTCTCTTTCTTTTTTTTTTTTTTTTTTTTTTTTGAGAAGGAGTCTCTCTCTGATACCCAGGTAGAGTGCCATGGTGTCAGCCTAGCTCACAGCAACCTCAAACTCCTGGGCTCAAGCAATCCTCCTGCCTCAGCCACCTGAGATAAAACTTACAAATATGAGCCCATTTTCATATAACACTCTTGGAACAGTGGAAAAAAATCATTTTCAATTTCAATTGCATATTTCCCTTACTAGAACAATCACTCAGGTTCCTCAGTCTGGACGTAAGGAAGTTTTCTCAATAACAGATTTCTCAAGCTAAAAGGTCCTTCCCCTCTTCTCTATTTTTCTGTATTTTCTAAGTTAATGACCTATGCCCACCACCCCCCCAGGTGGCCAATAGATTCTAATGGCCTCATTACTGACTTTCAGACTCTCCTTGTTTCCTAGGTAACTGGTTTTATAAAGAACTGATTTAAATATATTAGGCCTCTCTGCAAATTTAATTTTTATGCTTTATGAAGAACTTGAACATGAGCAGTAGACAGGTCTAAGGACAGGCACAATTCTTCATCATCTTCGGCAGTGATTCTCAGACTGCTTTACATAAGGATCCTAAGGTACTTTGTTTATAAAAGAGAGTAGATTAAAGATAGGATCCTGAAATCTACATTTTTCCCCAAAGAACGCAGGTGATTCTACTACAATTGAGAAACACTAATCTATATAATATTTAAACTCCTTTAAACTCTCTCCAAACTTTTTGATTACATGTGCTTGAAAGCATGTATAAAAAATAAATTATGAATTCAAATTAATGGGAGTTTATTATTGGCTAAAAATTAAAATAAGGGTCATGTAAAATTAAATTTCATTTAAGTTTTGAAAAATTAAGGTACAAATGTGAAATAAAAGAAAATTTTAGGATGAGAAATTTTGAAGTATACAAAATTTTTTGAGCATATATACCTCCTCCCATGAATATATTTATTTAATTTATTGTGTTAGCCACAAAGTTTTGGTGTCCTTTGCTATTTTTATGTCAAGAGAAACAATAGTTCTTTTTTTTCGTTAGCACAGGATTTTGGAGAGAGTTTTTAAATCTTTCTCTTCATTTATTTTAAGTAGAGGCCAGTCACTTTTTCTTTCCATGATGTCTTTTGTTGATTATCTTTGCCAGGACTCAGTCAGGTTTTCATTATATCATGTTTCCATAATTTGCATTGTTTGCCATCTGTTATTCACAAAGCTATGTCCTGCTGACTCTAATCATCTTGTATATGGCTACAGGTTGAATTTTCCTAAAACAAAACAAAAAAAAAAACTAAACCCACTCTCAGTGTGTGTGGAAATGTCTTATGACCTCCTTTTAACTCTAACTCAATGTGTTCTTCCTAACTCCAAGATCCCCAGGAAGGCACTCACAGTGAGTTTAGCAGGCAAGGTGTTTATCAAGGAATGCTCCTGGCCTCAGACCTGGAGCAGGGAAGCAAGGTAGCCAGACCGGACAGAGAGAGAAGTAGAGGCAATGCAGACCCATGGACAGCGTCAGACAGCCCTGGAGTTGCTCCAGAGCTAGGCGTGGCCTCCACTGAGCGAGAAGACCAGGCCTTTAGACTCTGGCATCCCTCATGGAACGGGGCTGCTATAGGAAGGAGTATGGCCATCCCTAGACGAGTGACTTCTCTGTAGTCCAGACAATCTTGAAAGGGCTGACCCTGAAGACTGTCTACTGACGGTCCCCCCAGCAGCTCTGGTGAGAAGTTCTTCATCAGAGGGGATCCGGGCAACACCTCTCCACATCCACCGCAGTCAGATGTGAAGATCCGCTTTGTCTCCCGAGGCAACGCACATGCATATCCTTGATACTGGAACAGAACCCACAGGAATGATAGGCTCTCATACCCACAGCAGCAACAGATGCCAGGTAGCTTTATGTAGAAAAGCTTGACATCTATTAACTCACCTGTAGGCTAACTAAACATGTCCTCGTCCCTATTCAGAGCATAGATCTCAGCTACATGCCACTGATTCTACCCTATTTTATTTACATTTTGAGAGGATTATCTTCATTATAGAACTTTGACTTTGCTATGTTTTTCACCATTGTATATCCAGTCTTTAGCAGTCGACTCTGCCAATAGTTCAATAGTTGGTATTAAAACAAAATGTAGCATTAAAGTATAAGTGAAGGGCTGGGCCAGGCATGGTGGCTCATGCTTGTAATCCTAGCACTCTGAGAGGCTGAGGCAGGAGGATTGTTTGAGCTTAGGAGTTCAAGACCAGCCTGAGCAAGAATGAGACCCCATCTCTACTAAAAAATAGAAAGAAATTAGCTGAACAACTAAAAGTATATAGAAAAAATTAGCTGGGCATGGTGGCGCATGCCTGTAGTCCTAGCTACTTGGGGAGGCTGAGGCAGGAGGATCTCTTGAGCCCAGGAGTCTGAAGTTGCAGTGAGCTACATTGATCCCACTGCACTCTAGCCTGGGCAACAGAGTGAGGCTCTGTCTCAAAAAAAAAAAAAAAAAAAAAGAAAAGAAAAAAGAAAAAGAAAAAGAAAACAAAAGAAAATTATAAGTGAAATTCTATGTATTCCTCATGAGGATCTGCTCATTCCTACTCTACTCCAATGACCTTTTTGATTACTGAAAGTCAGCCTCCTGTCTCCTTTTCCTAATGTGCCCTTCATAAAATTAACAACAAAAAAATGTTTTCTAGTATGTGCTTAAGTTTTAGCTTTGTCTACATAAACATGCAGTAAGTTTCTTTGGGCAGGATATATTCTTGTTATTTATTTCTCATAAAAGCACTTAGAATCATGCTGCCCATATGACAGTAGCTAAAGAAATACCTGCTTTTGAGGAAAAAAAAAAAAGTAGTGTCAAAAGGAAGGGAATGAGGAGTAAAATACACCAATGATTATTGTAGATTAATTACAAAACAGTGAAATTTCTTCAGTGATAGCAAAGAGATGCCAAGTAATTTTGTGTGTCTGTTGGTTTTAGGGTCATCTTAGAAATCTGACCGTGATGTGCCTTGACAAGTAAAGGATCATGAAGACTCTACCTACAAATTAGACCTTCCATGTCCAAACAATATCACCTATTATGTTTATGCTTCAATCAGTGGACTATTTCTTCAATTCTTTAAACTATAAAAGATAAAGAAGATGTTAAAGTAATATTTACTTAGTCAACTTTTGAAATAGAAATAAGAGGAGGAAAAGAAGAAGATACTGCTACCAAAATCTCAAATTCAAACATTCCAATATGAGGCAGTATGTTGTGTTGTTAAGAGAACAAACTTTTCTGTTTTAAACCAAGACCAGAGCACTGTATGCTGGTATAACTTAAGAACAGATAATTATAAAATCAATAAAGTGTCAAGTTCAAAACATAATCTGCCTAGAAACACCAATGAAGCCTCTACTCACTTGTTCCTATATAACTGCACACATAGCAGAGATGAAAACTCTTTTTTCTGTAAATGAAGAATGATGAATAAACTAATGGCAGTTTCTGGGATGAAGAGACATTATTATAAGACAGTTGGCACTATTGGCACTATTATGGAATAAAATCTATCCAGGTTCTCAATCATGACATACCTCTACCTTCAAGTCATGACATAATATCACTTAAAGAAAAGTAAAAACAAAAGTAAGATCTTATTTCTTAAAAGCATTTTTGCAGACATAAAAACACATGGTATTAAAGCAATTCAAAATAGAACAGAGCCTTCTCTAAGAAGCTGCTATGAGAAACAGCACAATTTCCCCACCACATTGCTCTACTGCCCTTATTTCCTAAAAACAAGATAATGTCACCAATCCCATAAATAATTAGTTGAGAAAAACCTAGAGAAAAAACAGGATTTCAAAACTGAGACTATTATCCCTGCAGTGCAGTAGGTGGGGAAAGACAGTAAGCCCTCCAATTGGTGAACGTCTGGCACAGTGGTTAGGAAAGACTTGCAGGTAAGGGAAGTCATTAAACGGAGAGACAAAACTAGTGTTATCTCAACAATACCCAGAGAAAACCACTGGGAACAGGACTGAAAGCTCCACAGCTCAACCTGTTGTCAACATGTGGAAAAAGAAGTAACAGCTTGTTCCTGGACAAAGAGCCACACCAGTGAGTGATCTGCTTAGTCACTGCTGAGATGAAGGGAGGAAGAAAGGACTCAGAAGTAAAAGAAGGACTTAAACAGAAAAAAACAAAGGGCTGTGAGAAGAAGGCACCAGGCCAGGATCTAAGGCGATTAGGATGAATTATGAAAGAATTTTAAGAAAATGAAATATAGAGCTGCAAATTAAAATCCATCTTAGAGATATTCTGTCTGGACCAGATGGCATAGAGCTGATTTTCCTTGTGAATTAAAAGTATAAACCCTGGAAATAACACAGGATGAAACCAAAGAAGAACTCTGAAAGGTAGTAGAGGGAAGCAAACCAATTTGGGAGCACAGGAGGGGAATAGTAAAGTAGCAGAGCCTCTTCTGTTCTCATACTCAACAAAACAAGATAACCTAGAGCACAGATTTCCTGACACCAAATGTAACAGATTGGTCTTATTTTCCTGATGGGATGGAAGTTCCTCTGACAGCAGTAGGTGAGCCAAGACCATTGGCAGGGAAATCCATCAGGAGTCCCTTTTACATAATTGGCTGAGGGAGAGGCTTTACTTCTCCACCATCCTAAGGTTTCTCACCCTCAGCCCAGAGATACGGGGAAGGCAGGTAGCACTGGCAAGTGGAATCCCACCATCAGCTGGCCCAGCCAGCACTCCCAGATCCCACAGGCAGGGGAACCACACACAACTGCCTAAGAAGAGATATCTTTTCATTTGTGTGAACCTGAGATTTTCATCCCCCACTGGCAGACACCCTAGCACCTGCCCTGGGGAACCCTCTTTCACCATTCAGGCTGCACCAGCAGGGACCAATGAGAGGTTGAGAAGCACTAGATAAACTGAGCTAACAGAACATTTCTGAATATTAAACCAACATCAAAATTTTCTGATAATTAAACTGTCCTTGGAACCACAACCCAAAAAAGAAGACCTGGACCTACAAAATGAACTTAAACAAGATGAATTTTTGCTAAAATAAAATATTCAAATAGGGCTCATAAGCTCCAAACATAATAGAGAAAGTGACCAGAGTAAAATAAAAAATCACCTGTCACTCTAGGAACCAAAAAAAATCAGACCTTAAATGATAAAGACTCTAAACTGGTACCAATGACAAGATGAATCAGATGTTTCAATTTTCCAACAAGAATTTTAAAGCAGCTTTCATAAAAATATTTCAACAATCAATTACAAGTTCCAGTAAAAGAAATGAAAACATAGAAACACGCTGCAAAGAAATAAAAAAAAATAAATAAAAAGAACCAAATGGAAATCATAGATATAACTGAATGAAAAATAAAGTAATAGAAATTTTTAAAAATCCCTGGTGGAATCAATACTTATATAAATATGACAGAAGATAGAATCAGTGGATTTGAGGAAAGAGCAATAGAATTTACCCAATGTGAACAATAAAGAGAAAATAATCTGACAAATAAAATGAACACAGTCTCAAAAACCTGTGGAACTGCAATAAAAAGTACAACTTTAATATTGGAGTCTCCAAAGAAGCGGAGAAAGACTGGGACTGAATGAGTATTCAAAGAAATAATGGATGAAAACTTCTCAAATTAGATGGAAGATATAAATCTACAGATCCAAGAAGCTGCATGAAACTAACACAGGAGATTTTCAAAGAAATCTATGCAAAGATACATCATATTAAACTTCTCAAAAATAAGACAAACTCTTGAAAACAGACAAAGGACATATTACTTACAGAGAAACACCAATTTGAATAAAACTGCATTTTCATCTGAAACCATGAAGGCCAGGAGGAAGTGGCACACTATTCTCAAAGCACCATAAGAAAAAAAATCATTAACAATGAGTTCTGTATCTGGTAAAACTATGTTTCAGGAATAAAAATGAAGAAATGAGGAAGGAAAAAGAAAGTAATTTGGTGCTAACAGACCTACTGTTAGTGACTAAAGCAAGAACTTCAGACACAATGAAGATGATAAAAGAAAAAATAGTGGAACATTAGAAAGGAAAAAAGAACAGCAACAGGTCAGACATATGGGAACATATTGCTATGGTCCTGTCCTTTTCCCCTTGATTCGATAAATCAAATTTGTTGACTGAAACAGAAATTACAACATTTGGTACTTATGACAATGGTATTTTATAGTGGGGGAGGTAAAGGGGCTTGAATAGAAATGGGGATTTAACACTTCACTCCATGTGGTGTACAATACTGATATCTATAGTTTATGATTAGTCACATATACATATTGTAATGTCCAGAGGAACTACTACAAAAACTAGAGAGACTATGCAAAATGTAGATGCGACATACGTGCAAAACACAGCTACACAAAAAATACACAAAATATGCATGTAAATAAGAGAACCTTACAATATAAGAAAAAAAACTGTGAAGGCTGAAAGAATAGCTAAATCCACATTATAGTTAGAAATTAACACACCTTTCTCAGTAGCTGATAGATATACTAGACACAAAATCTGCAAAGATATAAAAGATCTAAACCATATAATTAAACAACAGGATCTAATTAAAAGATATATCCAAAATCAGCTGAATACACATTTTTTTCCAAGAGCGCATGGACTGGACTCTTCACCAACATGGACCATGTTCTAGGCCATAAACAAATGCCAACAAATTTAAATTAAGTTAAATCATAAAAGTATTACTATAATGGAATAAAACAAGAAATCAGTAATAAAAAGTCATCAAAAAATCTGTAAACATATGGAAAGTAAACATATCATATTTACATAATCCATGGGGCAAAGAGAAAGTCTCACTAGAAATAGAAAATACATAGCAGTAAATGAAGATGAGAATATAACATATCAAACTATGAGGGATGTGACTAAAGCAGTGCTGATGGGTAAATTGATAGCACTAAGTATTTAGTAAATGATCTTAAATCTCCTACTACTGCAGTTCCTATGGCAAGAACTTGGAAAAGAAAGCAAAGTAAGCAGAAGAAAATAAATAATAAAGATAATAACAAGTGAATGAAAATGAAAACAAACATAAAACTATAGAGAAATAAATAAAACCAAGGACAGGGGGTTTTTGGAAAAAAATCAATAAAATTGGTAATCCTGCAGTAAGCCTAAAAGAAATAGAGCAGACACAAATCACTAATTTTAGAAATTAATTAAATGAGGGATATTATTTAATTATCAATATCCTTCAACATGTTCTTCAGACCTTGTAAAGATAATAAAGGAATACTATGAGCAACTTTATACCCATAAATTCAACAACTAAGGAGAAATGAACCAATTCCTTGAAAAAAGTAAAATACTAAAATGAACCTAAATGAATAGATAATCTAGATAGTTTTAATAGAAGTAAATGGTTGAATTCATTATTAAAAAATTTCTCTCAAATAAATTTTCCAGCCCAGATAATTTTGATAATATTTTACCAAATTTTAATGAAGAATTTTATATGATCTTTTTGAGAAAATTGAGAAAGAGGAAACACTTCTCAACTCATCTTATAAAGACAGTATTACACTGACACTAACACCAGAGAAAGACATCATAAGAAAAGAAAGTTATAGATCAACATATTTCATGAACATAGATCAAAGTATCCATAACAAAATATTAGCAAGCCTCATCCAACACCCTATGAAAATAATTACATTCCATGGCCAAGTTCACCTAGATATACAAGGCTATTCACTATTCTTAAATCAAGCAATGTACTTTCTCCTATCAATAAGCTACATAGGAAATGTAGTATATCAGTTGAAGAATAAAAAAGTTTGTATTTGACTAAATACACCTATTCATGATCTGAGCAATTTACAAGTAGAGGGGAATTACCTCAACTTGATAAAATGCACCTGTAAAAAACCCACAGCTAATATCACACTTGATAGTGAAAGGCTGAATGCTTTTCCCTAGGAGCAGGAACAAGGCAAAGATTTTCACTCCACCAGTGGTTATTAACATGATACGGGAAAATCTAGGTACTACTACAGTGCAAAGTAAGTAAAAATTAAAAAATAAAAGGCATACAGACTGGAAAAGGAAAAAAAAATCCTATACCTACTTGCAGATGACATGATTATATATTAATACATAGACATTTCAAGGAATCTAAAAATAAAACAAAACAAAAACACTGCTAGAACTTGGCAGTGTCACATAATAGAATATCAACACATAAAAACAATCACATTTCTACATACCAACATCGAACATGAGGAAACTGAAAATAAAAATATTGTTTCCAATGCTCCAAAGAAAATGAAATACTCAGGTATCATTAACAAAGTACATATTTAATATTTAAAAAAAATACCTAACCAAAAATATACAGTATTAGTATACTGTAAATTATAAAATGCTGATAAAAGAATTCAAAGAAGACCTAAATGGATAAAGACATATATTGTATTTATGGATTAGAAGACTTAACCTAGTAGAGATGTCAATTCACCTCAAATTGATTATGTTTTAAATGCATTTATTACCAAAACTTCAGCAAGGTTTTTGTAGACATAGACAAGTTTATTCTAACATTTCCATGGACAGTGGCGGGCCCTATACTAGCTAAGTGATCTTAAAAGGAAGACTGAAATGGGAGGAATCACTCCTCCTGAAATTCAAGCTGACTGTATCGCTTAGTAATCAGGACAGGAAGTGGCACTGGTGTACGGACACACAGGCCAATGGAACAGACTGGAGAGCTGAGAAATGATTCCACTCACGCGAGGCCACCTGGTTTTTGGCAACAGTGCAAGAGTAATTCACTGGAAGAAGGAAAGCCTCTCGAACAAATGGTGCTGGAGCAAGCGAACATCCACGGGCAAAATATGAACCTCACCTGAAACCTCACATCTCATACAGTCCACTCAAAATGATCATAGACTTTTGCATGCCTATCAGGTGGTTGTAACTGCATTTTAAAAAAAGAAATGGAGATGGATTTTGCATTGTAGATAAGCTGCCCACTGTCCTCTACGATGACATATGAGCTGAGACTGTGTGAAATGAGAGAGAAAGAAAAATGAAATAGAGGAAAATGTTTAAGGCACAGAAAATACTAAGTGCTGAGGCCAGAGATAGGGTGGTGTTTAAGTGTTTCTGAAACAGCAAGAGGAGAAATATGACTGAAGTAGAAATGAGCAAGGGGCAAAGTTTTAGAAAATACAGTCAGAGTGAGAAAGGAAGCCAGGTCATGACAGTCGCGAAAGACCACGCTAGAAAAGAATTTTGGTTTTTGTTCTGAGTAATATGGAAACACAGTGAGGAGTTCAGGGTGAAGAATTACATGATATGGATTTGAGATTACTCATAATGTCATATCAAGCAAAACAGCTTTCAGGATGTTTTAATTCTATTGAGAACTTTAAAAAATAGACCAAAAAAAACAAAAAGACCCAGCCTTGGTTTCTGTACATCTGCTGTGCTTGAGGTCTGCCTTGCTTGCTGGCTTATAGGTTCCTGATTTCAACCAAAGTTGTAAAAAGCTCAGCCAGTACCTCTTCAAATATTTGTTGTTCTGCAACCTCTTTCTCCTCTCCTGGAAGTTCAGTGTACACATGGTTGTCTGCCGATACTGTCCCCTAGCTCATTGATTCCCAATTCATTTTCTTCATTTTTTCCCCTAGGTTCTTCAGCTTACATGATTTCTATGGCCTTGCTTCATGTCCACAATCGCTTTCTTCTGTTGTACTCCACCTGCTGTCAACCCCAGTTATTTTCTGTTTTCCTTTAGAGGTTAAATATTTCGGTTTCAAGATTTGATTCTCATGTACAGTTTTTACATCTCTCCTAAAATCTCTCTTATCTTCCTTCACCCATTATATCCTTCTATTCCTGTAGATGTTCTAAACATATTCTTATATTTATTTAAAAGTCCTTAAGAGTTAACCCCAGCATCTAGGTCACCTTCCTAGATGATTTCCTAAGAAATGCATTAATTTTACATTATATCTACATTTATAATAGGTCACTCAACTCAGTCAATTTGGGCCCTTTTCCCCACTTATTACAAATAAAACATTCAAAAGAGCTACAAGTTCAGAATTATAGTTAATATTTTTATGAATTAAAAACAATTAACAGATAGTCAAATTCAATCAAATAAACACCATTTATGGGATTGGAGAGAATGTCGTCATCCCCTGACAGGAAGGATTCCGGGTTTTCCCGTGGGGGCCTGTGCGGAGGGTTGGCACACACACGGTTCTGGACATCTAGGGAGAAAGGGGCCCAAGCTACTTTTCTTCATTTCAGAGTTTAAGTGTGTGAAGAACAGACGGAACAGGGATAAAATAAATAAATAGGGGGTGCTGGTGCAGGTTAATAAGTCAATTACAATAATATTAATAAAATAAATGAAATTTTGTATCTAAGCATGATTTCCTGGTAGCCATTCTCCTTGTTCCTGTCACACGCCTGCATGAATCTTTTAGAGGTCCGTAGGTGTCACTTCTCATCACCTCGAGCACCAGGAGGAAACTGATTCTCAAACTGTGGTGTATCTCAGGACATAGCTGCGGAGCTTGGAAAATCCAACTCCCAAACCCCCTTCTGCTCCCACTCCCTGGGTTCCTGCGTCCCATTGGCTTTCCAGGAGATTTCTGATACGCACCAGCGTTTGACATCACTGCCTTAGCAGAATCCCAGAACATAAAATTGCAGGCAGTGAGATGGAGGGCTCTGTACAATTTCCTAAAACATTCTCTGTCTCTTATGCTCTGAATTATTCTTATACAACCCGCGTATTTTCTCTTTTGTACCTCTCTCTCTTTTTCTTTTTTCTGTCTTGGCACATTTAAAAGATTCGTGTTTTCTGGTCTTTCCAAATGTTCAGGTGTTTGGCATCTCTTAGTCTCCTGCGCAGATGCTTGGCAGGCACCAGGCGTTGCACGGACGGATTGCACCAGGGCACGCACGGTCTACCCCAGTGCTTTTCGCAAGTTTAGTGCTGGCATCCCTCCTGCATGGTGTTTGTTTACAGAGGTTCAGCTTGACAGATTCTCTGGCGGGTAAAGAAGAGAGAAATTCAAATAGATAAATAAGATATTTTTGTTCTCCAGGAAGCACAGAATTGTTTTTTTAATAGAAGATAGCACGAGTGTTAGTAACATGAAAATAAATATTCCTTATCAATTTAATGTAGGTGGTGGTCTCTTGCTATTTTGTAATTATCTGAACAAACATAGAACATCTAAGTAGGTTCTGACATTGCCAGATATGCAGCCCGTTCCTCCTCCCCATTGGTAATCACAGGAGGAAAACAGTGAGCATGTGGGGCTGTCAAATGTGGGTTTAGCTCCTCCTCAGTTGCACCTACTAGAATAAGTTGACACTCCAAAGAAATAATGAACATTTGCTTTGTAGCACAGAAAC
This sequence comes from Varecia variegata, assembly GCA_028533085.1. Lineage (NCBI taxonomy): Eukaryota > Metazoa > Chordata > Mammalia > Primates > Lemuridae > Varecia > Varecia variegata. Next base: position 89,172,942 of record CM052438.1, read on the forward strand.
CTCACATGCAGCACTCAAGAGAGATTTATGGATTGAAAGTACATGTTCTTACATTCATGGGCTTAAAATATTTTGAGCAATGAAATATCTAAATATGAAAAGATTATGCTGAAAATAATTTTACATTTGATAGGGACAAATTATGAAATTAAAAACTAGACTTTTAAAAATATTGTGAATGCATGACTAATGTGCATACTGCAAAAATATTTTAAAATATCCACATATTTTAAATATATTTTAATTTTTAAAATGCTCTGGATATTAATAATATTATTTACTACTTTGTATATTTTAATTAACATTATGGAGAAGCATAAGTTATAAATAGCGGATGGGTAAAAATTTAGTCTGTTGGAAAAGATTATGAATAAAAGCAATTTCAATTGGCTTAATGATTGTAACCAAATAATAAGAATTAATTTAAGAGCTATAATTATGTAGATATTACTGTAAACAAATTTCCTCACAGAATAAATGGATTATATAATTGTAGGCAGTACATTTTATTGAGACATTTAAATGTAAAATGCCAAATTATAAATATTTGGGGAAATGCATATTGACTATATTACATTATGAATGCAATATTAAAATAAAACCAAAGTTTCAAACTTTGACCTTATTCATCGTTATTCGTTCTCTCTAAGGCTAATCCCTGAATTTAACTCCCACAAAAGCCTTCAGATTTTGGAATCAATTAAATAAGCAAGTCAGACCAAAATTATGGGTTTTTTCCCCCTTCTGCTTTTTATCTTATATTTACACACTGCTCTCTCTATTTAGACTTTGATTTACTGTCTCTGTTTTACAATTTTATTATTTTTTAATTTGTTTTGAGTGATTTTCCTATTTGTTATTTTGGGAGATATGGGATCTGGTGGTGGTTTCTTCTGAGTATGGTCTTGTCTGGTACAATAATGTACATGTACAGGTTTTTGATTCGATTTGAAGATTCATCTTCTGGCAATGTTTGCATTCATGTCCTAGTTAAAGCAGCTGTTGAACATGTATGGTTCTTAGGTGTCTCATGTCCTGGACACTGTTGTCAGCACGGGGCATTCAGGCATCAGACAATGTCCCAGCTTTATCTCCACCTACGATATCTTTAGAAAAGAGTCCAGATTGCCTTGCTGCCTGTTTATCATTTGTCAGGCATCCACTTTATTTTTGGTGCCAGCAGATGTCTAGTACCTGCTAGATACTAGATGCCTATCTCATGCCCTTTGCCACACATGCCCACTCAAAGCCTCGCACAGGGCTTCCTCCCTTACTCTGCCTTCCATATCTGATACTGCTATGTTTTTTCCTGCCATGAAACCTTCTTTTTAGGGAAACAGCCACCCTCTCTTCACCCTAAAGTCATTATTTCCAGTCCTCCAATTTTGTGGAAATTATATATTTCCTCTTTGTTGGAAAGAGACTTGTGATTTAAAATGGGGTGATCAGAGCACTTCAGTCCAGTTCTCACAGTACTCTGTACAGAAGTGAGTCTGTGACTCGCTGTGGGATGCAAAGTCCTCACCTGAGCTTTCGGGTGTGGAGGATACGGGCCAGGAGGGAGACCCCACCTGGAAATGGAGCCAAGTAGCGAAAAGCACGTGTGTCTTGTGGTTTCATCCATTCTGCCCACACTGGACATGAGCCAACCTTGTCTCCTTTCTGATTAAATTAATTTACATTGTGTTTTGTCACCTGTAACCTGAGCACAAACAATAGATCACATGCCAGGCCTTATTCCCTACTCAGCATTCCCTGTGCATGTCATGTCCCAAGGGAGCACGCCCATCCCACCCCTACTTGTGTTATCTTCCTTCTTTTCTGTGGATGAGCTCATGGCATGTCCCAGCATGTCCTTAAGGGCACAGGCGCATCAGCACGTGTACCAGAGGGAGTACAGGGGTCAGGGGGTTGACCTGCTCAGGGACCAGACCTGGGAGGGGGACCCTTCCTGGTGCTTCCCATAGCTGCACCCCGGTCTTTTTGCTCAGACCAAGGCCCCCCTCTCCTACTGCTCCCAGGCAGTGACCAAACAGGCATGACAACAAAACCAGATCATTCTTCCCAGCAAGGGCTTTGTCAACAGGCAGCCTCTGAGAGGGACCCCCTGCTGGTTTGGGGAGACTTTCTCAAAATTGCTGGCAATGAGCAGATCTCTCCGCTGACCCTCCTTCCCTCTGTCTTTCAGGGGCCTCACCCCTGCGCGGGAGTCCCAGGTCCCTGCCTACTCCTACTCCTGTTGCCTTTATTGCTCCCAGAGCATTACCCAATGAATCTCTTGCACACGGAATCTCTTCTTGGTTCCTAATTCTCAAGAGGACCCAACCTACACATGGAGACAATTCATTAATTAAAACTATGTTATTTAAATGGGAATTCCAGGTGATTACAGGGAAGATCAGTTCATCCAAAAGGCCCAGTGATATTTGGTTGATATTAATTATACTCTAACAGCAGCCACTAACTGAGATACCCAGATGCCTTTGCAGATCTTCATTGTACATTGAGCACGTTGCTCAGAAAGCATTTCCATGGGTCACTTTGTTTTCTAATACTTAGTATCTTTTTCTCTAGCGCTTGTCTGACATTATAAAAGAAAGATTTTTTTCTTTTACTTCTCTTGATTTTGTTAAATCTCCTCATTCAAAAGTTTTTCTAATTATATGACCAGTTCTGTCTTTTGTCTCTCAGAACCCAAAGGCACCGTGTGCCTAGGACGTCATGAGCACTAATATAAGACAGGGAGGACTGTATGTTAAGCTTAGAATCTCAGCTGGACGATCTGTATGTATTTTCACTGTACACATGTCAAATGGTATAAATAAAGAGCTACTGAATCTATTCACATTATGTATTTAATCTCATTGATGTTTTCTAAAATGAAGGATAATTAAAACAGTTATAAAATAGGTCTATGTAAGTATAACCAAATGTTTACTATTCTTATTCTTCAGAAATATTAGAAATAAACATTTAACTTTTTTCCTCAACAAATCATCAACTATATGCAAGAACAAACAGATGACAATTTTGCTGTCAGTATTCTCCCATCCACCAGATTGATGTGAAACCTTGAAATGCAACTGCTCACACCCTGGGAGACGAATGAACTCATCTTCCATAAACAGAAATGCCCCTACTGGTTTCACGGCCACATTAGTATGTTCTATTCTGCTGGCTTGGAATAAGCTGCCAGACTCCCTGGTGACCTGCAGTGTCATAGCGTGCAGCCATGAAGCACCCACTATCGGTGTAAAGCAGGTTTTTGTTTTGTTTTGTTTTCTTACCAGAGAAACAGCGTTGTCATGGCATGCCAATTAATTTCCTGCATCCACACCACTGTCGCTGGCTTCATGCTGAATAGTCAAGTCTTATTTAATTCAATTTTAATTATTGAATTATCTCCATATACTTGCTTTTAAGTGATTGAAAAGTGACACATTTTCTTGAAAGTTTCTATTAGACCTGCCTTTTCCATAATATCTTCCCCAATTACTCCACCTCTTGAAAACCAATTCATTATTGTGATGTTTCTTAAGATCGACACAGTTTTTAAGTGTGATGTTTTTATCTTGATCATATTTCCACATAGTGGGTAGTGGTGTTTATTCACAGCCACTTGAAAAACCTACAATTAAAAATAAATTCAGGTAGTGTATGTCCTTCCTGGAGACACAGTGAGGACACGAATCTGTATGAAGTGATAGCACGCTATTAAATAGGCAGTTATCGCATTCATTATTTGTTTATCATTTATCTCTGGATCCCAACACTTTGCCTAACATATGCTATATAATCCACAAAAGTTTGAATGTTTACAATGAATAAATGATTGCTGATGTTATTCTCTGAAGAGTTCAGCCTTACTACTTTTGCAACCGTGCTGTCTGGATCCTCAGTGAATTAGTTTGAAGACAGAAAAAAAATGATCCAAGTGGGTGGTAAATGGTAAGGATGGAATAACAGTATTCACTTGAGATAGGCTGGCCCCGTGCAGGACCTCTAAGAATCTGAAGATTTCTAGGGATGCGGTTTATGATTCCTGCCACAAAATGACATTCTTTTGCATACTGTATTAGTCATTTCAGTAATATCATTGAAAAGAATTAAAAATTTCAAAACCATTCACAGAATATATAGTCAGTCTTAAATAGGCATCTGTCTGTTCCTTCATAATACATTTATATAATTCAAATTTCTCTAAAATTTCAGAAAAAAATTTCCTATTAGATCAAGAAAGCCAAAGTTAAAAAAAAAGGCAAATGCAACTTTTATCAATTTATTTTAAAATGAAGCCTGCAGTGTACATTTAGGCTAGTTCTAATTTAAACATATATTCCTCCAGAATCGACCCACTGCTGCCATTCTGTCATTTAAAAAGCTGTTCCACAAGGAGTGGCTTAGACAATACGTGGCATTGAGTTGTCTGGAGGTTTGGAACCATTTCTGTGTCTGGGCTTGCTCTGCCTCTCCCTGCTGCAAACCTGCGAACTTCCCAGCTTTCCCCTAGATCCCGGTCTTCCCACGTACCTTAGCTAACACTCCCAGCTGGGGCTTCCACTTAGACTCCGCAGGCCACAAGCAAAACAAACCCACTGGTTGCAGCGCACCTGCCAGGGTCTGTCTCTCAGGCTTTTCTTCTCTCAGCTCAGGAAAGCAAAATAGAAAGAAGAGCATGTATGTTAGCTAAACCTGGCCCATCCTGACAACAGGCTCTCCCTTGCAATGGGGAGAGCAGTTTACCTTAAAGCTTCAGTTCCCTGCTATAGTCAGAAGTCTGTCTGAAAGGCAATCTGCTTAAAAAATCTTCTGCTGTAAAATAGTTTTGCTAAATTGATACACAGAAACAAGTGATATTTGTTTGAAATACATAGCATTTTCCTTCATAGCATAAACATAAAACATATACATATATACACACAATGTGAAAAATCTGTATCTGTATTTACATCTAGATACCTAGATATGGTAAAATGAAATGAGCCCTCACTGACTCACTACCAGGAGAAGAACTAGAACATTACCACCCACGTGTGCCTTCCCTATTCATTTCTGGTCTCAATCTTGTCTTCAGAAGTACCTCTATCTTGTTTTGTGTTTTTATTTCCTCACCTTTACTAAAATATCTTTCAATCACCTATATGTATATTCTAAAACATATATTGCTCAGTTTAGCTTGTTTTTGAGCATTATAAATACTATCACATTGGATGTAGCTTTCTGTAACTTTTATTTTTCTTTCAATAGGATGATTTTTAAGATTTATCTGTTTTTTTTTTTTGTACTCATACCTTACTCACTTTTATCTTCTGTAATGTTTACGTCTATGTTCCATTCTATTTTGTAAATTATATATACGTAGGTCTGGTGATTGACATTTGGGGTGTTCTCCATTCTTGGTGTTACATGGGCAGTGCGATTTAGAACATTTTTGTGCATGTTTTAAAAATTGGTCCAAACTGCTTTATAAATTGGTTTTATGCTCACATTCCCAGCATACTACCTAGTTTTGGCCAATCTCTTCATCGTAAAATAATATCTTACTTTTTTTATAATTTCACTACTCTGAATATAGTTAAGGTTATTTTAATATGTTTATATGATAGTATTTGTTCTTTTGGTGATAAATATCAACTTATGTATTTTGCTGACATTTATACAGTTTTCTTTTCTTTATGCTTTTTACAAATTTTCATATATTTTGAATATGTATCTATATATATTGCTAACACTTCTTGCCATTTTATAGGATGATGAAGCCTTTTCTTTTCCGAGATCATAAGAGGATTTTATATGCTTTCCTCTAAATGTCTAAAGTTCTGACTTTCAGATTAAAGTTTTTGATTTTGTGTATAGTGTGAGGTAACACATTAATTACCTTTGTTTTTCCATATGGAAAATATGGTATTTATTATTTTTCAACCTTTACAAATGTTTATTGTGCCATAACGTACAAACACTAGCATACACTGACAGTACTGCTTGATGAATTTTCACACATGGATATATTTGTGTGATCATTACCAAGTCACGCAGGTGTGACAGTCTAAGATAAAAAGCATTCCAGCTTCCCTGAAGTTTATCTCATGTCCATATCCAGCCACCAACAATCCCTGCTCCATGAATGTGTCACTGTTAAATCATGATGAATTACGTGTGCATGTTCTTAAACACTTTTTATTAATGGAGTCGCACAATATGTATTCCTTTCTGTCTTAACCCTCCAGAGAAAAGGAGCCAGAGGCACCTCGGACTCAGCACAACTTTAGTTCCTTTCAAAGAACTTAATTCAGTATATTCTAAAATCATTAGTTTTCTTCATTTTAGGGTGAGGGCACATGTAGGGTTCCTGTGTGGAATTTTCCAACAGCCTATACTATCCTCCAGAGTAATCTGACCTATAGCATCAGAGAAATGTGCTTACCAATTTCTCAGTAACTCCCATTTTATTGAAAAAGGTGTATTGATATATCTTTAAGGAATATTAATACATCTGATGTTTGAGGTAGAAAAATGTGAAGAAGTATTAAGGTGATGGCAGTGAAAATAGAAATGTGCGTCTGTTAACGTTTACACATCACACTCCATACTCTAAATTGCAAAGATTCAGCAGCTGGAACTCCACAAGAAGCAGTTCTCCTTGTTACACATTTATAGACTTACAGTGTCTTCTTTATTGCTGGACTTTTACTTCAAATTCCATTCTTTCCTATAGTGTTCTTGCTTCAATACCTGTTAACATTCACCCCAAACTATAGTGAGGTCCCATTCAACAAGATATCTGCTTCCTCTCCAATCCCTACATTTTTCCCCGGAGGAGAGGTAGAAAATTGAAATGACAAAGATAAATATGATTAAGTTAAATTACTAGGATAAGTGTAAGCTTGTCCTTGTCTAGATGAAAAAAAAATATAATATATAATGTTTACTTCATGTCTTCTCAAAGGTTTACTCATAGTCTATCATTACTCAAAGTTTCGTTTTTAGAGAGTGTGAAGTCAGAACTGAATTAAAACAAATTAGGCTTATATTTACAGTTTTCAGAACACAGAATTTCTTGTTACTGCTTTGCCTAATGGAAGAAAACTTTGTATTCCTAATTATAAACAGGTTAATATTTTCAAGTAAGAAAGGAATTAGATTTCAGTAGGACATAGACACTAAGTTTCCAGACAGAAAGAGATACTGAGCAATGGACATGCTGGCCCTAAGCAATACCCTGCTCACACGAACTGGTACATGTTGGGAAATCTACAGTTAGCAACAGGACCATACTTGTTTGATAATTAAGGAACTTTGAGCATTTGAAAATGCAAGTACCCTGAACTTCCTGGGATTAAATAATGAGGAAAGTGACAAATCCAAAAACTGAATGCTGTGGGGCAGAAACAGCCGAGGGCACACGGAGATCAGAACACCTTCTCCTTTACTTAATTTTGTCAAAATTATTTTTTTTTCTATTTTTTTTTTTTTTTATCAGACAGAGTCTCACTCTGTTGCCCGGGCTACAGTGCCGTGGTGTCAGCCTAGCTCACAGCAACCTCAAACTCCTGGGCTCAAGTGATCCTCCTGCCTCAGTCTCCCGAGTAGCTGGGACTATAGGCACGTGCCACCAAACTGGGTTAACTTCATCTATTTTTAGTAGAGACGGGGTCTCGCTCTTGCTCAGGCTGGTCTTGAACTCCTGACCTCAAACAATCCTCCTGCCTCGGCCTCCCAGAGTTCTAGGATTACAGGCGTGAGTCACCATGCGTGACCTGTCAAAATTACTTGAACTGTACTAGGATTTCTAAATTTCTAAATTTCACCGCATGTAAATTATATCTCAATAAAAATTATTTAAGGGAAAACAGAAGATATTTTTTCTTTCATATGGAATACATAGAAAACAATGTTGCAGTTTGCCTTCTCCAGAAAGCAATCTTAGCAAATCTTGGCCAATGTTCTTGCTCATGCTAACTACTGAGCCCAGCATTAACAAAACCAGGTTTGAAACCATTTACACTATTGTGCTTTTTAAAATGTCCATGCTTGTCTAGGTTTAACCTCATCACTTTAATTATAAGTTTCTACATAATATAAAACACCCATACTAAATTATTGAATGTTATTTAAATAATCACTGAATCGTTAAAGCATACTGTGCCTGGTATATACAATAAACTCAACTTGGGAAATGTAATTAGAAATTATTTTTATTTTTGTTTCATTTAACCTGCTCCAGGGGGTGGCATAAATTACTTTTCTGCTCACTTTCAAGTAATAAAAGTCTATTGTAGCTTTCAGGTACGTAGTCCCAGTGGATGCTCCCTCTCCATGTTGGAGCACGCCGCGGGTGGGGACACACATTTCCCAAAGCAAGCATTCTTGCTTATTTTCTTATTCCCATGCACCTGTACCCCAACGGAATGATTGACTTTGGGAAAAGGTGTCTGAATGATCTTTCTTAACTAGTCTTGTCATAAGATGACTTCATAGGCTCCCAGCCTGCAGAAGTTAAAAGCTTATTCTTTCCCTTATGGGTACAATAAAGGAATGGCTTTTTTCCACCTGCTGAGTCTCTCTTGCTAGTCCCACCAGCTGCCCCTCCTAGGGATTCTATTCCTCTGGTGCCACGCTCCCTCAGCCAGGTCCCAGCACACCTGTGGGCAGTCCCCTGTGCAAACTCTCCCAGGGCTGTCCATGGGCTCTGTCCCTCATGCACCCACCTCTCCCCCATCCTCTGGGCCCCACCCACTTTTGGAGAGCACAAAAATACTGGTTGAACCACTTCTGCCTCATCCTGGTGTTAGGAAAAAATGTCCAGCCTCCATCTCTTGGATTTGTTGTGTGTGCGTGAGACACTAGTCCCCCACATGGCCAGAATGCAGGGCCAAGGTGTGAACAGTCTCAGCGAAACGCCTCTTTCTAGACTTGCTGTGAAAAGAGTAGAACCTCTTGTCCCTCCCTCCAGGGGACAGGACTGAGACTCGGGCATGGCAATACCCCTTTCTCAAAAGAAATACTTTCAAAAACCAGACTCTAGGTCCTGCTCTCTAGAATTCTGTGTCTTCCTTTCAAGTTTTACAGCCCTTGAGATGGTTGTTTACTTTGAAATTTCTGTGTAGTGGTCTTAGATCTCCCTTTGAACTTTCACATTGTTCTGCATTTTGGTACCTCAGTCTTAACTTTCCATTAATATCCACTTGTAATGCGTCCATACTGATTCATAGTTGTGAAAAATGCAGTTATATTGCATTTAATAAATTCATTAAATTTATCACATTTAATTTCAAAATGAATAAGATTAATTAATAATTTTGTAGCAAAAGGAAGGAACCTTTCTTTACAATTTTTCTTAGAGCCAAGAAGCTTTCAGATGCATGTAAGTCTACCAGACTTGGGCTCCAGTGAGCTGGGTCTTGGAAACAACTCTGTGGTTTAGCTTTTTGTGCTGTCTAGTGGCAGTGATTCCAAGGGATGCATTTTTCTGAGCTTTCATCAGGTCTACTCAGTTCCCTAGCAGGTTTCCCAGCATTTAGACCACTTCCAGTTCTGTGCTTTTCTGCTCTACCCAGCATGACACAAAGTGGAGGAAGTGAGGTGATTTGGGGTCTAAGTGCAGACCTAGTATTTCACCTCATGACCAAAACCTTCTTTCTGCTCAGGGCATTTCCTCGTAGCTAATTTATACCATCCACTTCCAAGGGGAAACTGAGAGACTGGGCTTTGCAATCGTGCGGCCTGGACTTTGCTTCAAATAAGACACACGGAGTGTTTCCTAATGATTCATCTATATCACAGCTATTGAAAACCAAGCACCAGCAATATGGCAACACAGTACTAGTATTTGTTTTGATTTTGGGTTTTTGAATTGAAATCCAATTCGTATGCTTGAAGAGATTTATGTTCTGTGATAGAGAAAGAAATATAAACAGAAAAAAAAGCAGTAAAATGTGGAAAGTGCTATAACACAGATATGAATAGAACACTATGGGAGTGGGAGTGAAGAAAATCAAAGTTCCTGGAAGAGAGAAACTAGCATGTTACTTATTAGACTGAAGAAGAAATGGAAAAGGCATTCTAGTCAGCTGCAGAAAAAATGACCTAATTTTGATTGGGTCATTTCAATTTCAATGCATTTGAAACAGAGACTGCATCCAAAATATTTTTCAGGGCTATTAATAAATATTATATTTAAAAGAATAAAAGCCATGCCATTTAAAGTAATCTAGAAAAATGATATCAATTGATTCAACAAACATAGTTCTTTTCATTTGTTATTTCTCTTGAAGCATCAGGTATCCTTTATTTTGTGGTTTAGTATCTATATCTAAATGCAGTGCATTCGTGCATCCTAACTTTCCATTACCTTTAATTTTAGATTTTTGTGTTTATTTCCCAGATTACTGAAGGACATTGGACTTGCTGTCTTTGACTCAGACCCCATTAGTCAGGTCTCCTCCCTTGACAATCAGATATCAACACCGGCTTCCTACTCCAAAACATCCTCCTGCTCTCTGAATGGTAGAATTATGATAATATCCCCAGAGACAAATATAGAATCTCTGTTTGAAAATAACTTAATTATATTTTAAGTTAGTATTGGAAGTAACCATAAGTTAACATCATACAAGATATTTTTGCATATCTGTGGTCAGGTTTAAATTGTCAAAGTTAGGAAATTATTAGATTATAAAAATTTGATGAATAGAATAGTTATTTATTGATAAAATACCAGAAACTGATTCTAGGTACTATATTTCTAACAATGATCTTCTAATAACACAGGTTATATTTTCCTCCCCAAGGTTGGAAAGTGTTCTTAAGAGACTATTTGAATTCTGATTCCATGAGGATAAATACCCAAAATATTTAAAGTTGGAGACCATGAACTAATACATTTCATGAACTCTCAGAACTGAAAAGATATATAGAGCAATATTTTATTGCACATAAATTAATTGCAGTATAGATGAAATGAAGCAAAGACATTAGTTATAGAAGATATAAATAGTATGTCTTAGTGGCTAATGACCACTTTTTCACCTTGAGTTCATTGAAATAGGTCATCTTTACATATTGTTGCAGAGTAAAATTTATAACAGCCAGGCATATTCAACATTCACTAACTCATTTAGCAAATATTTATTGAGCAGTGTACCTGGGAGATGGGAATAAAATACGAATAGACATGACCCATCCTTTAATAATTTGGGTGCAGATGTATTCTAATACTCATTTCATTAACCATTAATACTGCTCCTACACATTAACTACAAAGGACTGGGTGAGGAGCTGGCTCTTTGGTCTATTGTGAACTAGAAAAGAAAGAATTCTAACCACTTTGTCTTGGAAAGAATGATCTTTGGTCCCAGAAGAATGTGAATTTCACATGACTGATAGGGTTAAGGGGTATACAGGTACTCAGATGAAGGCATATAAACATGTAACAAACCATCACATTATGTCCCAGAAATATATACAATTATTATTTTTCAATTAAATATAAAAGAAAAATACCACGTACACATCAATGACAGTTTAGTTTTCACCCCATGACCCAGAAATAGTGAGTGGTATGAGTAGAACAAAGTCATGGGATTAAGGGCGTAGGAGAAAAACTGGAAGGGAAAATTGGAGCCACATTATTAAGACCTTTTCTACAGTGATTTGCTATTTAATCCATGTATTTTCGGCAACAGAGAATTCCTTCAGAAGTTTGAGTGGGGTACTGCCATGGAGTTGTCTCAGCTCCCTGTGGTGGTGTCACGGTGACACAGGCGGGAGGGAGGCGTGGGAGGCAAGACCAGGGCAAGGAGATGAGCTGGGTGCTGACTTCACAATTCCTTGGGGTGCTCCACAGGGTAGGGTGCTGGGATTGAAGAGTTATTTGCATTGAACATCAAGTGAACCACAGGAGATATAAATGATCCTCATATAAGACCTGGAATTTGGGTTGCAAATGTTTGCTTATATGCATGTATATATATATATGCATGTATGTGCTTTCCGTGTAGTGACTCTGGTTTTAAGTTTCTTTATGGGTTGGCATTACTCAGAACCCCTGGCTCCTGTTTCTGCTCTGAATATTGAGGTGACGTTTGGTCACCCGAGAGTCACAGCACCCCTGCTGTGGTGGCTTGAGCTCCACTGCTGTGGGAGTCATGTTTTATCAAGCTGGAGCACAGTTTATGTGACCACATGTGCTATAATATGGGTGTTTCACATTTACAAAGCACTTTGGACACCTTCTAATTTATATGCTCAGCGTAATTTTCTATTTTTGACTTATGGTCTACACAGAACAGAGACAAAAACTGGAAGTCATCCCATGAGTGTGGCCTGACAAATGGTACAATGTATTAATACAATTACGGGATGAAAGACTTTGGTGACGACGATCATTCCGTTCTCTCGTCCCACTGGGATGTGTTTCACTGTCTGAAGGCAGTGGCATGCCGGGCCTGGCACAGACTTCAGGGAGCCAACGGCTAAATGTTCAGGAGTTTTGCAAGCTGATCTCTGTATGTCCAGTAATTGAAATGGATCACGGTGGCAGCATGTATGGAATGGAAATCAGCAAACGTCACACAGCGAAGCTTTTCTCTTGGAGACACATTTACCAGCCCACCACTGTCTGAGTTCAGCAGCTGCAGGAACACAGTTTGATAAATCATTCAAATGTTCACCACACGGTCATTAAGCTGTACTGCAGCAACAGATATCCTTTTATTTCTTCTTTAATAATTTGGACATTTTGTGTTTGTCATGAAGACTATTTTAATAAAGAGAAAAATATGGAAATAAATTGTGAATAGAGTCTAATAGCAAGTCTTCATTTTTTGCTGTTGTTCTCCACAACAAAGTCTCGGTTAGAAGCACAATTAAAACACACATTGAGAATTCAATATATTTTATAGGCTGTACGGAAGATTTGGGTTTTGTGGCTTACAAAATTTGGAGGGCCCTCTCTAAGAAAAGGAAAAAAAATAGACTACAAAAGCAAATTAAAACATGAATATTTACTTAGAATAAAAATAAAATCATAACAAATTACAAATTTCATAAAGCTAACAAACATCATGAACATCAAAAAGTCCAGGAAAATGGCATAATTATTTAGCCATTAATAGCATCATATAACTCCATATCTTCCTACCATATTTGGCTATTACACTTTCATTGTTTTTTCCTATGACAATGACTTTGCAATGTCATTTTATAGAGAGAGAATAGAAAGGTAATTCAGTTTTTCCTCCAGCAATGTTGATTGCAATCTCTTTTTTAATTATTTATATTGATCCAGGAAACATGTGTCTTCACACGCTTCACACTTTCTTTTCGCAGGGTCCTCCCACAGGCGGTATGAGGCAGAGATTGTGCATCACACAGATATTTCCTATTAAGTCCAAACTCCACTTCTCCAAAGCCCTTGGCCTAGTCCATTTTGTGCTGCTCTAACGGAATAACAAAGACTGGGAAACTTATAAAGAAAAGAAATATAGGCCGGGCGCGGTGGCTCACGCCTGTAATCCTAGCACTCTGGGAGGCCGAGGCGGGCTGATGGTTTGAGCTTAGGAGTTAGAGACCAGCCTGAGCAAGAGTGAGACCCGTCTCTACTAAAAATAGAAAGAAATTATATGGCCAACTAAAAATATATATAGAAAAAATTAGCCCGGCATGGTGGCGCATGCCTGTAGTCCCAGCTACTTGGGAGGCTGAGGCAGGAAGATCACTTGAGCCCAGGAGTTTGAGGTTGCTGTGAGCTAGGCTGACGCCACGGCACTCTAGCCCGGGCAACAGAGTGAGACTCTGTCTCAAAAAAAAAAAAAAAAAAAAAAAAAGAAAAGAAATAGATTTTCTCACAGTTCTGGAGGCGGAGTAGTCTGAGATGAAGGGGCCAGTACGTTGCGGAGGGTGGGGTCCTTCTTGCTGAGCCCTCACCTGGTGGAAAGTGGAAGGAAAAGACAGCAAAAGAGAGCAAAGTCCCTCCATCAAGCCCTTTATAATGGCATTAATCTATTCATGAGGTCCAGAGTCCTCAGGACCTAGGCACCTCCCATTAGGCCCCACCTTCCACACTCGCACTCTGGGGATAAAGTTCCCAACACTTTGTTGAATGGAATGTGAATTCGGGAACACATTCAAACCACGGCACTCCAACGTCACTCCACTTACAAAAGGAAAAATGAAAGAGCCGAGAAAAACTAATAGTTCAAATGTCATACTTTTGCAAACTGTTCAAAGATAGGACCTCGTCCGCACATTGCTAGATCCCTGTAGAGCCTTGGAAGGAGGCAGCAGAGAGAGAGGATCTGAAGCTTGCTCTCCATTGGTTGCACAGTGAGTGTCCTCTTTCAGGTAATGTGTTCATCGGTCTTGTGTGGCTTCCGGGAGCAGAGTCAGAAGGCCCCAAGACCGCCAGGGTCAGGCGGGAAATACGGTTGTGACTCCGTGGTGTGCATGGGGCTAAGGAACGTGATGCCGAAGCTAAGCACTTGTGCTTTCTAAAGAAACAGGGCTCTTCTGAGTCGCTTATGAAATGCTTGCCAAGGGAAGGTGGCTATGTTGAAGGATGACCTACACGTGCTCTGTCCCATGTGGTGGCTACTACCAGTATTGCTATTAGCACTTGACGTGTGTCTGTCTAGTCCACACTGAGACGCGGGGTGAGTGCAAGTTACACACGGAATCTCAGAGACCGCTTGGCTCTTGTTTGTGGCTCTCATTATCTGTGTTCAACACTGTTCTAGGTTGCTACTCACGAGACTTTTACTATCCAAAGCTTTCTTGGCCAATGACAATTTTAAATGATGGACTTTGAGTACAACTTCATTTATTTATGGAATGAAAGAACTGGAACAGAGAAGAAATATAACAATAAATATCACTATTATACAGATACCAGAAGATGGAAAAATAACTTACTTTTCTGTATTCAAAATGCCTGAGCTATTATTTATGATAAAAATTTAAAAAAAACCTGTGGTAGCTTGTGGATTAACATAATTTTTAATATTTTAATTTTGAAATAATTATAGATTTATAAAAGTTGCAATCATAATAGAGAAGTCTCCTATACGCTTCACCCAGTTTTTCCCAGCGTGTGGATCTTACCTATTTAGAGTACAATATCAAACCCAGGACATTGACATTGGCATAACATGCACGCATAGTTCTCTGCAATTTTAGCACATGCAGAGTTTTGTGTAATCACCAGCACAACGAACATCGAGAACTTTCCATCGCCACAGGGATCTCCCTCTTACAATTCCTTCATAGTCACAAGCACCCCCATCTCCCTCATCATCCCTAATGCCCAGCAACCAGTAGCCTGTTTCCCATCTCTGTAATTTCTACATTTTGAGAGTGAGGATTTGGCTGTCACGTGTAAAGGTGTATGGAGAATCACACACAGGTTTTCGTGGAGACGTAAAGGCCTAACTAGCTGTACCACTTTATACTCCCACCAGCAATCCATGAGAGATCCAGTGTCTCCACATTCTTGTCAGCATTTGATACTGTCTTCTTAAAAAAAGAAATTAGCTGTTTCAACAGAAACAGACTGACATTTCACTGTGGCCTTAGTTTGCATTGTCCTAGGGCTGGCGATGTTAACGGCCTTTCCGTGTGTTTATTTGTCATTCTCTTCAGTGAAAGGTCTCCTCATGTCTTCTGTCCATTTTCCAGTTGGATTGTTTGTGATTTCACTGTTGCATTTTGAGAGTTTTTACATTTAATACTTTTTCATTTTACATATAAATCTGTGATCGACTTTGATTTTGTCTTTGTTATAAGGTGTAAAGTTTAGATCGAGGTTCACTTTTTTACCTTTGGATTGGCTATTGCCAATGGTTGAAGCGCCATTTCTTGAAAACACTATCCTTCCCCTACTGAATTGCTCTTTCAAATATCATTTGGCTGTGCTGTGTGGGGCTGTCCCCTGAGATCCCTTCTCAGTTCCACTGATGCGTGTGTGTGGCCTCCACCAATACTATTCAGTCTTGATTACTATGGGCTACACAGTAAGTCTTGAATTGGAACAGATGGACATCTCACTCATTTTTTCAATTGTTTCAGTTAAACTTAATCTAGTTTCTTTATTTATTTATTTTCTATATAAACTTCAGACATTTTATCTACATTTACAAAATATCTTAATGATATTTTGAAAGGAGTCAGCTTAAGCCTGTATATCAATTTGAAGAGAATTAAAACCTTTATTGAATCTTCGAATCCATTAAAATTGTATGTCTCTACATCTATTTTGATTTTCAAAAATTACTTTCATCAGCATTTTGTAGTTTTTCAGCATACAAGTTCTATTACATGTTTTGTTAGGTTCATATCTAAGTATTTCATTTTTTGAGCAATAAATGGTATTTTATTTTTATTTTCAGATTTTTTGTGATCATTATTAAGATGTGTAATTGAATTTTACATGTTGACCATATATTCTGTGACCTTGCTGAACTTTCTTATTTTTCCAGATTTTTTTGATAGATTCCTTGGAATTTTCTACTTTGGATAATCATGTCATCTACAAATAGGAATTATTTTCTTTCTTTTTTTTTTTTGATCTTGTTGCCATTTCTTTTCTTTATTTATTTTTGTTTATTTATTGCACTGGCTAGAATGCCCAGTGCCATCATGGGTAACAGTGGTTACAGAGAGCTTCTTGGATTGTCCCCTGTATCAGGGGAAAGCATTCCAGAAATCTTTTCCCATTGTGAATGATGTTAGCTACAGGTTATGGTCAATGTTCTTTATTCAGTTGAAGACGTTCCCTCCTAGTTCTATTTTTATGAGGGTTTTTAATCACTAATTGGTGGTGTATTTTACCAAGTGCTTTTTCTGCACTAATTGATTTGATCATGCAGGTTTTCATCTTTAGCCTATCAATATGGTGGATTAAAATGACTGCTTTTTGAATCTTGGACCAACCCTGGATCCCTGGAATAAACCCTATTTGGAAATCTTGTAAATTTTGCATAATCAATTTTATATATTGTTGAATACTAATTGCTAATATTTTGTCAAAAATGTTTGCAACCACACTTAAGAGGGAATTTGTTAGTCTAGGTAAAAGTTTGTCAATTTTATTTATATCTGCAAAAACCCCAAGTTTTAGTTTTATTAATTTTTTCTGTTGTTTTTCTCATCTCTGTTTTGCTTATTTCTCTTCAATTGCAATTTTTTTCCTATTGCTAAATTTGGGCTTACTTGTTCCTCTTTTTCTAGTTCCTTGAGGTGTAACACTAAACTGTTTGAGATCTTTCTTCTTTTTTGATGTAGGCATTTATTTCTATAAAATTCCTCCTTAGGACTGATTTTACTATATCCCATAAGTTTTGGTATGTTGTACTTCCATTTTCATTTGTCTCAAGGTAATTTTTAATTTCCCTTTTAATTTCTTCTTTGACCTATTGGTTGTTTAGGAGCATGTTATTTAAATTTCATATAATTTGTAAGTTTTCCAAGATTCCTCCTATTATTAATTTCTAGTTTTGTGCCATTTTGGCCAGAAAAGGTAATCTGATTTCAATATTTTTAAATTTGTTAAGATTTTTTTTTGTGGCCTAAGATAAAATCTATTTTGGAGAATGTTCCATGTATACTTGAGAAGAATGTGTATTACATTGCTGTTGGTTGGAATGCTCTGTAAATATATGTTAGGTACATTTGGTCTAAAGTGTAGTTCAAATCCAATGATTCCTGAGTGATTTTCTGTCTGGATGATCTGTCCAGTGTGAAAAGTGGGGTATTAAAATTTGCTACTATTATTGTATTGCAGTCTATTCTCTCTTTAGATCTATTAATATTTCCTTTATATGTTTAGGTGCTTCAATGTTAGGTGCATATATATTTACAGTTGTTACGTCTTTTTGATGAATTTCTCCCTTAATAAGAGGGAAGACTGAAATAAACAAAATCAGAAATAAAAGAGGAGACATTATAAGTGACACCACAGAAATACAAAGGATCATAAGAGATTACTGTGAATAAGTATACTTCAAAAAATTAGATAACCTAGAAGAAATGAATGAATGTTTAGAAACATAAAACCTACCAATACTGAATCAGGAAGAAATAGAAAATCTGAACAGACTAATAATGACAGAGGAGATTGATTCAATAATAAAAACTCTCCCATAAAAAAACAAAAACAGAACCTGATGTCATCACTATTGAATTCTACCAAACATTTCAAGAAGAACTAATAATGATTCCTCTCTAAGTCTTCCAAAACATTTAGGAGGAGTAAATACTTCCAAATTCATTTTGTAAGAATAGCATTACCTTGTTATCAAGCCAGACAAAGGTACTATAAGAAAAGAAAACTGAATGCCAATATCCCTGATGAGCACAGAAGCAAAAATTCTCAACAAAATACTAGCAAACAAAATTCAACAACACATTGAAAGGATCATTCAACGTGATCAAGTGGGATTTGTCCCAGGTATGCAAGATGGTTCAATGTATCTAAATTAACAAGATAAGGGACAAAACCACATGATCATCTCAATAGATGCAGAGAAAGTATTTGACAAAATTTAACATTCATTCATTTGAGAGTTAAAAACCCTCAAAAACTAGGTATAGAAAGAATTTGCCTCAACACAATAAAGGTCATATATGGTGTTCCCCTAGCTAACATACTTGACTGTGAAAACTTTTCCTCTAATGTTAGGAAAAAGAAATGATGCCCACTCTCACCACTACCATTTAACATAGTACTGGAAGTCCTAGCCAGAGCAATGAAGCCAAATATAAATAAACAACAGGCATTCATGTAGGAAATGATGAAGTGAAATTGTCTCAGTTTGCTGATGACATGATGCTATATATAAAAAACTGAATACTTCACCAAAAATATCCAATTAGAACTGATAAATTCATTAAAGTTGTAGTTTACAAAATCAATATACAAAAACTAGGATAATTCCTATGTACTAACAATGAACTATTCCAAAAATTGAGAAAAATATTCTATTTATAATAGCATCAAAAATAAAATACTTAGGAATAAATTTAACCAAAGAGTTGAAAGATATGTACACTGAAGATTATAAAATATCGATGATAGAAATAGAAAAAGGCACAAATAAATAAAAAGATATCCCATGTTTATGGGTGGAAGAATTTATATTGTTAAAATGTCCATACCACCCTAAACAATTCACAGATTTAATGAAATTCCTATCAAAATTCCAATACCATTTTTTACAAAAATAGAAGAAACAATCCTAAATTTCATATGGAGCTAGAAAAGACCCCTAATAGGAAAAGTAGTCTTGAACAAAAAGAATAAAGCAGGAGGAATCATACTCCCTGATTTCAAAATATGTTATAAAGTGATTGTAATCAAAGCAGTATGGTACTGGCATAAAAACAAGCACATGAACAAATGGAACAGGAGATGAAAGAAAGCCCAGAAATAAACCTAAGTACTTACAATTGATTGATCATTGGCAAAGATGCCAAAAACACACAGTGGGGAAAAGACAGTCTCTTCAATAAATGGTGTTGAGAAAACTGGTGATTCACATACATAAAATTTAAATTGGACCATTATCTCACATCATATACAAAAGGCAACTCAAAATGGATAAAAGATTTAAATATAAAACCTGAATATGTAAAACTACTAGAACAAAACACAGAAGAAAAGATCCAAGGCATCAGTCTGGGCAATGATTTCTTGGATAGGACTTTAAAAACACAGGCAACAAAATAAAAATAGACAAATGCTATTGCATCAAACTAAAAAGCTTCAGCACAGCACAGAAAACAATTAGAGTGAAGAGACACCCTATGGTTTGGGAGAAAAAAATTTCAAATCATACACCTGATAAGGAGCTAGTATCCAAAATACGTATGGAACTCACCTAAATAGCAAGAAAATAAATAAACCAATTATAAAATGAGTAAAGGACCTGAATAGACATTACTTAAAAGAAGATATTAATATACAAAAAAGGTTCCAAAAAAAAAATTTCTGGACTAGATAAATTCACAGCTGAATTTTGCCAGACATATAAAGAAGACCTAGTACCCATACTGCAGAAATTATCCCATAACATTGAGGAGAGAATCCTCCCCAATTCATTCTTTGAAGCCAGTAGCACCTTGATACCAAAGCCAGGAAAGGACAAAAAAACAAGAAAAAAGAAAACTACAGACCATTATCTTTACAAATGTAGATGCAAAAATCATAAATAAAATAGTAGCAAACTGAATTCAAATGCACACCAATAAATAAATAAAGCATAACCCACCATGACAAAGTGGGCTTCATCCCAGGGATGTAAGCATAGTTCAATATATGAAAATCAATAAATGTGATTCACTACATAAAGAAAAGCAAAAACACAGACCATCTCAATAGATGTAGAAAAAGTATTCACCAAAACCCAGTACCCTTTCATGATAAAAACCCTCAACAAACCCTAGACATGGAAGGAACATATCTCAAAATGATAAAAGCCATATATGACAAACCTATAGCCAACATCATACTGAATGGGGAAAAATTGAAAGCATTCCCACTAAGAACTGGAACAAGACAAGGGTGCCCACTGTGACCACTTATATTCAACATAGTGCTGGATGTCCCAGCCAGAGCAATCAGATGAGAGAAACAATAAAGGGTATCCACATAAGGAAAGAGGAGGTAAAACCATAGCTATTGGCTGATGATATGGTCTTATATCTATAAAATCTCAAAGACTTCACCAAGAAACTCCTGGAATTGATAAATAAGTTCAGCAAAGTCTCAGGTTACAAAATCAATGTACAGAAATAAGTAGCATTCCTTTACACCAATAACACTGAAGCTGAGAGTCAAACAAAGACTAAATACCATTCACAATAGCCACAAATAAAATAAAATACCTAGGAATATACTTAACCAGGCAGGTGAAATATCTCTATAAAGAGAACTGCAAAACGCTGAGGAAAGAAATTACAGATGACATAAACAAATGGAAAAACTTATCATGCTCATGGACCTGCAGAATCAACATTGTTAACATGTCCATACTACCCAAGTGATTTACAGATTCAATGCAATCCCCACCAAAATACCATCGTCATATTTCAGAGATCTAGAAAAAATAATTTGATGCTTCACTTGGAATCAGAAAAGAGCCCAAATAGCCAAAGCAATATTAATCAAAAAGAACAAATCTGGAGGCATCACACTACCAGACTTCAAACTATACTACAAGGCAATAGTGACCAAAACAGCATGATATTGGCAAAAAAATAAAGACATATACCAATGGAACAGAACAGAGAACCCAGATGTAAAACCATCTACATACAGCCAACTGATCTTTGATAAAAAAAAAAAAAAAAAAGACAACAATATACACTGTGGAAAAGAAGCCCTATTCAATAAATGGTGCTGAGAGAATTGGATAGCCACATGCAGAAGAATAAAATAGGATCCATATCTCTCACCACTCACAAAAATTAATTCAAGATGGATAAAATATTTAAATATATGGCATGAAACCATAAGAATGCTAGAAGAAAATATTGGAAAAACTCTTCTAGATATTGGCCTAGGCAAAGAATTTATGAACAAGAACCCAATGGCAATCCCAGCAACAACAAAAATAAATAAATGAGACTTGATTAAATTAAAAGCTTCTGCACAGCCAAGGAAATAATTAACAGAGCAAATAGACAATCTACAGAATGGGAGAAAGTATTTGCAAACCATCCAATAAAGGGCTAATAACCAGAATGTGCAAAGAACTAAAGCAAATCCGCAAGAAAGAAACAACTAACCCCATTAAAATGTGGGCAAAAGACATGAACAGAAGCTTTTCCAAAGAAGATAGATCAAATGGTTAATGAACATATAAAAAAATGCTCAACATCACTAATCATCAGGGAAATGCAAATGAAAACCACAATGAGCTATCACCTTACCCCAGTTAGAATGGCTTTCATTAAAAATTCCAACAACCATAGATGCTGGCATGGATGCAGAGAGAAAGGAACACTCATACACTTTTGGTAGGACTGCAAATTAGTACAAACTCTATGGAAAACAGTATGGAGATTCCTCAAAGCAATAAAAGTAGTCCTGCCATTCAATCCAGCAATCCCACTACTGAATATTTACTCAAAGGAAAAGAAGTCCTTTTATCAAAAAGATACTTGCACTGAAATGTTTGATGCAGCACAATTCACAATTGCAAAGATGTGGAATCAACAAAAGTGCCCATCAATTCATGAGTGGATTAACAAAATGTGGTATATGTATACTATGGTATACTACTCAGCCATGAGGAAGGATGAATTAAGGCCTTTTGCAACAATTTGGATGGAACTGGAGACCATTGTCCTAAATGAAGTATCTAAATAATGGGAAAACCAACACCACATCTACTTGCTATTAAATTGGAACTAACCGATGAGCATACATATGCATAGAGGGAAGTAAAACTCAGTGGAAATCAAGCAGGGGGAGGGGTGAGAAGGTATGAGCAAAAGCTACCTAATGAGTAAAATGAACACTATCTGAATGATAGACACATTTATAACACTGACTCAAGCATAAAAAAAAGCCACCCATGTAACCAAAAATATTTGTATCCTATAAAATTTTGAAATAAGAAGATATATAAAAGTCTAATAGATGTATGAGAAAAATGCTGAGCATCACTAATCATAAACAAAGTGCAGATTCAAAGCCAAATCGAGGTATCATCTCAAGTCTGTTAGAATGGCTATTAAAAAAATAAATTACAACAAGTGTTGCCAAGGATGTGAAAAAAAGAAAGCCTTGTATACTGCTGGTGAGAATGAGAGTTAGCACAGCCATTTTGGAAAATAATTTGGAATTTCTTCAAAAACCTAAAAATACAATTACTGTTGATATAGCCATCCCACTCCTGGAAATATATCTAAAGGAATTAAAATCAGTAAGTCAAAGAGATATTTGTACTCCCATGTTCATTTCATCATTCACAACAGCCCAGATATGGAAGTGACCTACATGTTTATCAATAGATGAAGAAATAAAATGTGGAATATATACACAATGGAGTGCTATACAACCTTTAAAAAGAAGGAAATTCTGTCATTTGTGACAACATTAAGTATAACTGGAGGACATTATGCTAAGTGAAATAAGCCAAGCAAAGAAAGACAAATACTGTATTATCTCACTTATATATGGAATCTAAAAAAGCCAATTTTATAGAAAGAAGAGAGCAGAAAGGTGTTACCGGAGGCTGGTAGGGAGAAGGAGGAATAGGGAAATAGAAGATGTTGATCTAAAGGTACAAAGTCTCATTTGGACCAGAGGACTAAGTTTTATTGCACTGTATGGTGACCATAGTCAGTAATAATGTATCGTGTATTTCAAAATTGCTAAAAGAGATTTTTAACATTCTTACCACAAATAAATAATAAATTAGTGAGGCGATGAATATATTAATTAGTTTCATTGACTATTTCTCTAATGTATCCATAGTTCAAAACATCACATTGTATTCTGTAAGTATACAACTACTATTTGTGAATTAAAATAAACTAAAAAGTTTTAAAAGAGGTAATTTGGTCTGTAGAAATTTTTGTACGTATTTTCAATGTCAAGATTTTAAAACAGGGTAATACTGGCTTCATAAAATTTTGAATTGGAAGTGTTTCCATTTCTTTTGTTTCTGGAAGTTGGTATGCTATCATGGTATTAAGTCTTCCCTAAATATTTGGTAAAATTATGCAATAATATTATCTTGGTCTGAGGATTTCCTTTTCAGAAAAAAATTGCCAGTTTAATCACTTTAATAGTTTAAGGCCATTCAAATAATCTCTATCGTATTGGATGAGTTGTTACATTTTGGTCATTTTGAGAAATTGGTCCATTTCATCTTAATTGTCAAATTTGTGTGTGTAATGATTAGTAACATTTCCTTATTATCCTTTGTACTTTTGTAGTGTCCATAATGACACTCTTTGTATAATTTTTGATAGTAGTGTCTTCTCTCTTTTTTTCTTTGTCTATCCTCCTATAGATTTGTCAATTTTTGATCTTTTCAAAGTTAATTGTTTCAATGACATTTTCTATTGTTCTGTTTTCAATTTTATTGAATTGTAGTCTTATCTTTATTGCTTCTATTTATTTATTTTTACTAGCTTTGAGATCCTTTTCTTTTCTTTTTTTTTAGTTTTTGAGGAGGTTTCATAGATTACTAATTTTTTAAAGTAAACATTTAGTGCTACAAATTTCCCTCTCAGTGCCTCTTTGGCAGCATATCAAAAATTTTATTCAGTTCTGTAAATGTTTTATTTACTTTGAGGTTTGCTTATTATCTCATAGATTACTTAGATGTAAATTGTTTCTATGTAGTTTTATCAATTACTGAGAGATGGGTGTTGAAGGCTCCAACTTTAATTGTGAATTTATATATTTCTCCTTTCAACTCTGTCATTTTTTGAAATGCGTTTTGAGACTGCTGTTTGGTGCATACACATTTATGGTCATTGTGTTACTTTTTTGTATAATTGTCTTATCATTGTGTAATACCTCTCTCTGCTTTAGTAATATCTTTTGTGCTTAATCTACTTTACCAGATAATAATGTAGTCAAACAATATCTTTTAAATCATGTTAAAAATACCTAACATAAAATTACCTTTTTAACCATTTTAAGTGTATAGTGTAGTGGTATTAAGCACATTCTTATTATTGTGCAACCATCACCACCATCTGTCTCCACAAGTTTTTCATTTTCTAAAACTAAAACTTTGTACTCATTAAACAATAACTCCCTATTGTCCCTCTGCCCAGCTCCTGGCAATTGTCATTGTGCTTTTTGTTTTTGTGGGTTTGACTACTCTAGGAATGTCATATAAGTCCAATTATACAATATTTTTCATTTTATGACTAGCTTATTTCACTTAGCCTAATGTCATCAAGGTTTATGCATTTTGTAGCATGTGTCAAAGTTTCCTTCCTTTAAAGGCTAAATCATATTTTATTGTGTCATATACCACATTTTGTTTATCTATTTTTCCATCAATAGACACTGGGGTTGCTTTCACATTTTGGCTATTATGAATAATACTGTTATGAAAATAGATGTACAAACATTTGTTCCAGTCACTGCTTTTAAATATGGGGGATATATGGCCAGAAGTGGAATTTCTGGATCATATGGCAATTCTATGTTTATATTTTTCAGCAATTACCATACCATTTTTCACAGTGGCTGCACCAGACTAAATTTCCACCAGCAATGCACGATGGTTTTAATTTTTCCACATTTTTGCCAACATTTGTTATTTTCTATTTTCTTTTTCTTTTCTTTATTTTTTGATAACAGCCATAGTGATGGATTTAAAATGTGAAGTGGCATCTTTATTACAGTTTTAATTTGTATTTTCCTAATGATTAGTGATTTTGAGCATCTCTTTATATGCTGATTGGCTCATTTGTATATCTTCTTTGGAGAAATGTCTTTTGAAGTCCTTTCCCCACTTTTTAAGTGGTTATTTTTTTTGTTGAGTTATAGGTGTGATATATTCTGGATATCAGTCTCTTATCATATATATAATTTGCAAATAATTTATTGCATACTTTGGATTGCTTTTTGACTCTGTTGATATATGTTATTTTTTAATTTTGATAAAATC
Source organism: Varecia variegata (assembly GCA_028533085.1). Classification (NCBI taxonomy): domain Eukaryota; kingdom Metazoa; phylum Chordata; class Mammalia; order Primates; family Lemuridae; genus Varecia; species Varecia variegata. The sequence continues at coordinate 89,198,579 of CM052438.1, forward strand.
TAATTTATCTATTTTTGCTTTTATTGTATGCGCTTTTGGTATCATATATAAAAAGTCATTGCCAAATTCAATGTCAAGAAATTTTCCTCTATATTTTTTGTAAGAGTTTTATAGTTTAAGTTCTTCCATCTATTTGAGTTAATTCTTTATTATGGTTTAAGGTAAGGGCCCAACTTCATTCTTTTACATGTGGATATCCAGTTTTCCCAACATCATTTGTTAAAAAGACTGTCATTTCCCCAATTAAATGGACTTAGCACCCTCAGTAAAATCATTTGACCATATATGAGTTGGTTTATATTGGGGGCTCTCTATCATATTCCACTGTTCTGTATGTCTGGCTTTATGCCAATATAACCTTTTTTTGGTTACCATAATTTTGTAGTAAGTTTTGAAGTCAGGAAGTGTGGGAACTCCAAGTTCATTCTTTTTAAAGATTATTTTGGCTATTCAGAGTCTCTTGAGATTCTATATGAAGTTTTTGCTTTTACTGTCAAACATAATTTCAAAAACCCAAGGGAAAAGGAATTTATTGTATTTACCTACACTTTGTCTTCTTACAATGTACTTTCTTCCTTCTTTATGTTCTTCTTTTATTGTTCCCTTTATGCTCAGGAGAAAAACTCCTTTAACCATCTTTTTAGTACAAATCTTGTTGTAATAAATTCTCTTAGTTTTCTTTTTCCTTCTAAGAATGTTGCTTCCTTCATAATTCATGAAGGTTGTTTTCACTGGATATAGAATTCTACGTTCACAGTCTTTTTCTGTCAGCATTTAAAAAAATCTATGCCATTTTTTTTCTTGAGTACATGGCTTCAGAAAAAAAGTCTGTTATCATTCAAATTGCTTTTTACTTTTGCTAATGTGTCATTTCTCTGATTGCTTTCATGATTTCATCCTTTTACTCAGTTTTTAGCAGTTTGGCTATGGCTGGTCTTGGTACAGATTTCTTTGCGTTTGTGATGCTTGCAACTTGTTCTTATTGAGTCTATAGGTTTAGGCTTTTGCCAAATTTGAAAAAATTTCAACCATTATTTCTTCAAATACTTTTTCAGCCGCTGCAACTACTTTCTTCTCTCCTCCTATGATTTTGATGACACAAATTTTAGATATTTTGTTTCAGTTCCACAGTTTTCTGAAGCCATTTATTTCTAATTTTTCTTTTTAGTCTTTTTATTGTTCTGATTGGGTAATTAATTGTTTGTCTTTAAGTTCACTAATAGCTTCCTCCATCACCTTCTTTCTGCTTTTAGCTGATCCATTGAGCTTTTTTTTTTCTTCCTCTTTTTGTACTTCTCAGGTGTATTATTTCTATTTGATTTATCTTCATATTGTCTGTATTTTGGGTGAGACTTGCTATTTTTTTGCTGAGATTTTCTATTTTTTCATTTGTTTAAAGCATGTTTGTAATTGCTGACTGAAGCTTTATTTATGATGGCTTATTTAAGATTTTTTTGTCAGACAGTTCTAACTTTGTGTTATCCTTGTGTTGGCATCTTCTGGTAGTTTTTTCTCACTCTTTTGAGAATTTCCTGGTTCTTGTTTTAGCAGGATCTAAAACACACAATTTAGTGGTCTTCTCTTTTTACTTCAGAGCAAAAGGACAGAGAATGCCATCTCATTAATTCCAGGTGCTCGTGGAAATCCAGATTTTTCATTTGGCCTCTGTTGATATCTGGGGTGGGGAAGGTAGAGAAATAAACCATTTTGCTTATTGGGTTTGGTAGTGCAGGTCACCACTGGGCTTTTTCTGACACCATGGCAGCAAGAAGAGGAAGAGATGTCTCTTTACCATTGGGTCCAGGGGAAGTCTCTGTTTCCATGTGGTCTCTACTGACCATACGGAAGGAAGTTTTTTATCACCTGGCAAAGATAAAAATCCCATCCTCCCACTCAACCTTCTCTGAAACGCCCATGGGGAACTGGGGGCATTTCAGTACAGCAGAGGAAGTGTGAAATCCAGCTTCCCATTTGACCTTTGCTGGTGGGGGAGGGGTGGGGCTACAGCTTTTCATGGTGTTTGCCTGATGTGGAGTGGTTTTTGTCTAAAGTTTTTTCGTTTGTTGGTTTTGTTTTGTTTGGTTTGGTTTTTGACCTCGTTAGGTCATCTCTTTCCTGGCCCTCTGGCTAGCGAAATTAAGCTTCCATGGACCTTTTTTGTCTGTTCCTATTGTTTCTATGTTGCTGGTTTCTTTCTCCCACCTAGTCTGGAACATGAAGCAAAAAGCCAAAAATCAAAAAACAAGATACTCGCTGCCATGTCATTTTTTTAATTACCCTATTTTTCCTATTTTTCAGACTCCATGTATGTTTGTCCAGGGTTTTTAGAAGGGGTTAGCAGAAGGAACAGGGAAAGTATTTCTACTATCTTTCCAGAAGCATAATATTTGGAATAGTTTTGAAAAGTAAAATATTTAATGAGTTGCTAATTTGAATGATTTTGTTAGTACTATTGAGAATGAATTTATTTTTGCTAATATATATTAATAACTTTAATTTTTAATGATGACTGATAATGCAGCTTTTAAAATTTGGTATAAAATTTCTTTTAAACACTCTATGATTCTCAAAAATATTGTTTATTCTATGAGAAGACTTTTAAGGCTCCAACCAAGTTCTTATAGACTCAAAAATAATAGAATTAATTTTATACAATTATTTTGTATGCAGAATAAATGGTTTATGCATTAACACTTTTATTCCATTACCTGGAAGTTTCATCATTATAGGATTGATTTTTTGTAACCCTGTTTCAAATATTATGTTTAAAATTGCTCCCTCAGGTCAATTTTATTACTTATTTGTAACTCCCATTAGATTAATCTGAAAGTAGATAACTGTGCTAAGATTTAAAGGTAATCAATGCTGAGTCTTTTCATATTCTGTAACTACAAATACAAATTAAATACACTGGTGCAGAATGGAAAATTTAGGCACATAATTTTATTTTTAATTATTCCAAAATTAATACCTATATGAGGGAAACATATTTTCCCACTACTGCTATTTTTATGACCTCAGACTGTGAGCATCAGGGATTCACCAAGTCTCTTTGTGCTGTGCTCCCTGTGAGGAAGTGCTTCAGCATGCAGGTGCTCACCTTTGCACCTCAAGACAGCAGAGAAGCAAATCTGTCATCAGACATTGCTGCCAGTGGCAGCATGCACTGATAGTCTAGCAACATCAGCAAACACACTTCACTAATAGCACATTAAATACTTTACTTTTCATATCTATGTGTTTTTTCTCTCCCACCAGAATAAAAGCTCCTCAATGGGAAGAGTCTTCCATCTGTTTTACTGTAGTATCCTGAGCTATTAGAACAGTGTCTCACCCCATAGTAGTAGGTACTCAATAAACATTTGTAAGATTGATTATATAAATGGTTGCATGAATGAATTTAAAAAGTGATTCCTCCCCTTCTGAATTGCACTATTTTTTCAACATTTTTTAAATGTTTTCCTTAAAGACACTTTTGAAGAGTGTTGGTAAAATAATTTGAAGACTATCTTTCGGTTTGAGTTTGTCTGATGTTTTCTCATGATTAGATTGGGGTTATAAAATTTGGGGAAGTGTACTACAAAGTTGCCATATCCTTTTTGTTATGTTCTCCCAGGGGTTACATGATGTCAACATAACTTATTAGTAGTAATGTTAACCTTGATCATTTGGTTGATGTGATGTCTTCCAGGTTTCTCCATTGTGAAATTACTAATCTTTTTCCCTTTCCAAACACTATTTCTTAGAAGCAAATCATGATATCAAGCCACAAATCCAAGGTAGGTGAATTGAGACCTATCTCTTGAAGAGCGAAATATCAGATAATTTGTGGCCGATGTTAAAACTACTGGAGGGGTGCCAAAACACCACTTCCATCTACCTAGGGTCCCATCAGAGTCCAAGAATTAAATTGATATAAGACCGATTAGCATGGAAAACATACACATTGATTCTATACAAGTCGCAGGTGGTGTGGGGCCTCGAGAGGAAATGAAGATCTGAAGGAGCAGTTGGGGTCAGTTGCTCACGTCCTGGATTGGACACAGAGTAGTGAGCTGTCAAGAAGCAACCAAAGTACGTGGAGAGGCTTAAAAGATAAGAGTCATTTAATATTTTAATAGGATATGTACAGAATTCTCTTCATCTCAACTTCTCATCCTTGAGGATAAAGATGCTGCATCTTTCACATGGAAATTTCATCTTTGGCTTTTAAGAAACAGCATGAACCTCAAAGTGATCTTTTTGGACCTGCTATTTCCAAAATGCCTTTAACTTATACAGTCAGTATGTCAGAATGGCATATTTTAACTCTTTTATTCCACAATAAATAATACATACTTGGGGGAGATACTTTGAGCTCCACATAGCTATCCTATTTCTCTTAAATTTTTATCTAACAATTTTATATTGATCAGATCTTGGCCACTGCTGATATTATGATGGTATTCCAATAGTGATTTCCTACTTCTATGGTTCCTTCTGTGGTTACTATTTAGAATTCTTAAGAAAGACTTGTCCCTTTTGCCTCATTTGTTTATTCAGACATATATTTATATGAGAATGGACTCATGAATTTTAATTATTTGAATTATACTCTAATGCTATCAATGTTTATTTCGTTGGCTAAATTCTGACACTTTTGGCTATTGGGAGCTCTTTCCAGTTGATTCCTCTGTCTTTTGACATGGTCCCATCACCTGTCTCGCATCGCCTTATTCTCTTGCACTACAAGATGCTCCAGACACAACTTTTATCTTCCCTGCCCCAGTCTTAGAATCAGCTGTTTCTCCAAGAATCCCTCTTTGCTTTAATTGAAAAACAGTCTTAGAAACCAACATCTTGGCTCTAATAGTCCTCGTTACTAGAGTATCGTTTTTCCTAGGCCCACATAGTGACAGAGCTAGAAATATAGGTATGTAAACTAACCAATATATGTCTAGAAATATTTTTTATTCCATCTGTCTTCTTTTGATATATTAAGGTAAACATGAGTTCATACTGATATTTATGACTTTATTCCAGTTCCAAGGGTTCCTTCTGCCTTTCTTCTTGCTGTCAAGAAGGAATTTCTTTCAAAAGTTTCAAAAAACTGAGAGGGAGGGACATGGAGCAAGAAATCTCCAACAATTGTCCCTTGGCAGGAGCACCAAATTCAACATGCAAGCAAGCACCTTTAAGAACCAAAAATCAGGTGAATGATCATACAACCTGATTTTAGCATTGTATCAAGGAAGGAGGCATGAAGAGGGCAGAAAAGACCATCTTGCATTGCCTATACCCCCACCTAATGCCAGAGCAGTGCCACGCCAGCCCAGTGGAGAAAGAATCCGTGGGTGCCCGGGGGAGGGAGAGTGAAGTGGTTGTGGTGTCAGCCCCACCACTGGCTGACAAAAAGCCGCCTGGGGCCTGCACTAAATTTGTAAGGCAGTTGGGCCACAAAGGCTACAGTCCTTTGGCAATTCCTGTGGCTGTGCTGGCTTAGAGTCAGTGGACTTAAGGTACATGTGACCGAGTGAGACATCTGCAGCTGCAGCCAAGCCAGTGCTTGGGTCACCGCTCCCCCAACTACAAGCAGCTCAGCTTAGGGAGTCTAATTCTACCTGGGGAAAGGAAAGGGAAGAGCTCAGAGGACTTTGTTTTGCAACTTGGGAACCAGCTCAGCCACAGTAAAATAAAATGCCAAGCAGACTCCTGAGATCCCTGGGTCCAGGGCTTAGTTCCTGGATGGCATTTCTGGACCCACCCTGGGCCAAAGGAAACATGGTGACCCAAAAGGAAGGACCCGGTCCTGGCAGGATTCACCACCTGCTGACTAGCCCTTGGGCTTTGAATAAACTTCAGAGGTAGCCAGTTGGTAGTCACCACGGGCTTTGGGTGAGACTGGGCTGGCTTCAGGTGTGACCTGGAGCTGGTGGCTATGAGGGATTACACATGTCACTCCTCCCCCAACTCCAGCAGCCCAGCACAGAGATGGAGGGAAGGGAGTCAAAGACTGGGCCTGGTAATCCAGGGAATCTTCCCATATCTCACTTGCACTCACCATGGCAGCACCACCACCATCGGTCTGCAAGAGTCATGGCATTGCTGGGCTTGGCACACCCTCAGTGCGGGTACAGCAAAAGTGACCAAAGACTTAGACTGCAACACTCAATTCCTTTTGAAACCCTTCTCAAGAAGGACGGGTTCAAGTGAGCCCAGACTGTGAAGATTAAAATAAATACCTAACTCTTCAATGCCCACACATCAACAAACATCCACAAACATCAAGAACATCCAGGAAGACATGACCTCACCAAAGGAACTAAATAAGGTACCAGTGACAATCCTGGAGTGATGGAGATATGTGACGTTTTAGAAAAAAATATTCAAGATAGCGAATGAAGAAGTTCAATGAACTTCAAGACAGCATAGAGAAGGAATTCAGAAACCTGTCATAGATACTTAACAAAGAGATTGAAATAATTTAAAAAATCAGACAGAAATTCTAGAGATTAAGAATTTAATTGACAAACTGAGAAATGCATCAGAGTCAGCAGCAGAATTGACCAAACAGAAGAGATAATTAGTGAGCTTGAAGAAAGGGTATTTGAAAATATATAGTCAGGGGTTTGGGCTGGGCTGGGGTCTGGCCTTGGCCTCCCGTGGAGTGGGAGTGAGCTGTGCGGGAGGCTCCAGCCAGGGCCACACTCATGGAGCCCTGGCCCGCCCACAGTTCTCCTCTGTGCCCTCATTGGTGCCTCGTGGCCCATCTGCACTCTCCAGGTGTGCCTCCCTTTGCTCTCACATTTAGGAGCTCAAGCCGGGGACAGTGGTGTGCACTCCTTGTATCTTCATTCCAATTCTGCCAAGAGTCGACAAAAATTTCCTGGAGCCATACACACCCTCTGATGTCCCCTTTTGTTAGTCGTATATGGCCTAGAAATGCTGTACAAGAATCCAGTGATAAAAATAAAGGCAAAGTAGACTGTAAGACAGGAAACAAATGTATTACCTACAAGAGGACCAACCGGTATCTCTGATAAAAAGAAAGATTAAAGCAATCTTCCCAAAGGATCTCATTGTTTTAAAAATGGACATGATAATATGAAGCACCTTCCTTGTGATTGCCTTTGACCTTTTGCACTGAGACCAGAATTCAGGATAGATACGTTAGATATTTACCTGATACTAATCAGGCAATACATGGTATCTAAATTTAAAATGTAGTTAGTTATATTTAATGACCTCATTTTTGAATTCCTTTTCTAATTAATGTAGCTTTCATTTCTACTATTGCCATTTTGATAATATAAATAAATAGAAGGGTTGTGCCAGTAGACAGCCTGTCACTAAATCAGTACTTACAAACCTTTGGTCCTCTTTCATTCACATGAATCTGCTGTTTGCTCTCATTTCTTTGGGCTCTTTAAATTTGAGTGAGTACAATTTTACCATGAAACGGTGCAGTGAGACCGTGCTGTGAAAGGAAGGGTAGAGTTTCTGGAGATGATGATGATGTGAAACATAAAGGTATAATTACTGTCCAAAAAAATGGAGCAGTTTGTCTATAAAAGTAGAAATTACTATTTATTTCTCTGAGAAGATAGAAAAGACAGGAAAATAGGAAACTTCTTTGAAAAATGAAACCTCTTTTATATAAATGTCAAATATATATTATAACATTCTAATCCTTGTTGCATTCCTTCTATTCCCACAAATGAATTAAACATTCAGTTTTTAAAAAAGAAAATATACAGTCAGAAGAGAAAAAAGAAAAAAAATGAATAAGAATGAAGCACACCTACAAAATATAGAAAATAGCCTCAATAGGGCAAATCTAAGTTATTGGCCTTAAGAAGGAGGTAGAGTGAGAGATTGGTGTAGAAAGTTTATTCAAAGAAATACTAACAGAGAACTTTCCAGACTTGGAGAAAGATATCAATATTCACATAAAAGAAGGTCATAGAACAACAAGCAAATTTAACCCAAACAAGATGACCTCCAGGCATTTACTAACCAAGCTCTTAAATGTCATGGGTAAAGAAAAGGTCCCACGGGAAGCAAGAAAAAATGAAAAAACTAACATATAAAGGTGCGTTAATACATCCGGCAGCAGGCTTCTCAGTGGAAACCTTATAGGCCAGGAGACAGTGGCATGACATATACAAAGCTCTTAAGGAAAAAAATCCTTAACACTAGAATATTTTATTCTGCAAAAATATCCTTCAAAAACAAAGGAGAAATAAAGATTTTCCCAGACAAAGAAAAGCTGAGGAATTTCATCAATACCAGACCTGTCGTACAAGAAATGGTAAAAGGATTTCTTCAATCTGAAACAAAAGGACATTAATTAACAATAAAAAATTATCTGAAGGTGTACAACTCAGTGGTAACAGTAAGAACACAAATACAGAATACTCTATTGCTATAATTGTGGTGTATAAACCACTTATATCTTGAGTAGGAAGAGTAAAAGACAAACCTATCAAAAATAACTACAGCAGCTTTTTGAGATATAGTATAAAAAGATATGGATGGAAATAACAAAAAGTTTAAAAGTGAGGGAAAGGGATGGAATCAAAGCATAGACTTTCTGTTATATTTCTCTTTGCTTGTTTGTTTGTAAGTAGAGTTCTCATATGTGTAAAATAATTGATTATAAAATGTTTTTTGCAAGCCTCATGGTAATCTCAAATTTAAAAACCTATAACAGATACACAAAATATAAAGGCATGAAATTAAAGCACCCTATAAGAGAAAAACATTTTTAACAAAGAAAGACAAGGAAGAAAGTGAGAAAAAAAGAAAGAGAGGACCACAAACAACCAGAAATCAAATAGCAACATGACAGTAGTAAGTCCTTACCTATCAGTAATAACACTGTTTGTGAATGGATTAAAAAAAAAAAAAAAAAACACAAGAGCTCACTATATCTTGTCTGGAAGAAACCCACTTTATCTATAAAGGCACACAGGTTAAAAATAAAGGGATGGAAAAAGATATCCCACCCATGCAAATGGAAACCAAAAAAGAGCAGAAGTAGCTATGCATTTATAGATAAAATAGATTTCAAGACAAAAACTGTAAAAAGAGGCAAAGAGTGTCATTATATAATGATAAAGGGATCAATTCAGCAAAGGATATAAAAATTCTAAATATATATGAACCCAATACTGGAGCACTCAGATATATAAAGCAAATATTATCAGAGCTAAAGAAAGAGATAGACCCCAATACAAGAATCCATTGACAACAACACTCCACTTTCAGCACTGGACAGAACATCCAGAGATAATATCTACAGGGAAATATGGAATTTAATCTGCACTGTAGTCCAAGTGGACCTAATAGATATTTACAGAACATTTCATCAAACAACTGCTGAATATGTATTCTTCTCCTCAGCTTATGTATCATTCTCAAGGATAGACCATATCTTAGCCCATAAGACAAGTCTTAAAATATTGAAAAAAATGAAATCATACCATGTATTTTCTCTGACCACAATGGAATAAAACTAGAAGTGAATAAAAATAGGTATATGGGAAGACATACAAACACATGGAAATTAAACGATATATCCCTAAATGACTAGTGAGTCAATGAAGAGATTAATGAGAAAATTTAAAACGTTCTCAAAACAAATCAAATGAAAACGCAACATATCAAAACCTATGGGATAGAATTAAAACTGTAATAAGAGGAATATTTATAGCAATAAGTCCCTACATCAAAAAAGTTAAAAACTTCAAAAAAACAACCTAATGATGCATCTCAAAGTAGAAGAAAAGGAATAATAAAGACCAGTGCAGAAATAAATGAAATTGAAATGAAAAAAATACAAAAATTAACAAAACAAACAGTTACAAAAAGATAAACAAAATTGACAAACCTTTAGCCAGACTTCCTAAGAAAAAAAGAGAAGACCCAAATAAATAAAATCAAAGATGAAAAAGGAGACATTACAACTGATATATCAGAAGTCCAAAGAATCATTACAGACTACTATGAGCAACTATGTGCCAAGAAATTGGAAAAACTAGAAGAAATGGAAAAATTCCTAGACATACACAAATGATATTAAACCAGGAAGAAATCCAAAACCTCAATAAACCAAAACCAAGTAATGAAATAGAAGCAGTAATAAAAAGTCTCCCATCACAGAAGAGTCCAGGACACAGTGGCTTCATTGCTGAATTCTACCAAACATTCAAAGAAGAACTAATACCAATAAAATTTAAACTATTCCAAAAAATCAAGGGGGAGGATATATTCCCAAACTCATTCTACAAGGCATGATCCGTATACAAAAACCAGACAAAGACACAAGAAGAAAAGACAACTATAGGCCAATATCTCTGACAAACAAAGCTGCAAAATTCCTCAAAAAAATGCTAGCTAACTGAATTCAACAACACATTAAAATGATCGTTCATCATAATCAAGTGGAATTCATCCCAGAGATGCAAGGATTGTTCATACTACACCAATCAATCAATGTGATACATCATATCAACAGAAAGAGTGACAAAAACCATATGATCATTTCAATTGATGCTAAAAGGCATTCCATAAAATTCACCATCCCCTCAACTCTCAAAAATACTGGGTATAGAGGGAACTTACCTCAACACAATAAAAGCCATATATGTCAGACCCACAGCTTGTATCATACATACTGAATAGGGAAAAACTGAAAGCCTTTCCTGTAAGATCTGGTACAAGACAAAGATGTCCACTTTTACCACTGTTATTCGACATAGTACTTGAAGTTCTAGCTAGAGCAATCAGATAAGAGAATAAATAAAGGGTATTCAAATTGGAAAGAAAGAAGTCAAATTATCCTTGTTTGCACATGATATTATCTTATATCTAGAGAAACCTAAAGCTACACACACACACACACACACAAAACTTTTAGAACTGATAAATGAATTCAGTAAAGTTGTAGGATATAAAATCAACATACCAAAATCAGTACCATTTCTATATGCCAGCAGGAAACAATCTGAAAAGGAAATCAATAAAATAATCCTATTTCCAATAACTACAAGTAAACTTAAATGAAGAACTGAAAGACCTCTATAATGAAAACTATAAAACATTGATGACAGAAGTTGAAGAGTATACCACAAAATGGAAAGATAATCCATGTTGATTGATTGGAACAATCAATATTGTTAAAATGTCCATACTACCCAAAGCAATCTACAGATTCAATGCAATCCCCATCAAAATACCAATGATATTCCTCATAGAAATAGAAAAAATAACCCTAAAATTGATATAGAACCACTAAAGACCCAGAATAGCTAAAGCCATCCTGAGGAAAAAAAAATAAAACTGGAGGAATCACATTACCTGACTTCAAATTACACTACGGGGTGTTAGTAATCAAAACAGCATAGTACTGGCATAAAAATATACACATAGACCAATAGAACACAATAGAGAATCCAGAAATAAATCCACACATCTGTAGGGAACTTATCTTCAACAAAGGTGCCAGGAACATACAGTGGGAAAGGACAGTCTGTTTAATAAATGGTGTTGGGAAAACTGGATATCCATATACGGAAGAATGAAACTAGACCCTTAACTTTCACCATATACAAAAATCAAATCAAAGTGGATTACAGATATAAATCTAACATCTAAAACTATATAAACACTAAAAGAAAACAGTGGGGACACACTTCAGGACGTTGGCCTGGGCAAGGACTTCCTGCGTAATACCCCAAAGCACAGGCCAAAGCAAAATTGGACAAATAGTATCACATCAAGCTAAAAAGCTTCTGCACAGCAAAGAAAACAATCAACAAAGTGAAGAGACAACACACAGAATGGGAGAAAATATTTGCAAACCACCCATCTGACAAGGGATTAATAACTAGAATATATAAGAAGCTCCAATAACTTGATAGGGAAAATAATCCAATAATCTGATTAATAAATGGGCAAAGGATATGAACAGACATTTCTCAAATGAAAACATACAAATGGCCAACAGGTATATGAAAAATGCTCAACATCAATAGTCAGAGAAATGCAAATCAAACCTACAATAAGATATCATCTCACCCCAGTTAAAATGGCTTGTATCAAAAAGAGAGGCAATAACAAATGCTGATGAGGATGTGGGAGAAAGAAGAAACCTCGCACACTCTTGTTGGGAATGTAAATTCATGCAACCACTATGGAAAAAAGTGTGGAGGTTTCTCAAAAAACTAAAAATAGAACTACCATATGACCCAGCAATCCCCACAGCTGTGTATGAATCCAAAGGATTAGAATTCAGTATATCAAAAAGTTATCTGCACTCTCATGTTTATTGCAGCACTATTCACAATAGCCAAGGTATAGAATCAACCTAAGTGACCATCAACATATGAATGGATAAAGAAATTGTGGTACATATACCCATATATTATATAGCCACAAAAAAGAATGACATCCTGCCATTTGCAACAACACAGATGGAACTGGAGAACATTATGTTAATTGAAATATGCCTAGCACAGAAAGACAAATCTCACACTGTATTCTTACTCACATGTAGAAGCTAAACATTAAAACAATTGATCTCATGGAGACAAAAAGTAGAATGATGGTTACCAGAGTCTGAGAAGGGTAGCAGGAAGTGGGATAAAGTGGGGATGATTGATGTGTGCAAAAATATAGATAGTTAGAACAAATGAACAATATTTGATAGCATAGAAAAATGACTATAATCAACAATAAGTTAGGGTATTCTTTAAAATAACTAAAAGAGTAGAATTGGAATGTTTCCAACACAAAGAAATGATAGATGCCTGAATGTCTGAGGTAATGGATACCACAATTACCCTGATTTGATTTTTTCACATTTTATACCTGTATTAAAACATCACATATACCCTATAAAGATATATAGCTATTATGTACCCATTATAATTAAAAATTTAAAAAATAAAAATTATTGTTCATAAAAAAGTTTCAAAAACTATCTTATGCAAGTTTGGGTATAACATTTTTAAAATAATTAATATAGTTCTACTCATAGAATATTTTTCAAATAACATAACATTTAAATGGGTATAAGCAAATAATTTGATAACATTCTAGACTCATTCTTCATGCAAACTCATTCTTTTGCACTTTGAAAACTAGGAATGGAAGTGAAATTTCTCACCCTGATAATTCACATAAAAGAAAAACCTACATTGAGGTTATATTAATATTAATATTTAAAGTTCTTTCTAATATTGGCACTAAGGCTATGACTACTTTTGTTTCATCACTGTACTGAGTTTATAGCCATTGTTATAAGGTAATAAAAAGAAAAAAAAGGGTTATATATTGAAAAGGAAAAAGAAAAACTGTCTTATTAATAACTAATATGAACATATAGGGTGGAAATCCTAAGGAATCTTAAGAAAATTAAAACTATTTGAAGTATAACTGAATTTTAAAAGGTCACAGGATACAAAGTTAATATATAAAATAAATTGTATTTTTCATACCAGCAAAAGACATTTGGAAAATAAAACCTAACAAAAAAGCAATATCATTTTTAATGAAAACAAGAAACATTAACAAATTAGGGATAAATTCTAGAAATACGTGGTAGAATGGAAGATAAAAAATTATAAAACCATTGCTGAGGTAAAGTAAAGAATACCTAAATAAATGGAGAGATACTTTGTCCATAATTTGAAAGATTCAATATTGTTATGATATCCATAATTAACTAAAATTTCAAAAAATATTTTGGAATTTTTTAGTAGAAATAGGTAAGCTATTTCAAATTATATGGAAAGGCAATGAACCTGGAATAGCCAACATGATTTTTCAAAGAGCAAAATTAAAGGATATTACCTAACTTTAAAACTTACCAAAAAAGATAGTAATCAATATATATTATTATGGATAAAAGAATGGATACATAGATTGATATGACAGAATAGAGAGTCCTGATATAGTTCCATGGATATTTGCCAATTCTTTTTTTTCCCCACAAAGATACTGAGGAAATTCCAAAGAGAAATGATAGTCTCTTCCAAAAATGGTGTTAGAATAACTGGATATTCACATAAAAAAACAAAGAAACAAATTTGAAACTCATCTCATTCATCAAATGACATTTAAGTAAAATCATATCATGTACCTAAATGTAAACACTAAAATTATAAACTTTAGATAGAAGCCATAGGAGTTTGTTAGTATCTTTGTAATTTTTTTTTTGTTTGTAACTTTAGGATAGGCATAGTTTCTTAGATAGGACAAAAATGGGTGAATCAGTAAAGAAAGTGAATTAAAATATTGGAATTCATCTAAATTAAAAGTTTATCCTCTTCAAAATACATCTAAGAAAATGAAGAGCAAACCACTGACCAGGAGAATCTATTAATATTTGTAAAACATATATCTGGCAAAGAATTTTTATCCAGAATCTACAAAGACATCTACAGTTCAATAACAAGAATAGAAACAATTGTATTTTAAAAATAGAAAAAAATTTAGAAAGATACTTCAAAAAGCAACATATCTCAGTACTGGTCAGCACAGAAGTGCCAAACATTATTAATCACCAGAGAAATGGTCATCCTTTAGAACGACTAAAAATGAAATGACTGAAACGCCATGTATTAGGTTAAATGGGGAAAAGCTGGAGCTTTCATGTACTCCTGGCGGAAAACATATTGAACATCACCTTGGCCAAATAATCTAGTAATTTGTTATAAAAATAATCATATGTTACCATTTGACCCAACAATTTTTGTTGTTTACCTAAAAAAAATGAAAATGTATGTTCACACAAGTACTTATATAGAATGTTTACAGGAATTCTATTCACAATAACCCAAACCTGGAAAATGAAATCCAAATAGGCATCAAGAGGTGAAGGGACAAAGGTGTGATGTGTCCATGCAACAGAAAGCTCCTCACCAGCAGAAAGGAATGAACTACGCAGACACGAGGACATGGACGACTCGAGTATGTCTTGCTTAGCTGCAGAGACAGGCGCATCGATGGCCTGCATCCTGCATGATTCCACTTCAGATCAGTCCCAGAGAAGGGAAATCTAATCCACATGTGCAGATCCAGTCCACTGTTAGCCCAGGGCCAGAGCAGTGGGAAGGGTTTTGAAGGAAAAAGGCAGAAGGGAAGTCTTTGGGTGGTGCAAATTTTCTAATCTTTGTGTAAAAATGTCATCAAACCATGCATTTTAAAAAGGTGAAATTTACCACATGTAAATTATGCCTAAATAAAATTGATGTGAAACTTTAGCACTCCCCAATTCTGGAAAGGTACTTAGATGCAGTATTTCTTATTAATGACATTAATACAAAGCCCTACATAGCTATTAATACATGTGAGTGCACATACTTGCACAAACTATACACACACTCTGACATCTGTATGCACACATATAAATATAAATATCAGTAATATTTATATTAAAATAACCTTAAAGTGTTCACCAATGTATTTTCATAAGTAATTTTCTGCTCCACTATGGTTAGCAGAGAAGCTGAATGCTGGATAAATTGAGCTGCCAAATGTCACTTGCAGGAGAATGAAACACTTGCACCAGGTGTTCAGACGGCATCTTTTCTTTTACTCTCTCTAAATGGAGAGCTCTTGTGACAGGTGCCACATTGCTTACACCTGTTTTCTTTACTGATTTTCAATGTGATTAATTTTGCATTTATTTTTCTATTTTTATTTCTATGAAAATATATATGGAAATTAATTAGAACTTTTCAATTTAAAAATTCTTCCATTATTCTAACAATGTAACAGTGAACCATGAACTGAAAAGGGATAATGAAGTCTTTAGAATTTAAGCTAAAAACGTATAAAAATAATTTTAAAAAGGCACGGAATACAAGAATTTTCATTTTACCAGACCTTGTCATTATGTTTTCCCGAGTCAGTGTTAAGATAGCGACTTTCATATACTGACTTGAAGACTGAAGAGCAGCAGTTGACACGATGTTCCCCAGTCTCCATTTTGGATCCTAATTAAGCTTCCACTGAGCACTGTGCCACCGGCAAATGTGATCAGTACACAAGGAGCCCACTGAATCCTTCGCAGAATCAGCCTAGAGGGGAGAGCTGAGCATGGAATCCTGGAGGCTGCGTCATCTCTTATGTATTTCTATAATAACTGTTAAAATATTTCGGCCATTCATACAACCTCACACATCATCAAGTGATACATACTCTGAAGCTCCCAAAAAAACCATTTTGAGATACACCATTCATGTGGTTATGGACTGAATGTGTGTGTCCCCCCAAAATTCTATGTTGAAATCCTAATCCCAATAAAATAAAATGGTTTTAGGACACGGAGCCTTCAGAAGATGGGTGATGAGGGTGGAGCCCTCATGACAAGTCACCCTCAGGACAAGTGCCCTTATAGGAAGAGCGAGGAGAGTCTTCCGTGCTCTCTTTCTCCCCACCCCTAGGCTCCCACAGGGAGACGCAGCAGGAAGAAGGCCATCTGCAGACCAGGACGGGAGCCCTCGCCACAATCAAACCCGCTGGCACCTTGATCCTCGATCGCAGACTTCCCAGGCTTCAGAGCCATGAGGTGAAAGAAACTCTGTTGTTTAAGCCACACAGTCTACAGGATTTTTATAGCAACCTGAGCTGAGACACACGCCATTCTCCTGATTTATTGGTCTAATAAGTCTGATTAAAAACAGTCACATGAGATCAGTCTACTGTGTTTTTGTCTTTATAAACCTATGCTGGGTCATTGTTTTTGTTGTTTGTCCGAGTATCCAGAATGGCACAGTTAGCATAATTTAAGAACACACAGACACAGACACACACACAAACATATACACACACAGACACACACAGACACACACAAACACACACACACACCCCTTCCTTTTCCTAGTGCTCCCAGCCTATTATTCACTTACTAATCTGTCACAGATGTGGCCTAGGATCTAAGCTGTGGCCCCTGGGGTAGTTAACAGAATTTACCTTACATTTTTACCTTACGTAAAGGGCAACATCTGTCTCCTTCTGGTCTTCTTGCCCCTCCCTTTCTCAACCACTCTTCAAGGCTCACACGAGAAATTCTGCAGTTGTCAGCAGGAGGTCTTGGTGCTTTGAACCTAGAGGAATTCCTCTGGAGCCAGGGACAAAACCAGTGAAAAAGGCAAAGTTCTCCCCTCCTTTCCCTGGCTTCCTTCCCTATTCAATAGGGTCACTTTACTGTATTTAGGATAAAAACAATCAATAAGGAGTAACGCAAGCTGCTGTCTGTGGGCCCATGCATTCTCTGTACTGTTTTTATGTGGGTAATTTAAACACACTTTTTCATGTCCTTGAATATCAAAACCATCTCTGTTGCTCTTTCCTGTGCGGCCCTGTTTGTATCCAGATGCTTCCATTATTGTTTAGAAATATTTGTAAAATAGTTTTCCTGTGATCTCCAATGGTACATTTTGCATAATGGAAGAATATAGGATTAAAAATCAAAGAACCTAAACCTCAGGTGACCTAAAATATTGATGTATCCATTGTCTACTTCACTGTGCACAGGTAAAATATATTTTTATATTTGTAGGTGTAGATATGTGTGTGTGTATATATATATGTATATACACATATATATACACATACACAAACTGTACACACTCCACAGAAAATTTTGTGACTTAATAAGGAATAAAGTGTTTTAATCTAAATTTTCCTATTTTCATTCAATATATAATAAATACCACATATCAGTAAATGTTCTTAAACTCAAAAGTATCTTTCTTTTCTAAAATGTACAGATACATAGAAAATTATGACTCACATTTTATACTTTCATAATTCCTTGTACTCGTGATGGATGATGTTCTCTGGCTGTGGGTACTGTCACTGGAGTGCTCTTGGGGCCAGCCATGGGCCTGAGCAAAGCAAGGCAGGAGGTGTGTCTCTTGGTAATCAGGAAAAGGAGGGATACATATTCTTATGGCAAATTGGTGATTGCCTTTTAAGATTTCACCATCAGCAGAACTGGGACCCCCCCCCCC
>CM052438.1:89222787-89243197 GCA_028533085.1 Varecia variegata
GTATACCTACAAGAAGAGTGCGATGTGCACTGTCTGGGGAATGGACACACTTGAGGCTCAGACTTGGGGGAATGGGAGGGAGATGGGCAATATATCTAACCAGAACTTTTGTACCCCCATAATAAGCTGAAATAAAAAAAAAAGACTATTAAGAAATATGAAAAATAGAAACTGCTAGTAATAAAAATCCTAGGAAAACAGTAATAAAAATTAGGTGGCAGATATCTTTAAATAATATATATCTTTAAATATTTTCTCAAAATGAAAAAAAAAAAGGCCCTCCTCCAGATCAAACTCCTTGGTCTTTCCACGTCCCCGACCCATCCCTCTGCCATATGATCTCCATCAATACGTTACTGAAAATATAAAAAGCCAGGCACAGTGGAGTGTACCTGTAGTCCCAGGTACATGGGAGACTGAGGCGGGAGGATCTCTTGAACCCAGGAGTGAAAGACCAGCCTGGGAAACACAGCAAGATTTGACCTCTAAAAACATACATGCATATACATAAGTGCATATGTATGCATGTGTACATAAATAAATATATTTTTTTTTAATAAGAAGTGAAAGCAGTCAAACAGGAGCTCTGTCATCGTTGGGTCACAGAGTTACGGTAAGCGCCTGTATCTACCTTCTCCACTTTCTCCCTCGACGGCGGCCAGCGTTCGCCTTTGCCCCTGGCCCCCGCCCCTTTACACGTTACTATGGGTTTCACTCCTTGGGTTATATGCACTCCAATCCATCCTCTCTATTAAGAGATTTTACTTTAACACATGTAATAAAATAAAATGAAATAACCAAAAAGTTTTTTTTTTTGTTTGACTTAATATTTCCTTCGAACCATAGTATTATCCTAATTCTCTACATTGTTTAAAAAACTCCAGCCAGGATTTTTGAAATGCAAGGCGTCGTCTCCATCCGTTTCCCCGGTGCTCTGTGCTCGGCATTAGTCCAGGTCCTGGATCCAAGACGGACCGACAGGCAGACGGGTGACCCTGCTCGGCCTGCCCGTGGCCTGTGTGCTCACGCAGCACCGCCTGCCCTGTGCCGCTGTAGCCTCCGCGTCCCCACTGAATGGGCCTTGTCCTGGATGTTAGTGACCTCGATGGAACAAAATCTAAAGGCCACCCTTCTAGCTGTCCAGTCACTTTTCTGTTCGCAGTTGGTTCAGCTGCAACCATATGTTAAACACAATTTACGAGAGAGACCATTGCGTTCCCGAACCCGCAGGGGGTTCTGGTCCAGGTCCAGAAGCTGGTTACGGAGACCAGAGGATTGCCAAGGAGGAGGGGGATGCATGAAGGATAACGTCAGCGGGAGACGGGAGAGCTGCCTCGCGTCAGTCTCCCCGACACGGTTCTCACGCGGGGCCCAGGAAGGGGCCACGGGCGGGGGGCAGGCTGTGGAGAGGGCTGCGCTCCGGAGCTCGGATTCGGAAGTCACAGGTCAGCGGTGTCTGGCGAGCCTCGGCATCGTTATCCCGCAAAGACTCTGCCATTTCTGGGAGACAGCTCAAAAAGTAAAAGTGTTAGGTAAACACGAAAATTACAATGTTCTGGTGTCGAGCCCTGCCGGCCTGGGAGCCCACAGCATGAGAAGGCTGCAAAGCAAACAAACACGGGCATGGGTGTCATTTTGCGTTTGCTCATGGGGCTGATTGCGCTTGCTTTGGACTAGCCTCCTGGCCTGGGCCCAACAGACCAGACCACATCAGAGCACGGTCCCTTGTGCTGGGTGACATGCAATCCAACTCCACTTTGAGGTGGGCCAGTTTACAAAGAACAACACAGGAGATTCACAGCAGTTAATCGCAAGGGCACAGCTTACGTGACCTGGTGTGATAAGGATGTCCCTTCGGTCCTAACACTATAAGGGAAGTGACTTCCAATGACCAATCCACTTTTTATTCCTTATTTCTGTTCTCCTCAGCCCCTGTCTTCCTATGAAGCCAAGTTCTCTGCTCGGCTCATCAGCACACCCGTTCTATTTTATGGAATGAGATGTTGCCTCATTCTACAATCACTAATAAAAAGCCAGTTAGGTCTTTAAATCAAATGTGTTGTGATTTTGCATTTTGAATGTTCTGACAACCTAAAAAAAGGCCTAAAGGAGGCTCTTGGCCTCCCTTTCCCTTGGCCGGGAAAGACGCTTCAGGGGCACAGGTGGGGACACTCACCCCTTTGGGGCCCTTCTCTTTCCTCCTCACAGAGCCCTGAGATCATGCGTTCGTCTCAGACCTGAGCTCTGCCCTTAGTTTGTATTTGAGCTTTCTGATTCCTTTGGCTTTTAGAGTAGTGAGGGTTCCTTTGTGCTGTGAGAGGGCACATAATTTGGGGTGTTCATGGTGACTGATGGGTCACTGATGGAGACCACAGTTCTAAAGAGTAAGTGGCGGTTACTGAGAAGTGCATGACTCCAGCTGTCAGAACTCAGAGGGGTTTGAGTTGTCCCTTTTTCATTTTTTATCTTGCACACTATGTAGGGGAAATTATTGGCTGTGTTGATCAAGGGAAACTCAGAGCAATCTGGTTGTACCCAACTTCTACCATCAGTGTGTATAAACAGAATTTTTTTAAGGTGGTGAATTTTTAAAATTTTTGTAGCTGACAAATAATAATTGTATATGTTCATGGGGTACATAGTGATATTTTGATACATCTAATGTATAGTGATCAGATTAGGGTAATTAGCATATCACCTCAAACATTTATCCTTGAGAACATTCAATATCCTTCTTCTACCTATTTGAAACTATGTAATATGTTATTGTTAACTAGAGTCACCTTACAGTGGTGTAGAACAGTAGAACCTTCTCCTCTTATCTACCTGCAATTTTGTATCCTCTGACATTCCTTCCTTCGCCTGCCCTTCCCAGCTTATACTGTCTTCTGTTTTACTTTTATTTCTATGAAGCTAATTTTCTCTTAGCTTCCACATGAGTGAGAACATGTGGTGTTTAACTTTCTCTTCCTGGCTAATTTTACTCAACATAGCTTGTCCTCCAGTTCTATCATGTTGTCACAAATGACAGAAATTCATTATTTTACATGGCTGAATGGTATTCCATGGTGTATATATGCCACGTTGTAGAATCAATAAGAACAAGAACTGCTCTGTTTCTGAAACCCACAGGCTGGAGCTGGAGAACCATACATAAATTTCAGGGGCCAACCCTATGCCTGACGTGCAGACCACTCCCAGAGTTCACAAAAATGCTCAATGCTGTAACACAGACATTCTGCAGACCAGAAAAATATTCCTTGACTCAAATCTAAAAAATCTTTTCAATTGACTGCCGTCTGGACTCAGAGACTGGGTTTATTCTTTGTTCTAACCAGTAACCTTTGTGGGTTTTTTTTGTTTATTTCAGTTTCTTTGGCTCAGAGGGACCCTGGCTAAAGAGCATAATGCAGCCTCTGGGTAGTCTCCTGTGACAGTCACCACAGTCATCTCCCTGGTGCACTGTGTCCTCTCAGAAAGTTTTAAATGCCTGCATGTGGACATCTGCTGAACACCACATGGTCTCTCTCTGGCTGGGGTCACAAAACCTCAAAGTCACATGAGATAACTTGTAACCTATGAATGACACATTCAGACCAAACTCAGAGAGTGGTAGTGGCCAAGAGTAGCGTGAATGCCCTTAGTTCAGCCACACTCTCACCTGGTGAGAACCTGACCCAAAGGGGTCACTGTTGAGCAAAATTTGTGGGATATTATTGCTTTGAAGTTGGTTCCCACACTGGGCCCCCGCAGACCAAACCAAACCAAAGCAGAATGGAGCCACTTATGCTAGGTGCCACATAACCAAACGGAACTTTGAAATAGGCCAGTTAAAAAGAAAAAACAAACAACAACAAAAAAACAGAGATTCACAGCAACCAAACAGAAGAGGCCCAGTGCACCTGGGCCATCTGATAAGCAGGTCCCCTCTATTTTAATAACTTTGAAGTGACCAGTCTGCTTTTTGTCACTTATTTCTGCTTTCTTCAGCCCTTTGCTGCCTACAGAGCCATCTCCCTCTTCTCAGCTCATCAGGACACCCGTTTTATTTTATAGAAGGATGTGCTGCCCAATTCTAGAATTATTAATAAAAGATAATTAGATATTTGAACTAAATTTGTTGCACTTTTGTCTTTTGACAGATCACAGTTGGCCATTCTCTGCCTGAAAAGATGCATAGAATGCCAAAGATAAAGCCCACCTAACACATTACAGCAAGCTTCAAACAGATCAAAGACAAATAAAACATTCTAAAAGCTTTTAGAAAGAAGGAAAAATTCACACACAGAAGCACAGCAGTCAGACTGGTATGTTTTTCATCATCTCTATTTGATTCAACATACTTCAAGGTAAATTATTATTTCACCAGGAAACAATGATAAATTTGCTTTTTTTCCTGAAAAGAACAATTTTTTTCCTGAAAATAACAATAAAAGTAACAACCTTTTATTTCTCTCATCTAATAATAGTGTATAATAGGTCCTAAAATGTTGAATGACAACAGTGATAAGCATATTTAATTTTAAGTATGAGAAAAACGGAAATCAGAAAAGTTAAGAAATGTGTAGTATGTCCTGAGGATGGTGGCAAAGGCTTGGCTAGGACCAAGCTCTCCAGAACCCAGGGCAGTTTTGCTTGTTGTGCTTGTTTTCGCACCGCCCTGTGACGCCCATGCGCACTCTGGCATTTCTCAGGGCAGTCTCAGCTCCTGCGGGGGTGGGGATGCTTTGCACTTCAGGCTGAGCTGGCCGGGGAAGGGAGAGGAAATGAGAGACGAGGTGAGGTGGCTCACCTGGCCATCCTCAGAGCTGTGACCGATTACCAAACAGGAAGGAAGCGAGGGTGCCGGAGTGTTTGCTCAGCAGAGTCGCCTGCCCCAGCCCTGATCCAGCTGCGCCCTTTGGTAAGTCACGGCAGCGTGCCTGCACTGGACCTCGTAGGGGTAGGATTTTAGTTGTATTGTCTTACGTTATTCAATCGTCAAAACACATTCCATGGATAAGTTAACTACAGTTAGAGAGATTGTAAAACTTGCCCAAGTCACATAGCTAGTAAGGATCACCAGGCAGTTTAACTTAAAAACAAAAAACAAAAAAACAAAAAACCCCCAAACACCCTCATTCTTAAGCCTTAGGCTGCTGTCTTCTACTTTGCTAGAGAGTTGGGTAAAAACTTTCCTGGCTTCAAAGGGAAATTTTGTATAGTTATGTTAAAGCTTTATAAAATAAATGTACCCATAATAATTAAAAATAAAAAAATTAAAAATATATTAAAATATTAGATAAACTAAGAATTTCATATTATTTTTAAAAAATGCACATATTTTAAATTATGTTTTGTATTACAAATTACACATATTGTATCCAATAATTTAAGCTTTTTTATTACAAATTGCACATGTTATATCCAATAATTTAACTTTTAAGGTGTGCTTCACTTAAATAAATTTATGGCATATCATTTTAGAAGGACAGCGTTAGGGTAATTGATATTTAATCATATTGTTATTATTGCAATGAAAATGTTAATCACCTAGCTCCTGGATGCATTAATAGAATAAGTACCTTTAGACACATTCAATTTTTTAAATAATCATTTCCTTCTGAAAATTGTATTTCTTTAAATACAGTTAATTATTTAAGTCTCCACATTCCTTGATATGGCACAAAGTCCCACATATTAGAGATGGTTTATAATAAAAACTGATTTGCACCCAGCAGCTGACAAGGGTTCTAGAAAGTCTGATTACCCCACTAGCTTGCTCTGCTTTTGAGTTACCATCTGTCACTATTGAAAGTGAGCCTCTACAATGCAGTGCGCCCTAAAGTCCACTGTCTGGTGATGTTCTTGTTCGCCTACATTTGCGTATCCTTAGAACTTAGCAGCACCTCCTGATTTTCTTTGTTTACACTCAAGTGTTCAACTTCTGTTCCCTTAGTTGTGCTTTCAGACCACAACTATCGTGCCAGGATGAATAGATTTATGGTTGCTAGATACAGACAGATGCTGCTATGGCAATAAATGCACTCTATACACATCTTAGTTTTAAGCCTGCCACCTCTTTATAGTATGTTTAATTGTACCGTAAGACCCTTCCTGACAGCAAAAGTCAGATATGCTTTGATAATATTAAACCTCAAAAGGAAAAGGGTAGGAGTCCCAGAGTCTTTCCTCCTTTGTGTAAAAGATTACATAAAGACTATATAGATGTAGAAGATAAAGAGATAGATGATACATAATTATAACAAATTCAGCTGTGGTTGTCATCATTAATAATCTGCATTATAAAAAGTGGATAGTGGATTTCCAGTAAAATGTTTGTGCATAATTTTACTCTAAAGAGAACTAAATCTCTGCTAAATAGTGATGTGCATGAGTTCCTCTACCCTAGCATCTGCAATGATTTGTCTCTTTTTTGTTTACCCATATATCCCTCAAATGTTCTATCAAAACTAAAAAATCAACTTTATGTAATTCAGGCAGTTTTTAGGGTTTATTAAATTCACAAAGGCAATATTGCATGGGTTGTCACTATTGTACATCTCTCTTGTTCCAGTTCTTGTGACTGTTTCTTGAAGTTTTCTTGGCAAAAACACCAGAGCATGGTAGACAGTCACTGTGGAGATGGGAAGACTTCCCTTGTGGCTGGTCTTGGATGTGCATCTAAGTTTCTTCCTCAGCTGTAGTTCCTAAACAGCATTTTATTACATAATTTTTGCCATATCAAGACATTTCCTTTCTACTTCTAGCTTGCTAAGAAGTTTTATTTATTGAACTTTATTGAATACTGTCTCAGCATCTGTATAATATTTTCTCCTTCAGTATATAGTGTGATGAATACAGTGATTCATTTTTTTTTCTGTTCTGGAGTAATGTTTTATTGGAATCAGACCCATTTAATGAAAATGCATTACTGTTTTCAATATTCTTCTAGACTTTCTTAGTTAATATTTAGTCATTTAACATCTGAAAATTGTTCAGTTTTATTTTCTTGTATTATCCTTATATCTTTATGTGCATTTGGAATCAATAATACAGAAGGCTCTTGAAAGAATCTGAACAGCTTTTTTTTTTTTATTCTTTTTATTTTCTGGGACAAAAACTCACAAATTTTTGGAAGGAATAAAATACAAATTTGAAAGGAAATATCTTTGATTGCTGTCATTTCATTTTTTAATAGATGAGTTTTTAGTCTACTTAAATTTTATTCCTGCATCAATTTTGGTGTGTTATTATTTTCTTGGTACTTATCAATTAATCTAATTTTTCATCTTTAGCTTATTTTTATTATTTTAAATGTCTCTGCTTGGTTTATTTCCATCTTTTCTCTTATTTAATGATTAATCTTATTAGATATTGAGCTATTATTACACTTTTCAGAGAACGTGGCTTAATGGCTGTGGTTTTATTCTCATATTTTTTTCCTTGATCTCCAGTTCATCTGTTTTGGTCATGTTACTTTTCCTTATTTCTTGTTTGATGTTCTTTTTTTCCCCCCAACCTCTACAGTTTTAGACTTAGCACATTCATTTCTCTAAGTTTTCTGAGAATTTTATTCAACACTATTAATTATCTTCTAAGTAACATTTTAACTTGTAGCATTTTTAATATGACTTTGTGTTTATATTTCTTTTTTTTTTCTGGTCCTCTTAACTTATAAGTTACTTACTAAAATGCTATTTAGGTTCCAGCTTCCTGAACTTATTCAGTTACACTTTCTTAACTTTTAATTTTATTGCTTTTTGGTTAGAGAACTTGTCCTGCACGACAGGGAGAATCACAGCCTTGTCCAACTCTAGAAAGTCTTAATTACACTCTGCATGAACGGTGCCCACTGCGGTGAGTGCAGCGCTGTGGCTCTCCATGCCTTCTACATGGACATGGAGATGATTTTCGTAAGTTTCCCTTTCTGCTCAAAAAGAATGTGTCTTCTCCAAAATCTAAGAGCTTCAAAATTATATTTGTATTATTTATACCATTCACAGCTCTGATTGTTGTTGATCGCTGTTTGTCTAATTAATCTCTTAGTTTCTTAACAAGTGTATTAATATCATCAACACTTTTTAATTTATTTACTTCTTCCTATATTTATTTTAGGTGATGCTTATTTAGTTTCTATATTTATTTGAGGTTATATTTTTAAGATAGGCCACGTAAGATGTATTAATAATACACACACATACACCCACTCAGGCATACCTCTATCTTGCTTCTAATAATAAAAAATCATTATAGAAATCATTTGTTTTAATTTTAAAGATTTAAATTGTGTAGGGCACTGGGAAGAACCTGGCACCATGTACGCAAAAACTGTTTTCTTATTGTGTGCCATGCTGAAGAACTCGGTCTGTATTAAATATTTAAAAAACAGGCTCTATTTGTGCAACTATCACTATAAACAGGCTTTTACATTTTCTATAGTTCTTGACTGCTAAAGTTTTTATTCCCAGATACTTAAAGATGTAAGATGACTGATGTTTTGTTATAATATTTTTAATAAAGCATTTACCAAAAGTTTTTCTATAAACACAAATAAACCAATAAAACTCCTACTGTGTTTTACAAATGTCTTATTTTCAGGAAGAAGAATTAGGTAAGTATACAATTACACTCAATAAACTCTGTTCTACAATAAAACGATGTTATTGAGGGTTTGGGGGACTTTTTTACTTCTAGACATGTGTCTAACCTGGCTGCCCAAATACCACCGGCACAAACTGCTGCGACGGCTGAGCAGAGCGGCCGGCACAAAGCCCCGGCAGCGCCCCCAGGTGGCCGGGCGAGGGGTCACTGACCGAGAACCGGAAATGCGATTAAAGCGTGACCTGAAGGGCGGGGCGGGGCAGGATCGTGAGGTAACAGCGCAGGGTCTGTGGAAACGGCGAGGTAAGGAGTTCGCGGAGCGCGATTCGCACCACTTTCCGGCACAAACTGGCCATACACGCGTCGCATTGGAAGTCGTGGGCCCTTCCTAACATTCCTGGAACGAACGACTGCCTGCGGCGGGCAGGCCCCGAGAAGCGCTGCTGAGGACAAGCCGATGCCGCAGCCACGTACTGCGCGCGGCAGGGTGGAATTTGACTCGGCGTCCAGGCTGGGTGTGGGGATGGGCAGTTTGGGTCCTCGAATGTATTCCCTTATTATATCAATGTCTTCTCATGCCTTTAATTTGTTTCAGAGTATATATAACCCACCAGTCCTTAAATTTGGCCCTTTCATTATACAAAAGAACTTAAATCACTCAGTAACTTTCCATTTCAACTTACAGCACAGACCTGTAACTTCCATGTACATATGGCGCCACCTTCGCTGCCCACGCAGGGAGAAACCGAGACCAGACACGTGGCCGCGGGTGTAGCACATGTCACTTACATAGGGTTTCTCCACTGGCCTCCAGGGTTTCTTACAATAACCACTTGTTCTTTTTCCCCTATATCCATATAAAATCCTTTATAATTTTAAGGGTTTTTTTTTTTTTTTTTTCCCTTTTGCTCTGACTTTCTGGGTCCTGAGTCTTATCTAATACTTTGAGCACCACTCATACTGATTCAAGAAAGACATTAGCACACAAATTAGACAAATGTCTTGTTTTATTTTATTTTAGAGGAGGAACCTAGTGTTTTTAGACTTTTGGTGTTTTGAGAGTGTTGTTAAAAGGAAATATTCAACCTAATAAGTTTTTCAAGTTTTAAACTAGTCACACTATTTTTTCAACAGATCTCAGATATAAGTATGATTGTTTACTTGTTCAGTCTTCTTGGAGTTCATACTTCCTACTTAACAACAATCCTCAAACATGTAGTTTGGCTTTATAAATCCATCATTCTGAATTACTTAGAAATTTATATAAATATTTTGCTTTTGTAGAGAACACAGAAACAATAATTCCTTGATTCCATGTCAAGGAAGTATTTATTTACAGAAGTGTTCAGAGTTTATGGGAGCTGCCTACAACTTGCCTCACTTGTTCCCCAGGGCAACGCTGCGAAGGCCAGGAGGGTACAATGACCCTGACCCGCTTGCTACCGTGACTCTACACACGATGCCTCTGCCCTGAGAGACTAGGTGATTTGCCCAAATTCTGCCCAAATTCTCACAACAGATACTTCGCAAAGCTAAAACTGTATATTATAAAAAATATTTGTTTTAAAAAATTAAACACTGAACAAGATTGGGCACATATACTTTTCTCACTGTGAATCTGCTCTCCAAATTTCAAGAATTTTCCTTCATAGGTAATAAAATGAAAATGAGTAATATACCTTACTCTTCAGGATTTAGATTATTCTAATTTGAGAGATTTGAATGAAGATGAGAGAAGAAGCACATTTTCCCCTCAACTTTGTGTGGTTTGATTTCTCCAAATATACTCAAATGTCCACGCATAATTTCCCTTTGTTAGATTAATGGCTCCACTAGAATCCTAAATTTTGAGCAAATGTCCTCAATTTTGGAAAATTGTAACAATTAAAATCGTTAAACTCTTTAATCCACTGCCAAGCCAGAATATAACATAAGATATTTCTTATTCTACCATTGTTTACTGTTGCCTTGTATATTTCAATGCCTCACTTTCAGTTGCTATTGCTTTATTCAGAAAACATCGCTCACTTTATGTGCTAACATAATCAGCATGGCATTCTCCCTGGAATGTACTGGGTTACATTAAAAAACAATGGTAGCAATTACATGATAAATATTTGATATTCTAGTTTCATGTATTCATAGCATTTATCTAAAGAGCTATTATAAAATAGATGCATGCCTCCAAAGTGTATCACTTACAATTTAAAGGCAGTCCAAGTGTCCATTTATTATTCATAATAGTTACAAGCACACCGCCCTGATTAGTGTGCCTTGATGGTAAGTGCAAGCCTAAATGACTCTAGATGCTTAAAAATATTGCTGCAGAAGTTAAATCACCCAAAATTTTCCTTAAAAACTTGTAAATGCATCCTTAAAGTAGGATTGATTATCTGTAGTTAAAAAGTGTGGATTATTGTGGAGAAATGGCATCCTCTGCCAATGCGAAATTTCAGAGGTGTCGTTGAGGCCACTGGCTGTGAAAGTGAAGACAGGAGTCTCCCAGAGTTGTGTCGCTGGTACCACTCACAGTTTCCACAAAGAAAGGTATGGCTTATACCGCTGCAGTGTCACCTCCCTCCAGCTGCCTCTGCTGGTCCTCAGACACCAAAACTCCTCGTGTGCAGGAGTAGAGAAGGTATCAGGAACATGCCTAATGTGATTTTGACACTTTGGGGACCCTGTGGAAAGCAGAACATGTAGTTCAAAGGGGAAAAAAGGAATGAAAATTGTTTTCAGTTTACCAAATCTCATCCTCTGATCATCCCCCCGGCCTGGCTCATTAGGTGGCTGGGATGGAGAGGCAGCCACAGGGGGAGAAGGAAGGGAGCAGATGGGGGGCAGAGGTGGGGAAAGCGCAGGCCCCACCATGCTCCCCAAGGGCTCGCACCTACTTGGAAGCCAAGAGTGGAATTAACACATTATTTTCCCTTGTGCCCTCACCTGACACACAGCCTAATGGAACTAATAAACTTCCTTAGGCGTCTGTCTGCTCAATTTCAAAGTTTTGTCTCAGCCACCAGAAGAAATTGGGCCAAACGAAGCTTTAAATCAAGTTTATTGCCTAACCCCCTAATTTTACACTCTAATCACATTATCTTTTACTTGAAGAGATAAATATCTTATTGATTCTCTCTAACAACTTTACACCTTTAGATGGGATCTAAACAGAAAGTGATCATAGATCAGGCCACCCACACGTGCCTGGGTAAACTCATCCAGTTGTGTCCAGATGAAATACACTACAATGATCTCCTCTTCCATGAGCTTCTATAAAATGCTCATTAACAAAGTTCCAAGTATGAGGTATGTCACTGTCATTTAAAAAAATACGTTTGGAGAACGCAAATCCCATTCTGACCAGTTACTGAGAATGCTTTTGGGCATTTTGCTGAGACTGGGCTATCTGTGTCTGGGACACTGACTAACACGTTGCTCTTTATGTGTCTCAAATGAAATGCCATCCAACAGGGAGAGCCACTCTGCTGAAGGTGACTCTGCGGTCTCCCTCAGCACTCCTCTCTCCTGGGCGCACTGCTCTCAGGCCACAGTGGCTGCTTTTTCCTTGAAAAGCCCAAACAAGTTTCTACCTTTGCATCTAATTTTCTTTCTTCCTGGTGAACATGTCTCTTGTCAATTAAGTATGCTCACTTTCCGTTCGGCGTCATGCAACTGTCGTCTCTGGGTGTCTAGATGCGCGAGGCAAAGACGCTCAGGCTGCAACTCCTCTAGGATTGCTCCACGTTCCTTCCCAGTAATTGCTTTGGTGTTTCCTCCCCTCATCTCCCTCCCCGGTAGGAGTGCAAGGACCGCAGTTGCAGAAGCACATTTGTCTCATTCAGCCATGGGTTTCCCAGGGAGAGTTTATTTAACTCAGATGCCGGGTGTCTGTCACTGAGGTAGTTCTGGACTTAATTCCTACGATTTGGAATCTCGTACATGATCCCGTTTTTGCACTCTCTCCATTCTCCTCCATCTCTGCGTGAAAGCTGCCTGAGTCTCATCTGCCTGCAATATGTTTTCCAAGACCCTCACTCTTCTAAATCCCTTTCCCTAAGGCCACGGCCTAAGTTAGCACGTGGTGTTCCTCTTGCTATTTGGCAACAGATAGCCAGAGTTTTCCTCCTGCGTAACGGAGTTGGGCTGCTGTCCAGACTGTGATGTCTATTCCTTTTCAACTGGTGTCACTAACCATTGTCACTTTTTTAGGTTTTTGTTACGACAGTGTGCCTTTCCTGATACAAATTTCTGTATTTGCCACGGTACACCAGTTGTTCTACCAAACATAAGCATCCCACAGATTTAAAGGATTAAATATTTATTTCTCGCTCACATAATGGTGTGTTACAGGCCTAGCTAGATGGACTGAGCCACGGGCAGACCTACGGAGCATGGGATCCAGGGTAATCCTGCGCCTTGACAGCCAGAGAAAAGTGGACAAAGAGTAAGGAGGCCATGCCTGGGGACTTGGTGGGAAACCATGGTGGCGGTGCCGTCTCGGCCCATCCCAGGGCCCCAGCTGAGGGCCGGGGAGGGAAGGGCCAAAGTCTTGCTATTCCCTGGCTTTTTCCTGAAGGAAAAAAAAAAAAAAAAAAAAGTGATGTGAATTTGTCATTTCTATGGGCTTTAGCTCTTAAATGCACACTGTGGTTTAGTGCTTTGGTGATCCTTTACTTACCACAAAATGTAATTTATAATTAATTGACAGACATAGTTTCAGCCTACCGTAGGTATAGCCAGGGTGTGTTTCGATCTATGCAAAATTTTATATACTGACTCAACAAACCCCACGTCTATGCTTGCTTATTGTCTTCCTTTCATTATCTGCTGTCTCATTTATTTGCCAAAGTCTCCTGGCATGTATCCGTGGCATCTTGGCGTCACATGGAGCAATGCTGTGGGGTTTCTGATGTGATGGGACTATGGAACTGTAGCTGGAGCTGTGCTTATGCTTTCAGGGAGTTGGTCCTGGTGAAGCAGCTTTTATTTCAGAAGTAAATACTTTGAAAAGTAAACTTTGTGAGTTTCAGTGTTACATTTTTGATAGTTGCATTATTGCTTTGATTTTTTTAGCATTAATTTTGAGTTATTTTTTTAATAGTTTTGTTTGGGGAATTTCAAGAGTATTATGTCACTAATGTAATTATTTTTATGTATCTTAGGGCTTCTCTAATACTGAAGCTGATTTTTTTTTCAGAAAATCTCAGTATTTTAAAATATTTTTCTGCTACATTTAAGCTGTTTATCCAAAAACAAACAAACAAACAAATAAACCAGGATAGAATTTTCATCATTCATTAACTTTTCAGGGCAACTGGGCTGAGGCCTGGAATAAAGTATGTTGAAAGATACAGCTATAAAATGGAACATTGAAGTGCACTTAGTGAAAAAAAGTTCTAAATGATCTTGAACAGGAAAAACAAAAGGATAATTGAACAATGGCATGGGAAAGAGAAAAAATACAAATGGGAAAGGTCAAGTCTAGAAGAAATTGAACAAAATCTTGAGAATAATTAATTGTCTATGTCCATCCTTTCATTATCATCTTTTACAAAGTGTCTGGGGATTTTATTTGTAATGTTACACATGTGACTTTTAACAGTTCTTGGCATATTTTTCTTCTTCAGTGCTTGGCTGTTGAGACAGTACAATGGTCCTGTACATTTCCAAGGCAATTCCAAGATGCGTGGGCCACAGGTTGCATAGAAGAAAGACAAAAATGGGAACTTTCATAGCCAGCAGTGAAATTCAAAGACATGACTTTGCATGGCAATGTGTAGTGTGATAAATAAAAGTCGCTGGAAACAGAAAACTGGAGTGAAAAAGGGGGAGTGAATTGCTAATATCTAATGTGAGAACATGTTTTAACAGTGCAGAGTGGAGTCACAGACATCAGTGTGAAATGCTGACTCTGTTGTTAGCAAAGGCCTCCTTTCCAGTCTCCAGCATACTATAGGGGACATCCCTTCTGCCACTCTAGTCACCCTGGTGCTCATTTGGGCCAATCCAGGATGCCCCCTACAGCCAAGGCTTGATATCTAATATTATTCTCCACCAAAAGGTACAGGGACTCTTGGCAAAGAAGGCATCCAGAAGAGAGGGGTGTTAGTGGCCAAAAGTGACCACATAATCTTCAAAAAGAGAAGCTGTGATTACAATTTTGGAGCAAGTTTAACCTTGGGCAGATGGGTGAGCAATGCTGGTGTAGTGTGATGGGTTGATTGTCACACACTTAGGACTTTGATATTTGGGTTTATTAAGCAACTCAAATTATGCAAATCCACTCTTGTGCTCTAGGATATAAAAGACCAAAAAGGCCGTTCTTATAGTGTGAGGCTATGATATTTGCGTGACTGGTGTAGTATTATATCATTATTTATTGGGTTATAAACATGAATATTAATCTTTTCTTCAATAACTGTGCCCCTAAAATGTGATGTGTAAATCTTACCTTTCTTTTGTAGAATAAGTAGTTCATGTAAAAATGAATTGCTAGAATGCATACATTTCTAACCAATTTTAAATATTAGAAATTAATATGCCATTATTTAATATCTTACACTATTTTAAGATTTTAACATCAAACCTTTGCTTCAAGCCTTGTCTCTTCCTCTTCTCTCTCTCTCTCTTTTTAATAAAAACGAACACCAGTCTCTAGGCATTAAACCTTGGGAGGGGAAGCTTGAATTTATATAAGAATGTATCAGTTATCCTTACATGTGATATATACTCTTGTCATTGAAGGGGGTTAAGTTGACAGTCACATCCAAAGAAGGCATTTTCTTCTTTAGGGAATTATCATTTTCTTATATAAAGGTGCCTTTATTTGGGGCATAGATAATGAAATTATTTATGGGCTTTTACTCTTAAATGCACACTGTGATTTAGTGCTTTGGTGACCCTTGACTTACCACAAAATGTAATTTATAATTAATTGATAGACATAGTTTCAGCCTACCGTAGGTACAGCCAGGGTGTGTTTTGATCTATGCAAAATTTTAGATATTGACTCAACAAACCTCATGATGCAATATATTTACTTGTATTTTTAATACCAAAACCATATATTTAAATAGCATTATATTTCTAAACATGTGTAATAAAATACCTTTTTGTTTAATTAAAAGATGGAAAAATAAAGTCCAGCAAACTAAATGCATATTTTAAATACCAGTCATCTCTATTGTCTTCACTACTTTTATTCTATTATTTTTCCTGTTAAAAACCTCAGAAAACTGCATGTCTATATCATCACCACACAGCTAATTCTCTGCCATATTGATGCGGCACATTTCACTGTTTGTTTGCCTACCAGTCAATCATTTACTCCTTTTTTCATATTGGCCCAGCAACTGGCCCCATACGTGCTTGTCACACTCATGAGCCCTGGCGCTTCTCTAGGGGAGAGGCTAGAACTGTACTTGCAGGTTTTAGCATATGCACAACTTCAGTTTTACTGATTTTTCCAAATCATCCCTCAAAGTGACAGACCAGTTTACGCTGTAGGCAGAAAGGACCCAATTCCTCCATTTGGTCCATCCCCAACACTTAATATTGTTAAGGGTTCATTTATATCAACAGCAGGGAGAAAACTTCAGTTCATTACAATGTTAAGATCCGATGTTCTTTTATCGAATGAAATTGAGCAACGTTTTGTTACTGTACCAGTCATTCGTTGTGCATTGCTGGCTGATATCTTTTGCCCACTTTTCAACTTACTTTTGATTGCTTCTAATTAACTTGAAATGTCTTAAGACACAATACTAGAAGTAAATACCTCATATATTCATATATGGAAAGTATTTTCACATTGTCCTTTTAGTATTTGCAACTAAATGTTATTTTGTGCTGAAAATATTCTAAAACTATAGCTGTAATTTTATTTTATCATGTTATTTATGATTATTTTGTAGTGTTTCAGAAAACATCCTAAACCAAGGCATTAGTTTTTTATTTGTTTGTTTATTTGTTTGTTTGTTTTAGAGACAGGCTAGACTAGGGTGCAATGGCATCATGATAGCTCACTGCAAACTCAAATTCCTGGACTCAAGCGATCCTCTCACCTCAGCCTCCCGAGTAGCTGGGACTACAGGTGTGCGCCACCATGCCCAGCTGATTTTTCTATTTTTTGTAGAAATGGGATCTTGCTCTTGCTCAGGCCGGTCTCAAACTCCTGACCTCAAGCCATCTTCCCGTTTCAATCTTCCAAAGTGCTAGGATTACAGGTGTGAGTCCCAGCGCCTGGCCCAAGATACTATTTTTTATAGTGGTATTGTTTGGTTTTATTCATTTATGTCTTTAAGGCATATGTGTGTGTGTGTATGTATGTGTATGTGTGTGGACATACACATAGTATAAAATTTAACCCTTTTTGATATAGTGTTATAAATTGGGATTTAATTGTTCCCAATTTATTGGAGAACATAATTTTATTTTTTAAAGTATATTCTAATTCCCGTTGCATGAGACAGGGTTGTTTAATCACTCACCATATCTCTCTTTATTTCACTTCGAATTCAGCTTATACAGAACGGGGTGGACTATTTAGCTGCACAGTCCCGGTGGGATCCATGCTGAGAACAAAGAGAATGGCAAACTACTAATAATGAAAATCATAATTCTGCATAGTAATCATGTTGTTAGTGGTGGCATTGGTATTTTTATTCTCATTCTTTGATATAAGGGTGTGAGATAAAGCTGATTTATATTGGTGTCATTGAAAACCATAATTTTATACAAAGGAGGAAATAAGATATTGATATAAGGTAGATGAGGTTATGTAAAAACACTCTAGTCCTGAATTTGAATCACAGGTGTCATTGTGAACGCATGATGTATTTTTTGTCAAATACGTACACACAAAATACTTTCACCGAGCTGGGAGGAAGAAGCTAGTGGCACAGCACAACTTTGCCAAGGACAACTGGAAAAGCAGAATAAAGCACATGCAGACATTTTTGTAAAGGTCTGAGCTCTGTTAAATTAACTCATGGTAAAGGACCAAGAATCTAGAGAGGGACCAAGGCTTCCGCGGTGAGGTCACAGTCTTCTCCTCTTTGCCCAGGACATCCGCAGATTGTGATCACAACCAAGTATCCAGATTTGCACCAGGAGATGATGACGGCTGGGGACAAGAAACCAGTGAAGCTCATCACCTCCCAAAGCCAGAGAGAGAAAGATGGAGCCTAGAGGCATTTTCCCTGGGGCATTTGCCAAATCCTGAAGCTGTAGGGGAGGGAAGATGAAAGCTATGCAAGAACCTCTGAGAAGCAGTTCAGAGTCTTGGAGGTCTTGGGCTGGGGTTTAGGGCCTCCCAGAAGAGAGTCTGGGGCAAGCAGCAGCAGACCGGAACGAGCCCCGTTGTGGGAAAATTTCTAAGGACGGACCTGATTGGAGTGCAGAATTGTGTGCCTGTCAGTCATCGTCTTAAACCCGAGCCACACTTCTGGGGTCTAAAGCTCCCCACGTTGTGGCAAGGAGAGTGTAAATACAAATTAAAGACGGAGCTACTAGGGTTTCCACAGAGCTCCACTGTTTCTCAGCCTTATTATGCACCCTGCAAAATGTGTTCTGACCAGTATTCACATGCTTCTTCCTTAGAAGAGGGTTTCATGTTCCATTCCTTGGAAATATTCAAGAATCTAGTAGTTCTCCAGTCTAGCCAGAGGTGCATTATCTTTCTCCAAGGTCTGGGCAACATGACCACCCACACCTAGGAGGGTGCGGTCCGGTTCAGCAAGGGGGTCACGTGCTGCTGGCGCTCAAAACACTGGGGATGCGTGGCCAGCCCTCTTCAGCAAGGCTGGTTTGCTCTTGCCCTTGTTTTCTCATTAAGAATGTCACTGTCTGAAACAAGGGGTATAAAGATCCACTGTTGCTGCCTCTGTCCTTTACTTCTGCTATCACCTGCGTCCATCCAGAGGTCTGTAAAACATCTGGTAGGGTTCCTTCAGGCGTGGCTTCCTTATGGTCCGGTAGTGTCTACTGAGACCGCCTACTTTCACTGCTGTTGATTCTCTAATTAGAATACAACCTTTCCTTTAGAGTCATGTGTTCTTTCACAGGAAAAGTGGATTTTAAAAAGACTATTTTTCAAAAGAAAAAGAAATAAGCTTTTCTAAATTATATAGAATAATTCTCTGAACACTACTGAGGATGCAGCTGGAATTGTGGCCCATAAAGCTACAGTATCCACCAATACAAAGGGTTTGTGTGTGTGTGTGTGTGTGTGTGTGTGTGTGGTGTTGTTGTTGTTATTGTCATTGCACTCAGCAACTCAGCTAGAGGAAGAGAGAAAAGGCACAAAAAAACTGATGCAGGATGAGGGATCAAGCAGGTATGAGACATAAGGGAGCAGGAGGTCAGGAAGTTGACTGTTGTAAGTCACTGAAGCAGTCATAAGGGAAGATGAGAGTGGGAAAGCCCACCCCAGTGGAAATGAAACAGAGTCCTCAATACAAACCAAGGATGCACTAGGATGTGCTTTGCTTATTACTTATGGCTGTAAACTCATATATTTTTCTTGAGACATGACTTGAATCTCATATTACACTGGACTACTTCACCTGGAAGATTCTGGACTAGAAAACCCTCCCTGCAAACTACTAACACATCCAACATGATCCCATATTGATTTAAGGCTTAATAAAGGTATACAATATATGGCAGTACATTAAATTTCTAAGGAGGTGGCATTCACATATCAACAACTTGGAAGGTCTAGCCACAGAGATTTATTTCAAGGAAAAACTGAGTGTCATTATGTGAAAAAAACAGGGTTTTCCTTCTCATCCAGTGCACGCAGGACTGTGTCATGTGAAAGTGTCACTAGAAGCTGTGCTTGTTGATCTGGAATTGATTCTGGTATTGAAAGTATTTTAAAGCAATGGGGAGAGGGGATATTAAAGTAACTGAAAAGTAACTGCTCTGGGAAACAGAGCAAGGTCTGGTCTCTTCCTCCTATGGTAAGGACGTTAATCCCAGTATCGGGGCCCCGCCCTCATGACCTCATCTAAATCTACCTATTGCCCAAAGGGCCCACCTCTAAATACCATCGCATGGGGGTTTGAGCTTCAACTTATGAATTTGAGGAGGATACAAACATCCAGTCCATAACATCCTCTTTAGGAATTTGTCTTATTTTTTCTAAATTTTAAATAACTCAAACAGTTCATTGTTCCAGTCATTATCCGTAATAGATTACAATTGGAATCCTCTCAGACTTGTGCAGCAAAAAAGAAACTAACCAAGTTAGTTTGGCCCATTTAATGAGCCTAGTAAAGTTGGTGCATTTGATTGATTGACTGCGATTTTCCTTTGTTGAGGAATCACTTTTTTGGTGTTCCATTTGATCCTAATTATTTAATTATGTTTCAATCATTGTGTAGGTCATTGAACTAGGTAATGTTTAACATCTCATGCAAACTGTTAAAATTTTTGATTTTGGGTTTATTGAGCACCTACCATGTCCACACTATTAGACTGCTACAAAGGATCTCTGGGCAGATGATAGAGAAACAACAATTAAAACTAGAACTAGAAAAGATGGCGGAGTGGTAGTGACCTCCTTGTTTCATGCTCCCGGAGAGGAAAGAGTGGATCTCCGTATGCCACGAAGCTGGAGGGTTCCTCCCCCACAAGAATAGCTGTGTGAATTCACGGTGAATCAGCGGGGGACACGGAATAGCAAGAAAAATCAGAGGTGAAGGGGAACTAAGCTCGCGAAAATCTGGAGAGTGCGGGACAGACAAAAGAAAGCGAAACGTGGGACAGCAGTACCCGCCTCACCAGCGAGTGAGGTGGGCTCAGCCCCACAGGGAAGCGGCTT